>CM029600.1:57928324-59128324 GCA_017311375.1 Mytilus coruscus
TAGATTCAGCATATCAAAGAACCCTAAGAATTCAATTTTGTTAAAATCAAACTAAGTTTAATTTTGGACCCTTTGGACCTTAATGTAGACCAATTTGAAAACGGGACTAAAAATTAAGAATCTAAATACACGGTTAGATTCGGCATATCAAAGAACCCCAATAATTCAATTTTGATGAAATCAAACAAAGTTTAATTTTGGACCCTTTGGACCTCAGTGTGGACCAATTTAAAAGCGGGCCCAAAATCCATAAACTTAATACACGATTAGATTCAGCATATTAAAGAACCCCAAGAGTTCAAGAATAAAACCCCATTGAAATTGGTCAAGAAATAAGCAATTTATACAAAGTATCTTCTTTTGCACAATACTGTGCAATTGAATATTTCTTGCAATTGCGCAATACTGTGCAATTGAATATTTCTTGCTATTGCGCAATACTGTACAATTGACAATTTCTTGCTATTGTGCAATATTGTGCTATTGGATATTTCTTGCTATTGCGCAATACTGTGCAATTGAAGATTTCTTGCTATTAGCAATACTGTGCAATTGAAAATTTCTTGCTATTGCACAATACTTATTATATAATAATTTACACATCCTGTTAGGTGTGTATCTCCTGCCATATCATTATTATTTGCTTTTAAATATAAATCAGAAATAACCAACTTAAAATGGAAAATTTTAAAGAAAAAAAGGAAAAAAAGAAACCTCCCCAAATTTTTTGAACCCCCTTATGATTCATCACCCCCAAACTCAATCCCAGCCTTCCCTTTGAGGTATGGTACCATGCAGTACAATTTCAGAGAGATCCATACACTTGAACACAAGTTATTGTCTGGAAACTAGAAAAATGCTTATTTTTGGCCCCTTTTTGGCCCCTAATTCCTAAACGTTTCAGGCAATTACCCCAAACTCAATTTCAGCTTTCCTTTGTGATATGGAACCTTGTAGTACAATTTCAGAAAGATCCATACACTTACACACAAGTTATTGTCATGAAACTAGAAAAATGCTTGTTTTTTGCCCCTTTTTTGGCCCCTAATTCCTAAACGTTTCAGGCAATTACCCCCAAACTCAATTCCAGCTTTCCCTTTGTGATATGGAACCTTGTAGTACAATTTCAGAAAGATCCATACACTTACACACAAGTTATTGTCATGAAACTAGAAAACGCTTGTTTTGCCCTTTTGGCCCCTAATTCCTAAAATTTTGAGGCAATTACCCCCAAAATCAATCCCAGCATTCCCTTTGTGATATGGAACCTTGTGGTACAATGTCAGAGAGATCCATACACTAACACACAAGTTATGTCTGGAAGTTACAAAAATGCTTATTTTTGGCCCCTTTTTGGCCCCTAATTCCTTAACTGTTGGTACCATAACCCCCAAAATCAATCCCAACCTTCCTTTTGTGATATTGAACCTTATGGTAAAATTTCATAGAGATCCATTCACTTAAACTAAAGTTAGAGTGCAAAAACCAATGCGTCTTGGACGATGACGACGACGCCGAGACGGCGGCGGCGACGACGCCAACGTCATACCAATATCGACCACAAAAATTTTTTGCGGTCGTATAAAAATAATCTAAACGACTTTGTTTTATAGGTGAGGACTGACGCCAAGTATATTTCCTATCTTCTGGATAGCATGTACGCCAAGGATCAAGTAGTTCAAAAACATCAATGATTTCATCAATATTTTTACGGGAGTTAGGGTTTCTATTATGTTTGATATTATATGTATCCATAAATTTATCTAAAACAACATTCCAGTCACCACATAATAAAACACTTGTGTTTTTAAAGGATAAAATGTTCTGCATTATTATATCAAAGAATGCAGGTTCATCAGTATTATAACCATACAAACAGGTAAAACTCAATCTTTGTGAAAAAATTGTTACATCTAAAACAATGTAACGACCATTATCATCAGTAACAGAATTATGCACAACAAAATCCAGACCCTTTTTAAACATAACAGAGACACCTGCACTTTTACTGTCTTTATGACTGAAAAAACATGTGCTTCCCCATTCATCCTCCCAGTTTTTTCAATGTCTTTATTACTATGAGTTTCCTGGAAACACACTATTGAAGTATTTTTACTCTTAGCCCAATCAAATACATCTGCCCTCTTTTTGGAATTTGAGAAAAGTCCCCTCACATTCATTGATAATATAGTTACATTATTATCCATGATTATAGATGAAGGGATGTTTTATAAACCATATAAGTAAGTTCATAAGTACAAATATACAATTGTAACAAATTTGACATACACAAACATACACACATACAAACATAAGATGTCGCTTATTATTTTCTTCATTAAACATTGAATGTATTAATTAATTTACAGTATGGCATGTAACAATTATACATAAATCTATCAAAGGAATAGATGTTTAAAAGGAGATAAAATTGAATATTTATATCATTATTAATGTTAGAGTTATTTCCCTTTACTGTATAGTGACAGTATAATTTATTTTAAACAAATTTATCAAGATGAATATCTCTTATATTCTTAACTATTTATATAGGAATATGTAATTCACGACTGATATAAAACACTTTTTACTTCAGCAATTATCTTTTACATTTATATCTATCTATTGAAATTAATAAAAAGCTGGACATTATTCAAAAATAAATTAAATGATGTAACTGACTAAACAAGATTGATTAAGTTCCCTCTTTCAATTTCTTTTTCATTTTTTCATCTACATTGTCAAACAGGTCAAATCTTATTCTGCTACTAGTTTCAGTTTTGGCATACACGTTACAGTTGTAAAACCATTCATTTTCAATTTTTTCAGTGTTCTTAAGTCTTGCCATAAGTCCAATATTGCGTTGTGTTATATCATCATGAAATTTAAGTTCATTTTTCAAGGATCTTTTTTGTCGCATTATCCGTATTTTAGTGTCAGTGTTTCTAACCTTCACGATAACAGGCTTCTCGTAACCTTCTTTTCCAAGTATTCTGTGGATGCCTAGCACATCACTGGGCTCAATTTACATTGAGGTCACTATTTACTAGTTCAACAAAGGCTTTTTTCAAGTTCTCACCCCTTTTTTCAGGAAAGTTTAGCATTCTTATGTTACGTTTACGACTGTATTGCTCATTGTAATTGGCTAACTTCAATGCATCAATAGATCTGTTATTAATGTCACCAACCTTTTCCACTAAGTTATCAATAACTTTATCTTTTGCCCTGATTCTTTCCCTCAGATTCTCATTCTCTATCATCAATGTATCTAACTTATCATCAAGTTTTCCAGTTGCCTCCCTTATTTTACACTCAAAACTTACTGGTGATCTTCTCTTCAAAATGATCTTATAATTTCTGGACAATGTCACTAACTAAACTTTTTAAGTCCTTTTGTTGTACTAAATTAACCATAGCACTATTAAGATCAGTCTTTGTAACTGTACCCTGAAGAGATTTTTTAATTTCACTTAAATCATTTTGAATACCAGTCAAGTCAGTTCCTTCTACACTCTCATTTGCAACATCTGAATGGGATCGTTTGTTCTGCTTGGGTGGTTTTTCCTTTGTAGAGTCTTTAGAAGAATCATTGCTCCCAGGCTTTTTAGCTGCTAACATAGTTTGTACAGTTTTTACACCTTTATTATCCCCAGGCATGGTTGTAATACAGACAACACAGCTCAGAAAAATCAATAAATCACAAATACTTTTCCAATCCAAAATATATAATTCCACTATAGTAAATCCATCTTTCAACAAAATGTGAAGAAAATCATATTCCTGTAAAGTTCATCAAATTCCAAACCACTTGATATGATTTCCATTAATAAATTCCTTCAAAAACCAGCTTTAAATTGCCAAAAACTGCAGAGCTGAAAATCAACTCACTACTCCATTGGCAGCCATCTTAAACCTTTCATTTTTTCATAAGTTATCATATGTTAAAATAAAATGCTCCGCTGGGCGCAGCTTGATACGACTGCAGAGGTCGAACCCTGAACAGTAGGGGCAAGTATGGACACAACATTCAAGCTTGATACAGCACTGAATTTGGATTGTGATTAAATATTTGACACAGCATAGGTTTTTGACACAGAATGAATGTGGTCTAAGCACATAAAAAATTTAATTTAACTATTCAAACCATATCATTATTATTTGCTTGTATATATAAATCAGAAATAACCAATTTAAAATAGAAAATTTTAAAGAAAAAAAATGAAAAAAAAAAATCCCCCCTCAAATTTTTTGAACCCCCTTACGATTCATCACCCCCAAACTCAATCCCAGTCTTCCTTTGTGGTATGGTACCTTGCAGTACAATTTCAGAGATCTGTACACTTGAACACAAGTTATTGTCTGGGAACTAGAAAATGCTTGTTTTTGGCCTTTTGGCCCCAAATTCCTAAACGTTTAGAGCAATTACCCCAAACTCAAACCCAGCTTTCCTTTGTGATATGGAACCTTGTAGTACAATTTCATAAAGATCCATACACGTACACACAAGTTATTGTCCTGAAACTATAAAATGCTGGTTTTTTTGCCCCTTTGGCCCCTAATTCCTAAAATGTTGAGGCAATTACCCCAAAATCAATCCCAGCCTTCCTTTGTGGTATGGTACCTTGCAGTACAATTTCAGAGAGATCCATACACTTGAACACAAGTTATTGTCTGGAAACTAGAAAATGCTTATTTTTGGCCCTTTTGGCCCCTTATTCCTAAACTTTTCATGCAATTACCCCAAACTCAATTCCAGCTTTCCTTTGTGATATGGAACCTTGAAGTACAATTTCAGAAAGATCCATACACTTACACACAAGTTATTGTCATGAAACTAGAACTAGAGGCTCCAAGGACCCTGTGTCGCTCACCTGATATTTTTATTTACAATTGATGCATGATAATTGCAACTGTTGTACTGTCGTTTAGTTTCAGAGATATAAGACTAAAAGTGCGTTTTATTTCAGCCATGTGTGCCATGTTGGCAGGCAGGGTCATCATACACAGTGGTCCCTGGATATCCTAGTGGTGATTTAAACCAAATTTGGTTTAATTTGACAGTAGTTTCAGGGAGAATTTTGTAAAATTTATCTAACGAGAATGCGAAGTGATGAGAAAGTTTGTTGTGAAGTTTTGTTGTTGCGCAACCCCCAAAAAACAAAAAGGTAATAAAAATTATCATTTAAGGGCAATCTTTCCTATTAATGATTTCTGCAAACTTCAGTTGATTGTGCAAGGGTTGTATAGCCAGCTGAGGTCGTTAAAACTCTCATTTGTTGTTGCAAAATTCAAGTGGTTTTGAATTGCTTTGTTGATCTTTTTGTATTCAACTTTTAAACAACAAAGTACAACAAATATGATGACTGATACTCATGACACTGAAAATATGGTCTTCATTCTTGTGAAGAAAATGATAAGGTTTGAAATATTTCTTAAATATTAATTCAATACCAATACTTTAATTTGTATTGGATTTATCCCAGGAAATGAGAACAAGGGACACAATTAAATTCAATTTTTTCCCTAAATTTCTGTTAAAATATAAAATGAAGAACTATATTTTTTAATGAGAATTTTCTTTTTAATAGTTAATTGATAATTTGAACAATATTAAATAAGTTTTAGATCTTGCATGGTTGATTAATTTTCTCTCAAAATTTCTGATATTCTATTAAAGTTTTAAATATAATATGAGGCAGGCATTACCTGTGAAAGGGCTGAAGTCTGTATAAATTAGTGTAGGAATTCAAGCATCATTTGCACTTCGAATCTGTAGAAAATGAAGCCAAAGTACTGAAACATATCTGACATTCGACCTACTGTTCGGGATTATAGTTGTGACATCATTTTCAATGTAAAGAAAGAAACACCATCATCAGGTATTAATGTGGTTTTTTTCATGTTATAGAATTATCAATTATTTTTATTGCCAGTACATTAGTAGATTGTTTTCTATATTGATTTTCTACTGCAGTTTCAGAAAAGAAGATTACAAAAGGAAAACATTTTGTAAAACTTACCAAAATTTACCAAATTAATGAAAATTGTTAAAATTGACTATAAAGGGCAATAACTCCTTAAGGGTCAACTGATCATTTTGGTCATGTTGACTTATTTGAAGATCTTACTTTGCTGAACATTATTGCTGTTTACAGTTTATCTCTATCTGTAATAATTTTCAAGATAATAACCAAAGACGGCAAAATTTCCTTAAAATTACCAATTCAGGGCAGCAACCCAACAACCAGTTGTCCAATTCATCTGAAAATTTGAGGGCAGATAGATATTTACTTGATAAACAAGTTAATCCCTGTAAGATTTGCTTTAAATGCTTTGGTTTCAGAGTTACAAGCCAAAATCTACATTTTACCCTATGTTCTATTTTTAGCCATGGCAGCCATCTTGGTTGGTTGGCTGGGTCACCGCACACATTTTTTTAAACTAAATACCCTAATAATGATTGTGGCTAAGTTTGGTTGAATTTGGTCCAGTAGTTTCAGAGGAGAAGATTTTTGTTAAAGATTACAAAAATTTACAAAAAATTGGTAAAAAATTACTTTAAAGGGCAATAACTCCTTAAGGGGTCAACTGACCATTTTGATCATGTTGACTTATTTGAAGATCTTACTTTGCTGAACATTATTGCTGTTTACAGTTTATCTCTATCTGTAATAATTTTCAAGATAATAACCAAAACGGCAAAATTTCCTTAAAATTACCAATTCAGGGCAGCAACCCAACAACCAGTTGTCCAATTCATCTGAAAATTTGAGGGCAGATAGATATTTACTTGATAAACAAGTTAATCCCTGTAAGATTTGCTTTAAATGCTTTGGTTTCAGAGTTACAAGCCAAAATCTACATTTACCCTATGTTCTATTTTTAGCCATGGCAGCCATCTTGGTTGGTTGGCTGGGTCACCGCACATTTTTAAACTTAATACCCTAATAATGATTGTGGCTAAGTTTGGTTGAATTTGGTCCAGTAGTTTCAGAGGAGAAGATTTTGTAAAGATTACAAAATTGACAAAAATTGGTAAAAATTACTTTAAAGGGCAATAACTCCTTAAGGGTCAACTGACCATTTTGATCATGTTGACTTATTTGTAGATCTTACTTTGCTGAACATTATTGCTGTTTACAGTTTATCTCTATCTATAATAATTTTCAAGATAATAACCGAAAACGAAAAAAAATCCTTAAAATTACTAATTTAGGGCAGCAACCCAACAACCCATTGTCTGATTCATCTGAAAATTTCAGGACAGATAGATCTTGACTTGATAAACAATTTTACCCAATGTCAGATTTGCTCTAAATGCTTTGGTTTCAGAGATATAAGCCAAAATCTACATTTTACCCTATGTTCTATTTTTAGCCATGGCGCCATCTTGGTTGGTTGGCGGGTCACGGACACAATTTTAAACTAGATACCCCAATGATGATTGTGGCCAAGTTTGGTTAAATTTGGCCAAGTAGTTTCAGAGGAGAAGATTTTGTAAAGTTAACAGACTGACGACGGACGACGGACGCCAAGTGATGAGAAAAGCTCACTTGGCCCTTTGGGCCAGGTGAGCTAAAACGCTGTTTTTGCCTTTTTGGCCCCTAATTCCTAAAATTTTGAGGTAATTACCCCAAAAATCAATCCCAGCATTCCCTTTGTGATATGGAACCTTGTGGTACAATGTCAGAGAGATCCATACACTAACACACAAGTTATGTCTGGAATTTACAAAATGCTTATTTTGGCCCCTAATTCCTGAACTGTTGGTACCATAACCCCAAAATCAATCCCAACCTTCCTTTTGTGATATTGAACCTTATGGTAAAATTTCCTAGAGATCCATTCACTTAAACTAAAGTTAGAGTGCGAAAACCAATGCGTCTTGACGACGACGACGCGTAACGTCATACCAATATCGACCACAAAATTTTTTGCGGTCGTATAAAACGTGTCAGTTTGTTAGTAATAAAAGGGACTAGATATTCTAAAGAGCCTGCGTTATTCACCTTGATCTATGTGCATCTTCAACAACTGCCACTTTCCAACATTGTAAATATGATTCATGATTTAAATCTTTTTTTGTTGATCTTGTATGGCTAAAACAAATTTCTGTTTACAGTTTCTTTCTATATACTAAAATGTTTGCCCAAAACACAAAAATGGGCAATATTCATCATTCAAGGGCAATAACCACTATTAGTTACTTACGTACTTACTGCCCTGTATGCCATTTTTACTATTAGTTGTTTGCTGATTATTTTGTTCTTTATGAACAATTTGTTGATCTTGTGTTGCAGAACATAATTTCTTTTAGAATATCTCTCTATCTTCTATAGTTTTCGCTAAAAGCATAACAAAAGGGTAAAAGTTACCATTTAAGGGCAATTACTCCTATAAAGAGTCATCTGTAAATTTTGGCCATGCTGACAAATTTGTACATCTTGTCCTGTTGATAATTTTTGCTATTTCAAATTTGTCTCTAATTTATAAATTATAATAGTTTTTAATTAACAGGCAAAAACACAAAAAAATTTCAATATCTAAGGGCAAGAATGTGAAACAATTAAAAGGAGAAAACTAACAGTCTATTTGTAATAACACAATTTAGGAATAAACTGTTGACACAGAGATATGTCTTGCCTGTTTGCAGAAAATTTAAAAAAGACCATCTAATGGACAGCAACATTGCAACAATTCAAAGTGGCTGGACCATGACCTAGGGGGGCAGGGCCTTGAAATAGTCATCAAACTGATTTGTACCGATAGTAATGCAACTTTATATTAAATATCAATGATCTATAACAATTAGTTCCTATCAAACTGACTTATGCAGAAAACTTAACATTGAAAATTGCTAATTAATTCAGTCCGTCCATGACCTAGGGGGCAGGGCCTCAAAATAGACATCAAACTGATATGTACTGACAGAAATGCAACTTAATAGAAAACATCATTGATCTATCACACGTAGTTCCTATCAAACTAAATTAAGCAGAAAACTTAAAATAGAAAATTGCTTAATAATTTAAAGTTGCTGGAACTTGACCTAGGTGGCAGTACCTCTAAATAGCCATTAAAACTGAATGTACTGATAGTCATGCAACTTTATAAAAAATCTCATTGATCTATCACAAGTAGTTCCTATCAAACTGACTTCCTCCGCTGTCGCAGATGGAAAAGCAATACCTATATCTCACAGGCGAGACTAAAACAAAGATGACAGACATAAACCAACAAAAACTACTGAATTATAGGCTCCTGACTTGGGACTCCTATAAGGAGTGGACTGATGTTTTCAACCATGGTAGCAAATTTATAGATCTTGTCCTGCTGATCATTTTTGATTTTAAAGTTTTTCTCCATTTGTAATAGTTTTCAAGATAATTGGCAAAATCTCAAAGAAATAGTAAAATTCTCATTTAAAGGCAATAACTTCTAAAAGGAGTCAAATGACTATTACTGTCATGCTGACTGATTTGTAGATCTTGTCTTGCTGATCATTCTGCAGTTACAAGTTTCTCTCTTTCTATTACAGTTTTCAAGGTTACAGGCAAAAAAGAAAAAATTTGGTAAACAATCATCATTTAAAGGCAATAACTCCTATAATGAGTTGTCTTAACATTTTTGTCATTATGGACAGTATCTTTTAATCATGGATACCAATTTTCATGGATTTCGGTATTTATATGCACGTATTTGTATGCACAAAACTTAAAGAATCCACAGTATAGTTTGATTTTCATGAATATTATATCATGTAGCTATGCCAAAGTCTGCTTCATGCCTATAGACAATTTGTACTTCAATAAACATTTCAATTCCTGGTTCAACTATACCCATGAAATCCCTAAAAATGGGTAACTCATGAAAATAAAATGCTTCGCTGAGCGCAGTCTGATACGACTGCAGAGGTCAAACCCTGAACAGTTGGGGTAAATTTGGACACAATATTCAAGCTTGATACTGTCTGAATTTGGATTGTGATCAAATTTGACATAATATAGGTTTCTGACATAAAAATAAATGTGGTCAAAGATCTTATAAATCCATTGGGCAATACTGTGCAATTGAAGATTTCTTCCTGAAACTTTTCAAAAGTTCGAAATTTAAAAAATTTTGAAAAAAAACAATGAATCCCTTAAAAAAAAATTGGGAAAAAATTCCCCCACTTTTTGAAACCCCCCTTGGAGCAATAACCCCAAAACTCAATCCCAGCCTTTCCTTTGTAGTATGGAACCTTGTTATACAATTTCAGAGAGATCCATACACTTACACACAAGTTATTGTCTGGAAACTAGAAAAATGCTTGTTTTTGGCCCCTAATTCCTGCAAGTTTGGGGCAATTAACCCGAAACTCAATCCCAGCCTTCCCTTTGTTATATGGAACCTTGTGGTACAATGTCAGAGAGATCCATACACTTACACACAAGTTATTGTCTGGAAACTAGAAAAATGCTTGTTTTTTGCCCCTTTTTGGCCCTTAAATCCTAAACTGTTGGCCCCATAACCCCTAAAATGAATCCCAACCTTCTACTTGTGGTATTAAACATTGTGGTACAATTTCAGAGCAATCGAAATACTTATACATAAGTTATTATCCTGAAACAAGAAAAATGCTTGTTTTTGGGTCCCTTTTTGGGCCCCTAATTCCTAAACGGTTGGGACCATCATCCCCAAAATCAATCCCAACCTTCCTTTTGTGGTATTGAACCTTCTTAAAAAAAATTCACAGAGATCCATTCACTTAAACTAAAGTTATTGTCCAGAAACCAATGTGTCTTCGGACGATGAAGCAGACATTATACTATTATACGAGCCCAAAAAATTTTTTGCGGTCGTATAATAATGAATACACAGTATAGCATGCTTATATGAAGTCTGATAACAAATTTCAGGAAGTTCTGATTTGTACTTCCTGAGAAAAATGTGAAGAAATTTCAAATATGGCCATCATGTGTAAGAGTATCTTAAATAATTAAGGCCACACCAAAGTGATACCTCGTTCGTCAGATCCCCCACGTATTGTAAAAGGTCGACGAGAAAAAAGTACTTTTTTTAAAAAACCCACGTCCATCTCAAAATTTATGTAACCAAAACTTTAATCAGTTGTGCGTTTGAAAGTAACACCATACAGACACGGAAATTGGCATCAAAAAACGATCTCGATCTAACATTCACAACGTTTTTTATTACAGACAAATATAATATGATATATACTCTAAACGTAAGACATGAGTGGAATATTTATAGTTACAGAGGTAACACCTTACTACCAAACACAGGAGAGAAATGTGATTTGGACAATTCTTTTACCAATATGTTTGAAGTGCTCCGTGCAGGACCACAAAGCACCAACGCCTCCGAATTGAAAGATTTAAATGATGACAATATAACATGCATGAAAATAAAAGATGATCCCGAAGATGACAGTACATGCATTGAAATGGCATCGCAATGATACTATTATATTTTTTTATCTTTTAGAATAAATGTTTTTTTCCCTTGAAACTTTTATATATATTTGCTAGTATCATTACAAAGTTATAAAGCATGGAATTTGACAAGTAAGTGTTTGTGGTAATTGAATATAACACATCAATCCAACTTTACAATTTACAAAATCTTCTAAAAATAAGAATTTGTATAATTCTCAAAGAGACAAACTTCCACCCGAGACCAAATTTGTTGAGGTTTGCAGCCAGAAAAGTTCACAGTATGGCCTTCAACACAGAGCAATATCCCAATATACATAAAGATTTGTTGCTATTAAATTCTTCTTCCCTCTAAGGGTGACTGGTGAATAGAAATATGGTCACCATAGGTCTTCCTCCAACCGGCAGTAAAACCCTCACCAGAGTGGGGCGTTTGTTTGGCCACGTCCGGTCAGAATGGGGACATTAAATCTGATGCTTTGTGTAGGAAGAGTGCCACGCTCTTTGCACGTTAAGAACCCTTGCAACAACTCTATGAGGGGTCTGTAGGTGGCCTGTTGCAAGGCTGAATTTCTGTCCCTGTCCAATGTACCCTCATTTTCCCCTGGCGGTCCAAATTTCACCAACCTTTGTCCCAGACGGCCTCTGTTACAGGACCTACCCATTATATTTATTGTTAATTTGTTCTCGTCCTGAACATGTATGAAATATTTGCCACTGGATGTTAAGCAACCAACAATCTATCAATCATATTAAATTCTTCAGCAAAGCAATGACTAAGTGGAATGTATTGAAATGTTCCTTTTGTTTAATTAGTATATAGCATCTGGTGCAATGCATTTGAATACGTAGTAGTATAAATTGGTGTGGTTTTTTGAAGGACAGACCTTTATAAATTTTCATCTTTTTGTATACACAAAAATGTATAGTTGTAGATAAAAGCTTTATACAGGCATATATGCTTTGCATACGTTTATTTGAAACAACATACCATTCTACATGTGCCTGTTCCAAGTCAGGAGCCTGTAGTTAACTGGTTGTCGTTACTTCATGTCTGTCATATTTGTTTTTTGTAAATTGTTTTGTTATGAATTAGGCCGTTATTTTTCTCATTTGAATTGTTTCATATTTTTCATGTCAGAGCCTTTTATAGCCGACTATACGGTATGGGTTTTCTCATTGTTGAAGGCTGTACGGTTGCCAATAATTGCATATATCCATTTCATTTGAACTTTGGTGGATAGTTGTTTCATTGGCAAGCATACCACATCTCCTTATTTTTATAATGCATCAATCATAACTGACATCAAACATGGATGTCTACCTGTTCAATGCTGTTTTACTATTTCATGTTCAGCTGGATCTTTATTTGAGTAGAATACAAGAAGTTGTAGGTTTTGCTACTAGTTAACCATTTTTGTACTGGAAATGTTGTGAAAAGATTCAACAGGGCGTCTGAGAACAAATTCTGTAGCAAAGTAGGGTAATATAAGAACTAGGATATGAGATATATAAAAACATCAAGCACGAAAACTGTAAATTTCTGATCGCTCGCTTGCATAAAATGCTTTTCATTTTTCCATTAAAAGGGGTTCAAAATACCATGGCTCATAAAAAATCTTTTCAAACGTATTTATTCAATAATAATACCATATAAAAGCCAAATTGGTAATGTGGTTTAAATGCTATAACAATTGAAATTTGACTACTGGGGATGGGGGGAATCAATTTTCCAAGGTAGGGGGCAGGGTTTCCTGAAAAAATTTGAGCCAGCTGGACATTTATGGCATCTTGTTTTATTCTCATTTGCTGTTAAAAGTAAAAGCAATCAATCCTATCAAGGTAACCATCAAGATGATCAAGGGTAAAACATTCAGGTCAAAACACGTAAGAATGATTACATGATATTTTGATATGCCATAATTGGTTCAATTAAGTGAGGGCTATTCCATTAATAAAATGCTCCGCAGGGCGCAGCTTGATACAACCGCAGAGGTCGAACCCTGAACAGTTGGGGCAAATATGGACACAACATTCAAGCTTGATACAGCTCTGAATTTGGATTGTGATTAAATATTTGACACAGCATAGGTTTCTGACACAGAATCAATGTGGTCTAAGAACTTAAAAACTTTAAATTGGACATTCACCTATAATGGTCCAATATCCGAAATCTAAATACATGGTTAGATTCAGCATATCAAAGAACCCCAATAGTTCAATTTTGATGAAATCAAACAAAAGTTTAATTTTGGACCCTTTTGACCTCAATGTGGACAAAGTTGATAACGGGACCCAAAATCAAAAATCTACATACATGGTTAGATTCAGCATATCAAAGAACCCCATATATTCAATTTTGTTGAAATCAAACAAAGTTTAATTTTGGACCCCAATTTGGACCAACTTGAAAACTGGGCCCATAATCAAAAATCTAAATACATGTTTAGATTCAGCATATCAAAGAACCCTAAGAATTCAATTTTGTTAAAATCAAACTAAGTTTAATTTTGGACCCTTTGGATCTTAATGTAGACCAATTTGAAAACAGGACCAAAATTAAGAATCTAAATACACGGTGAGATTCGGCATATCAAAGAACCCCAATAATTCAATTTTGATGAAATCAAACAAAGTTTAATTTTGGACCCTTTTGACCTCAATGTGGACAAAGTTGAAAACAGGGCCCAAAATCAAAAATCTAAATACATGGTTAGATTCAGCATATCAAAGAACCCCTTATATTCAATTTTGTTGAAATCAAACAAAGTTTAATTTTGGACCCCGATTTAGACCTACTTGAAAACTGGGCCCATAATAAAAATCTAAATACATGTTTAGATTCAGCATATCAAAGAACCACATATATTCAATTTTTGTTGAAATCAAACAAAGTTTAATTTTGGACCCCGATTTGGACCAACTTGAAAACTGGGCCCATAATCAAAATCTAAATACATGTTTAGATTCAGCATATCAAAGAACCCTAAGAATTCAATTTTGTTAAAATCAAACTAAGTTTAATTTTGGACCCTTTGGACCTTAATGTAGACCAATTTGAAAAGGGACCAAAATTTAAGAATCTAAATACACGGTTAGATTTGGCATGTCAAAGAACCCCAATAATTCAATTTTTGATGAAATCAAACAAAGTTTAATTTTGGACCCTTTTGACCTCAATGTGGACAAAGTTGATAACAGGGCCCAAAAATCAAAAATCTAAATACATGGTTAGATTCAGCATATCAAAGAACCCCTTATATTCAATTTTTGTTGAAATCAAACAAAGTTTAATTTTGGACCCGATTTAGACCAACTTGAAAACTGGGCCCATAATCAAAAATCTAAATACATGTTTAGATTCAGCATATCAAAGAACCACATATATTCAATTTTGTTGAAATCAAACAAAGTTTAATTTTGGACCCCGATTTGGACCAACTTGAAAACTGGGCCCATAATCAAAAATCTAAATACATGTTTAGATTCAGCATATCAAAGAACCCTAAGAATTCAATTTTTGTTAAAATCAAACTAAGTTTAATTTTGGACCCTTTGGACCTTAATGTAGACCAATTTGAAAAGGGACCAAAATTAAGAATCTAAATACACAGTTAGATTTGGCATGTCAAAGAACCCCAATAATTCAATTTTGATGAAATCAAACAAAGTTTAATTTTGGACCCTTTGGACCTCAATGTGGACCAATTTAAAATGGGGACCAAAATCCAAAAACTTAATACACGGTTAGATTCAGCATATTAAAGAACCCCAAGAATACAAGAATAAAACCTAATTGAAATTGGTCAAGAAATAAGCAATTTATACAAAGTATCTTCTTTTGCACAATACTGAATACTTGAATATTTCTTGCAATTGCACAATACTGTGCAACTGAATATTTCTTGCTATTGCACAATACTGTACAATTGACAATTTTTGCTATTGCGCAATATTGTGCTATTGGATATTTCTTGCTATTGTGCAATACTGTGCAATTGAAGATTTCTTGCTATTATGCAATACTGTGCAATTGAAAATTTCTTGCTATTGCACAATACTTAATATATTAATTTACACATCCTGTTTGGTGTGTATCTCTTGCCTTATCATGATTATTTGCTTTTATATATAAATCAGAAATTTAATAATAAAGTTTTGGCAAATTCCCAATATACATAATTTAAAAGCAGTTTAGGTGAGATAAACAAAAAAGCTTCATCAGCAATATTTTATATTGGCAAATTTCCAATGAAGTTCATTAAACTAAAGTTATTGGCAAATTTCCAATGGAATTTATTAATAATTAAGTTTTTGGCAAATTTCCAATATAAATAATTTAAAAGCAGTTTAGGTGAGATATTCAAATGAGTTTCAATTACCAACCTTACACTGCCTTTTAAATTATGTTTTGTACTTTAAGTAATTGTCCATTAACCTGCAAACCCTTTTCCCCCCTTTTTTGCACCTTATTCCTTAACACTTTGAGCCATAACTCCCAAAGACAATTCTTACAATCCCTTTGTGGTATTCCAATATCCAAAATCTAAATACATGGTGAGATTCAGCGTATCAAAGAACCCCAAGAATTCAATTTATGATGAAATCAAATAAAGTTCAATTTTGGACCCTCTAAACCTCAATGTGGACCAATTTGATAACTGGGCCCGAATATCAAAAATCTAAATACATGGTTAGATTCAGCATATCGAAGAACCCCATATATTGAATTTTGTTGAAATCAAACAAAGTTTAATTTTGGACCCGATTTGGACCAACTTGAAAACTGGGCCCATAATCAAAAAACTAAGTACATGTTTAGATTCAGCATATCAAAGAACCCCAAGAATTCAATTTTTGTTAAAATCAAACTAAGTTTAATTTTGGACCCTTTGGACCTTAATGTAGACCAATTTGAAAACGGGACCAAAAATTAAGAATCTAAATACACAGTTAGATTCAGCATATCAAAGAACCCCTATAGTTCAATTTTCGATGAAATCAAACAAAGTTTAATTTTGGACCCTTTTGACCCCTAATTCCTAAACTGTTGGGACCAAAACTCCTTTTTGGCCCCAAATTCCTAAACGTTTAGGGCAATTACCCCCAAACTCAAACCCAGCTTTCCCTTTGTGACATGGAACCTTGTAGTACAATTTCATAAAGATCCATACACTTACACACAAGTTATTGTCCTGAAACTAGAAAAATGCTTGTTTTTTGCCCCTTTTTGGCCCCTAATTCCTAAAACTTTGAGGCAATTACCCCCAAAATCAATCCCAACCTTCCCTTTGTGGTATGGTACCTTGCAGTACAATTTCAGAGAGATCCATACACTTGAACACAAGTAATTGTCTGGAAACTAGAAAATACTTATATTTGGCCCTTTTGGCCCCTTATTCCTAAACATTTTGGGCAATTACCCCAAACTCAATTCCAGCTTTTCCTTTGTGATATGGAACCTTGTAGTACAATTTCAGATATATCCATACACTTACACACAAGTTATTGTCATGAAACTAGAAAATGCTTGTTTTTGCCCTTTTTGGCCCCTAAATCCTAAAATTTTGAGGCAATTACCCCAAAATCAATCCCAGTATTCCTTTGTGATATGGAACCTTGTGGTACAATGTCAGAGAGATCCATACACTAACACACAAGTTATGTCTGGAAGTTACAAAAATGCTTATTTTTGGCCCCTTTTTGGCCCCTAATTCCTTAACTGTTGGTACCATAACCCCCAAAATCAATCCCAACCTTCCTTTTGTGGTATTGAACCTTATGGTAAAATTTCATAGAGATCCATTCACTTAAACTAAAGTTAGAGTGTGAAAACCAATGTGTCTTCGGACGACGACGACGACGACGATGCCGCCAACGTCATACCAATATACGACCACAAAATTTTTTTGCGGTCGTATAAAAAGCAGTGTTCTCGAAAACCGTCGGTCCTGTCAGTCCTGACCGCCAAAAATTGGCTAGGACCGACAATTGCATGTGCAGTGGCAGTCCTGATGACCAACAACATTTTGGTGCATGGTTGTTCACTTTTGTTTTAACATCTTTTCGGTATTCAGATAGCTTTTGAACTGGTTGCTGATGTAAACAAACGAGAAATGAGAAACACTAGGTAGCTCAAAATTACGGTAATACTTTTGAAAAAGAACCAGTCGTCGGTTTCTTTGGTATTCAGATAGTTTTTGTACTGGTTACTTCTGTAATTGAACTTTTGTAGCATAGCTCAAAATTACGGTAATACTTTTGACAAATAACCAGTCGTAAAAGTCATCATGGCTTCGGCATGGCCCATTTCGTTCAGAGAGGTAGTCCAAGATTACTCTGACGTGCAACGGCTGTTTTGCCAGACAAGCTGGGGCGGTCCCACGGCCCCAGCCTGTCTGGCAAAACAGCCGTTGGACGTCAGAATAATCTTGGACTATCAGAGAAGGTGCTAAACAAAAGGACTTTGTATGATTTGAACAAAGACTTTTAGTTTTACAAATTACAGAGACTGAGCATTTTTTCTATATTACAAGACTTAGTCTTTTATTTTTATCATTTTAATGCACTTTTTACTGTAAATGATTGCAGTGGACACAGCTTTAAATTTATAAAGCCTCAATGTAATTCATCATTTCGTTAAAGGCATTTTTTCTAACGAATTATAAACGATTGGCACAGTTTACCCAAAATTTTGTGTCTGCAATTGTAACAGCCACTATGTTCCGTCAGTTACTTTGTTCAGGCGGAACTATCAACTAGTTATTTCGTTCCGATGGAACTTTCAAACTAGTTGTTTTATTCCGAGTGCAGTCGAAAAGTTCCGGAAAAAAGTAGGTAGTTGAAAAGTCCCGGAACAATGTAGCTAGTTGAATAGTTCTGGCGGAACAGAACAACTAGTTACATCGTTCCGAATATACCATATTTCGTCCTTTTTGTAGAAAGAGGGGGAAGAATGAGTATCAGTATATATAAGAGCAAATCATTAATTTACAAGAATACCAATCGCACTGAAAGGGGTTTCTTAGGGGACAAATATGCAAAATTTAAGTTGTATTTCATAGCTCACATAAAACGGAATAAGTTGTATTATCATGCAAATTTAGTATTCATAGTACCCTCAAGAGAGGGAAGAATACCCCCTCCTCATGTGGTTCTTTGCATCAATTCTCCAAATGGAACTTTGTGACTGGTTGATAAGTTCTGTTGGAACTTTTGGGCTAGTTTGTTAGTTCGGTTTTGACTAATTTGCAAAAGAGGAACTTTGTGGCTAGTCGATAAGTTCCTTTTGACTTTTGTAATCAGTATCTTGGTTTCCTTTGAAAGGTTCAAATATAATATGTTGCGCTTTTACTTTGCATCAATTCTCCAAATGGAACTTTCTGCCTGGTTGATAAGTTCCGTTGGAACTTTTGGCTAGTTTGTTAGTTCGGTTTTGACTAATTTGGCAAAAGGAACTTTCTAACTAGTTGATATGTTCGTTGGAACTTTTCAACTAGTCACTTTGTTCCGGTGGAACTTTCAAACCAGAGGAAGAACAAAGTAACTAGTTAATAAGTTCCTCCGGAACTTTTCGGCTAGTTAGTTCTTTCCGCCCGGAACTTTCCAACGTCGGAATAAAAGAGCATTTACACAATTACCTTTGATAACTTTAAAATACAACTTGATCATCATGCATTGGGAAGATGTTATGTACCAGTTCTAGTAATAAATTATTTTTATTACAATTTTTTATTGTTTCTTAATATGAGTGGATTGGCATTGCCATTAGGAAGAAATTAAATACCACCTCTTATGATGAATATTAACTATTTAAAATTTGAATTATTCGTCAACCAAAAGTGACCCATAAAACGCAGGATTGTTATGAGTTTAGCTTTTAAAACAAGTACAAATTTGGGTGGGCTAAAAAAGGATTGAATTTCTTTACACATGAGCCCTTAAAAGACTCTACAAGTAGTATAATGCATGAGACATAAAACAAAAATGAAATCAAGCAGGTTATCAAACTGACAAAGTATAAAAGTTAGTGAACAATGCAAAGTTCAAACTTTCATTAAAAAAACCAAACATAGAAACTAGAAACTAGGATGGAGTTAATATAGTATTGAGCAATGACTTTCATGTAACTAATAGGTGTTTGATAAATTCAAGTAAAATTACAGGACCACCAGATTTTCTCAAGGACCACCAGATTTTTAGTCTTGGTGGTCCCAATGACCACCAGGAAAAAAAAGATTTCGAGAACTCTGAAAAAGGAGGTACTAGGGTCGGAAGGCATTTTTTAAGTACCCCCATGACCAAGAGGAATGTACCATGTATCTTAACACCAACCAACAGGAAGTCGTTTCATATAATACAAGAACCAACTGGAATATATCTTAACTTATTTTATTCTAATTTACCACAACCAATAGGAATTGTTATTTAAACATTATAGTTGCCGGACATTTAAGAGGGGGTGAACAGGGTTAAGGGAACCTGGGAATGAGGGGGAGGAAAGTGGGAGTTCAGGGGGACGGAACTGGGAATTGAGGGGGAGGGAAGTTAGAATCATTGACCCTTCCTGTCCATCCCTTCATTTTAAGAGGAAGAAATGAGATCAAACTTCATTGTGTTTGACATCTTAAATATGAAAAATATAATTTGGTCACAAGGGTTTGAAACATTTCAAAGCTTAAAAAAATCACTGATGAAAATTAGAACTGTGGTCTATAGAACTGCAAATATATTGTTTTGTTAACTTAATATATGTTGTGGGTATATACATTTGTTTTTTATTAAATGTTTTGGATCTATACTTTTGTTATTATCTTATATTTGTGTAGAAGTAAACATAGAACAAGCGTAAACCACACAATAGAGATCCAAAACATTTGTTTGGTTTTTACTATAATATAAAGGGCAATTTATATCTCTTTTTTTATATTGTTCAATTCATACCCGAGTATACAATTCAAATTCAAAGCTGTTTAAGTGTATCATATCTAGTTGCACTATCATATTAGTTCCTGTGTGAAAATAAAGTAAGAAACTTCCAGATTTTTACTGGCCCTTCAAAATGGAGAAGAATTTACCTCTTGGAATTGTAGTAATATGTGTATACTCTATAAAAACATCTACATGTACATGTAATATCAATATTTTTTAACGATAAAGAAAATAACTGTCACATTTTATTGGATTATGCAAGGATCTTACTATACAAATCCTTGGATTATGACATGAAAATGTGTGAACTAAAAGTAAATTTGAGTTTCTGTATAAAATATTGCATGCTTTTTCTTTCTTTTATATATATCTTTTGGTTTTCAATTCTAGTGTTTATATTTAATCATCATAGATGTATTTTGTCACCTGTCTGGAATTTTTTTTTTTTAATTGTATTTGATCGGCAAACTCGGGATTACCCTTATCCGACCCCGGTATCTGATCCGGTATTGTAATTGTCTCCATTTCCGGTTTATGACATCCATTGTCTTTCAATGTCAGTCAGATACGATTTTACTCGGATTTACACATTACTTGTTGGCGATTTTCGGTATAAAGCTAGCGGTTGAACAAAATAAACATCACTGTCATGAATAATAAAGATACTAATAAATTTTGAGATCGTTTGAAAATTTTGGTCCCTAATTGAAAATAGGAAACAAAATGAAGGGTATTTGCCATTGCCATTGGGAATGTGTCCGATTACCGGACCCTGTGGAATGCTAGAAAAATCCCTGGAGGGGTATACGATCTCAATAGTAATATGGCTTTAAAATTACCATACTGATGGTTAAAAAGGTCGGCAAAGTTAATTTTTATTTTCTTTCAAATCGAAGGTTCGTCGGGCGTAGCTAGTTACCAAAATGAAAGTCCATTTGCAGTAGTGCAAGGTCGCTGACCTCGGACCACCGCTAATTTCAACCCCTGAATTATTTTAATTTAATTTATTTAATCTTTTGACATCGTGTGCCATTCCCCATGTGCTTGTCATTAAAGGGAAGTAACTGCTGCACTTCCGGAACTGGTACCATTGGTAGAATACAACGTTGCGCCTACTGCTGCGTAAGTCGCGGGAACAGTTATGTTTTTCGAAATATCACGATAAGAGCAGGCGACAAAAACAATCGGTTATATAAGTCCTTGCAAAAACAAATAATAATAAATAACACAATGAAACCGACAGCCAAGAAAACTGACTTTCCAAGAAGACCAACAACCAACAATACTTATTTTCTCTAAACACCAAGGGCCACTGGCCATACACCCTTCAACACATCAACAACCAATGGGATTTTTTTTAATTGCCGTTTGACCCTGGTACATTCTTTTTAATGGAATAAATAGCCCTGACAGTAATTCATCCCTTGATATGGGTTCCATTAAATGGCATTCTGACCTTTGAAATGTGCATTATAAGTGGACTTAAGTTTGTGCTTATTTGAGATAAACATAAATAAACTGTTGACACAGAGATATGTCTAGCTGTTTGTAATTTTGATTGTGTAATGCAAATGTTGAAATTAAAATGGCAATATAAAAACATGTAAATTATGCAAACCATTCAAAGTCAATGAACCATGAACAAAGTTGCAATAGACCTGCCAACCTTCATGATTTATTGGGGATTTCCCCCATGAGAGGAGTTGACCTGAATATTGACATTCGTTATTATATAAGCTAAACACCTCAAAATAGGCATTCAAATGAGTAGAAAGGGTATTTAAGCCCACAAATATTCATTCAAACAATAGAGTAGTACATTAAAAACACTTATGACAATATTAGCATGATTAGAGAAGCATTAGTTCCTCTTTCTCTTAAAATCCCAGATGGTGATTTTGAAAAGTTGGCAGGTATGTTGCAGGGCCAAATAACCTCCATGGAAATGAGAAATGCCAATGCTTATAAAACTACATACCAAATACCATTGACTTAATGGCTCATCTTAAACTGATCTAATCACAAACTTTAACATTGTAAAATCACAAACTAATATATGTAAACTAAGCAAAAGTTGGAAAGTCAATGACTGAGGGGTCGGGGCCAAATAATCTACATGGAAATGAGATGTGCCAATGCTAATACAACTGCATACTAAATACCAGTGGTTCCCTTATAAGCTAACCTAATCACAAACTTATATATATGTAAACTAAGCAAATGTTGCGAGGTCAATGTACCATGACTGAGGAAGTTGGGCCAAATAATCTCCATGGAAATGAGTTGTGTCAATGATTATACAACTGCATACCAAATATCAGTGGTTCCCTTATAAGCTAACCTAATCACAAATATTGCTGTTGTTACCTGCTCGCCTAAGTCTCGCTTTATCGCTGTAATCATGTCAATCGAAGAGAGACAAAAACTGATATCATCTATTTTGAAAGCCCAGTCCAGAAAGGCTGCATAATTATTATATATAAGTTACATATCTGAGCACAAATACACACTTGTATGCAGTTCCGATGATTTTCTGCTCAAAATCCTTTTGAACTTAATCAGTTTTGATATAATTTTGACAAATTGAACCCCAGGTCAATTTTCCATTAAAACTTGGTAATCTTGGAGTCAAAATACCATATGACACCAGGTAACAATGATAAAACTGAAAAGAAAATATAATACCACACATAATAGCATAGTTACATACTTATGTCAGAAAGGATTTCTTTTTCTATTTTCTTGTAATGATGCAACATATCCAGACTCTGTTTTATTCTCTCATCAATTACTTTCAAATGTTCAGATGTGTCTTTTTGCATGTGCTGGGCTTCAGCTGGATCACTACGTCTGACATGTGTGAAATGGTTCAGTGTGTGCATACGATCTTTTTCTTCTACTCGAATATAAGCCTCTAAGAATTTTTTCACTTTGTGAACCTAAAATAAAAATTAATTCATAAATATGTGAAAGATCTGTACCAGATCTGCCCAAAAGATGCTATATGATAATAATATATCAGAATTCTACTGAATTCATTTATGACATCCAATTTATTTAAACTGGTATTCTTATATTCCAGTTGTGTCAAAACTTTAGTAAACAAAATGTTCTATCATTGCAAATCATCCCCTGAATAAATGTTTTTGACTAAATGTGACAAAAATGTCATAAATGTGATTATGTGAGTGACATTTAAAAGATACAAGTTTTGGGCAAACAGGAAGTAGAACATCTAAGGAGCTGAAAATCTGTTACACAGTATATATATGGAATAACCAGATGAAGCATGGTGTCATATTTCAAAAATATACGATCTGTTATTGAAGAGAAAAATGTGTAGAAAATTTAATTTACACTGTTTGTGCATGACATTTTCAAGATATAAATCTTTTTGGCAAATAGGAAGTAGGTTATTGAAAGAACAGATAATATGTCACTCAGTAAGGCATAACCTGATGAAGCTATGTGCCACATTTCAAGCAGCTATGACTTGTAGTTGCTGAGAATATGCAACACAAATATAGGCAGACAGACAGAGGCCAACCAGTATACACCCTCCTTTGTAGAAAGGATAAACTACTGTCTTAAACCAACACATGATACAGACATGATAAGACAGAAACATGTTAAATTGTAATATATCTTATTGTAAAATTTAAATGATGAGCTTACATCAAGCTAGAATGTTAGAGGAGTTACCTCAAAATTAATACCTATCTCAAACTATTTTACATGTGACCATATACCTTATTTTGGCAAGAATTGTACATATGAGAGTGCTAACAATGCAATTCACCATATAATTTATATTTCCAAGGGGTAGAACGCTTTTAAAAATAATTGATCAGCACTGATTTTCGAACTAGTCCAAAACATTGCTGATATAAACCTATGATATAAGTTTCATAAAAATTCTGGCAAGAATTGAACACATGAGAGCGCTAACGATGCAATTTTCCATAAAATTAATGTTTCCAAGGGGCATAACTCTTTTAAAAATATTTGATCTGCACTGATTTTCGATCTCATCCAAGACATTGATGATATAAACCTATAATATAAGTTTCATAAAAATCTGGAATGAATTGTACACGTGAGAGCGCTAACAAGACCGGAAAATTGGACGCACAGACAGACCCCCGGTATTTACATGTCCCCCGCAATGCATTGCACAAGGGAAAAAAATATATATGACCTTTAGCTTATGTGTATCTACATCAAAACCAGATTATTCCACTCATTAAATGTGACCATATATTTAAATATAGAGGATTTAATCCAAAATAAACTCATCAAGCAGAAATACTTTTTTGCACTGCTTTGGGTCTGTTTTTTAGTATCCATGACCTTGATATTGGTTGAGTTCACCCATATATTCAAGCTAGGTTCCAATCCCATAAATTGTTCCAGGGTTATCATCTGTAAATGCCTTATCTGCACTAATTAGGTCTATTTTTCAGTGATCATATTCCCATTATATGTGCCTATATGTGCAAGTCATGCTCCTATTCCAACATAGGTTATTAAGTGATTATTTTATGCACTATCATGATCACTACATTCTATATATTTTTAGTATCTGTGACCTTGATTTGAAATCCATAGGGATCTTCTTCCATTATACAGTCAAAAGCTCTATTAAGGCATGATTAAGGGACCATTCATGGGAGCAGACAATAGTGGTCTCTTAATACAAATGGTCTGCCTAATTGTTGGTGGCCGTACAGTGACCTGTAATTGTTCACCTCCTTGCCGTCGTCAATGGAAGCTACTTGTCTAATTTGCAATCATACCACATCTACTACTTTTTTTTATTATGAATACAGGTTAACACTTTCTTTAAGAATTAACCATTCAAACACATATTTTAGCATTTGTACTAATGTTGGTGAATTATACTGTGTTGTTTCATGTATGTATGTATCATGTATAAATGTTCCGGACCATAGGAGTATTTGGACCATATGGGTATACTCATAACAGACACAGCTCGTTCTCTGAACCAAAATCAGCACAAGTATTAACTGAAATTCTTTATCTTTGTTACATATTGTCTGAATCTTGGTATATTTGTTGTCTTGCCCTTGCTATCTAGTCAATTTTATGCACCTTTATTCTGTCGACAGTTTCATCCATGGGTACGTGAAACCACAGGTGTTTGGCGCATGAACATTTTTTTCTTTTCCCCAGCATTTAGATTAGTTTTTCTTTAATTTCTTCTAATTTCCACTTATTTTCACTTAACTGGTGTGTTCATACTCTTATTCATATGATCTTACAATATCAGCGGTTTCCATATAGGAATAGAGGGGCAGCACATATAAACTACTGTAATTGTAAATCGTATAAAGAGGAGCATAAACAAATTAAATAACTGAATATAATTTGAAATCTTTAAGAAATCTTAATTTACAAACTGAAACACCAAAATGAGGGGTTCAATGCTCCAATTGCTAATGTGTAAAACAGTTGACTTTTTGCTTAACTTGTTTTGTAAAAACAAATTAATAATGACCATGCAAAAATGCTTCTATTATAGTTTTGACTTGTGAGTAAAATTCATCTTATTTCAATAATCAGGTTACAATGATTACCAAATTATTATCTTAGTCAAAATTTCATTTTTCTAAACTCTTAATCTATAACACCTTGAAGGGTTATGCCTTACACAATTACTGTTCAACGCTCGTCATATAAATTACCCGGACCATACGAGTATATACGCATATGATCATGACCATTGACCATACGCGTATGGTCCAAATATTCATATGGAACGGAACATAAATAAAACTGCATTACCCTTTGATGTTTCACAATAAAACATATATTACTTGTTTTGTTTTTATATTTTCTTGCTTTTATTAAATTGAGTTTTATATTTACATTTCTTCTAAATATATATTTTAGTGATTCATGTTGTAGTTAATCAAATTTACTAATGACAGTTTATCATACATGTATTGTAACATATTAAAATCATTCAGAGTAACATTTTTTAGTTTTGCCTTTTCATTTTGCATTTAAGATTTTTTTTCTAATTTCAGTACATTACAGAATATTTTCTGGTTTTATTTTCCAAAATATCTAGGTTGCCTAAATCTTTCAATAATGGCTTAATTTTTTTCATCCATTAAACATGTTAAACGAGCAAAAAGTTCAAGAATCAAGACTAGATCAAAGGTGAAATCTTTATTATATTTAAGGGTGACAAATGTGTGGAAAAATAGATGCTATAAATGAACTGTGAAGTGTTCAACAAAATACATATTTTCTTAAGGATTGTAGTCAGAATTTATCAAAACAATGAAACCAAATGATGCCAAAAATCTTTCAACAAATCTTTACGTTCATGGAAAAAGTCATAACTCCACTCACATCCTTGTGACTAAAGATTTCTAGCACTGGTAAGAAACAAGAGATTTATTCAGAATGTAAAGATAACTGCACAATGTTTTATGACCTAACCTTTGGGGGTTGTTTCTGTAATTCTGCCATGTATTTTTCCAAGTTGATGCGTTTTCTCTTATTCAATTCAGCTTGTCTGTGTTGCATATGCAGGGCCACTAACTGTTTCTTTTCAGCTTGGTCAGCTTGCTCATATCCACTGTACAATCTCTGAAATCTCTGAATATTATTTTCTATATATTAGATTGAAATCAATATTATATAAAGGGGGCTATAAAAGAATTAATACTTGTAATGCATCAAAATGAGGCTGTCAAAAGGACAGAAAACCATGTTTTTCTTATGTTTATTAGTCTGTTAGTGTCAATGTTAAAGCAATCAACATCATTAACAGATAAAATAAACTGTTCACACAGAGACATGTCTCGCCTATTTGTTATTTTGATAATGCAAATGTTAAAATTAAAATAACAATACTTAAACATGTAAGTTATGCAAATATTCAAAGTCAATGAACCATGACTGAAGGTACAGGGCTAAACAATCTCCATGGAAATGAGATGTGCCAATGCTAATACAACTGCATACCAAATAACATCGACTTTTCATAAATCGTTCCCTTTAACATGTTTAAACAAACCTAAACACAAACATTAACTTGTAAACTATGTAAAAGTTTCAAAGTCAATGAACCACGCTGAGGGGGTGGGGTTATATAATCTCCATTGAAATGAAACCAAATATCATTGACTTAACATTAGTGGTTCATCTTAAACTGACATAATCACAAACTAATACATGTAAACTAAGCAAAAGTTTCAAAGTCAACAGACCATGACTCAGGGTAAAGGAACAAATATTCTCCATGGAAATGAGATGTGCTTATGCTTATACAACTGCATACCAATTATCATTGACCAACCACTAATGGTTCCCCTTAAAATGATCTAATCACAAACTAATACATGAAAACTAAGCAAAAGTTCCAAAATCAACAGACCATGACAGAGGGGGCGGGCCAAATAATCTCCATGGAAATGAGATATGCCAATGCTTATACAACTGCATACCAAATATCATTGACCAACCACTAGTGGTTCCCCATAAACTGACCTAATCACAAACAAATACATATAAACTAAGCAAAGTTTCAAAGTCAATAGACCATGACTGAGGGGGTGGGGCCAAATAATCTCCATGGTAATGAGATGTGCCAATGCTAATACAACTGTATACCATATATCATTGACCTACCACTAGTGGTTCACCATAAAATAGACCTTATTGCAAACTAATACATTGTTGACGCCGCCACCACAGCCAGAAACAGCATACCTATGTCTCGATTTTGACTTTGTCAAGGCGAGACAAAAAGGATCATAACTCCTGAACAGCAAAAGGTGAAAATCGTCAATATCAAATTTGACCATCATGTCATCACCAAACAACTTATTGAAATTTGAAAAGCATTAATGGTTGAATGGTTCTAAAGTTATTGCACAGAAACTACTCAAAATTTATATTTGGATTTTTCCATTACAAAACCTGGTTAAAATGATTTTTGCTTTCCAGGTCATCTGTTGTTTCATTTCATGCTTTATTAATATATATCATAATTTGAATTCAATTTTTGTTCTCTTGATAAACCTCAACTGCAGATAAACTGTTTCCTTGTAAATACTCTTCAACATGTTCAATGTATATATAGATATTGGATCCAGTTATAAACTAAGAAAAGACAAGCGTTCTGAGGGTATTGCATATGCAAAACAGTGTCCCCTTCTGGCTGCAGGGGTCACCACACCAGTCAAAATGAGCAACATTATCACTCTACAAATTACAATTCCTCACTTCACTCTAAAAAATTTCCCAATGTCGCCTCATGAATTTTGAAAAATTCTTGATCCAAATGCACACAATGACAATATTACATGAGCCAAATTCGGTCTTAAATTTTCTGCAGTATATTACGCCAAAATTAAAATAGCCAGGCAGGGTGCAGATTATAGAGAATATTATATGTAAGAAATTAGAGAAAAACTAGATATTGCCAAGTTTGTTTAAGTTCCGCCATGTTAGTTATTGAAATTGAAAATAATGTTATTAAGTGATAAATATATCATGGGATGCATTAAACAAATTTGATTTTCAATTTGAAAAAGTTATTTCTTTTTTTTTTCATGGTTTATTAATATTATGAACATTAATAAAATTGATCATCATTAATTCATAGAAAAATAAGCTTTATATTTCTTATACTTTCATATGTAGAACATGGAGTAGATGTGCATGGGACAAAATGCTGAACCATAACATACCAAAAATCGACCAAGTATATTATTAGTAGTAAAGATCAATGTCATAGTGTAAGACATGTATTGTGAAACAATACTCAACAGACAAAATTTGTATAAAAGATCAAATAAAACATAATGTGCAAATATGTATTACAATCATGATGCTACCATGCTGGAAAAGCAATGTTTTTGTGACTTCCCCATTTCATCCTTGTACATAAAATCAAATCACAGCTGAAAGGAGACTATACTGATAAGTTCAGACATTTCCCTCATTATTTTAATAACTTTTCATAAAAGGCTATCAACAATTTAAAATTTGACTTAAAAACTAAAACTTTGAATTCCTTATTTTGACAGCATGAAACAAAGCAACAATGCCTTAAAACCTCACGCAAAGGAAATCACCAGAAAAGGTCAACAAAGTGTACTTAAATATCGTTATTAATCAAACAGACTTTACACTTAAATCTCATGCAATAAGATCTTTTTCACATTTAAGAGATAGCTGTATTATATTTGAAGCTTAGCCTACATAAAACTTGGTTTTCCTGTTTCAAATTGAGTTAATGCTTAGCAGAGCTAGGAAAAAGGATATTTGTGACAGTAAAACATAAACTGTTGACACAGAGATATGTCTCAAGTTTTGTAATTTTGATAGTATAATGCAAATGTTGAAATTAAAATGGCAATATTTAAACATGTAAACAATGCAAATCATTTAAAGTCAACGAACCATGACTGAAGGTGCAGAGCAAAATAACCTCCAGGGAAATCAGAAATGCCAATGCTTATAAAACTGCATAAAAAATACAATTGACTTCTCATAAGTTGTCTCCCTTAAACAAACCTAAACAAAAACTTGTGTAACATATAAACCATGTAAAAGTTTTAGAGTAAATGAACCATGATGATTGAGAGAGGCCATATAATCTCCATGGAAATGAGACTTGCAATTGCCAAAACATCTGCATACCAAGCATCACTGATTTAACATGAGTGGTTCATCTTAAACTGATCTAATCACAAACTTTAACATGTGATCTTTGCCAAACATTCTAAGTCAATAGATTATGACTGATGGGGAAGGGCCAAAAAAACTCCCTGGAAATGAGATGTACTAATGCTTATACATCTGCATACAAAATATCATTGATCTACCACTAATGGTTCCCCTTAAACTGACCTAATCACAAACTAATACATGTAAACTAAGCAAAAGTTCAAAGTCAATAGACCATGACTGAGGGGACAGGACCAGATAATCTTCATGAAAATATGCTGAGCTAATGCTAATACATCTGCTTACAAAATATCATTGACCTTCCACTAATGGTTCCTCTTAAACTCCCCTAATCACAAACTAATACATGTACAGTAAGCAAAAGTTGCTATTAAGTCAATAGACCATGACTGAGGGGGTGGGGCCAAATATTCTCCATAGAAATGAGATGTGCCAATATTTATACAACTGCATACCAAATATCATTGACTTACCACTAGTGATTCCCAATAAACTGACCTCATAACAAACTAATATATTGTTGACAACGCTGCAGCTGGAAACAGCATGCCTAAGTCCAGTTAACTCTGAACAAAAAATAAATGGAGAATGTGTCCCCATGGACACAGATGATGCCCCCCCCCCCCCTTTTGCATACATTATAAAGGGACATAACTCAAGAACGATAAAAGTGATGCTACCCAAATTTGTACTTGATCTGAGTTTTAAGGTAATAAGTATTGTGTATAGGGTTTCATAATGTTTGGTTGGGGCAAACTTAAGTTACAGAACGGAAAGGCATAACTCGATAATGATTAAAGTGACGCTATTCAACTTGATCTGTGTTTTGTGGTAAAAATCATTGTGTATAAGTTTCATAACATTTGGTTGAGGCAAACTTAAGTTAGGGAATGGAAATTAAAAATTTTGCAATTTTTCTATTTAGTGGAAACTCAAATTTGTAATTTTTCCATTTATGAAGGGGCATAACTCTAGAACAGTTAGAGTGATGCTACCAAAATTCAAACTTGATCTGTATTTGGTAGTAATAAGCATTGTGTATAAGTTTCATAACATTTGGTTGAAGCAAACTGAAGTTAGAGAACGGAAACTAAAAATTTTGTAATTTTTCCATTTATAAAGAGGCATAACTCTAGAATGGTTAGAGTGACCCTACCAAATATCAAACTTGATCTGTATTTGGTGGTAATAAGCATTGTGTATAAGTTTTCATAACATTTGGTTGATGCAAACTTAAGTAAGAGAACGGAAAAGAAAAATTCAGCAATTTTTCCATTTATAAAGGGCATAACTCTAGAACGGTTAAAGTGACGCCACCAAAATTCAAACTTGATCTGTGTTTTGTGATAATTAGCATTGTGAATAAGTTTCATAACATTTGGTTGAGGCAAACTCAAGTTAGAGAACGGAAACCAATTTTGGGACGTACAGACGTACGTACGTATACGTACATACGTACAGACGGACAAGGGTAAAACTTAATGCCCCCTCCGCTATGTCGGGTACATAACAAGTTTCACATAGCCTGAGCTTCAAATAAATACAGGTATCTCTATTTTAATGCAAAATAAACAAATCAGTCCCTTTAAGTCATAATTTACAGGAGTATAATAACAGGTTTTTCATGGATCAGAAACTGGTTTTCCTTCATCAGCACATTAATTTTCCTTTTATTTTAATTTTTTTGTGTTTCATTTTGTTATAACCCTCAATCAGTCAGCAACCTATTTGTATGTGTATATTTCATAGATAGAATAGAGAGTGGAAATGGGGAATGTCTATTATATATTTATTTTTCTTCAACATTGCTAATTCATGATTGCTAGTTTTATTTATCAGTTTTAAATAATATATTTACACAGATGAGTTAAAATACCTGCATAATATCTTTGTTGAGTTTTTCAGCACCCTTAGGATTTGACTCCTTTAATTTGTTTACATTGGTTCTTGCTTCTTGCCATTCTTTCATCATCTGAAAATGGAAACAATATTTATTGCTTACTACTGATTTCAACTTATCCAAGTATCATTTATAGCTAAAAGGGGCGGATCAAGTGTTCAAAGGTCCACTAAAAATAAATGGTTCCAGCAGTTAAAAATAAAATTAAAGAGATCCAAATCATTGGTGGAAAGATTTGAAAAGTTTTGTACATACCTACATCATATTTTAGTTTTCAATTTAGGAAGGTGGTATAGCAGACTTGACAAAATCCGTAAAACTTATTTTCTTTGCCTATTTTTTTGCTGCGTAGTAAGAAGGAAATGTAATTTTTTTTGCAAAATGGAAATCAATGTATAATCTTTACTGCAAATTATTTGACCTGATTAAAAGAAACTTTTAATAAACTGTTAACATAGAGGTATGTCTCGCCTATTTGTTATTTTGATAATGCAAATGTTGAAATTAAAATAGCAATACTTTAATATGTACGTTATGCAAATTTTCAAAGTCAATGAACCATGACTGAAAGTATTGGGCTAAACAATCTCCATGGAAATGAGATGTGCCAATGCTAATACAACTGCATACCAAATACCACTGAAATCTCATAAGTCGTTCCCTTTAAACAAACCTATACACAAACATTAACTTATAAACTATGTACAAGTTTCAAAGTCAATGAACCATAATGAGGGTGTGGGGCTATATAATCTCCATGGAAATGAAACTTGAAAATGCCAATACATTTGCATACCAAATATCATTGACTTAACATTAGGGGTTTATCTTAAACTGACTTTATCACAAACTAATATATGTAAACTAAGCAAAAGATGCAAAGTCAATAGACCATGACTAAGGGGCGGGGCCAAATAATCTCCATGGAAATGCGATATGCCAATGCTTATACAACTGCATACCAAATATCATTGACTTACCACTAGTGGTTCCCCATAAACTGACCTTATCACAAACTAATATATGTAAACTAAGCAAAAGATGCAAAGTCAATAGACCATGACTAAGGGGCGGGGCCAAATAATCCTTATGGTAATGAGATGTGCCAATTCTAATACAGCTGCATACCAAATACCATTGACCTACCACTAGTGGTTCACCATAAAGAAGACCTAATCACAAACTAATACATTGTTGATGCTGCCACTGCCGCCGCTGCCGGAAACAGCATACCTACGTCTTGCTTTTTGACTCTGTCAAGGCGAGACAAAAACCTTTAAGAAGTTATCTCTTTTATCATATAGAGTTGTATAAAAATGGGATTTTTATTAAGAAGAGAAGAAAATTTTGGAAACTAAGGCCTAAATCAAATTTATATTTGTTTGCCCTTCTCTGACCCAAACAATGTATTTGCAATATCTAAAAAGATTTTTTTTTATTCATTTTGTCTGTCTGTATAATTGGAATTTGTACTGATAAGTATTGTGATCAATGGCAGAAATGATTTCTCTGGATTAATAATAAGCATCTATTATTGTCTCAAACGTCCAAGTGATGCATGAGGTCTGGATGGGGATAACAGAAAGAGAATAATGGCCAAATAGTTTAATGAATAGAAAATAAGAGGCTGTCAGAGTGACAGCAAACAGGATTTTCCTGCAGTCTGAGAGGTCAAACCCTGAACAGTTGAGCAAGTATGGACACAACATTGAAGCTTAAAACAGCTCTGAATTTGGATTGTGATTGAATATACAATAATGAAGAAAAAAATGATATTTAATCGAAAACTGTCTACAGTTGTATATAGTACGCACCCCCTGTACCAACTACATATATTAAGTAAAAAAATGCGGACTATACACGACCAAATACGGTAACTGTCCCCACATTGTCACTGAGTAAACAAAATCTCACCAAATTCCAAAGTTTGAAGACTCATAACTTCTACAAAAGTCATCTGATAAAAATTTCTTTGGGATACACACATAAACATATAATGTCCTCATAAACAACAAAGTTTCATGAAATATTGTTGTGTGGTTTCAGAAGAGTTGCACTGACAAACTGTTGCAGTAGTATATTTAGGCCAAATTTCTAAGTTTAAAGGGAAATGACTCCTAGAAAAAACAAGAGTGCACACCCTGAAATGTCTCGCCTGCTTTACTACCATTGATTTTATGTCGATTGCCCTAAATAAAAAGTTTTACTACAAGTATTATTAAATTAACATGATCCAAGAAAATGAGGTCAAGGTCAGATAAACCAAGCCAGAAATACATGTTCACCTTACAATCATTCCGTACATTGAATTTAGTTGACCTATTGCTTATAGTAAGCAAATAAATGGGGAATGTGTCCCTGTGAAACAGATGATACCCTCCCTTGCATATAACGTCATAATGGGACATAACTCAATAAAAAAGTGATGCTACCCAAATTTGTACTTGATCTGAGTTTTGTGGTAATAAGCATTGTGTATAAGTTTCATAACATTTGGTTGAGGCAAACTTAAGTTACAGAACGGAAACGAAAAATTCAGCAATTTTTCTATTTGTAAAGGGGCATACCTCTAGAACGGAAAAAGTGATGCCCCCAAAATTCAAACCTGATCTCTGTTTTGTGGTAATAAGCATTGTGTATAAGTTTTATAACATTTGGTTGAGGCAAACATAAGTAAGAGAATGGAAATGAAAAATTCAGCAATTTTTCCATTTGTAAAGGCATGAAAGGGGAATAACTCTAGAACGGTAAAAGTGACGCCACCAAAATTCAAACTTGATCTGTGTTTTGTGGTAATAAGCATTGTGTATAAGTTTCATAACATTTGGTTGAGGTAAACTTAAGTTTGAGAACAGAAATGAATAAAATGCTCCGCAGGGCGCAGCTTGATACAACCGCAGAGGTCGAACCCTGAACAGTTGGGGCAAGTATGGACACAACATTCAAGCTTGATACAGCTCTGAATTTGGATTGTGATTAAATATTTGACACAGCATAGGTTTCTGACACAGAATAAATGTGGTCTAAGAACTTAAAAATTTTAAATTGGACATTCACCTTTTATGGTCCAATATCCAAAATCTAAATACATGGTTAGATTCAGCATATCAAAGAACTCCAAGAGTTCAATTTTGATGAAATCAAACAAAGTTTAATTTTGGACCTTTTGACCTCAATGTGGACAAAGTTGATAACGGGCCCAAAATCAAAAATCTAAATATATGGTTACATTCAGCATATCAAAGAACCCCATATATTCAATTTTGTTGAAATCAAACAAAGTTTAATTTTGGACCCCGATTTGGACCAACTTGAAAACTGGGCCCATAATCAAAACCTAAATACATGTTTAGATTCAGCATATCAAAGAACCCTGAGAATTCAATTTTGTTAAAATCAAACTAAGTTTAATTTTGGACCCTTTGGACCTTAATGTAGACCAATTTGAAAACGGACTAAAATTAAGAATCTAAATACACGTTAGATTCGCATATCAAAGAACCCCAATAATTCAATTTTGATGAAATCAAACAAAGTTTAATTTTGGACCCTTTGGACCTCAATGTGGACCAATTTCAAAACGCGACCCAAAATCCAGAAACTTAATACACGGTTAGATTCAGCATATTAAAGAACCCCAAGAATTCAAGAATAAAACCCCATTGAAATTGGTCAAGAAATAAGCAATTTATACAAAGTATCTTCTTTTGCACAATACTGTGCAATTGAATATTTCTTGCAATTGCGCAATACTGTGCAATTGAATATTTCTTGCTATTGCGCAATACTGTACAATTGACAATTTCTTGCGATTGCGCAATATTGTGCTATGGGATATTTCTTGCTATTGCACAATACTGTGCAATGGAAGATTTCTTGCTATTGTGCAATACTGTGCAATTGAAAATTTCTTGCTATTGCACAATACTTATTATATAATAATTTACACATCCTGTTTGGAGTGTATCTCCTGCCATATCATTATTATTTGCTTTTAAATATAAATCAGAAATAACCAACTTAAAATGGAAAATTTTAAAGAAAAAAAAAAAAAAAAAGGAAAAAAGGAAAGAAAAAATCACCCCCAAATTTTTGAACCCCTTATGATTCATCACCCCAAACTCAATCCCAGCCTTCCTTTGAGGTATGGTACCTTGCAGTACAATTTCAGAGAGATCCATACACTTGAACACAAGTTATTGTCTGGAAACTAGAAAATACTTATTTTGGCCCCTTTTGGCCCCTTATTCCTAAACGTTTGGGCAATTACCCCAAACTCAATTCCAGCTTTTCCTTCGTGATATGGAACCTTGTAGTACAATTTCAGAAATATCCATACACTTACACACAAGTTATTGTCATGAAACTAAAAATGCTTGTTTTTGCCCTTTTTGCCCCTAATTCCTAAAATTTTGAGGCAATTACCCCAAAATCAATCCCAGCATTCCCTTTGTGATATGGAACCTTGTGGTACAATGTCAGAGAGATCCATACACTAACACACAAGTTATGTCTGGAAGTTACAAAATGCTTATTTTTGGCCCTTTTGGCCCCTTATTCCTTAACTGTTGGTACCATAACCCCAAAACCAATTCCAACCTTCATTTTGTGGTATTGACCCTTATGGTAAAATTTCATAGAGATCCATTCAATTAAACTAAAGTTAGAGTGCGAAAACCAATGTGTCTTCGGACGACGACGACGCCAACGTCATACCAATATACGACCGCAAAATTTTTTTGCGGTCGTATAAAAATTCAGCAATTATTCGAGTTACAAAGGGGCATAACTCTAAAACGGTAAAAGAGATGCCACCAAAATTCAAACCTGATCTGTGTTTTGTGGTAATAAGCATTATGTATAAGTGTCATAACAATTGGTTGAGGCAAACTAAAGTTAGGAAACGGAAACCAATTTTGGGACGTACAGACGGACGTAGACGGACAAGGGTAAAACTTAATGCCCCCTACGCTACGGCGGGGGCATAAAAATAATTTTCCTATCTATACCTACCCATACCCATGATGGGTTGTAGAAGAGCAAACAAACATATTTGAAATATTGGTCTAAACAATCAGAATCAACAATTGCATATGTTAGCCACATAAGGTTCAACTGGAACCTTAGATTTTTCCAATTGAGTCAATCAGAAAACAATTTTCTTGGTCATTATTCATATAGGAACTAAAGGCACAAAACTTTGAGCAACCTTCATGAATTATCAGCCAAGTTAGGTGCCATTTGCTTCAGCTGATTGCCAAAAGGAGTTGAATGCATTTACCAGGAATGAATGACTGCAAGTGATGTCAAAAGATAAGAGTTATAAGTCATCTAAAATTTTTTAAACATAAATATATTCCGAAATCATGATTTTAAGAAACTTTAATTCTTTATTCTGTGTTTATTGTGCCATAGCTTTGAAATTCTCTCTAGTCATATAAATAACTGTTTTTAATAACATTCAAGTGAAGTATTCATGTTTTAGCATATAAAGTTTCATTATGTAGAGTGACAACTTTTTCAATCACGGTCATTTAAATAAAAATAAAATGCTCAGTTGGGCGCAGCTTGATACGACCGCAGAGGTCGAACCCTGACCAGTCGGGGCTAGTATAGACACAACATTCAAGCTTGATACAGCTCTGAATTTGGATTGTGATTAAATATTTGACACAGCATAGGTTTCTGACACAGAATGAATGTGGTCTAAGAACTTAAAAATTTTTAATTTACATGTTATGGTCCAATATCCAAAATCTAAATACATGGTTTAAATAGATTTAGCATATCAAAGCATTCAAATTTTGATGAAATCAAACAAAGTTTAATTTTGGACCCAATTTTTGTTAAAATCAAACTAAGTTTAATTTTGGACCCTTTGGACCTTAGTGTAGACCAATTTGAAAATGGGACCAAAAATTAAGAATCTAAATACACGATTAGATTCAGCATATCAAAGAACCCCAATATTTCAATTTTTGATGAAATCAAACCATATCATTATTATTTGCTTTTATATATAAATCAGAAATAACCAACTTAAAATGGAAAATTTTAAAGAAAAAAAAAGGAAAAAAGGGACCCCCCAATTTTGTGAACCCCCTTATGATTTATCACCCCCAAACTCAATCCCAGCCTTCCCTTTGTGGTATGGTACCTTTCAGTACAATTTTAGAGAGATCCATACACTTGAACACAATTTATTGTCTGGAAACTAGAAAAATGCTTGTTTTTTGGCCCCTTTTTGGCCCCAAATTCCTAAACGTTTAAGGCAATTACCTCCAAACTCAAACCCAGCTTTCCCTTTGTGATATGGAACCTTGTAATTCAATTTTATAAGGATCCATACACTTACACACAAGTTATTGTCCTGTAACTAGAAAAATGCTTGGTTTTTGCCCCTTTTTGGCCCCTAATTCCTAAAATTTTGAGACAATTACCCCCAATATCAATCCCAGCCTTCCCTTTGTGGCATGGTACCTTGCAGTACAATTTCAGAGAGATCCATACACTTGAACACAAGTCATTGTCTGGAAACTAGAAAAATGCTTATTTTTGGCCCCTTTTTCCTAAACTTTTGGTCAATTACCCCCAAACTCAATTCCAGCTTTCCGTTTGTGATATGGAACCTTGTAGAACAATTTCAGATATATCCATACACTTACACACAAGTTATTGTCACGAAACTAGAAAAATGATTGTTTTTTGCCCCTTTTTTGGCCCCTAATTCCTAAAATTTTGAGGCAATTACCCCCAAAATCAATCCCAGCATTCCCTTTGTGATATGGAACCTTGTGGTACAATGTCAGAGAGATCCATACACTAACACACAAGTTATTGTCTGGAAGTTACAAAATGCTTATTTTGGCCCCTTTTGGCCCCTAAATCCTTAACTGTTGGTATCATAACCCCCAAAATCAATCCCAACCTTCCTTTTGTGGTATTGAAGCTTATGGTAAAATTTCATAGAGATCCATTCACTTAAACTAAAGTTATTGTGCGAAAACCAATGTGTCTTCGGGCAACGACGACGACGACAACGCCAACGTCATACCAATATACGACCGCAAATAAAAATAATTCTTTTTTTTTTACCTCAAAATAGCCATGCCCTTTTTGATAACTATGTATGATAGATTTAACTTACATCAGTAACAGTCACTTTCTGGCTGAAGTATTACTCAAGCAGTTTCAACTTCTGTACTGTAACTTATTACTGTACAATTACATATAACGTTCTTACCTTTGTTATTCTTTCATGGTGGTGAGAATCCATTGCACTTTCTGCAGCTAGAAATTTATCATGTTCATTCTCATATTTACTTAGGAAAGAGTCATCAGCTCTGAGGTATGCAATGTAAGCATCTTCTTTGTTGTCGTCTCCACCAAGAAGTATTTCTTGTGGCTTAGTCTTTACTGGAGTCAATTCTACTGGCACATCCAGTGGTTTTTCAACTAAAAAAATTAAACCACAGGTACTTGAAAGATTGAATTCACTAACAGCCTTTCTTTAAAATAAATGGGGAATGTGTCCATGGGACACAGATGATGCCCCCGATTGCATATCTAATAAAGTTATAAAGGGATATAACTGAAGAACGGTAAAAGTGACTCTACCCTTATTTGTACTTGATCTGAGTTTTGTGGTAATAAGTATTGTGTATAAGTATAACAGTAAAACAGTAAAAGTGACACCACCAAAATTCAAACTTGGTCTGTATTATGTGGTAATAAGCATTGTGTATAAGTTTCAAAACATTTGGTTCAGGCAAACTAAAGTTAGAGAACGGAAACGAAAAATTCAGCAACTTTTATGTTTATAAAGGGGCATAACTCAAGAACGGTTACAGTGACGCCACCCATTTTCAAACTCGATCTGTGTTTTGTGGTAATAAGCACTGTGTATAAGTTTCATATCATTTGGTTAAGGCAAACTAAAGTTAGAGAAAGGAAACAAAAAATTCAGCAATTTTTATGTTTATAAAGGGGCATAGCTCAAGAACGGTAGGAGTAACACTACCCAATTTCAAACTTGATCTGTATTATGTGGTAATAAGCATGATATTGTGGCCAAGTTTGGTTAAATTTGGCCCAGTGGTTTCAGAGAAGATTTTTGTAAAAGCTAAAGACGACGACGACAACAGACGACGGACACCAAGTGATGAGAAAAGCTCACTTGGCCCTTTGGGCCAGGTGAGCTTAAAAAAAGTGCAGAAAACTGATTATTTTAGTGATTTTTCTAAGTCATATTTTAGTGATTTTTCTAAGTCAAGGGACCAAAACTCTGCACAAAATCATCAGACCGGAACAAAATTAGAACTCGATCTGTAACTTGTCATGATAAAACAATACACCAAATATCAAATCAATATCTTCAAGCATGAAGAAAATAAATGTGGTCAAAGATCTTAAAAATTTGAAATGGGACATTTAATTTACCTAGAATGGTCTGATATCCAAAATCTAACAACATGGTTAGATTCAGCATATAAAAAAATGTGGATTGTGCCCACATGTGGGCACAGATGATGCCCTCGCTTGCACATTATATAGTTAAAAAGGTACATAACCGAAGAACGGTAAAAGTGATGCTACCCAAATTTGATCTTGATCTGAGTTTTGTTGTAATAAGCATTGTGTATAAGTTTTATAACATTTGGTTGAGACAAACTAAAGTTAGAGAACAGAAAAGAAAAATTCAGCAATTTTTATGCTTATAAAGTGGCATAACTCAAGAATGGTAAAAGTGACGCCACCGAATTTCGTACTTAAACTGTATTAAGCATTGTGTATAAGTTTCATAACATTTGGTTGAGGCAAACTAAAGTTAGAGAACGGAAACAAAAAATTTGTAAGTGATCTTAGTTTTGTGGTAATGAGTATTGTGTATAGGTTTTATAATGTTTGGTTGGGGCAAACTTAAGTTACAGAATGGAAACTAAAAATTTTGCAATTTTTCGATTTATAAAGGGGCATAACTCAATAATGGTTAAAGTGACACTACCCAAATTCAACTTGATCTGTGTTTTATTGATGGAAGGCAAAATAAAACCTTGCATTGTATAATACATTGATTGTAGTTGATTCAACTATAATCATGGACAAAGGAAGATAACTCCAATTTTAATAAAATGCTCCGCTGGGCGCTGCTTAAAACAACCTAGAGGTCGAACCCTGAACAAATGGGGCAAGTATGGACACAACATTCAAGCTTGATACAGCTCTAAATTGGAATGTGATTAAATATATGACACAGCATAGGTTTCTGACACAGAATGAATGTGGTCTAAGAACTTAAAATTTTAAACTGGACATTCACCTATTATGGTCCAATATCCAAAATCTAAATACATGGTTAGATTCAGCATATCAAAGAACCCCAAGAGTTCAATTTTGATGAAATCAAACAAAGTTTAATTTTGGACCCTTTTGACCTCAGTGTGGACAAAGTTGATAATGGGGCCCAAAATCAAAAATCTAAATTCATGGTTAGATTCAGCATATCAAAGAACCCCATATATTCAATTTTGTTGAAATCAAACAAAGTTTAATTTTGGACTTGATTTGGACCAACTTGAAAACTTGGCCCATAATCAAAAATCTAAATACATGTTTAGATTCAGCATATCAAAGAACCCTAAGAATTCAATTTTGTTAAAATCAAACTAAGTTTAATTTTGGACCCTTTGGACCTTAATGTAGACCAATTTGAAAATGGGACCAAAATTAAGAATCTAAATACACGGTTAGATTCGCATATCAAAGAACCCCAATAATTCAATTTTGATGAAATCAAACAAAGTTTAATTTTGGACCCTTTGGACCTCAATGTGGACCAATTTAAAATGGGGCCCAAAATCCAGAAACTTAATACACAGTTAGATTCAGCATATTAAAGAACCCCAAGAATTGAAGAATAAAACCCCATTGAAATTGGTCAAGAAATAAGCAATTTATACAAAGTATCTTCTTTTGCACAATACTGTGCAATTGAATATTTCTTGCAATTGCGCAATACTGTGCAATTGAATATTTCTTGCTATTGCGCAATACTGTACAATTGACAATTTCTTGCTATTGCACAATATTGTGCTATTGGATATTTCTTGCTATTGCGCAATACTGTGCAATTGAAGATTTCTTGCTATTGCGCAATACTGTGCAATTGAAAATTACTTGCTATTGCACAATACTTATAATAATTTACACATCCTGTTTGGTGTGTATCTCCTGCCATATCATTATTATTTGTTTTTAAATATAAATCAGAAATAACCAACTTAAAATGGAAAATTTTAAAGAAAAAAAAAATCCCCCCCCACCCCCAAATTTTTGAACCCCCTTATGATTCATCACTCCCAAACTCAATCCCAGCCTTCCCTTTGAGGTATGGTACCTTGCAGTACAATTTCAGACAGATCCATACACTTGAACACAAGTTATTGTCTGGAAACTAGAAAAATGCTTATTTTGGCCCCTAATTCCTAAACGTTTCAGGCAATTACCCCCAAACTCAATTCCAGCTTTCCCTTTGTGATATGGAACCTTGTAGTACAATTTCAGAAAGATCCATACACTTACACACAAGTTATTGTCATGAAACTAGAAAAATGCTTGTTTTTTGCCCCTTTTTTGGCCCCTAATTCCTAAAATTTGGAGGCAATTACCCCCAAAAATCCATCCCAGCATTCCCTTTGTGATATGGAACCTTGTGGTACAAAGTCAGAGAGATCCATACACTAACACCATAACCCCCAAAATCAATCCCAACCTTCCTTTTGTGATATTGAACCTTATGGTAAAATTTCATAGAGATCCATTCACTTAAACTAAAGTTAGAGTGTGAAAACCAATGCGTCTTCGGACGACGACGACGCCAACGTCATACCAATATACAGGCGCAAAATTTTTTTGCGGTCGTATAAAAATTGAATCGTAATTTCCTGTCGATATGCACAACTACATAGTACGTCCTTATTATCTAAAAAGGTTTCGTGAAATTCTGTTGTGTGGTTTGAGAGGAGTTGCGATGACAAGAAACAGGACTGACAGACGGACGGACGGACTGACGAACCGACAGATGGACGGACGGGTCAAAAACATTATACCCTTCGCAACTCGTTGCGTGGGGTATAAAAATTTCATTCCTCATTAATACAATGTCTTTAAATAAATGGGGAATGTGTCCATGGGACACAGATGATGCCCCTGCTTGCATAAAACATTATTAAGAGACACAACTCAAAAACAGTAAAAGTAACGTTACTTGATCTGAGTTTCATGGAAATAAGCATTGTGTATAAGTTTCATAACATTTCGTTGAGGCAAACTAAAGTTAGAGAATGGAAACGAAAAATTCAGGAATTTTTCCATTTTTATAGGGGCATAACTCTAGAACGGTAAAAGTGACACCACAAAAATTCAAAATTGATCTGTGTTTTATGGTAATAAGCATTGTGCATAAGTTTCATAACATTTGGTTGAGGCAAACTAAAGTTAGAGAATGGAAACGAAAAATTCAGCAATTTTTCCATTGGTAAAAGTGACACCATCAAAATTCAAACTTGATCTGTGTTTTGTGGTAATAAGCATTGTGCATAAATTTCATAACATTTGGTTGAGGCAACCTAAAGTAAGGGAATAAAAACGAAAAATTCAGCAATTTTTCCATTTGTAAAGGGGCATAACTCTAGAACAGTAAAAGTGACGCCACCAAAATTAAAACTTGATCTGTGTTTTGTGGTAATAAATATTGTGCATAAGTTTCATAACATTTAATTTGGTTGAGGCAAACTAAAGTTGGAGAATGGAAACAAAAAATTGTAAAGGGGCATTACTTTAGAACAGTAAAAGTGACGCCACCAAAATTCAAACTTGATCTGTGCTTTGTGGTAATTAGCATTGTGTATGAATTTCATAACATTTGGTTGAGGCAAATTCAAGTTAAAGGACGGAAACGAAAAATTCAGTAATTTTTCCATTTGTAAAGGGCATAACTCTAGAACAGATAAAGTGACACCACCAAAATTCAAAATGGATCTGTGTTTTGTGGTAATAAGCACTGTGCATAAGTCTCATAACATTTGGTTGATGCAAACAAGTTAGAGAACAGAAACGAAAAATTCAGCAATTTTTCCATTTGTAAAGGGCATAACTCTAGAACAGGAAAAGTGATGCCACCAAAATTCAAACTTGATCTGTGTTTTGTGGTAGTTTGAATTGTGTATAAGTTTCATAACATTTGGTTGAGGTAAACTAAAGTTAGAGAATGGAAACGAAAAATTCAGCAATTTTTCCATTTGTAAAGGGCATAACTCTAGAAAGGGAAAAGTGACGCCACCAAAATTCAAACTTGAACAGTGTTTTGTGGTAGTAAGCATTGTGTATAAGTTTCATAACAATTGGTTGAGGTAAACTAAAGTTAGAAATGGAAACCAATTTTGGGAGTACGTACATACGGACTGACGTACAGACGGACAAGGGTAAAACTTAATGCCCCCTCCCTTATTGCGGGGGCATAAAAATCTATAAAATTTACCTTTAATTTTTAAAAAAAATATATATAATAATGAACAGTACATATCAAACTATATTCATACATAATTTCTTCTCCAAAATTAGAATTTGATGCTGTATCTATTTTTAACTACGAATCTACTTACAATTTCTATTAATTGTGCAATACAGCTCTGAATTTGGATTGTGATTAAATATTTTTGACATAGCATATGTTTCTGACACAGAATGAAAGTGGTATAAGAACTTAAAAATTTGAAATTACACAAAGAATTCACAGTTAGATTTGGCATATCCAAGACCCCAATATCTAAATTTTTGATGAAATCAAACAAAGTTTAATTTTGAACCCTTTGGACCTCTATGTGGACCAATTTCAAAACCAGGTCCAAAATCCAAAATCTAGATACACAGTTGGATTCAGCATATTAAAGAATCCCAAGAATTCAAGATTTTGAATTAAACCCATTGAAATTGGCCAAGAAATAAGCAATTTCTACAAAGTATTAGAAAAGTATTGTTTTTGGCCCCTTATTCCTAAATGGTTTAGGGCCATAACCCCCCAAATCAATCCCAACCTTCCTTTTTAGGTATGGAACATTGTGGTACAAATTCATAGAGATCCATAGACTTATAACCAACTTATTGTCCAGAAACAAGAAAGTCCTAGTTTTTTTGGCCCCTAATTCCTAAATGGTTTGGACCATTACCCCCAAAATTATTCCCAACCTTCCTTTAGAGGTATGAAACCTTGAGGTACAATTTCATAGAGATCCATACACTTATACACAAGTCATTGTCCTGAAACTAGAAAAAATGCTTGTTTTCGTCCCTGTTAACTAAACAATTAGTACAATACCCCCCGAATTCAATCCCAACCTTCCTTTTGTGGTATAAAACCTTGTGGTATAATTTCATAGAGATCCATACACTTCTACTCAAGTTATTGTCTGGAAACCAAATGTCTTCGGACAATAACGTCATACCATTATGCAAACGCAAAAACTTCACGGTCATATAAAAACATCTCTGATGTATTTTTGGCTTTCAAGTCAATAATTCAACCTCATTTGAATCCGTTTTCATGCAACCTTCAATTTGACCATTAGCTGGAGATGGGTAAAACATGTGCAAATATAAAAATAAGAAAGCATGTCCATTTATTAAAAAGAAAAGACTGTAAACATTGAAAAGGGAAACAAGAGAGATTTCGTGGGTTAAGGTAAACCACAAATTTAAATGATTAACGAAGAACACATTTTTATAGGCTTGTATGAAAACTTTGAAAAACAATGAAACCAAATATCCACAAAAATGCAATTGTTCCTCAATCCAAGAAATTGGTATTCACGTAAAAATAAATTAAAATTACAGTAAACTCTACAATTTTCTTCAGCCAAACCCACTCTTTATAGTAATTTGCATACTAAGGAGGTGACTCAATCTTTTAAAGGACCTTTCTTACTATGCAAGATCTATTTCTCAAATGATAAAATATCACTCTTTTAATCATAACTTGTCGTCATTTCAATCTGGACCTTATTCTTGTCATGATAGACAGAAAAACAAACAATAGTACATACTCTAAAAAGTCTCAACTGCTTTACTTATCATCACTGAATTCAGGTTGAAAGTCTTAATATGAAGGTTTTTCTACAAGTATCACATAAACTTAACACTATCAATGGTCCATATGTAAACGAGGTCAATGTCAGTTGAACCCTGCCAGACAGATGTGTACACTTATAATCATAAAATATACTAAATACAGTTCACCTATTGCTTATAGTATCTTAGAAATAGACACAACCATGAAAACTTAACATTGACTTATGAACCAAGAAAATGAGCTCAAGGTCAGATGAAACCTGCCAGACAGATATGTTCACCTTACAATCATTTCATACTCCAATAAAAGAACTGTTGTAAGCACGCTCACATACCCCATGCCCCCACATTGTCACAGGGTAAACAAAATCTCACAAGATTTCTAATTTCAAAGACTCATAACTCCTACAAAAGTCAACTGATAAAATTTTTTTTGTGGAAATGAACATGTACATATCATGTCGATCCTCATTAACTACTACTAAGAAATTCTGTTGTGTGGTTTCAGAAGAGTTGTGCTGACAAACTGTTGCATGTTGCAGTAGTATAATTAGGCCAAAATTCTAAGTTCAAAGGGGCATAAATTCTAGAAAATATATTGAATCATAATTTCCTGTGATATGCACATCTACATAGTATGTCCTTATTATCTACTAAGTTTCATGAAATTCTGTTGTGTTGTTTCAGAAGAGTTTTGATGACAAACTGTTGCAGTTGTATATTTAGGCCAAAGTTCTAAGTTCAAAGGGGCATAACTCGATATGCAAATTCTGTTGTGTGGTTTCAGAGGAATTGTGATGACATGAAAAGGACTGATGGACTGACATGTTAAAAACATTATACCCTACACAACTTTGTTGTGTGGGGCATAAATATTGTGGCCCCTTTGCTTACAGTATCTGGGAAACAGACCAAACCAAAAAAAACTTAATATTGACCAATGCACCCCTAGAAAATGAGGTCAGGGTCATATGAAACCTGTCAGTCGGAAATGTTTGCCTTACAATCATTCCATACCCTTAATATATTTGATCTATTCCTTACAGTATCTGAGATACCGAAATGACCAAGAAAACTTAACCTTGATCACTGATCCATAAATTGAAATTTTAGTCAGGTGAACCCTGTCTTTACAGACATGTAGACCTTGCAAGGATCCCATATACCAAATATAGGTATCCTATAACTCAAAACAAGTGAGTATTTCACATGACAAAAAAATTAAACAATTTTTCATGCAGTTGCTGAACCATGAAAATGAGGTCAAGGACATATGATAGACGAACACTTCGTAACATGAGGCATCTGCATACAAGGTATGAAGCATCCAGGTCTTCTACCTTCTGAAATATAAATTTAAAACTTTATACAAATAGTTTATGCGGCTGCCTCAGTTGGATAGTAATCTCTTTATTTTTCATTCTGCAACTTTTGTCCGAGGTGAGACAAAAACTGAAAATTTATCTCTCCATAGGTTTGTTGTCTAAAATAATACAAGAATGTGTACAGATGTCAATTAGGAAGTAAATTTATCATGAAGATAGCTATATTTAAGAAACCTTTCTAATGAAAGCATTAGAACAAGAAAAGTGAGCTTAAAATATTAGCTCATAAGTTGACCATGTGCACTGTAGCATATACTGGATCAATTTACATTGACAGAAATCAATATTGGAGCCTATACAGTGATGAATACAAAACAACATGTTCACTGATATAAAACAGGAAAATCAATAGCTTATCCATTTTTAATATACATATTATATGACTCATTTTACCTGTTAAATGACTATTATAAAAAGACTTCAATGACAAACCTAAAAAGATTTGTTTTATTCATAACTTTTTCAGACTTCATATGATTAAAGGGGCATTAGCCACAAAGTTGAAAAAAATTGAAATGTGATATTTTGTTTGTGTTGCAAACTTTTATAAAAGCAGAATTGTGAAAATATTATTTAGCTATTAGCAGTCAGTTTGGGTCATTTTTTTCAAAATAAGCTCAACAACACTGATGGCTTGCAAGTCAATGATTCAACTCATTTGAATCCCCATTCATGCAAATTTCAATTTGATCAAGGTGATAAATATGGTATATTTAAATAAATATTTTTATATTTCCTGCATCAAATGCAGCTGCCATATTTTCATACTTATGATGTCACTACTATTATTCCTGTTCCATTCAGCATGTAAACAAATCTTGCATATTTAACAAGTCGCACAAAGAAAACTTTTATACAGCTTTCATGCAGAGAGAGTCAGATAAACAAAGGTTAACTTATACATGTTATAACTTTAAACCAACTAATTTTCCAGGATATTTTACTTTGCATTAAACCCTGTCTAGCCAACTTTGCTGCTATTTCATGATTTTCTTGATGAATTTATATAAGAAAAGATCTAAGTTTTAACATATTATCAACGATTACTATTCATGTTATAATTATTAAAATTATAGGTTTTGTAAAAAAAAAAGATCATTTAAGGGCAATAAATACTTGTAATCTATTTTGCTGATATTTTTTGCTTTTAAAAGCTTCTCTCTATACACAAAAAATTTTGACAAAAATGCCAAAAAATGGGAAAAATCATCATTCAGAGAAAACAAGCATTCTCAGAGTATTGCATGGTAATACATAGTCCCCTACCGGTTAAAAATTCATTGAACTGGAACAAAATGCTTGATCTATAATTTGTCTTGGTGTAAACTATATAACAAATATCAAATCATATCTTCAAGCACAACAAAAAAAAGTGTAGAAAACTGATTATTTGCATGAATTTTCTTAGTCCAAGGACCACAACTCTGCAAAAAAGTCAAAATTAAATTTTAAATTTAAACTATATACAAAATATCAAATCAATATCTTCAAGCATGATGAAAAAAATTTGGAAAACTGATTACTAGCGTGAATTTTCTAAGTCCAAGGACCATAACTCTGCACAAAATCATCAGACGGGAACAAAATTAGAACTTGATCTGTAACATGTCATGGTAGATTTACTTGTAGATCTTATTTAGCGGAATATTTTTGATATATATTGTTGCTCTCTGTCATTCATAGTTTCTGTTAAAAAACCATAACATGGATAAATAAATGGGGAATATGTCCATGGGACACAGATGATGCCCCCGCTTGCTTATAACGTTATAAAGGGACAAAACTCAAGAACTGTAAAAGTGACGCTACCAAAAGTTGTACTTGATCTGAGTTTTGTGGTAATAGGCATTGTGTATACGTTTCATAACATTTAGTTGAGGCAAACTTAAGTTAAAGAACGGAAACAAATATTTCAGCAATTTTTCCATTTGTAAAGGGGCATAACTCTAGAACAGTAAAAGTGACACCACCAATATCCAAACTTGATCTGTGTTTTGTTGTATTTAGCATTGTATATAAGTTTCATAACATTTGGTTTAGGCAAACTTAAGTTAGAGAACGGAAACGAAAAATTCAGCAATTTTTCCATTTGTAAAGGGGCATAACTCTAGAACGGTAAAAGTGACACAACCAAAATTCAAACTTGATCTGTGTTTTGTGGTAATGAACATAGTGTATAAGTTTCATAACATTTGGTTGATGCAAACTCAAGTTAGAGAACGGAAACCATTTTTGGGACGTACGGACGGAAGTATGGAAAGGACGGACGGACGTACAGACGGACAAGGGTAAAACTTAATGCCCGCTCAGCTACGGCGGGGGCATAAAAAGTCCAATAATGAGTCAGTTGACATTTTCAGACATGTTGACTTATTTGTAGATCTTATAAAGCTTAACATCTTTGCCCTTTACAATTTCTATCGATCAATGATGATTTCTGCAAAAAATAGGAACAAACCATTTTTCAAGAGCAATACATATAAGGCTTCAATTGACAATTTCGCCAATGTTGATTTTTTATGTTGAACATTTTTGCCAAAAAAATGTGGCTCTACTTGTCAATATGTTTCTGCAAAAAACACAAAAAATGGATAAAAAACTTCTTTTAAGGGCAATAATTCCATGTGGGACTTATTTGTAGATCTAATTTTGTTTAACATTTTTACTACTGAAAGATTCTCTCTATATCACTACAGTTTTTTTTTCCACAAAAAAATGCAATAAAATGCTCCACTGGGTGCAGCTTGATATGACCGCAGAGGTCGAACCCTGAACAGTTGGGGCAAGTATGGACACAACATTCAAGCTTGATACAGCACTGAATTTGGATTGTGATTAAATATTTGACACAGCATAGGTTTCTGACACAGAATGAATGTGGTCTAAGAACTTAAAAATTTTTAATTTACCTATTCAAACCATCTCATTATTATCTGCTTTTATATATAAATCAGAAATAACCAATTTAAAATGGAAAATTTTAAAGAAAAAAAGGAAAAAAAGGGAAAAAAATCCCTCCCCCAAATTTTTTGAACCCTCTTATGATTCATCACCCCCAAACTCAATCCCATCCTTCCCTTTATGGTATGGTACCCTGCAGTACAATTTCAGACAGATCCATACACTTGAACACAAGTTATTGTCTGGAAACTAGAAAAATGCTTGTCTTTTTGGCCCCTTTTTGGCCCCAAATTCCTAAACGTTTAGGGAAATTACCCCAAAATTCAAACCCAGCTTTCCCTTTGTGATATGGAACCTTGTAGTACAATTTCATAAAGATCCATACACTTACAAACAAGTTATTGTCCTGAAACTAGAAAAATGCTTGTTTTTTGCCCCCTTTTTGGCCCCTAATTCCTATAATTTTGAGGCAATTACCCCCAAAATCAATCCCAGCCTTCCCTTTGTGGTATGGTACCTTGCAGTACAATTTCAGAGAGATCCATACACTTGAACACAAGATATTGTCTGGAAACTAGAAAAATGCTTATTTTCGGCCCCTTTTTGGCCCCTTATTCCTAAACGTTTTGGGCAATTACCCTAAAACTCAATTCCAGCTTTCCCTTTGTGATTTGGAACCTTGCAGTACAATTTCATAAAGATCCATACACTTACACACAAGTTATTGTCTTGAAACTAGAAAAATGCTTGTTTTTTGCCCCTTTTTTGGCCCCTAATTCCTAAAATTTTGAGGCAATAACCCCCAAAATCAATCACACCCTTCCTTTTGTGATATGGTACCTTGCTGTACAATGTCAGAGAGATCCATACACTTGAACACAAGTTATTGTCTGGAAACTAGAAAAATGCTTATTTTTGGCCCCTTATTCCTAAACTGTTGGTACCATAACCCCCAAAATCAATCCCAACCATCCCTTTGTGGTATTGAACCTTATGGTAAAATTTCATAGAGATCCATTGACTTAAACTTAAGTTATTGTGCGAAAACCAATGTGTCTTCGGACGACAACACGACAATGACTACGAAGACGACGACGCCAACGTCACACCACTATACGACCGCAGAAATTGACAGCTAATCACCTCAAGACATAAAACATTTCTTTATACATAATTTAAAAGCAGTGTAAGGGGGGTAATCAGGGTTTCCGCTGGCGGTCGCCATTTTCGCATTTTGCGAAAAAATAATAAACTGTTATCACAGAGATATGTCTAGCCTTTTTGTAATTTTGATAATGCAAATGTTGAAATTAAATAGCAATACTTTAACATGTAAGTTATGCAAATATTCAAAGTTGATGAACCATGACTGAAGGTACATGGCTAAACAATCTCCATGGAATGAGATGTGCCAATGCTAATACAACTGCATACCAAATACCATTGACTTATTATAAGTCGTTCCCTTTAAACAAACCTAAACACAAACATTAACTTGTAAACTATGTAAAAGTTTCAAAGTCAATGAACCATGATCAGGGGTGGGGCTATATAATCTCCATGGAAACCATACTTGCAAATGCCAATAAATCTGCATACCAAATATCATTGACTTAACATTAGCAGTTCATCTTAAACTGATCTAATCACAAACTAATACATGTAAACTAAGCAAAATTTTCAAAGTCAATAGACCATGACTGAGGGGGCGGGGCCAAATATTCTCCATGGAAATGAGATGTGCTATTGCTTATACAACTGAACACCAATTAACATTGGCCTACCACTAATGGTTCCCCTTGAACTGACCTAATCACAAACTAATACATGTTAACTTAGCAAAATTTTCAAAGTCTATAGACCATGACTAAGGGGGCGGAGCCAAATAATCTCCATGGAAATGAGATATGCCAATGCTTATACAACTGCATACTTAATATCATTGACCTACCACTAGTGGTTCCCCATAAATTGACCTAATCACAAACTAATACATGTAAACTATGAAAAGTTTCAAAGTCAATAGACCTTGACTGAGGGGGCGGGGCCAAATAATCTCCATGGTAATGAGATGTGCCAATGCTAATACAACTGCATACCAAATATCATTGACCTACCACTAGTGGTTCACCATGAACTAGTCCTAATCACAAACTAATACATTGTTGACGCCGCCGTCTCCGCCGGAAACAGCAAACCTATGTCTCGCTTTTTGACTCTGTCAAGGCGAGACAAAAATTGTGGCGATTAAAGTTCGTTATTGGCGAAAGAATTTGGCGAAAGAAATATAACTGTTCGACTGCGACCATCTTGTTTACTTTTTTCGTGTTTCTCGGACTTTTTCCCTGATCAGACAATACTGGGAATTCACCTTAAACTCGTTACGACAATAATCATCAGATTGCATTTTATAGCCATCGGCAACAAAGGATTATAATTAATAAATGTGTTGATTGTATTGTTTCATGAAATGGTGTGGTTAAATGGCTTCACATGTCCCTTAAAGGATATTTTACAACGTTGATTGGAATAATTGTTTTGAAGTTGGTACTTTACAATCCTTTTAGCGACGCACATTTTACGTCTCCTCTTTTTCTTTTAATGATGGTCTGGAAAAAAATCTGTTGTAATGACAAAAATGTTCAAAAGTAAGAAAAATCTCTGACTTTAAATTTTATCTTATAACTTTTGAGAGTAATAATTCTTTTGAAGTTGATAATTTACAATCGTTTTAGCAACGCATGTGTTTGAGGCATAATTTTACCTGTAAACTTTTTTAATGATGGTCCGGAAAAGAAATCTATTTTTAAGAAAAATATTCAAAAGTAAGAAAAATCTCTGATTTTATCCTTCAACTAGACGGGAAGTATCTTATAAACTATTATAGATGAATCCCGTGCTCCCTTGCAGAAGTCAACATGATGATTTCATGATCTTATTCTATATTGCAATTTTACAGTATCTTTTAAAAACTAAATGTTTGTTATTATTGAGTGTTTATTTATTGCAATGAGATTAAAAAAATCTATATTTAGAATTATAAAAGACATAGTTAGTTTTCTCGTTTGAATTGTATCACAATTGTTATTTCGGGGCCTTTTATAGCTGACTATGTGGTATGGGTTTTGCTCATTGTTGAAGGCTGTACGGTGACCTATAGTTTGGTAACTTCTATGTCATTTGGTCTCTTGTGAAGAGTTGTCCCATTGGCAATCATACAACATCTTCTTATTTTCATATACTAGTAGCAATGTGGCAAACTAATTTTTTTTGTTAGAGAAGGAAATTTTAAACAAAAAATATGTTTTTGTTTGTTGGCGAAAAAAAATTGCAACATAGTTATCCTTTTTGTACATGTACTCATAAAATATATATATATATAGTGACATATTTTGTTGTTATTTTCTGTACCAATGTATAAGAAAAATACATTATTTTTACATAAGTTTATATTTCTTTCAAAGACTGGAAATCATATATAAAACAAGATTTTAACTCAATTATCATAACAATATATATATAGTAACACATATTTAAGTCTTACATACATATATATAATATCTATAGGATGCACACTAACCACTGTCCAATTGTGATGTGCATCCAGTTGTGTTACACATTTATTTTACAGTTAAGTATGAGTTATCTTTCTTGTTTCATAAAATTATAAGGAGATATATTGATTCCACCACTGCAACAAGTGTGTTACGATATTTCTCCACTCGAGACAGTTAAATTTTAATATTTAAAACGCGAGGCTTGCTGAGCTTTTTAAATAATTAAAATTTAACTGTTGAGAGTGGAGAAATATCGTGATACACGTGTTATAGTGGTGGAATGTGTTTCTCGAATGATTTTTATCCTTCCTTTTCAAAGATTTGCAGAAAGTTGTGTTTTTAATATGTGACGTCATCAGACATGGTCGCCTTTTTTCATGACGTCATAATAGGAAATTTGGAAGAAACCAACAAAATTTGACGTCATAATTAAATTTCGACCAAACATTTGCCGAGAACAGTTATTTCACTTAAGTGAGGAGAACAATGTGAAAATAGTGAAAAAAATTAGAGAAAGACCTTTACCTGTTAATCATTTTTATCTTATCAGTTTTGCTTTATCTTAGTTTTCGAGATATAAGCCCAAAACTGCATTTAACCAAAATGTTCCATTTTAAGCAACAGCAGTCATCGTTGATGGAACATGATCAATTCCAAAGATACAATTTTTAAACTAGATTCTCTAAGGAACATTTACGTAAAGTTTGATAAAATTTGGCCCAGTAGTTTCAGAGAAGAAGGTTTTTCAAAACTTTTATGATGACAGATGGACGATGGACGCCAAGTGATGGCAAAAGCTCACATGGCTTTTTTTAGCCAAGAGAGCTAACAACTGTTTTATTCAAACAAAAATTTGTATTGAACATACATTTCTTTGGGTTTCTTTCTCTTTTAATCTGAAAAATGTCCTCAATCCTTATTCTGAAACCAAAGAACCCTTACTTTCTCCATCTTAATCAAACTTCAGACTGTTACAAGAAAACAATGACATGTCTATTAATCAAACATTAATTTACCTTGTTCATCTGGGCAGCAAACATATTCAACTCCATTGAACTTGCCAATATCACAGTCAAGTAGCATTGCAAAATCATTTCTCTTCATATTTTGTGCTTTACATTTCTTTTCTGCTACATCTGCCCAATATTGATAGCCTTCGCATACTACAGGTAAGCCATGTTCATGTTCAAATTTACAGTGTCTAGGTACCAATAAAGCATCACTCTCGAAACGTCCCACTATGAAAAAAAGTTCAATGACATGTGTCTATTTATCAATATTAGACTAATTTTGATGAATATAAAAAAAAAAACAAGAGTGCACATGCTGGAATTTCTCACCTGCTGTACTATCATGACTGAATTCATGTTGAAAGTCTGTTATATGAAGGTTTTACTACCAGTATCACACAAACTTTACATTATCAATGATCCATGTAAATGAGGTCAAATCAGATGAACTCTGCCAGACAGACAGGTACACCTTACAATCATACCATACCAAATATAGTTATGCTATTGCTTCAAGTATCTGAGAAATAGATCTAATTACGAAAATTGAACACTTACCAACACTGGTAGACCTATTTGGCAAATGTGCGCTATTTTTGACAAATCTATGATGTCCGTGGCAAATCTGCGAAAAACGGATAATTATTATAGGTTCTTCGTAGATTCGCTGTGTCACAGAAGATTAGGCTTGTCATCTGGAAATTTACCGTGTTGATGGGAATAAGCCGTTTTTCCAATAAAACTGGTGTGTATTGAGTCATCATGCGTGAGCGACAGTTATTAATAGATCGTTGTAATGTGGTACAGATATATACAATGTTTACAGTCGGATAAAAATAACTGTCTTATTTCCTTTTCAGTCGAGATAAACGGTGTTTTTATACGACCGCAAATCGTATATTGGTATCATGTCGTCGATGTCGTCAGCTTCATCCGAAGACATTTGGTTTCCGGACAATAACTTTAGTAAATGTAAATAGAAATCTATGAAATTTAAACACAAGGTTTATATCCACAAAAGGAAGGTTGGGATTGATTTTGGGGGTTATAGTCCTAACAGTTTAGGAATGAGGGGCCAAAAAGGGGCCCAAATAAGCATTTTTCTAGTTTCCAGACAATAACTTGTGGAACGGTGTATGGATCTCTCTGAAATTATACCACAAGTTTCCATACCACAAAGGGATGGTTAGGAATGGCTTTGGGGGGTTATGGCTCAAACCGTTTAGGAATAAGGAGCAAAACTAGAGGCTCTCAAGAGCCTGTGTCGCTCACCTGTATTTACAGATGCTTTGGAAATCATGTAAAATAAGGCTAAAATCATAATTAATAGTATTAGATATTAGATATTATAATGATATCTAAGATAATAACAAAAACTGTAAAATTTCTGTAAAATTACTAACTCAGGGAATCTAAATACATGCAGCAACCCAACAACGGGTTGTCGGATTCATCTGAAAATTTCAGGGCAGATAAATCTAAATCTGATGAACATTTTGCCACCTGTCAGATTTGCTCTAAATGCTTTAGTTTCAGAGATATAAACCAAAACTGCATTTTACCCTTTGTTCTATTTTTAACCAAGTCGGCCATGATGGTTGGAAGGCGGGGTCATCGGACAAATTTTTTAAACTTGACACCCTAATAATGATTATGGCCAAGTATGGTTAAATTTGTCAGATAGATCTTGACCTGATAATCAGTTTTACCCTATGTCAGATTTACTCTAAATGCTTTGGTTTCAGAGATATAAGCCAAAATTTACATTTTACCCCTATGTTCTATTTTTAGCCATGGCTGCCATCTTGGTTGGTTAGCGGGGTCATCGGACACATTTTTTAAACTAGATACCCTAATGATGATTGTGGCCAAGTTTGGTTAAATTTGGCCCAGTGGTTTCAGAGGAGAAGATTTTTGTAAAAAGCTAACGACGACGGACGACGGACGCCAAGTGATGAGAAAAGCTCACTTGGCCCTTAAAAAGGGTTTCCTGGTTAATGGACTAACAAATAAAAGTACAATGTTATGTTTGGATTACCTCCCTTACACTGCTTTTAAATTATGTATAAAGAAATGTTGTATTGTCTTGAGGGGATTAGCTGTCAATTTATTTTTAGAAGTTACTATTTAAAAATGCTGATTAATGAATATTAATTTTAGCCATGATTATGTATGTTATTTTCTATTTTAAGACTTTTATTATGTATTTAAATCGGTAATTATGGTTGCAAACTCCATTGGAAATTTGAATTGAGATTAGACCATATCTTGAGGGAAAGATTTTTTTTTTTGGAAAAAGGGGTGGGGTGAAAAAAGAAATTGTGAGGGGGGGGACAATTTTTTCTCATTTCAGATTTCAGAAATTAAAAATAAAATTTCTTCAAATATTTTTTTTTTTTTTTTTTGGGTCCATTTGCAACAGCATAGTGTATTGCAAAAAAGCAAAAAAATGAATAAAATTCGTAAGGGTTCCACGGAACCCAGTGTCTTGCCTACTTTTGCTGTTAATCGCAGGCTCAACAAAAATGAGGAAAAAAAATAATAACAAAATTCCTTTCGATACAATCTTTTGATTGTAAGAATCTTCTGTCCAAGTTTGGTAAAAATCCAGGATAATTTATGAATCTAATAAATGTTATAAATCTTTAACTGCAGACTGTATATCTTATGATCATAAACAAAAACTTTAACCACAGAGTGAATGTAATGTTTCCTGGCAGAAAAAGTCCATTTATAAGTAAAATACGGAAAAACAGGATATTTTTTTTACAAAATTTACTTCTGGATACTATCTTATGATCATAAACAAGCTTCTGTCCAAGTTTGGTAGAAATCCAGGATAGTTTAAGAAAGTTATTAAAATTTCAAAAACTTTAACCACAGAGTAAATATTTGTGGACGCCTCCGTCAACAACGACGCTGATGGAATGTAGGATCGCTATGTCTCGCTTTTTCGACAAAAGTCTAAGGCTGCACAATAAATTCAAATTATATAACCAATTCCAAATTCTTTGACTACAGTTATTCTGTGTCAGAGACCTATTATGTGTCAAATATTTAATTACAATCCAAACTCAGACCTGTATCAAGCGCGAATATTGTGTCCATTTTTGCCCCAACTGTTCAGGGTTGGACCTCTGCGGTCGTATCCAGCTGCGCTCGGAGAAGCAATTTATCATAAAAGTCTTAAAATCGACAAAATGCTCCGCTGGGTGCAGCTTGATACGACCGCAGAGGTCGAACCCTGAACAGTTGGGGCAAGTATGGACACAACATTCAAGCTTGATACAGCACTGAATTTGGATTGTGATTAAATATTTGACACAGCATAGGTTTCTGACACAAAATGAATGTGGTCTAAGAACTTAAAATTTTTAACTTACCTATTCAAACCATATCATTATTATTTGCTTTTATATATAAATCAGAAATAACCAATTTAAAATGGAAAATTTTAAAGAAAAAAAAAGGAAAAAAAAGGGAAAAAAAATCCCTCCCTCAAATTTATTGAACCCCCTTATGATTCATTACCCCCAAACTCAATCTCAGCCTTCCCTTTGTGGTATGGTACCTTGCAGTACAATTTCAGAGAGATCCATACACTTGAACACAAATTATTGTATGGAAACTAGAAAAATGCTTGTTTTTTGGCCCCTTTTTGGCCCCAAATTCCTAAACGTTTACGGAAATTACCCCAAAACTCAAACCCAGCTTTCCCTTTGTGATATGGAACCTTGTAGTATAATTTCATAAAGATCCATACACTTACACACAAGTTATTGTCCTGAAACTAGAAAAATGCTTGTTTTTTGCCCCTTTTTGGCCCCTAATTCCTAAAATTTTGAGGCAATTACCCCCAAAATCAATCCCAGCATTCCCTTTGTGATATGGAACCTTGTGGTATAATGTCAGAGAGATCCATACCCTTGAACAAAAGTTATTGTCTGGAAACTAGAAAAATGCTTATTTTTGGCCCCTTTTTCCTAAACGTTTAGGGCAATTACCCCCAAACTCAATTTCAGCTTTCCCTTTGTGATATGGAACCTTGTAGTACAATTTCAGAAAGTTCCATACACTTACACACAAGTTATTGTCATGAAACTAGAAAAATGCTTGTTTTTTGCCACTAATTCCTAAAATTTGGAGGAAATTACCCCCAAAATCAATCCCAGCATTCCCTTTGTGATATGGAACCTTGTGGTACAATGTCAGAGAGATCCATACACTAACACACAAGTTATGTCTGGAAGTTACAAAAATGCTTATTTTTGGCCCCTTTTTGGCCCCTGATTCCTTAACTGTTGGTACCATAACCCCCAAAATCAATCCCAACCTTCCTTTTGTGGTATTGAACCTTATGGTAAAATTTCATAGAGATCCATTCACTTAAACTAAAGTTAGAGTGCGAAAACCAATGTGTCTTGAGGCGGCGGCGAGCGACAACGACGCCAACGTCATACCAATATACGACTGCAAAATTTTTTTGAGGTCGTATAAAAATGACATACATAATCATGGCTAATTAAATTACCTTCATCAGCATTTTTAAAATAGTAACTTCTAAAAATAAATTGACAGCTAATCACCTCAGGACAAGACATTTCTTTCTACATAATTTAAAAGCAGTGTAAGGGAGGTAATTCAAAATGTTGTGTTTGAATTACTTCCCTTACACAGCTTTTAAATTATGTTTTGTACTTCAATAATTGTCCATCAACCAGGACCCCCTTGTTTTTCCCCCTTTTTTCCCCTAATTCCTAAACGGTTTGAGCCATAACCCCCCAAAGCCAATTTTTACCATCCCTTTGTGGTATGCAAAATTGTAGTATAATTTCAGAGAGATCCATACACCATTCCACAAGTTATTGTCTGGAAACTAGAAAAATGCTTATTTGGGCCCCTAATTCCTAAACTGTTGGGACCATAACCCCCAAAATCAATCCCAACCTTCCTTTTGTGGTCATAAACCTTGTGTTTAAATTTCATAGATTTCTATTAACTTATACTTAAGTTATTGTGCGACGACGTGATACCAATATATGACCACAAAATTTTTTGCAGTCGTATAATAATCGTTTGAGATAAACGGTATTTTTCGAAAATATATTATATAATTTATCTGTAAATTTAGACAGAAACAGATTAAATATATCTCTGGTTTAGATGGTTACTTTTTAAATAAAATGCTCTGCAGGCGCAGCTTGATACGACCGCAGAGGTCGAACCCTGAATAGTTGGGGCAAGTATGGACACAACATTCAAGCTTGATACAGCTCTAAATTTGGATTGTGATTAAATATTTGACACAGCATAGGTTTCTGACACAGAATGAATGTGGTCTAAGAAGTTAAAATTTTAAATTGGACATTCACCTATTATGGTCCAATATCCAAAATCTAAATACATGGTTAGATTCAGCATATCAAAGAACCCCAAGAGTTCAATTTTGATGAAATCAAACAAAGTTTAATTTTGGACCCTTTTGACCTCAATGTGGACAAAGTTGATAACGGGCCCAAAAATCAAAAATCTAAATACATGGTTAGATTCAGCATATCAAAGAACCCCATATATTCAATTTTTGTTGAAATCAAACAAAGTTTAATTTTGGACCCGATTTGGACCAACTTGAAAACTTGGCCCATAATCAAAAATCTAAATACATGTTTAGATTCAGTATATCAAAGAACCCTAAGAATTCAATTTTGTTAAAATCAAACTAAGTTTCATTTTGGACCCTTTGGACCTTAATGTAGACCAATTTGAAAACGGGACCAAAATTAAGAATCTAAATACACGGTTAGATTCGGCATATCAAAGAACCCCAATAATTCAATTTTTGATGAAATCAAACAAAGTTTAATTTTGGACCCTTTTGACCTCAATGTGGAAAAAATTGATAACGGGCCCAAAAATCAAAAATCTAAATACATGGTTAGATTCAGCATATCAAAGAACCCCATATATTCAATTTTGTTGAAATCAAACAAACTTTAATTTTGGACCCCGATTTGGACCAACTTGAAAACTGGGCCCATAATCAAAAATCTAAATACATGTTTAGATTCAGCATATCAAAGAACCCTAAGAATTCAATTTTGTTAAAATCAAACTAAGTTTAATTTTGGACCCTTTGGACCTTAATGTAGACCAAATTGAAAACAGGACCAAAATTAAGACTCTAAATACACGGTTAGATTCGCATATCAAAGTACCCCAATAATTCAATTTTTGATGAAATCAAACAAAGTTTAATTTTGGACCCTTTGGACCTCAATGTGGACCAATTTAAAACGGGCCCAAAATCCAAAAACTTAATACACGATTAGATTCAGCATATTAAAGAACCCCAAGAGTTCAAGAATAAAACCCCATTGAAATTGGTCAAGAAATAAGCAATTTATACAAAGTACCTTCTTTTGCACAATACTGTGCAATTGAATATTTCTTGCAATTGCGCAATACTGTGCAATTGAATATTTCTTGCTATTGCGCAATACTGTACAATTGACAATTTCTTGCTATTGCGCAATATTGTGCTATTGGATATTTCTTGCTATTGCGCAATACTGTGCAATTGAAGATTTCTTGCTATTGCGCAATACTGAGCAATTGAAAATTTCTTGCTATTGCACAATGCTTATTATATAATAATTTACACATCCTGTTAGGTGTGTATCTCCTGCCATATCATTATTATTTGATTTTAAATATAAATCAGAAATAACCAACTTAAATGGAAAATTTTAAAGAAAAAAAAGGAAAAAAGAAACCCCCAAATTTTTGAACCCCTTATCATTCATCACCCCAAACTCAATCCCAGCCTTCCCTTTGAGGTATGGTACCTTGCAGTACAATTTCAGAGAGATCCATACACTTGAACACAAGTTATTGTCTGGAAACTAGAAAATGCTGATTTTGGCCCTTTTGGCCCCTAATTCCTAAACGTTTCAGGCAATTACCCCAAACTCAATTCCAGCTTTCCTTTGTGATATGGAACCTTGTAGTACAATTTCAGAAAGATCCATACACTTACACACAAGTTATTGTCATGAAACTAGAAAAATGCTTGTTTTTGCCCCTTTTTGGCCCCTAATTCCTAAAATTTTGAGGCAATTACCCCAAAATCAATCCCAGCATTCCCTTTGTGATATGGAACCTTGTGGTACAATGTCAGAGAGATCCATACACTAACACACAAGTTATGTCTGGAAGTTACAAAATGCTTATTTTGGCCCTTTTGGCCCCTAATTCCTTAACTGTTGGTACCATAACCCCAAAATCAATCCCAACCTTCCTTTGTGATATTGAACCTTATGGTAAAATTTCCTAGAGATCCATTCACTTAAACTAAAGTTAGAGTGCGAAAACAATGCGTCTTCGACGACGACGACGACGCCGGACGACGCCGACGACGGCAGACGACGCCTAACGTCATACCAATATCGACCACAAAAATTTTTGCGGTCGTATAATAAAAATAGATTAATAAATGATTTGTAGTCCGAATGTGTTGGTACATTTGGACATTATTTACTATACTATATAATAAAATATTAATTTTCGCGAACCATTTAGGTCACAGAAATTCCAAAAAATGGCATCAGTAAGGAGAGTTGTACAAATGATGTGAATACACAGAACCCGGATCCAAATTATCTTTTACTAAAAGTATTCATCATTTTCTGTTTTGTATGTACTAACAACATTTCATTTTTCTCCAATTTCAATTAAAATATTATAAAACCTGCAGTTCAATAGGTCACATGCCCCAAATAAACATTCCCGATTGGTCGAACTACTGTGGCCTCGGTGTAAAGCAACGCAAGCCTCGATGTAAAGATCACGCTTCCAAAATAGAGATATGTCCAAACTTAACATTCCCGATTGGTTGAATTGCTGCTCGATGTAAAGCAACAGAAGCCTTGATGCAATGAAGAAAAGGGGTTGACAGGATAAAAGTAATCGTTATAAATTTTAACTTCATGGTTCTTATGCAAGCAAATTTAATAAACAATGATTTTATACAGTTGTGTTATTGTTTTCACCTTACGTAGGGCTTTATTTCTGATCTTATTTCTGTGTACACAATTCTGAATCTACATATTTCACCTATATCAATATTAGGTAATCCGTTTGGACGATTCCATATACTATTATGTTTTAGGGTTTTTTAGCCTCAGTGTCGAGTTGGTGTATAGTATTGAGGGCTGTCTGCGAGAAATAAATCTTTTTTTCTGATAGATTAACTAAATTCAAAACCAATATAAAAATAGTTAACACATATATTTTATTTAACTGAGTAAATTGATCGGAATGTGAATGATACATAAACCTAAAGTTCGTTTTGGTCTATCCCAGTGATGACATTTATGCTGAATTTAGTCCATTGACATCGCAATATAATTTACTTTGGATTATAATTATCTTTAGATGTAATGTTACAGGATTTAATGTGAAATTATTTGTCTCTTCTTCTATAGTAAACGAGTTTGACGTCAGGTTTGTACACATGAAGTCTCTAGTCTAAAAAAGCCAGTGACACTGACAGAACGATAAACAGATAAGCAACTGTCTAGGGCCAAGTAAGGGAGGTGAAAAAGCCAATATTACGCAGAACGATAAACAGTTACATAGACGGATCCAGGTGGTGGGGAAAATTTGGTTGATTTTATAGGGAAGCAGGGGAGGATCCAGCCATTTTATAAAAGGGGGTTCCCAACTCAGGACAAAAAGGGGGGGGGGGGGGGTCCAACTATGTGTCCCCATTCAAATGCATTGATCGTCCAAAAAAAAGGGGGTTCCAACCCCCGGATCCGCCACTGGGGAAGCATGCTGGGAGTGGGCGACCCTTAGATCAGTCAGTGGCCACCCCCCCTTTTATGAAAAGTTGAGGATCCGCCACTGAGATTTACATAAGCAGGTTTTCTTTGTGTAGATACCTTAAAATATCACCAACTGTGACTGAGTACACAATTTGATTCATTTCAGCTCATTAGCTGGGCTCACTCGCTAAAAAGGTTCATTGCCGGCCTGCTCACTGGCTAACATTTTACAATATTCATGACTCATGTAGAAAAGCTGATAATCTATACATGTGTGTGAGGAGTAGTTATCAAGCTTGCTTTCGTCTGTAAAAACTGTCTTAGGCCAAGTTAGGGAGGTGAAAAAGCCAGTAATAGAACGATAAACAAATGATCAGGTTTTCTTCATATAGATCCCTTAAAATATCCCCACTGAGGACACAGTTTGATTCATTTTAGCTCATTAGCTGCGCTCACTCGCCATAATAGGTTCATTGCGGCTTACTGGCTAATATGTGTAGAAAAGCTGATAACCTATACATACATGTACATGTATATGGTCAGATCATATGTTTTCGTCGTCATATGAATTTGTACTATGCATGCCTTTTCAATGGAAATTGAGACGACAGTATGCATTCTTAATAGCACGAAAACGATGAGAAGAAGATACATATGTCAACCAAAATTTTTCAGCAATGTCAAAATATGTGAGGACACCCTATCAAGATCTATCAAGCTTGCGTTCATGTTGCGTTAAAACTGTTTTAGGAAGGTGAAAATACCAACAATATAACAATAAATAGATAATCGATATTGTAAAATATCAATGTGTTGAAAAGCCAATGATCTACATATATACTTAAATATGTCAACCATAATATAAAACTGATTTAATTTACACCACAACTGTTGAAAAAACCTTAGTTTATGTTTATATAACTTATCTCATTCTAGTCCATTCAACTGACAGAATGGGTGTACATTTCATGAACTCTTTAATAACAAGAATCATCATGGACTATTCTTTATAGCAATATCTGTTAGCCATTTAGGGGTCTTTTGCATTTAAAGTTTAGTTTTAGTGGGTTTATTTGGCGAAAAAGAACTCAATTTCCAGATCATAGTTAACATTTTCTATATATTTTGCTGTGTCAAAATGACCAAATAAATATAAAGGACAGTATATAGACCCAAAAATGATATATCACATTCTACACATGACATTTTAGCAGGAAAGACTGCCATTGGAGTTATAACCACTGCGACTTTGTAACTTCATCTCATCCACTAAAGTCATTCAAGTAGAATATTTGATGTAGGTTTGTCCACATTTTGGAATATATTATATATGGATAGAATTAATGTTGAGTCTGTTCCAAGATGCCTGAGATAGACTTCAATATTTATTATTTATTGAAAATAAGTGGAATCATCTTTCAAAAAAGTATTTTCTATGGTAATGAATCCCCTATTATAAGTTAAAAGGCTACATTTCCCCTCCTCTATTTTTTATTTGAGGGGAGAGTTCTAACCTGTTTATTAGTGGAATAGTGAATCAGGCCTTAACTCTTCTCAATTGTATTGATGCATACTTTTCATGACAGGACAGTTTTCATCATTTTTGAAGGCTGTATGGTTGCCTTTTAGTTTTATTGCTTTGTCATTTGAACCTCTGTGGATTGTCTCATTGGCAATCATATTACATATTTTATTTTTATATGTATTCATCATTTAGAAAAGTTGTTCCAAATGTAATGAGTCCTGTCCCCTTTATAAGTTAAAAGGCTTCATCTTCTTTTATCTTCATTAGAACATATTTTTTTTTGGGGTTGGGGGTTCCAAACCTGTTGTTTATAAGTTGTAAATCAGGCCATTACTTTTCTTAATTTAATTGTTGCATACTTAACATGTCTGGACTGTTTTTTCTCATTTTTTAAGGCTGTATGGCTGCCTATAATTACTTTGTTATTTAAACCTCTGTGGAAAGTTGTCTCATTGGCAATTATACCACATACATGTATATACAGATTTTTTTATGGATTGCAGACCTGAAAAAGATGTTCAAAGTTGAATATGCTGCAAACTTCAAACAAGCTACTACTTATTTACCATGTTTACCATGAAACTGTTGATCAGAACTATATATAAGTTATTTCACCCAGTCCTCATACATGTATATATACCACTATCAATCAACAGAACAAATGCAAATACTTTTTTTTATTTACATGCATATGGTTGCCTATAATTTCTTACATCTATTTTATTTGAATTTAAGGAAATAGTTGTTATTTATATAAACAAATCTCATGTCGATATATAACATGTACAACAATCAAACATCAACCCAAACCAAACTGGATGTATTTGAAAGACATCTAGAGGTCAATATACAGTCTCGAACAAAAGACAAAAAAAAGGAAAAATATAGTGAACTTTGGAGAATTTATATTATTACATATACATGCATTTGAATTATTTGGAATGTATTGTTTCAAATTTTGTAGTCTTAGGTTCCACCTACCACTTTAGAAAACTGGGATTTCAATGCTAGTCTATTAGAGTGGTATTTCATTGGTTGTAGATATGGAGGTATGTTCTTATTTCGACAGAGGGGCAATCAACCTATATCAATTTGTACATGAAGAGATTAATAGTTGCTATATACTGAATGATTTCACCACAAATTTGTGAAAGTTTTAACCTGTGTATATATAATTAAAATACGATAATAAAATTCATGTCTTTTTCAGGACTTCTGATCCAACCATGTAGTATGGCATGTTTGTGAGATATGGTTTTGGTGGATAGGATGTTCATGAAGGACATGTAGTACAAAGTATATCACTGGATTGAGCTCTTTGTCTAAGTGTATTATTAAAGTGCTTTGCTTTGAGCTCAGTTCATTGTTATACAATTCATTCTTTGTGAAATAAAGATTTGACAGACAACTCTCATGTACAAGGATTTGTCAGGGTAGTATCCATTCTATGTACAATGTAAGTAATAAGGAGATAAAAGCATTTTATTATGATTTGAACCAAACATTTTTTGTCCATTAACCAAATTTAAAAAAAAGAACAAATTTACCCAACAATGCTACACTCGCTACTAGCAGTATGATGCTAGGTTGTTTTAATACATCTGTACTACCTACTGATGACTTGGTCCTGAGTGTAAATGGTCATTCAGTATGTTAAAAAAAAGACCAAAATTTATAAGGCCTATCTGGTCTAATTGATTTCTAAAACTATATTTCATTGTACATATTCAACATTTTTCATTCATTTGTTTATTTCTTAATTTGTGTGAATTTACATTGTTACAGTAAATGTTAATTACTACACTTTCATACCACAACAAATACTGTATTGGTATCACTTATATTTGTATCCATATAACAAAAAAAAATGAAAAGAGAATAATTTTGCAATACCTTTTTCATATTGAATACTATAACTTTTTTGATATTAAGACATATTAAGTAGATTTTCTTAATACCCACTTGACATGCTTGAAATTCTATTAGATTACTTTTGGAGCAGTTATGAGTCTTTGAAGCATGCTCACAAAGGTTTTTTTGTTGATATCATTTTCATATTGGTCAAAACTTTTTTTGCTTCGGCCAGCTTTGGAGGAGATGTTATCAAAGAATTGATAAAAAAACAACACAGAAGTTTACTTTCTAGCTCATCTAGCCCCAAGCATCATGTCAGGCATTGTCATTACTAAAAACCAATTAATGTCTTCTAATCTGAGAAACAATTTCGACATTTTAACAAAATATTTTACTAATGATACTGACAATCCACCACAAAGTAATATAAATAGAACCATACAAATAGTGAGCAAATACATATAAAAAAGATGTGGTATGATTGCCAATGAGAAAATTCTCCACAACAGACCAAAATGACACAGAAATTAACAACTACGGGTCACCGTACAGCCTTCAAATACTATTATGTTTTAGGGTTTTTTAGCTTCAGTGTCGAGTTGGTGTATAGTATTGAGGGCTGTCTGCGAGAAATAAATCCTTTTTTCTGATAGATTAACTAAATTCAAAACCAATATAAAAATAGTTAACACATATATTTTATTTAACTGAGTAAATTGATCGGAATGTGAATGATACATAAACCTACAATTTGTTTTGGTCTATCCCAGTGTTGACATTTGCGCGGGAATTTAGTCCATTGACATCGCAATATAATTTACTTTGGATTATAATTATCTTTAGATGTAATGTTACAGAATTTAATGTGAAATTATTTGTCTCTTCTTCTATAGTAAACGAGTTTGACGTCAGGTTTGTACACATGAAGTCTCTAGTCTAAAAAAGCCAGTGACACTGACAGAACGATAAACAGATAAGCAACTGTCTAGGGCCAAGTAAGGGAGGTGAAAAAGTCAGTATTACGCAGAACGATAAACAGTTACATAGACGGATCCAGGTGGTGGGGAAAATTTGGTTGATTTTATAGGGAAGCAGGGGAGGATCCAGCCATTTTATAAAAGGGGGTTCCCAACTCAGGACAAAAGGAGGGGTTCCAACTATGTGTCCCCATTCAAATGCATTGATCGTCCAAAAAGGGGTTCCAACCCGGAACCCTCCCGGATCCGCCACTGGGAAGCATGCGGTAGTGGGCGACCCTTAGGTCAGTCAGCGCCACCCCTTTTATGAAAAGTTGTGGATCCGCCACTGAGATTTACATAAGCAGGTTTTCTTTGTGTAGATACCTTAAAATATCACCAACAGTGACTGAGTACACAATTTGATTCATTTCAGCTCATTAGCTTGGCTCACTTGCTAAAAGGTTCATTGCGGGCCTGCTCACTGGCTAACATTTTACGATATTCATGACTCATGTAGAAAAGCCGATAATCTATACATGTGTGTGAGGAGTAGTTATCAAGCTTGCTTTCGTCTGTAAAACTGTCTTAGGCCAAGTAAGGGAGGTGAAAAGCCAGTAATAGAACGATAAACAAATGATCAGGTTTTCTTCATATAGATCCCTTAAAATATCCCCCACTGAGGACACAGTTTGATTCATTTTAGCTCATTAGCTGCGCTCACTCGCCATAATAGGTTCATTGCGCTTACTGGCTAATATGTGTAGAAAAGCTGATAACCTATACATACATGTACATGTATATGGTCAGATCATATGTTTTCGTCGTCATATGAATTTGTACTATGCATGCCTTTTCAATGGAAATTGAGACGACAGTATGCATTCTTTAATAGCACAAAAACGATGAGAAGAGGATACATATGTCAACCAAAATTTTTCAGCAACGTCAAAATATGTGAGGACACCCTATCAAGATCTATCAAGCTTATGCGTTCATGTTGCGTTAAAACTGTTTTAGGAAGGTGAAAATACCAACAATATAACAATAAATAGATAATCGATATTGTAAAATATCAAATGTGTTGAAAAGCCAATGATCTACATATATACTTAAATATGTCAACCATAAAATAAAACTGATTTAATTTACACCACAACTGTTGAAAAACCTTAGTTTATGTTTATATAACTTATCTCATTCTAGTCCATTCAACTGACAGAATGGGTGTACATTTCATGAACTCTTTAATAACAAGAATCATCATGGACTATTCTTTATAGCAATATCTGCTACCCATTTAGGGTCTTTTGCATTTAAAGTTTAGTTTTAGTGGGTTTATTTTGCGAAAAGAACTCAATTTCAGATCATAGTTAACATTTTCTATATATTTTGCTGTGTCAAAATGACCTAATAAATATAAAGGACAGTATATAGACCCAAAATGGTATATCACATTCTACACATGACATTTTAGCAGGAAAGACTGCCATTGGAGTATATAACCACTGCGACTTTGTAACTTCATCTCATCCACTAAAGTCATTCAAGTAGAATATTTGATGTAGGTTTGTCCACATTTTGGAATATATTATATATGGATAGAATTAATGTTGAGTCTGTTCCAAGATGCCTGAGATAGACTTCAATATTTATTATTTATTGAAAATAAGTGGAATCATCTTTCAAAAAAGTATTTTTCTATGGTAATGAATCCCCCCTATTATAAGTTAAAAAGGCTACATTTCCCCCTCCCTCTATTTTTTATTTGAGGGGAGAGTTCCAACCTGTTTATTAGTGGAATAGTGAATCAGGCCTTAACTCTTCTCAATTGCTTTGTCATTTGAACCTCTGTGGATTGTCTCATTGGCAATCATATTACATATTTTTATTTTTATATGTATTCATCATTTAGAAAAGTTGTTCGAATGTAATGAGTCCTGTCCCCTTTATAAGTTAAAAAGGCTTCATCTTCTTTTTATCTTCATTAGAACATATTTTTTTTTTTTTTTGGATTCCAAACCTGTTGTTTATAAGTTGTAAATCAGGCCATTACTTTTCTTAATTTAATTGTTGCATACTTAACATGTCTGGACTGTTTTTTCTCATTTTTTAAGGCTGTATGGCTGCCTATAATTACTTTGTTATTTAAACCTCTGTGGAAAGTTGTCTCATTGGCAATTATACCACATACATGTATATACAGATTTTTTTATGGATTGCAGACCTGAAAAAGATGTTCAAAGTTGAATATGCTGCAAACTTCAAACAAGCTACTACTTATTTACCATGTTTACCATGAAACTGTTGATCAGAACTATATATAAGTTATTTCACCCAGTCCTCATACATGTATATATACCACTATCAATCAACAGAACAAATGCAAATACTTTTTTATTTACATGCATATGATTGCCTATAATTTCTTATATCTATTTTATATATTTTATATTATTCTACAAATGTATCCAAAATCAAAGATTTGGAAAATATTCTATCATAATCATTTGGTAATTAATGAAATTAGTGTCTCTTCCATGCCCGTCTTGAACATAAAATCTAAATATTAAATAAACAACACTCCTAATGCTCAGGTTGGTTGTCATCGTGCAACACAGTTAATAACACCATATAGGAAAAACATGGAACTCCTTTTGTCATATAAAACACTGTCAAACATCCAAACATACTATCCACATTCATCTGTGTCCACACTTGTTTATATTCATAATAAATTAGTTCAGCCTTCACTTTTTATGCCCCTGCCGAAGCAGAAGGAGCATTAAGTTTTACCCTTGACCGTCCGTCCCAAAATTGGTTTCCGTTCTCTAACTTAAGTTTGCCTCAACCAAATGTTATCAAACTTATACACAATGTTTATTACCACAAAACACAGATCAAGTTTGAATTTTGGTAGCCTCACTTTAACCGTTCTAGAGTTATGCCCCTTTATAAATGGAATAAAATGCTCCGCTGGGCGCAGCTTGATACGACCGCAGAGGTCGAACCCTGAACAGTTGGGGCAAGTATGGACACAACATTCAAGCTTGATACAGCACTGAATTTGGATTGTGATTAAATATTTGACACATCATAGGTTTCCGCACAGAATGAATGTGGTCTAAGAACTTAAAATTTTTAATTTACCTATTCAAACCATATCATTATTATTTGCTTTTATATATAAATCAGAAATAACCAATTTAAAATGGAAAATTTTAAAGAAAAAATCCCTCCCCAAATTTTTGAACCCCTTATGATTCATTACCCCAAACTCAATCTTAGCCTTACCTTTGTAGTATGGTACCTTGCAGTACAATTTCAGAGATCCATACACTTGAACACAAATTATTGTATGGAAACTAGAAAATGCTTGTTTTTGGCCCTTTTGGCCCCAAATTCCTAAACGTTCTGAAATTACCCCAAAACTCAAACCCAGCTTTCCTTTGTGATATGGAACCTTGTAGTATAATTTCATACACTTACACACAAGTTATTGTCCTGAAACTAGAAAATGCTGGGTTTTGCCCTTTGGCCCCTAATTCCTAAAAGTTTGAGGCAATTACCCCAAAATCAATCCCAGCATTCCTTTGTGATATGGAACCTTGTGGTATAATGTCAGAGAGATCCATACCCTTGAACAAAAGTTATTGTCTGGAAACTAGAAAAATGCTTATTTTGGCCCTTTTTCCTAAACGTTTAGGGCAATTACCCCCAAACTCAATTTCAGCTTTCCCTTTGTGATATGGAACCTTGTAGTACAATTTCAGAAAGTTCCATACACTTACACACAAGTTATTGTCATGAAACTAGAAAAATGCTTGTTTTTTGCCACTAATTCCTAAAATTTGGAGGAAATTACCCCCAAAATCAATCCCAGCATTCCCTTTGTGATATGGAACCTTGTGGTACAATGTCAGAGAGATCCATACACCAACACACAAGTTATGTCTGGAAGTTACAAAATGCTTATTTTGGCCCTTTTGGCCCCTGATTCCTTAACTGTTGGTACCATAACCCCCAAAATCAATCCCAACCTTCCTTTTGTGGTATTGAACCTTATGGTAAAATTTCATAGAGATCCATTAACTTAAACTAAAGTTAGAGTGCGAAAACCAATGTGTCTTCGGGCGATGACGACGACGACGACGCCAACGTCATACCAATATACGACTGCAAAATTTTTTTGAGGTCGTATAAAAATGACATACATAATCATGGCTAATTAAATTACCTTCATCAGCATTTTTAAAATAGTAACTTCTAAAAATAAATTGACAGCTAATCACCTCAGGACAAGACATTTCTTTCTACATAATTTAAAAGCAGTGTAAGGGAGGTAATTCAAAATGTTGTGTTTGAATTACTTCCCTTACACAGCTTTTAAATTATGTTTTGTACTTCAATAATTGTCCATCAACCAGGACCCCCTTGTTTTTCCCCTTTTTTCCTAATTCCTAAACGGTTTGAGCCATAACCCCCCAAAGCCAATTTTTACCATCCCTTTGTGGTATGCAAAATTGTAGTATAATTTCAGAGAGATCCATACACCATTCCACAAGTTATTGTCTGGAAACTAGAAAAATGCTTATTTGGGCCCCTAATTCCTAAACTGTTGGGACCATAACCCCCAAAATCAATCCCAACCTTCCTTTTGTGGTCATAAACCTTGTGTTTAAATTTCATAGATTTCTATTAACTTATACTTAAGTTATTGTGCGACGACGTGATACCAATATATGACCACAAAATTTTTTGCAGTCGTATAATAATCGTTTGAGATAAACGGTATTTTTCGAAAATATATTATATAATTTATCTGTAAATTTAGACAGAAACAGATTAAATATATCTCTGGTTTAGATGGTTACTTTTTAAATAAAAAATAGATTAATAAATGATTTGTAGTCCGAATGTGTTGGTACATTTGGACATTATTTACTATACTATATAATAAAATATTAATTTTCGCGAACCATTTAGGTCACAGAAATTCCAAAAAATGGCATCAGTAAGGAGAGTTGTACAAATGATGTGAATACACAGAACCCGGATCCAAATTATCTTTTACTAATAGTATTCATCATTTTCTGTTTTGTATGTACTAACAACATTTCATTTTTCTACAATTTCGATTAAAATATTATAAAACCTGCAGTTCAATAGGTCACATGCCCCAAATAAACATTCCCCATTGGTCGAACTACTGTGGCCTCGTGTAAAGCAACGCAAGCCTCGATGTAAAGATCACGCTTCCAAAATAGAGGTATGTCCAAACTTAACATTCCCGATTGGTTGAATTGCTGCTCGATGTAAAGCAATGGAAGCCTTGATGCAATGAAGAAAAGGGTTGACAGGATAAAAGTAATCGTTATAAATTTAACTTCATGGTTCTTATGCAAGCAAATTTAATAAACAATGATTTTATACAGTTGTGTTATTGTTTTCACCTTACGTAGGGCTTTATTTCTGATCTTATTTCTGTGTACACAATTCTGAATCTACATATTTCACTTATATCAATATTAGGTAATCCGTTTGGACGATTCCATATACTATTATGTTTTAGGGTTTTTTAGCCTCAGTGTCGAGTTGGTGTATAGTATTGAGGGCTGTCTGCAGAAATAAATCTTTTTCTGATAGATTAACTTAATTCAAAACCAATATAAAAATAGTTAACACATATATTTTATTTAACTGAGTAAATTGATCGGAATGTGAATGATACATAAACCTAAAGTTCGTTTTGGTCTATCCCAGTGATGACATTTGCATCGAATTTAGTCCATTGACATCGCAATATAATTTACTTTGGATTATAATTATCTTTAGATGTAATGTTACAGGATTTAATGTGAAATTATTTGTCTCTTCTTCTATAGTAAACGAGTTTGACGTCAGGTTTGTACACATGAAGTCTCTAGTCTAAAAAAGCCAGTGACACTGACAGAACGATAAACAGATAAGCAACTGTCTAGGGCCAAGTAAGGGAGGTGAAAAAGCCAATATTACGCAGAACGATAAACAGTTACATAGACGGATCCAGGTGGTGGGGAAAATTTGGTTGATTTTATAGGGAAGCAGGGGAGGATCCAGCCATTTTATAAAAGGGGGTTCCCAACTCAGGACAAAAGGGGGTCCAACTATGTGTCCCCATTCAAATGCATTGATCGTCCAAAAAGGGGTTCCAACCCCCGGATCCGCCACTGGGGAAGCATGCTGGGAGTGGGCGACCCTTAGGTCAGTCAGTGGCCACCCCCCCTTTTATAAAAAGTTGTGGATCCGCCACTGAGATTTACATAAGCAGGTTTTCTTTGTGTAGATACCTTAAAATATCACCAACTGTGACTGAGTACACAATTTGATTCATTTCAGCTCATTAGCTGGGCTCACTTGCTAAAAGGTTCATTGCGGGCCTGCTCACTGGATAACATTTTACGATATTCATGACTCATGTAGAAAAGCCGATAATCTATACATGTGTGTGAGGAGTAGTTATCAAGCTTGCTTTCGTCTGTAAAACTGTCTTAGGCCAAGTTAGGGAGGTGAAAAGCCAGTAATAGAACGATAAACAAATGATCAGGTTTTCTTCATATAGATCCCTTAAAATATCCCCACTGAGGACACAGTTTGATTCATTTTAGCTCATTAGCTGCGCTCACTCGCCATAATAGGTTCATTGCGCTTACTGGCTAATATGTGTAGAAAAGCTGATAACCTATACATACATGTACATGTATATGGTCAGATCATATGTTTTCGTGCGTCATATGAATTTGTACTATGCATGCCTTTTCAATGGAAATTGAGACGACAGTATGCATTCTTAATAGCACGAAAACGATGAGAAGAAGATACATATGTCAACCAAAATTTTTCAGCAACGTCAAAATATGTGAGGACACCCTATCAAGATCTATCAAGCTTATGTTCATGTTGCGTTAAAACTGTTTTAGGAAGGTGAAAATACCAACAATATAACAATAAATAGATAATCGATATTGTAAAATATCAATGTGTTGAAAAGCCAATGATCTACATATATACTTAAATATGTCAACCATAATATAAAACTGATTTAATTTACACCACAACTGTTGAAAAAACCTTAGTTTATGTTTATATAACTTATCTCATTCTAGTCCATTCAACTGACAGAATGGGTGTACATTTCATGAACTCTTTAATAACAAGAATCATCATGGACTATTCTTTATAGCAATATCTGTTAGCCATTTAGGGGTCTTTTGCATTTAAAGTTTAGTTTTAGTGGGTTTATTTTGCGAAAAAGAACTCAATTTCCAGATCATAGTTAACATTTTCTATATATTTTGCTGTGTCAAAATGACCTAATAAATATAAAGGACAGTAAATAGACCCAAAATGGTATATCACATTCTACACATGACATTTTAGCAGGAAAGACTGCCATTGGAGTATATAACCACTGCGACTTTGTAACTTCATCTCATCCACTAAAGTCATTCAAGTAGAATATTTGATGTAGGTTTGTCCACATTTTGGAATATATTATATATGGATAGAATTAATGTCGAGTCTGTTCCAAGATGCCTGAGATAGACTTCAATATTTATTATTTATTGAAAATAAGTGGAATCATCTTTCAAAAAGTATTTTCTATGGTAATGAATCCCCTATTATAAGTTAAAAGGCTACATTTCCCCTCCTCTATTTTTTATTTGAGGGGGAGAGTTCCCAACCTGTTTATTAGTGGAATAGTGAATCAGGCCTTAACTCTTCTCAATTGCTTTGTCATTTGAACCTCTGTGGATTGTCTCATTGGCAATCATATTACATATTTTTATTTTATATGTATTCATCATTTAGAAAAGTTGTTCAATGTAATGAGTCCTGTCCCCTTTATAAGTTAAAAGGCTTCATCTTCTTTTATCTTCATTAGAACATTTTTTTTTTTTTTTGGGGATTCAAACCTGTTGTTTATAAGTTGTAAATCAGGCCATTACTTTTCTTAATTTAATTGTTGCATACTTAACATGTCTGGACTGTTTTTTCTCATTTTTTAAGGCTGTATGGCTGCCTATAATTACTTTGTTATTTAAACCTCTGTGGAAAGTTGTCTCATTGGCAATTATACCACATACATGTATATACAGATTTTTTTATGGATTGCAGACCTGAAAAAAATGTTCAAAGTTGAATATGCTGCAAACTTCAAACAAGCTACTACTTATTTACCATGTTTACCATGAAACTGTTGATCAGAACTATATATAAGTTATTTCACCCAGTCCTCATACATGTATATATACCACAATCAATCAACAGAACAAATGCAAATACTTTTTTTTATTTACATGCATATGATTGCCTATAATTTCTTATATCTATTTTATATATTTTATATTATTCTACAAAATGTATCCAAAATCAAAGATTTGGAAAATATTCTATCATAATCATTTGGTAATTAATGCAATTAGTGTCTCTTCCATGCCCGTCTTGAACATAAAATCTAAATATTAAATAAACAACACTCCTAATGCTCAGGTTGGTTGTCATCGTGCAACACAGTTAATAACACCATATAGGAAAAACATGGAACTCCTTTTGTCATATAAAACACTGTCAAACATCCAAACATACTATCCACATTCATCTGTGTCCACACTTGTTTATATTCATAATAAATTAGTTCAGCCTTCACTTTTTATGCCCCTGCCGAAGCAGAAGGAGCATTAAGTTTTACCCTTGACCGTCCGTCCCAAAATTGGTTTCCATCTCTAACTTAAGTTTGCCTCAACCAAATGTTATCAAACTTATACACAATGTTTATTACCACAAAACACAGATCATTTTTGAATTTTGGTAGCGTCACTTTAACCGTTCGAGAGTTATGCCCTTTATAAATGGAATAAAATGCTCCGCTGGGCGCAGCTTGATACGACCGCAGAGGTCGAACCCTGAACAGTTGGGGCAAGTATGGACACAACATTCAAGCTTGATACAGCACTGAATTTGGATTGTGATTAAATATTTGACACAGCATAGGTTTCCGGCACAGAATGAATGTGGTCTAAGAACTTAAAAATTTTTAATTTACCTATTCAAACCATATCATTATTATTTGCTTTTATATATAAATCAGAAATAACCAATTTAAAATGGAAAATTTTAAAGAAAAAAAATCCCTCCCCAAATTTTTGAACCCCCTTATGATTTATTACCCCCAAACTCAATCCCAGCCTTCCCTTTGTGGTATGGTACCTTGCAGTACAATTTCAGAGAGATCCATACACTTGAACACAAGTTTATTGTCTGGAAACTAGAAAAAAGCTTGTTTTTAGGCCTCTTTTTGGCCCCAAATTCCTAAACGTTTAGGGCAATTACCCCAAAACTCAAACCCAGCTTTCCCTTTGTGATATGGAACCTTGTAGTACAATTTCATAAAGATCCATACACTTACACACAAGTTATTGTCCTGAAACTAGAAAAATGCTTGTTTTTTTGCCCCTTTTTGGCCCCTAATTCCTAAAATATTCAGGCAATTACCCCCAAAATCAATCCCAGCCTTCCCTTTGTGGTATGGTACCTTGCAGTACAATTTCAGAGAGATCCATACCCTTGAACACAAGTTATTGTCTGGAAACTACAAAAAAGCTTATTTTTGGCCCCCTATTCCTAAACGTTTTGGGCAATTATCCCCAAACTCAATTCCAGCTTTCCCTTTTGTGATATGGAACCTTGTAGTACAATTTCAGAAAGATCCATACACTTAAATACAAGTTATTGTCATGAAACTAGAAAAATGCTTGTTTTTTGCCCCTTTTTTGCCCCTAATTCCTAAAATTTGTAGGCAATTACCCCCAAAATCAATCCCAGCATTCCCTTTGTGATATGGCTAAAAATAAACAAAAAAGCTTCATCAGCAACATTTTATATTGGCAAATTTCCAATGAAGTTTATTAAACTAAAGTTATTGGCAAATTTCAATCGAATTTATTAAAAATAAAGTTTTGGCAAATTTCAATATACATAATTTAAAAGCAGTTTGGGTGAGATAAACAAAAAGCTTCATCAGCAACATTTTATTTTGGCAAATTTCCAATGAAGTTCATTAAACTAAAGTTATTGGCAAATTTCCAATGGAATTTATTAATGATAAAGTTTTTGGCAAATTTCCAATATACATAATTTAAAAGCAGTTTAGGTGAGATAAACAAAAAAGCTTCATCAGCAACATTTTATATTGGCAAATTTCCAAATGAAGTTCATTAAACTAAAGTTATTGGCAAATTTCCAATGGAATTTATTAATAATAAAGTTTTCGGCAAATTTCCAATATACATAATTTAAAAGCAGTTTAGGTGAGATATTCAAATGAGTTTCAATGAAAGAACCTTAGTGAGCGTGCTCACATACCCCACGTCCCCACATTGTCATTGGAGAAATAAAATAAGTGTAAGAAAAAAAAATTGTATCAGAAAAAAAAATTGAATTATAATTTCGTGTCAATATGCACATCTACATAGTATGTCCTTATTATCTACACAGTTTCATGAAATTCTGTTGTGTGGTTTGAGAGGAGTTGCGATGATAAACTGTTGCAGAAGTACATTGAAGCAAATAAGTTCAAAGGAGCGTAACTCCTGAAAAAAAAAATTGAATCGTAATTTCCTGTCGATATGCACATCTTCGTAGTATGTAGATATAGGAAGATGTGGTGTGAGTGCCAATGAGACAACTCTCCATCCAAATAACAATTTATAAAAGTAAACCATTATAGGTCAATGTACGGCCTTCAAAGCGGAGCCTTGGCTCACACCGAACAACAAGCTATAAAGGGCCCCAAAAGTACTAGTGTAAAACCATTCAAACGGTAAAACCAACGGTCTAGTCTATATAAAAAGCGAGAAACGAGAAACACGTATAAATTACATAAACAAACGACAACTACTGTACATCAGATTCCTGACTTAGGACAGGTGCAAACATTTGCAGCGGATTAAACGTTTTAATGGTACCAAACCTTCTCCTTTTTCTGAAACAATAGTATAACATCACAACATAGAAAAACACACGATAAAACATCAATTGGAAGGCTTAACTCAATCAAAACGTAAATTAACACACTATGAACGAATAAATTCGATCTGTGATACCTGAAAGTAAATACATAGTTAATAAAATATTAGGGACAAACATTCAAGGCCAAAAGCAAACAAACAAGTCCAAATAAAGCCATTTAACCCTTAGAAAATAATCACTTTTGAAAAAGGTTTTATAATATATACAGGTAAATGAAAAATAACTTTGTCGTTTTAGGTATACTTTTCTGTCTATATAAAATCTTCCAATAATTAGGAATACCAAGAAAGGTCTGTCATATAAATACCTAATTTAACACTAGATACATAAGGGTAAATATCAACAATAAAACTTTCCTGTACAGATTAAAGGAGAATAATCTTGATGTTAATACAAATGTAGTACGAAGAAGTGAAAATTAGTAGATATTCCAAATAATCAAAGCTGGTTTACAGACAAGATCCATATTAATATAAAATAACAAAAAAGTAATAAAAATAGTATCAACAGGTCGAATTAAAAAGAAAGTACGATTTGAGAGTACTGCAGTTACTGACAGCTAGTTAAAAGCCAAAAACAATTAATGATAAAAATCATACATCAGAGACTAAAATCAACTAAAACACATCCCAGGGATTTAGTATTTTAACGTCATGAACAGTCAGAGAAGACATGACTTGTGCAATGCCAAAAATAAATGTATCGACAGGTAGTAGGATAGTGAGGAGCTACTTCTTAAGAGATAAAAATTAACGTGTGTGTGTCTCTAAACATCCCGCCTCAAAAGAAGATACAACTTAGTTATGTTTTAATTTGCTAATGACAAAATCGATATTAGTGCCAATGTAAACTATATTCAGAGATCTAATTACAATATTGGTACGATAACCCTTACTTATAAGTTTGTTTAAAGGTTCGATGAGTTTACACGGATCACATAGTGATTTCCTCGCTTTAAGTACAATATTACCGTAAAATTTAGGATGTGAAATACCATTTTAATCAGTTTTCTACAGGTACAGCCAAATTTACTAATCAAATCTTTGTATCTATGAAAGAATTTAGTAAAAGTTTTAAGTAATTTATGGTATCGAAATCCCTGACACAATAATTTCCCAGTGATGCATCGATTACGTTCGTTAAAATCTATGACATCAGAACACACACGGGCATACCGAACGAGTTGGGAAATATAAACACCGTATGATGGAGCCAAAGGCACATCGCCGTCTAAAAATGGAAAATTAACAATAGGAAATGAAAATCGTCTCTTTTGTCGTAAATTTTAGTATGTAGTTTCCGTTAGAAATTGAAATGTCCTTATTATCTGAAAAGGTTTCATGAAATTCTGTTGTGTGGTTTGAGAGGAGTTGCGATGACAAAAGGTTGCAGTAGTATATTGGGCAAATAAGTTCAAAGGCGTAACTCCTGGAAAAAAATTGAATCGTAATTTCCTGTCGATATGCACATCTACGTAGTATGTCCTTATTATCTGAAAAGGTTTCATGAAATTCTGTTGTGTGGTTTGAGAGGAGTTGCGAATGACAAACTGTTGCAGTAGTACATTAAAGTAAATAAGTTCAAAGGGGCGTAACTCCTAGAAAAAGAATTGAATCGCAATTTCTTGTCGATATGCACAACTACATAGTATATCCTTATTATCTAAAAAGGTTTCGTGAAATTCTGTTGTGTGGTTTGAGAGGAGTTGCGATGACAAGAAACAGGACTGACGGACGGACGGACGGACAGGTCAAAAACATTATACCCTCCGCAACTCGTTGCGTGGGGTATAATTACCAACCTAACACTGCCTTTTAAATTATGTTTTGTACTTAAGTAATTGTCCATTAACCTGGAAACCCTTTTCCCCCCTTTTTTGCACCTTATTTCTTAACGGTTTGAGCCATAACTCCCAAAGACAATTCTTACCATCCCTTTGTGGTATTCCAATATCCAAAATCTAAATACATGGTTAGATTCAGCATATCAAAGAACCCCAAGAATTCAATTTTTGATGAAATCAAATAAAGTTCAATTTTGGACCCTTTAAACCTCAATGTGGACCAATTTGATAACTGGGCCCAAATATCAAAAATCTAAATACATGGTTAGATTCAGCATATCGAAGAACCCCATATATTCAATTTTGTTGAAATCAAACAAAGTTTAATTTTGGACCCGATTTGGACCAACTTGAAAACTGGGCCCATAATCAAAAAACTAAGTACATGTTTAGATTCAGCATATCAAAGAACCCTAAGAATTCAATTTTTGTTAAAATCAAACTAAGTTTAATTTTGGACCCTTTGGACCTTAATGTAGACCAATTTGAAAACGGGACCAAAAATTAAGAATCTAAATACACTGTTAGATTCAGCATATCAAAGAACCCCAATAGTTCAATTTTTGATGAAATCAAACCAAGTTTAATTTTGGACCCTTTTGGCCCCTAATTCCTAAACTGTTGGGACCAAAACTCCCAAAATCAATTCCAACCTTCCTTTTGTGGTCATAAACCTTGTGTTTAAATTTCATAGATTTCTACTTACTTCTACTAAAGTTATTGTGCAAAAACCAAGAATAAACTGTTATCACAGAGATATGTCTCGCCTTCTTGTAATTTTGATAATGCAAATGTTGAAATTAAAACAGCAATACTTTAACATGTAAGTTATGCAAATATTCAAAGTCGATGAACCATGACTGAAGGTACATGGCTAAACAATCTCCATGGAATGAGATGTGCCAATGCTAATACAACTGCATACCAAATACCATTGACTTATTATAAGTCGTTCCCTTTAAACAAACCTAAACACAAACATTAACTTGTAAACTATGTAAAAGTTTCAAAGTCAATGAACCATGATCAGGGTGGGGCTATATAATCTCCATGGAACCATACTTGCAAATGCCGATACATTTGCATACCAAATATCATTGACTTAACATTAGCAGTTCATCTTAAACTGATCTAATCACAAACTAATACATGTAAACTAAGCAAAAGTTTCAAAGTCAATAGACCATGACTGAGGGGCGGGCCAAATATTCTCCATGGAAATGAGATGTGCTTATGCTTATACAACTTAACACCAATTAACATTGGCCTTCCACTAATGGTTCCCTTGAACTGACCTAATCACAAACTAATACATGTTAACTTAGCAAAATTTTCAAAGTCTATAGACCATGACTAAGGGGGCGGAGCCAAATAATTTCCATGGAAATGAGATATGCCAATGCTTATACAACTTGCATACCAAATATCACTGACCTACCACTAGTGGTTCCCCATAAATTGACCTAATCACAAACTAATACATGTAAACTATGGAAAGTTTCAAAGTCAATAGACCTTGACTGAGGGGGCAGGGCCAAATAATCTCCATGGTAATGAGATGTGCCAATGCTAGTACAACTGCATACCAAATATCATTGACCTACCGCTAGTGGTTCACCATGAACTAATACATTGTTGACGCCGCCGTCGCCGCCGACGCCGGAAACAGCATACCTCAGTCTCGTTTTTTGACTTCGTCAAGGCGAGACAAAAATGCTTATTTGGACCCTTTTTTAGCCCCTAATTCCTAAACTATTGGGACCAAAACTCCCAAAATCAATCCAAACCTTCCTTTTGTGGTCATAAACCTTGTGTTAAAATTTCATAGATTTCTATTTACATATACTAGAGTTATTGTGCGAAAACCAAGAAAAATGCTTATTGGGCCCTTTTTTGGCCCCTTATTCTTAAACTGTTGGGACCAAAACTCCCAAAATCAATCCCAACCTTCCTTTTGTGGTCATAAACCTTCTGTTTAAATTTCATAGATTTCTATTAACTTATACTAAAGTTATAGTGCCAAAACCAAATGTCTTCGGACGACAACGCCGCCAACGTCATACCAATATACGACCGCAAAAATTTTGCGGTCGTATAAAAATTGCAAAATTTTTCATTTTGTTCTCTAACTTAAGTTTGCCTCATCCAAATGTTATAAAACTTATACACAATGCTTACCACAATACACAGATCAAGTTTGAATTTTAGGGGCGTCACTTTTACTGTTCTAAAGTTATATCACTTTACAAATGGAAAAATTGCTAAATTTTTCTTTTTTTTTTTCAAAAATATCAATCTCATTATTCAAGTAATTTTTAAAATTGGAATTATCTTCCTTTGTCCATGATTATATTTGAATCAACTACAATCAATGCTTTATACAATGCAATGTTTAATTTTGCCTTCCACTGATAAAACACATATAAAGTTGAATTTGGTAGTGTCACTTTAACCATTATTGAGTTATGCCCCTTTATAAATCGAAGAAATGCAAAAATTTTTAGTTTCCATTCTGTAACTTAAGTTTGCCAAACCAAACATTATGAAACCTATACACAATACTCGATACCACAAAACTATTGATTGATTGATTGTTGGTTGCTTAACATCCAGTGGCAAATATTTCATGCATGTTCAGGACGAGAACAAATTAACAATAAATACAATAGGTAGGTTCTGTAATAGGGGCGTCCAGGATTAAGGTTGGAGAAAATTTAGACTGCCACGGGAAATGAGGGTATATTGGATAGGGACAGAAATTTAGCCTTGCAACAGGTCACCTACGGACCCCTCAGAGTTGTTGCAAGGGTTCTTAACGTGCAAAGAGCGTGACACTCTTTACACGAGGCATCAGATTTAACATCCCCATTCTGACCGGACGTGGCTGCAAATTTGTACATCCCACACAGCCAAACGGACGCCCCACTTTGGCGAGGGTTTTACCGCCGGTCGGAGGAAGACCAATGGTGATCATACTTCTATTCCCCAGTCACCCTTGGGGGGACCACAAAACTAAGATCAAGTACAAATATTGTTTCCATTCTCTAACTTTAGTTTGCCTCAACCAAATGTTATGAAACTTATATACAATGCTTATTACTACATAATACAGATTAAGTATGAAATTCGGTGGCGTCACTTTTACCATTCTTGAGTTATGTCCCTTTATAAACATAAAAATTGCTGAATTTTTCGTTTCCGTTCTCTAACTTTATTTTTATTATTTTACTTTTCAACTGTGGTTATACAATTTAATCATTGTATAAGACGATGTCTAAATTGTTTTGTTTGTGAATAATGTTTTCATTGTACATGTAATTACTTCATAAATTCAAATTGCTTCAAGAATCGTTTATCAGAACAAAAATAAACAATCTGTTTATTTGGTACAGGTGTCAACATTGAATAAAGCTTTACATTTCTGACGGCCAGGGGAAAATTTTAACCTTAGTTGATTGATTGATTGATTGATTGATTGTTGGTTGCTTAACGTCCAGTGGCAAATATGTCATGCATATTCAGGACGAGAACAAATTAACAATAAATACAATAGGTTGGTTCTGTAAGAGGGGCGTCCGGGATTAAGGTCAGAGAAATTTAGACCGCCACGGGAAATGAGGGTATTTGGAAATTCCAACGCCAAATTCCACATCTACCAATGTTGCTCATCGTTACTGTGAAGTTTAAAAAAAATTTGAGCATTTTGATATTTTTGAAAAAATTGGATAGGGACAGAAATTTTGCCTTGCAACAGGTCACCTACGGACCCCTCAGAGTTGTTGCAAGGGTTCTTAACGTGCAAAAAGCGTGGCACTCTCTTTACACGAGGCATCGGAATTAACGTCCCCATTCTGACCGGACGTGGCTGCAAATTTGTACATCCCGCACAGCCAAACGGACGCTCTACTTTAGCAAGGGTTTTACTGCCGGTCGGAGGAAGACCAATGGTGACCATACTTCTATTCCCCAGTCACCCTTGGGGGCTAACCTTAGTTGATATCCAGGGTCAGCTGGTATAGCAGTATTTTGGTAATACACGGACCTGTCGTTGCATAATATATGTATATGTATTTACGCATAATGCAGTGCATGCAAACTCGATTTCACAAACTCGTTGGTTGTCTTTTGGACAAAAAAATTCCATTTAAAAGATATGAAAGTTGCGTACATGTATACCTCAATGCACGTCTTGTAAACTAATGTGTTACATTTTAGAAAAATAAAAAAGTTCTATTTTAAACATTGGAAGGTTATTTCACATGAATAAAAGTTCTTCTGATCAAAATCATCATTATTGTTTTTTCAATCATTTTTGAGAGTGCGATCTTAAAACTAAGTTCGTCCTGACATGCATGGAATATTTGCCACTGGAAGTTAAGCAACCAACAATGAATCATCTTAAAATAATTAAATATGCCTGAGTGATAATATTCTTTTAAATTTTAATGTGAAAAGACAATTCCACCATTTATTAAATTGCCCTTTCAAATATAATAGTAGGAGTTGTAAGTGGTCTAATGTGAAAGTGTATAAACATTCCTGGATGAGATTAATCTAGTATTTGCAAAAAAAAAATTGATGTTACGTTTCTTTTAATAAAAATTTAGAATGTATTTAACAAATGTAGATTTGACTTTTAAAGGACATTTTAATAATGAAATAATCCACGTCATTTATATATCTGTAATCAACTTGATCTTGAACTTGACTTCGCTCACTAACGAGAATGTTGAAAATAGCTGACATCAATTGTGTCCACTGCATGTAACTGTAAACACAGGTGATGTTACTGACCAATTGTGGAACGTCAATTCAGGGTTAAATTTGATGTGTAATGATTGACTTTATTGTGCGTTAGTGTTGAGGCTCTAGAAGGTTCATTTCAATTGACTACCAAGAATCTAAAATTAAGTCTTTTTTTCAAATCAACGTTTAAGTTTTGAATTTTGTGGGAGTTAAGTTTATTTGTTTGTTTTTTAGGGGGCAAAAGGGGGGTGGGGGTTATCATAAAAGTCTATAGGAAAATTGATTAAAACAACTTGTAAACTAATGAAAATAATGATAAGGCTTCTTTAGTAACTGTTGTTAGATTACAATTAGATGATGTGGGTTTTTAGTTTCGTGAGGGGGAGTGAGACTACCTTATACTTGAGATGTTCCATTTTCAGCATTATTCAGTTTAACAGTGGCGGATCCAGAATTTTTTTATAAAAGGGGGGGGGGGCACTAACTGTAAAAAAGGGGACCCGCGCCAGTCATGCTTCAGTGATTCCCTATATAATCAACCAAATTTTTCCCACAAAAGCGGGGCTGGCACCCTGCCATATCAGCCTCTGGTTCTATTAACTTCGTTATATCTTTTTTTCAGCATACTTGTATTGGGAGCATGCGAGTAAGCCGTGGTCTGGGGATCCACTGCCCAAATTTTTTTTGAAGGGTGTTCCAAAAGCACATTAAAACTTAGACATTTCCAGCATTATACAGGTCCTGGTGGTACGATCTTTTGGGGAGGAGAATTCAATTGCTGTTCGTTTGGGTAACTTTCCTCTTACAATGATATTTCATTTTTTTGGGGTTTTTTTTTTTCATTAGGTTTGCCCCAATAGTCTATTTTGTAAACCCCACCCAGACCCTCACACTTGCAATGTTTTGTCTATTTTTGTTTTGTGGGGACAAAACCACAAATATTAATACTTGTCAACAAATTAGACAAATTATTTAGTTAATTTTTGTATATCGAGGATAACTTGATTTCTGAATGTTTATTTATATATTTCTACCACTTATTTTATATTCAGCATTCTCTACCTATGTTATATTTCTTTCTAAAAATAATAAAATCCTGAATACAAGTACCCCAACTCCCTGATAGACACCCTGAAACACCATACCTATATCAATTTAATTAATTTTCTTAAGACAACCATTTAACTTCAAAGGGGGTGGGGTAACTGCTTTTTTTTTCCTTAAAAAATATTCTGATCCCCAATTTGATGAGAAAAAAAATATTGTGGTCAAGCAGATGACAAAAAAAATATTCAGAATCCAGATTTTCTCCATACCTTATACATGTTATAGTGTAAAATTTTGAAAAAAAAATAATTTGCTTGGTAGCGATGGAAAAAAAAAATATGTTGTGTTCCAAATAATTTCTGACTCAAACCCCCACCCCTTGAAGTTAAATGGTTGCCCCCATACACGTTACTATCATGAATTTTCTATGTTTCATATCTATTTCTATGAGTGGTCCCAGGGCATACGTTGTTCAAAATTATAAAAATGTAGAAAATTCATGATGGTAACGTATGTGTAATAAGTCTCAAGAAAATTAATTAAATTAGTTTGGTGCCCAGGTCCCTCCTTATAATGAAGCTACATTTATGGTAAATTCAGATTTTTATTTACTTGCTCCACTCTTACCCGAGTAATTAAGTCGTTATATTCCGCTGATCTACGATTATTTCATTAACAAGTATAGGAGAGATCAATTACAGGGAGAGACTGAATTATTTGGGGTTAGTTCCACTCCAACGTTGTTTAGTTTGTACAATATAGCAGGTCTATTTAATCCATTTTCCCAGCTATTTTAGTAATATAACACTTTTGTCATACTTAGGCTAGGTCTCAAAGAGTGGATCATAAATATGAACCTGTCTAGAAAAAGGCCAGGACAGGTAATACCTTGAATGCCAACTAATAAACGTGTCAACGCTGTACCATAGGTATCCTTGTGTAATGAAATCTCAAGGTATTGGTGCATGGTCAAGTGGTTAACTTAGATAATCAATGAGCGATAATTAATGGCTATTCTCTTAGTTAATCATAAGATTATGTTGATTGAGCTTTTTTTTATTATCAAATAATGAAAGCTTTTTCAGATATATTTAAAGGGAGTGACGGACAAAGTTTGAACTCTAATCGAAAATGTTCTTTAATTCATAAAAAACTAGATGTGTCTGAACGACACGAATGGCCCCGTCTCAAAAAGTTGAAAAATCTGCAATTTCAACAACACACTTGGACACAAGCATGCATGGATAGTATCAAGCTCTCAAGACCAATACTAGTTTAATGAAAAATTTCCTTGATCAAAGAGTAATTAAATTTCAAACTATCAGCAAACAGGAAGTGGATGTACTACAGATCTAACAAGATGTGTTGAAACGACATGGAAATCAGCATAGCGGAACGAAACATAAACTTGATCTGTAACTCATCATGGTTAACTCACATACCAAAAATCAGCCCAATATCTGAAGGCGTTTAGAAACAAGATGTGTTGAAACGACATGAAAATCAGAATAGCGGAACAAAACATAAACTTGATCTGTAACTCATCATGGTAGTCTCACATATCAATAAAATGATCGACCGCAGAGGTGAACCCTGAACAGTTGGGGCAAGTATGGACACAACATTCAAGGCTCTGAATTTGGATTGTGATTAAATATTTGACACAGCATAGGTTTCTGACACAGAATGAATGTGGTCTAAGAACTTAAAATTTTAAATTGGACATTCACCTATTATGGTCCAATATCCAAAATCTAAATACATGGTTAGATTCAGCATATCAAAGAACCCCAAGAGTTCAATTTTGATGAAATCAAACAAAGTTTAATTTTGGACCTTTTGACCTCAATGTGGACAAAGTTGATAACGGGCCCAAAAATCAAAAATCTAAATACATGGTTAGATTCAGCATATCAAAGAACCCCATATATTCAATTTTGTTGAAATCAAACAAAGTTTAATTTTGGACCCGATTTGGACCAACTTGAAAACTGGGCCCATAATCAAAAATCTTAATACATGTTTAGATTCAGCATATCAAAGAACCCTAAGAATTCAATTTTTGTTAAAATCAAACTAAGTTTAATTTTGGACCCTTTGGACCTTAATGTAGACCAATTTGAAAACGGACCAAAATTAAGAATCTAAATACACGCATATCAAAGAACCCCAATAATTCAATTTTGATGAAATCAAACAAAGTTTAATTTTGGACCCTTTGGACCTCAATGTGGACCAATTTAAAACGGGCCCAAAGTCCAAAAACTTAATACACGGTTAGATTCAGCATATTAAAACCCAAAGTTCAAGAATAAAACCCCATTGAAATTGGTCAAGAAATAAGCAATTTATACAAAGTATCTTCTTTTGCACAATACTTTGCAATTGAATTTTTCTTGCAACTGTGCAATACTGTGCAATTGAATATTTCTTGCTATTGCGCAATACTGTACAATTGACAATTTCTTGCTATTGCGCAATATTGTGCTATTGGATATTTCTTGCTATTGCGCAATACTGTGCAATTGAAGATTTCTTGCTATTGCCAATTGAAAATTTCTTGCTATAGCACAATACTTATTATATAATAATTTACACATCCTGTTTGGTGTGTATCTCCTGCCATATCATTATTATTTGCTTTTAAATATAAATCAGAAATAACCAACTTAAAATGGAAAATTTTAAAGGAAAAAAAAGGAAAAAAAAAAAAAATCCCCCAATTTTTTGAACCCCCTTATGATTCATCAACCCCAAACTCAATCCCAGCCTTCCCTTTGAGGTATGGTACCTTGCAGTACAATTTCAGAGAGATCCATACACTTGAACACAAGTTATTGTCTGGAAACTAGAAAAATGCTTATTTTTGCCCCTTTTGGCCCCTAATTCCTAAACGTTTCAGGCAATTACCCCAAACTCAATTCCAGCTTTCCTTTGTGATATGGAACCTTGTAGTACAATTTCAGAAAGATCCATAGACTTACACACAAGTTATTGTCATGAAACTAGAAAATGCTTGTTTTTGCCCTTTTTGGCCCCTAATTCCTGAAACTTTGAGGCAATTACCCCAAAATCAATCCCAGCATTCCCTTTGTGATATGGAACCTTGTGGTACAATGTCAGAGAGATCCATACACTAACACACAAGTTATGTCTGGAAGTTACAAAATGCTTATTTTTGGCCCTTTTGGCCCCTAATTCCTTAACTGTTGGTACCATAACCCCAAAATCAATCCCAACCTTCCTTTTGTGATATTGAACCATATGGTAAAATTTCATAGAGATCCATTCACTTAAACTAAAGTTAGAGTGCGAAAACCAATTCTGTGATTTTCAACAATTTTCAAAGTTGTAAACCCTTAATTTCGCAAAATTAGCTGAGGGGAACGAAACTTAAACTTGATCTGTAACTCATTATGGTTAACTCACATACCAAAAATCAGCCCAATATCTGAAGGCGTTTAGAAAAAAAATGCCGAATAACTGTGATTTTCAACAATTTATCGAAGTCCAAAGCCTGTAATTTCGGCAAAATTTAGTGGAGCGGAACGAAACTTAAACTTGATCTGTAACTCATCATGATTAACTCACATACCAAAAAGCAGCCCAATATCTGAAGGCGTTTAGAAAAAAATGCCGTATAATGGTTTGTTGCAGAATGATGGAATGATGGAATGACAAAAAATCAGCCCAATATCTGAAGGCGTTTAGAAAAAAAGTCTGTATAACTGTGATTTTCAACAATTTATCAAAGTCCAAAGCCCGTAATTTCGGCAAAAATTAGCGGAGTGGAACGAAACTGAAACTTGATCTGTATCTCATCATGGTTAACTCGCATACCAAAAATCAGCCCAATATCTGAAGGCGTTTAGAAAAAAATGCCCTATAATGGTTTGTTGCGGAATGACGGAATGACGGAATGACGGAATGACGGAATGACGGAATGACGGACAAGGGTAAAACTATATGGTCCCGACAACTTTGTTGCGGGGCCATAAAAACATAAAATTATTAGTGATTGGGTACTAATTAATTTTAATAGTATGATAGTAGTTCACCAAGAAGACAGAATGTATAAATAATCATTATATGTTTTAAAGTGTTAATGGAATAGTCTGCTAGCTAATACATGATATTTTTTTTATTTACTACTTTCATTTTTTTTTTTAATCCTTGGTCTGTCTATTTGAAATAATCTAGCTTCATCAGGTACACTCGCAGAGAACAAATATTTAAAAGTAAATAGATATAGGAATGAGAGAGAGAGTTTCATTCCAATTATCAGTACCGATATATTAAATGTCTCCTTGGTAGCTGGTACCCCTGGGGGAATAATAAATTGAACTCATGTGTGCTGGAATATCTTGATAATGAAGGATAATAAATATACTTCATTTTACAGATTTTATGATTATTAATCAACTTTTGGTATGGTAATAACTTTTATTTTTCATTTTCCTTTTTTTTTTTTTTCAATTTGACGTTTTCCCTCGTTCTGTGAACAAAATAACACAAGACAAAACACAATTATAGTTCGATAAACACTTGGACTATTATACTAACTTAGTATAATAAACCCAGATAAACGTGATGCATGCTTCTTTAAAATCATTTCAGATATTCTATGAAATTTTTAATTCACCAGTAAATCAGAAATGTCCAACTGTAACATTTCTTTTTTATTTGATGTGTGTTATATCATTTTAAATATCTAGCAATGCACATAAAAAAGTATTAGATTTTTTCATTATCAAATATCACGTGCCACTGTCTGCAATGATGCGTAGCTGGTAGATACTACATGAATTACAGCATTTTGATTATCTTGGAAATCACAAGTACACTCACACATGGCGGTTTACACATTACACACAATATTTGACTTACTTGAGGTAATTTATAATTCCATTTATTGTTCCTTCAACTAGCCACTGTATCTGTGTATGATGTATACGGCCTAATCTCTGGCTCCATTGACAGACTCCCATATAGTCGAGTGCGGATCCCGGATTTAGAAAAAAGGGGGTGGGAGGACGAAAAGACAACGTTAGAAATGGGACTTGTTGTAAAGATTAAAGTTTAAATCAATACGAATCCAACGGATCTAGTGTAAAGACGTTATAAACAGTTGGAGAAAATCATGACCTTGTGCAATGCCAAAATACAAGTACATAATATCAACAAGATGCACGACCATAAATGTACATTAAAGCAATATACGTTTGTAGCAGTGAAACTTTGTTTGCTTTTCTGTCACATCTCATCCTTTTTACATTCATTTTCAATGTTTATCGACTTGATATATAGCCTCAATAAGGATGTACTTAGGTTTTAGGAATTTGTGTCAGATGTTCAGACTCCTTAGTTTTTTTCCTTCAATACAGGGTAAAATATTTTGCCCCATAACACCCATTTTTATTTTCATATAAGACTTCAATAGCTCATAAAAGATTGTTTACCAAAATTTAAGCAGATTCTAGATCTTTTTCTTTCAATTTGAGACCCAAATAATACCAATGCAGATATAAGGTAAAAGTCCAAGTCAGCCTTTTCCCGCTATTTTTTGAAAAGTCAAATATCTTGAAAAGGAGCTCCATAACCTATCAATATGTTTAGCTTGTTTTGTTCCTTAACTAATGCTCTTCCGACTTATAGTGTCAAAAATATGAATTCAAGATTTTTCATTTAATTTCACCTAAGTACATCCTTAAGCTTATAAAGTTAGCATATAGCATCGCAATCAGGTGCATCTTCACGGATGTCAAAACCAAAAATCAGGAATATCTCTGTTTTTTGAGTTTATAGTTGCTCCCATAATACCCTTTTCCCTTAAGAAAAAAAAAACAACAGAAAACACTTTACATTTTTACCCTAAACGTTTTGAAGTTGCCTGAATACAACACACAAATATACAGAAACACCGCCATGTCGTGACATCACGATTCTATCGATTTGAATAACCGAATACACACACTCCTGTCTTAACATTACCAGTTATTTGGTGTTCTGAAATCTAGGTCATTGCATGAAACAAATTCTATCACATTACGTTCCAATTGACTTGGAAAGATCCAATTTTTTAACCACCTACATATTGAGTGATCTCATATTTTATTACTGAACTCGTTGATTCAATCAAATATAACTTTTCTCCAATATATTATTCGTTGATTAATTTCAATAAATTGAATCAATCCTGTTTGTCTTTTAATTTTTTAGTCCTTTTTCTTTATTCATTATATTTTTTCCCATCATTCTATATTCTTTATTTTCATGGCGTCTATTTTTTTTTTTTTTTTTTGCCTTCTGTTGTCCACTTTTTGTTCATTATTCTCTATTCTATAAGGGAGCTACCATTTGATTTTTATTGGGGGGCTAGGATGAAAAATTTTGTCCTGGATTTTTTTTTTTAGTTGTAATCACTGTCCTGCCTTTTTTTTATTACCGTATATCAGGGTTTTTTCGCGTGTGTTTAATTTTCGCTTTGTTTGCGGTAGCTTGAGAAATGCAAAAATTTTACCCCGCGTAAATTTCCCTGCACATTACAAGATTTATTTTTTTTTTTTGAAAAGTGTCTTATCCTGCCTTTTTTTTTACTCAAAACTCTGTCCTGCCTTTTTTTTTCAAATTTTATCCTAGCCCCCCATAAAAATCAAATGGTAGTTCCCTGAATCCCATCCAGACCCTCATATATATACATAATTAAAAAAATGTGAACGTGTGCTAAATGAATTATGTTCCGCTCCTAACCCCAGTTGACATGGGTATAGACAATTGTCATCTGTGGGCTTTTCCCATCTGTTGTATATATAACCCTTGCTAAACAAGTCCATTAGGCAATTCTAGATCTGGGATTTATACAAAATACAAATGTACTAGAAGTCCATTACTTCTGATATTACATAAAGATATGCTTGATATATAAATACACAGTCACGTATAAGTCCGATGCTAAAAATTGTAAGCTTTTGTAGGTTTAATGTCAAGCTCTATGCACGACAAAGTTGGAAGGCAAAATATTTAGCCATATACTAACTGGAACTAGTATATATACAAGGACTGAAAACTGTGCAAGCCAAACTAGATAAATGATGAAAATCAAGGAATCTATGACAGCAAAACTTAACGAAACCAAAACACATGTTAATAAAATAATAAATATACAACTTGCATTTCAACAACTGTTAGTAATCATTAATGATCTAATTCGTGAATGATTATCCTAAACAGTGGAACAAATGGGAAGGCAAAGTACGTTAATGTCTGGATTAATACTTCTGCAAAGACAATGTCAGTTTATTGTTTCAATAAATTGCTTCGCCCAGCGCAGCTGGATACGACCGCAGGTCCAACCCTGAACAGTTGGGGCAAAAATGGACACAATATTCGCGCTTGATACAGTCTGAATTTGGATTGTAATTAAATATTTGACACATAATAGGTCTCTGACACAGAATAACTGTAGTCAAAGAACTTAGAATTGGTTATATGATTTGAATTTATATTCAATTTATTGCTTTTGTGCAATACACTAAGCTGTTGCTAATTGACCCCACCCCCCCCCCCCAAAATGTGTTTACCCCTCCCTTTTTTTTTTTTGCAAATGGAGATTATGACCATATCTCGAGGAAAGAATTTTTTTTTTGGAAAGGGGGTTAAGAAAATTTCAAATATTTTTTTTTGCAAAATGACATACATAATCAGTGATTTTCCTGCCTTTATTTTAGGTCCGAATATCGGCCCCGTTCCCAATCAGAAAATACCTAAAATTTTTCCCAATTGAACCTGTAAAATTCCCAATTCAAGTAAGTTGTAGTGGAAAGGTAATTGATAATTTTATTGTTCGTATGATTTGGTTCAAAATATAGGTTGTTGTACTGTTCCCGGTGTAATCATGTTGAATATAGACAGGTAACTATCATATTTCGACCGTAAACCAGTTTTAACAATGGGTAGGCTTTTTTTTATATAGATTAGACCGTTGGTTTTCCCGTTTGAATGGTTTTACACTAGTAATTTTGGGGCCCTTTATAGCTTACTGTTCGGTGTGAGCCTAGGCTCGTGTTGAAGACCGTACTTTGACCTATAATGGTTTACATTTATAAATTTTGACTTGGTTCATACATGGCTATTCCAAAATATCATACATGGCCATTATGTGTAAGAATATATAAGTTTTCGTAAACAGAAAGTTGATGAGCTATGAATAGAAAACATTCTGATACAACAAATATTTTAAATATTCAGTTTTGCCAAGCAGGCAGTAGTGTCTGACAAAAGTGCTCACATGTTACAACTGATTACTGTCAAGCTGCTGACCAAATATGTCATTCTGTTCAGTATTTTCTGAGAAAACTGTGACAAAAATATTTGTTGGACAAAATGGATGGACAAAGAAGGTGATTACAAATATACTCCTCTCTTTGAGATGGGATATAACATTCTTTTTCTTTCCAAAAATGCGTTGTCATGATGACATTTTATTCTTATAGATAGTTTTGATTTGAGGAGTTAGATATCTTACCTATACATCTGTAGGGTGTAACTGCTATTGCCTCAGTTTTCCCAAATTTGTCTGGCCAATTAATTGTAACTTCATGATCTTCAACAATGTTAGATATAGAAAATTTTGTACACCTGCAAAATTTAAAATACAATTAATATTTAGAGTAGGGGATGGGAGTAAGGGTACATGCCAAATAATAATAAAATTCTTTATTCTAAGATATTTTAAGAGATCTTATCTTAAAATTCGATTCACTATCTCTATTCAATCTTTATATACATTAAATATATAGTTGTCACCTTGTAAATGCTTTCTTCAGCATTTGATATATATATACAGTCTTGATATACAGAAAATTCCTTCTGGGCCCTTGGGTTTTTTTTTTAGCCAGAAGAATGGTTGATTTATCTGCTAGCTTTCCTCATGTTCCTTAGCATCTGTGACTTTTGACTATTGACCAACTGACCTTTAAAATGATAGGGTCCCTCCTTTTCCTTCTATCAACCACTTGAATTAGTTAATTAAATTTCAACAAGTGCACCTCAAGAAATCTGACCCAGAAATAACAAACTGCAAGTAATATTTCTACATTTTCAGTTTGTTTTACCAGCTGCAACCTTGATCTTTGACCATATATATAAGACTTAATAATTAATATAGTATTATTCCCCTTTTCTATGTGTTCCATCCATACATGTTTCATTTGTTTCAGACCCACAGACGGACATTTCTTTGGTCCAAATCTAACTTTTGGTCCGTGAGATTAATTTGTCTTACCCCTTTGTACCTTCTCTTTTTGAAACTGATAGGGAAAAGTGGTGAGACTTTAATTAGAGAAGAGCTTGCACGCTTGGGTTGCTATAATGTTTGGCTTTTACAATAATTTTAAAAATTTCATTTATAGTTACACAATTATATTTTTTTCCACTTGTCAAAAACTACTAACTAAATGTCTAGTCCTATTTGAAGAATTTTTTTTTATCAAAAAGAAAAAGAAATTATTAGTTATCAATTAAAATCCAATGAGGAAAACTATTCTGTTGATGATATTCATTGTTTCTCATTTAAAAGATATATAAATTTAACAAATTAAATACACCAAATCATCTAACAACTGTTAAGGAAAAGTTTAATTAACAAATTGGAACCCATGGCGTGTTGAAGACCGTACTTTGACCTATAATGGTTTACATTTATAAATTTTGACTTGGATGGAGAGTTGTCTCATTGGCACTCATACCACATCTTCTTATATCTAATTAGTTCAGCATTTGGATGACGTTTGGTGGTTAACGGTAAGAATATGGAATAATATGATGTGATGATGCTGTGATGTTATCTGAATAACATAGTAAATACGTTCCTACATGAAAAACTAAAAGGTTTTCATTATTTTCTGACACATAAATGTTTTTTTGACAGGCAATGTCATACTGAGCAAAGATTTGCCAGTTTGGTTTATTTATTTTGCTGTGAATCGAACATGCCCAAACAGACAACATGTCCTCTCATTATTCAAAATATTATGTTCGCAAATAAAAGAAAGGCAAAGATGCCACTGATTGTAGAAACTTGTTGAGCTTTAAAAATCCAAATTAGTTCTGAAGAAACTACACTGGGACTGATATATATTTTGAACGAAAATGTTTCTACTTTTACGGATGTAGAACAGGATGAAGCCGTGGTTGTGGCGGATAAAGGCACATAAGCAATCACCACAAACCCAAGTACAAACACTATAAACAAATTGTTTCTACCCAAACATCTGAGCATAATTCACTTGAAATGAACTCTGCTCATGTACAAAGATAGACTGACCGTCAATCCCACTCTGAGTGCGACCATAATCAGTGACAGTTGTCGACTCTAGCTCAGAACTAAGCACTGAAAACATTATACCATGTCATATAAGTGTCGGTTCGAGAAATCTTACTGACAAGAAAACTTGCAATAAATCTCAGGGTTGTATGACTGAGTTGATATGTTTGAAAATTGGGAATTTTGAAATAATAAATAACATGTACAAATTGTGACTTGGATGGAGAGTTGTCTCATTGGCACTCATACCACATCTTCTTATATCTACATCCTTAAAATATGTTGGAATGATTTATTTTTTTCCCAATTCATACGTTATACGACACATTTTCCCAATTGCATAGGGCCCAGGCCCCATTTGAAAAAGGTTAGGAAAATCACTGATAATCATGGCTAAAATTAATATTCCTTAATCAGCATTTTTAAATTTTTAAACTTCAAAAAATAAATTGACAGCTAATCACCTCAAGACAATACAACATTTCTTTATACATAATTTAAAAGCAGTGTAAGGGAGGTAATCCAAACATAACATTGTACTTTTATTTATTTGTCCATTAACAAGGAAACCCTTGCTTTTCCCCTTTTTTTGCCCCTAATTCCTAAATGGTTTGTGCCATAACCCCCCAAAGCCAATCCTAACCATCCCTTTGTGGTATGGAAACTTGTGGTATAATTTCAGAGAGATCCATACACTGTTCCACAAGTTATTATCTAGAAACCAGGGGTTAAAAAATCCACTAGCCCGATGCCCGGGACTACAGCACTTAGGCCTCGGGCAATCAAAACTTGTAACCCAATATGCCCGACGGACTAGTAAGAAAAAAATCTTGGCGTTTCCAAAATAGAAAGTGGAAAATCCCCACATCGCTATGCTATCTTAGCCAATCAGATTCAACTAGGTCATCCGGGATGTTATGGACGCCATTTTGTTTGTTTGCATACTGTGAAGAAGCCTCGAGAACCATGATTTAAACATTAACAGTCTTCAGAAAACTTAAACTTGATGCCGTTATGTTTTATCAATCATGATAATCTTCATTGATTTTCAAATAAACCTGATTTTTAAAGAAATAAAATATATAACAAAAACAATTTCAATTTAGAGACTGTAGTCTGTAGACAGTCTGCAATCTATGTAGCACAATAAGCTTACCTGTGATAAATGTAAATATGGATATTAATTCGTTTATAAAACAAATATTGAAGACATATACTATGGATGGTTGATATTAATTCACTTAATTATTTCAGGTTATTTAATATGAGCATTATATAACCAGCTGATAAACCTTTTACACATCTGATAATAAAATGCTCCGAGGGCCCAGCTTGATACGACCGCAGAGGTCGAACCCTGAACAGTTGGGGAAAGTATGGACACAACGTTCAAGCTTGATACAGCTCTGAATTTGGATTGTGATTAAATATTTGACACAGCATAGATTTCTGACACAGAATGAATGTGGTCTAAGAACTTAAAAATTTTAAATTGGACATTCACCTATTATGGTCCAATATCCAAAATCTAAATACATGGTTAGATTCAGCATATCAAAGAACCCCATATATTCAATTTTTGTTGAAATCAAACAAAGTTTAATTTTGGACCCCGATTTGGACCAACTTGAAAACTGGGCCCATAATCAAAAATCTAAATACATGTTTAGATTCAGCATATCAAGGAACCCTTAGAATTCAATTTTTGTTAAAATCAAACTAAGTTTAATTGTGGACCCTTTGGACCTTAATGTAGACCAATTTGAAAACGGGACCAAAAATTAAGAATCTAAATACACGGTTAGATTCGGCATATCAAAGAACCCCAATAATTCAATTTTTGATGAAATCAAACAAAGTTTAATTTTGGACCCTTTGGACCTCAATGTGGACCAATTTAAAAAGGGGGCCCAAAAATCCAAAAACTTAATACACGGTTAGATTCAGCATATTGAAGAACCCCAAAAATTCAAGAATAAAACCCCATTGAAATTGGTCAAGAAATAAGCAATTTATACAAAGTATCTTCTTTTGCACAATACTGTGCAATTGAATATTTCTTGCAATTGCGCAATACTTTGCAATTGAATATTTCTTGCTATTGCGCAATACTGTACAATTGACAATTTCTTGCTATTGCCCAATACTGTGCTATTGGATATTTCTTGCTACTGCGCAATACTGTGCAATTGAAGATTTCTTGCTATTGCAATACTGTGCAATTGAAAATTTCTTGCTATTGCACAATACTTATTATATAATAATTTAAACATCCTGTTTGGTGTATCTCCTGCCATATCATTATTATTTGCTTTTAAATATAAATCAGAAATTACCAACTTAAAATGGAAAATTTTAAAGAAAAAAAAAGGAAAAAAGGAAAAGCCTAATCTTCTGTGACACAGCGAATCTATGAAGAACCTATAATAATTATCCGTTTTTAGCAGATTCGCCACGGACTTCGTAGATTTGGCAAAAATAGCGCACATTTGCCAAATAGGTTTACCAGTGCAATGGACCATAAGAATTAAGTCAAAGTCGGATGAACCATGCTAGAAACATGTACATTTAATGCAATCATTCCAAACACCAAATATAGTTGACCTATTGCATATATTTTCTGAGAAACGGACATAACCATGAAAATTTAACATTGATTAATGAATCATGAAAATGAGGTCAAGGTCAGATGAAACCCACCAGACAGACATGTAGTCATGTCTTCTTTGACTGTCCATGACGTTAAAATACTAAATCCCTGGGATGTGTTTTAGTTGATTTTAGTCTCTGATGCATGATTTTTTATTATTAATTGTTTTGGCTTTTAACTAGCTGTCAGTAACTGCGAGTACTCTCAAATCGTACTTTCTTGTTTATTTGACCTGTTGATACTAATTGTAATGCTTTTTTTGTTATTTAATGTTATTCAGGGTTATATCTGGTCTATATACCAGCTTTGATAAGTGTTTGGTACTAATATAAATTTCCACTTCGTACAATAAACATCAAAATTATTTATTTTGTTAAAATATTTCCTTTCTCTATTGTAACTGTATACGTATACCTAACAACAAAATTATTTTATTTACCTGTGTTTAAAGTTATTGCAAATGGCTGATATTTTTGTTCGAGCATATTGTTTTTCTTAAATTGTTTAACATTTCATACCGATATAACATGTTACTTTTATTATTCTTCCCTTAGTTTATTTATTTTGAATTTACATTGTATCATAGGTCAAATTTATTTGTTCAGTGTATGTTCAATGGTGTTAATATGTCCTTTGATTGAGTTAAGCTATTTCAGTTGATATTTTATAGTGTGTTTTCTATGTTGTGATGTTACACTATTGTTTCAGAAAAAGGGTGAAGGTTTGGTACCATTAAAACGTTTAAACCCGCTGCATTTGTTTGCACCTGTCCTAAGTCAGGAATCTGATGTTCAGTAGTTGTCGTTTGTTGATGTGGTTCATAAGTGTTTCTCGTTTCGCGTTTTATATAGATTAGACCGTTGGTTTTCCCGTTTGAATGGTTTTACACTAGTAATTTTGGGGCCCTTTATAGCTTACTGTTCGGTGTGAGCCTAGGCTCCGTGTTGAAGACCGTACTTTGACCTATAATGGTTTACATTTATAAATTTTGACTTGGATGGAGAGTTGTCTCATTGGCACTCATACCACATCTTCTTATATCTATGTACAACTTATAATCATTTAAAGCTTTATTCAAAATAACAGAAAGCCCTTATTTGTAATTCCTGAGAAAAATGTGACCAAAATTTCATCATGTTCAAACATGGCTATTCCAAAATATCATACATGGCCATTATGTGTAAGAATATATAAGTTTTCGGTAAACAGAAAGTTGATGAGCTATGAATAGAAAACATTCTGATACAACAAATATTTTTAAATATTCAGTTTTGCCAAGCAGGCAGTAGTGTCTGACAAAAGTGCTCACATGTTACAACTGATTACTGTCAAGCTGCTGACCAAATATGTCATTCTGTTCAGTATTTTCTGAGAAAACTGTGACAAAAATATTTGTTGGACAAAATGGATGGACAAAGAAGGTGATTACAAATATACTCCCTCTCTTTGAGATGGGATATAACATTCTTTTTCTTTCCAAAAATGCGTTGTCATGATGACATTTTATTCTTATAGATAGTTTTGATTTGAGGAGTTAGATATCTTACCTATACATCTGTAGGGTGTAACTGCTATTGCCTCAGTTTTCCCAAATTTGTCTGGCCAATTAATTGTAACTTCATGATCTTCAACAATGTTAGTTATAGAAAAATTTTTGTACACCTGCAAAAATTAAAAAAAACAATTAATATTTAGAGTAGGGGATGGGAGTAAGGGTACATGCCAAATAATAATAAAATTCTTTATTCTAAGATATTTTAAGAGATCTTATCTTAAAATTCCGATTCACTATCTCTATTCAATCTTTATATACATTAAATATATAGCTGTCACCTTGTAAATGCTTTCTTCAGCATTTGATATATATATACAGTCTTGATATACAGAAAATTCCTTCTGGGCCCTTGGGGTTTTTTTTTAGCCAGAAGAATGGTTGATTTATCTGCTAGCTTTCCTCATGTTCCTTAGCATCTGTGACTTTTGACTATTGACCAACTGACCTTTAAAATGATAGGGTCCCTCCTTTTCCTTCTATCAACCACTTGAATTAGTTAATTAAATTTCAACAAGTGCACCTCAAGAAATCTGACCCAGAAATAACAAACTGCAAGTAATATTTCTACATTTTCAGTTTGTTTTACCAGCTGCAACCTTGATCTTTGACCATATATATAAGACTTAATAATTAATATAGTATTATTCCCCTTTTCTATGTGTTCCATCCATACATGTTTCATTTGTTTCAGACCCACAGACGGACATTTCTTTGGTCCAAATCTAACTTTTGGTCCGTGAGATTAATTTGTCTTACCCCTTTGTACCTTCTCTTTTTGAAACTGATAGGGAAAAGTGGTGAGACTTTAATTAGAGAAGAGCTTGCACGCTTGGGTTGCTATAATGTTTGGCTTTTACAATAATTTTAAAAATTTCATTTATAGTTACACAATTATATTTTTTTCCACTTGTCAAAACTACTAACTAAATGTCTAGTCCTATATGATGAATTTTTTTATCAAAAGAAAAAGAAATTATTAGTTATCAATTAAAATCCAATGAGGAAAACTATTCTGTTGATGATATTCATTGTTTCTCATTTAAAAGATATATAAATTTAACAAATTAAATACACCAAATCATCTAACAACTGTTAAGGAAAAGTTTAATTAACAAATTGGAACCCATGGAAGTTAAATAAATGTGGATAGTGTCCACATGTGGACACAGATGATGCCCCTGCTTGCATATCATATAGTTATAAAGGGACATAACTGAAGAACGGTAAAAGTGACGCTACCCAAATTTGAACTTGATCTGAGTCTTGTGGTAATACGCCTTGTGTGTAAGTCTCATAACATTTGGTTGAGACTAAATTAAGAAGAGAACAGAAACTAAAAATTCAGCAATTTTTCTATTTGTAAACAGGCATAACTCTAGAACGGTTGTGTATAAGTTTTATAACATTTGGTTGAGACAAACTAAAGTTAGAGAACGGAAACGAAAAATTCAGCAATTCTTATATTTATAAAGGGACATAACTCAAGAATGGTTAAAGTGTCGCCACCAAATTTCGTACTTAATCTGTATTATGTAGTAATAAGCATTGTGTATAAGTTTCATAACATTTGGTTAACGCTGAGGCAAACTAAAGTTAGATAAACTGTTAACACAGAGATATGTCTCGCCTATTTGTTATTTTGATAATGCAAATGTTGAAATTAAAATAGCAATACTTCAACATGTAAGTTATGCAAATATTCAAAGTCAATGAACCATGACTGAAGGTACAGGGCTAAACAATCTCCATGATAATGAGATGTGCCAATGCTAATACAACTGCAAACCAAATACCATTGACTTTTCATAAGTCGTTTCCTTTAAACAAACCTAAACACAAACATTAACTTGTAAACTATGCAAAAGTTTCAAAGTCAATGAACCATAATTAGGAGGTGGGGTTATATAATCTCCATGGAAATGAAACTTACCAATGCCTATACATTTGCATACCGAATATCATTGACTTAACATTAGTGGTTCATCTTAAACTGACCTAATCACAAACTAATACATGTAAACTAAGCAAAAGTTTCAAAGTCAATAGACCATGACTGAGGGGTAAGGACCAAATATTCTCCAAGGAAATGAGATGTGCTCATGCTTAAACAACTGCATACCAATTATCATTGACCTACCATTAACGGTTCCCCTTTAACTGACCTAATCACAAACTAATACATGAAAACTAAGCAAAAGTTTCAAAGTCAACAGACCATGAATGAGGGGGCGGGGCCAAATAATCTCCATGGAAATGAGATATGCCAATACTTATACAACTGCATACCAAATATTATTAACCTACCACTAGTGGTTCCCCATAAACTGACCTAACCACAAACTAATACATGTAAACTAAGCAAAGTTTCAAAGTCAATAGACCTTGACTGAGGGGCAGGGCCAAATAATCTCCATGGTAATGAGACGTGCCAATGCTAATACAACTGCATACTAAATATCATTGACCTACCACTAGTGGTTCACCATGAACTAGACCTAATCACAAACTAATACATTGTTGACTCCGCCGTCGCCGTTGACGCCGGAAACAGCATACCTATGTCTCGCTTTTTGACTCCGTCAAGGCGAGACAAAAACGGAAACAAAAAATGTGTACTTGATCTTAGTTTTGTGGTAATGAATATTGTGTATAGGTTTCATAATGTTTGGTTGGGGCAAACTTAAGTTACAGAATGGAAACTAAATATTTTGCAATCTTTCGATATATAAAGGGGCATAACTCAATAATGGTTAAAGTGACACTACCCAAATTCAACTTGATCTGTGTTCATCAGTGGAAGTCAAAATTAAACATTGCATTGGTTAAAGCATTGATTGTAGTTGATTCAAATATAATCATGGACAAAGGAAAATAACTCAATTTTAAAAATTACTTGATATTTAGAAGAAAATAAAATTTTGCAATTTTGCATTTATAAAGGGCATAACTCTAGAACAGTTAAAGTGACGCCACCAAAATTCAAACTTGATCTGTGTTTTGTGGTAATAAGCATTGTGTATAAGTGTCAATGGAAACTAAAATTTTGCAATTTTGCATTTATAAAGGGCATAACTCTAGAACAGTTAAAGTGACGCAACCAAAATTCAAACTTGATCTGTGTTTTGTGGTAATAAGCATTGTGTATAAGTGTCATCACATTTGGTTGAGGCAAACTTAAGTTAGAGAACGGAAACTAAAAATTTTGCAATTTTTGCATTTATAAAGGGGCATAACTCTAGAACGGTTAAAGTGATGCCACCAAAATTCAAACTTGATCTGTGTTTTGTGGTAATAAGCATTGTGTATAAGTTTCATAACATTTGGTTGAGGCAAACTTAAGTAAGAGAATAGAAACTAAAAATTTTGCAATTTTTGCATTTATAAATGGGCATAACTCTAGAACGGTTAAAGTGACGCCACCAAAATTCAAACTTGATCTGTTTTGTGGTAATAAGCATTGTGTATAAGTGTCATAATATTTGGTTGAGGCAAACTTAAGTTAGAGAACGGAAACTAAAAATTTGGCAATTTTTCCATTTATAAAGGGGCATAACTCTAGAACAGTTAAAGTGACGCCACCAAAATTCAAACTTGATCTGTGTTTTGTGGTAATAAGCATTGTGTATAAGTGTCATCACATTTGGTTGAGGCAAACTTAAGTTAGAGAACGAAACTAAAAATTTTGCAATTTTGCATTTATAAAGGGCATAACTCTAGAACGGCTAAAGTGATGCCACCAAAATTCAAACTTGATCTGTGGTTTGTGGTAATAAGCATTGTGTATAAGTTTCATAACATTTGGTTGAGGCAAACTTAAGTAAGAGAATAGAAACTAAAAATTTTGCAATTTTTGCATTTATAAATGGGCATAACTCTAGAACGGTTAAAGTGACGCCACCAAAATTCAAACTTGATCTGTTTTGTGGTAATAAGCATTGTGTATAAGTGTCATAATATTTGGTTGAGGCAAACTTAAGTTAGAGAACGGAAACTAAAAATTTTGCAATTTTGCAATTATAAAGGGCATAACTCTAGAACAGTTAAAGTGACGCCACCAAAATTCAAACTTGATCTGTGTTTTGTGGTAATAAGCATTGTGTATAAATTTCATAACATTTGGTTGAGGCAAACTCAAGTAAGAGAACGGAAACCAATTTTGGCACGTACGGACATACGTATGTACAGACGGACAAGGGTAAAGCTTAATGCCCCCACTGCTACGGCGGGGGCATAAAAAAATATATCATGGCTTTATCAATTCATTTATTTTTCACGTTCTTCACATGCTTTGTGTTGATTGTTTATCAATGTAAAGATCCGGTATTAAAACTTTGGCAACTAACTCTCAAGTTAATTATCTTGCTATCAACAATCACTGAATGCAATATTATTTGTAGATAACACGTTCAGTCAGGGGTACTACTTGTACAAGTAATTTTTATTTACTTGAAGAAGTAAATATTAATATACTTATATAAGTAAATTTGTAGGATACTTATACAAGTGTATTTTATTTACTTACATGTATATAGGTAAATTATTTTATTGGCTTAGTTATGTCCCTTAGACATTCAGATTTTTTTACTTATACAATTAAAAAAGTCATACTATCTTCTTTTCTTGAATTTCTTAGGACTTCTTAGCCCTAATTGAATATTTAAATATCTGTCCTTTGCAGATGTCTTTACTAATCATTTAAGTGTAATTTCATGGACAATTAAAATCTCATTTGTCTGTTATCTTCAGACCACTGCTCATTTACAAGCCCCCAAGGGGCAATTTTTGAAGGCCTTGCCCATACTTAAGATCTTTGCCCAATTAGTTTCTTTGTTGAATTAATGAGATGAAACATTGAACTCTAATAAAAAACAAATTATGATTATGAGCTAACCTGAGAAAAATTGTTAAAGGCATGTTTTTACATCTCAAAACTTGAGAATTTTTTGGGATTGTTAAAAAAATTACTTATATATTACATGTAAATTTTTGAGAAAATTAAGGGGAGATTATTCAAACATTATAACAAAAAATGAACATAACAAAATTTACTTATATAAGTATATTATTATTTACTTCTTCAAGTAAATAAAGATTATTTGTACAAGTAGTACCCCTGACTGACGTTATAGATTCGTAATAAATGTAAATAAATGGAGAATGTGTCCATGGGACACAGATGATGCACCCGCTTTCATATAATGTTATTAAAGGGCATAACTCCAGAAAGGTAAAACTGACGCCACCAAAATTCAACTTGATCTGAGTTTTGTGGTAATAAGCATTGTGTATAAGTGTCATAACATGTGTTTGATTGAAACTAAAGTTAGAGAACAGAAACCAATTTCGAGACGTACGTACAGACGGACAAGGGTAAACCTTAATGCCCCCTCCACAGGTGGAGCCATCAAAACATACGTACAGGATTTAGTTTAGTATATATGCATGCATTTGTTCAATAATTTTGATAACATTATAATTACAGGAAACTTGTTTCATATGACCTTAGCTAATAGCCAACGCCAGAAACAGCATACCTATGTCTCGCTTTTTAACTCCGTCAAGGCGAGACAAAAAAACTATTGCACAAGGTCATGCTTTTCTCTGACTGTTAATGACCTCTTTACACTAAATCCATTGGATGTTGGATGTGTACTGATTGATATTTTAGTCTTAGATAAATGATTTTTTTATTAGTTGTTATTGGCTTTGAACTAGCTGTCAGTAACTGCAAGTACTCTCAGATCTGTACTTAGTGTATTTTTTGTTGTTAGGGATGAGGGATGGATATATGCCCTGTACGTCCTGTCTGTGTTTTTGTTTGATGTTTTCTTTTTATCGATCTGATGAGTACAGCCTTTTTCAACTGATTTGTATAGTTTGTTCTTATGTTGTGATGTTGCACCACTGTCCCAGGTTAGGGGGAGGGTTGAGCGCTCACAAACATGTTTAACCCAGCCACATTCTTTATGTGCCTGTCCCAAGTCAGGAGCCTGTAGTTCAGTTGTCGTTGGTTCATGCCTGTCATATTTGTTTTTCGTAAATTGTTTTGTTATAAATTAGGACGTTAATTGACTTGTTTCATATTTTTCATGTCAGGGCCTTTTATAGCCAACTATACGGTATGGGTTTTTCTCATTGTTGAAGGCTGTACTGTTGCCTATAATTGCTTAAATCTACTTCATTTGAACTTTGGTGGATAGTTGTCTCATTGGCAATCATACCATATCTCCTTATTTTTATATTAATGGAATAAAGAATGGAAACGGGGAATGTTTCAAAGAGAAAAGAACCCGACCAAAGAGCAGAAAACAGCCCAAGGCCACCAATAGGTTTTCAATGCAGCGAGTAAATCCTGCACCCAGAAGCATGCTTCAGTCCATTTATCAGTAAACTTTTTTGCAGCATGATTCAACATTAATAGTTCTCTGATTGCCAAAGACTATATAAAGTCACAATCTTAAACTATAACCTTAAAGTAGTTGCCTGATTGAACAAGTAAACAAAAATTTCTCAAAACTGAAGAGAAATACAGAATCTCTCATGATCACTTGCATGACTTATCTATCATTCCTGACAAGATTTTGTGAGGTAGACATATCTGGCTTTAAAATGATCATATTGACTTTCTTGTTCAACAAAACCAATACTCAGTCAGAAACTGGGTCGCTGCATGCAATTTATGCAATATGTATACTGGAGCATAACTGATCCTTCCGTTTCACTGATGCCAAGAAAACTTTGACGAAAATTTTCCTTGTACAATGAGTGTTGTAAAATTTCAAACTTTTGGCAAAACATAATAATAATAATAGTAAATTTTATTTAAAGAGGGTAAACACAGTTAGTTACAATTACTAATCTTCCCTGAGGCCCTCATATACAATACAAGTAGAAAATAATAATAAGATAAAAAAGCAAACATACAACATATTAACACATAGTCAGTTCACAATCGTACAGTCATGATAGTTCAGTGTACATGTACCATTAGAACATATAAAACAGTTACAGAGTGCATGTAGTAAATAGATATTCTGTACAAATCAAAATCATGCATTCTAAAAAAGTAATAGTTGCAATCATTTCAAGACTGAATATTGGGACTGCTTCAAGTATCGTTTTATAATTTGTTTAAAAAAAAAAGTGCATTTCATATGGTAGTCTGTTCCATAAAACTGATCCAGAATAAGCAAAGATTTTTTAAACAGTTCAGTTTTTGGCTTAGGAACTATCAAATTACCTTGAGTAACCCCCTTTAAAGAATAAGGATTATTAACAGATATAAGTTGAAACTTTTGAAGTAGGTACTGTGGTGCTTCTTTCCACATACATTTATATAGCAGTAAATATTTGTGGTATTTGATTCTGTTTTCTACTGTCATCCATCCAAGTTCTTTAAATAAGGGGGCTGATGGGGATAAAGGGTCTGCATCAAGAATTAATCTTGCTGCTCTTTTTTGAAGTTTTAATATTCTTATTATCCCTTCATTTTTACATTCTACCCAAACAATACAGCAGTAATCGATGAGCGGCAGAATATACCAACAAAATGGGAGCCAACAAAACTTTGATGAAAAATTTCCCTTGAACAAAGAGTGTTGTAAACTATCAGCAAACAGGAAGTGGGTACACGTCAGATGTAAAAAAATTGCTTACTCAATACAACTCAACATTATCAAGCAGCATACCAAATATTTAATCATTCCCTTTCATAGAAGCCAAGATAACTTTAATGAAAATTTTCCTTGTATAATGAGTTTTGTAAAATTTCAAACTACATGTATAAGCAAACAGGAAATGGCTACATAGCAGATGTGAAAATTGCTTACTGGCTTCAACACAACGTTATAAAATTTTGACTTCATTTACTCATTGCTTTCATTTGGGTTAAATTGGAATGATGACAGCATTGTAAAACTAACAAGAGGCTGTCAGAGTGACAGCAAACCGGATTTTCCTGCAGAGGTCGAAACCTGAACAGTTCAACAAGTATGGACACTACATTTCAGCTTAAAACAGCTCTGAATTTGGATTGTGATTGAATATTTGACACAGCATAGGTTTGTGACACAAAATGAATGTGGTCAAAGAACTGAAATATTTGAAATTGGACATTTACCTATTATGGTCCAATATCCAAAAATAAGTACATATAGAATCAGCATATCAAAGAAACCCAAGAACTCAATTTTTGATGAAATCAGACAAAAGTTTAATTTAGGACCCTTTGGACCTCAATGTGGACCAATTTGATAAAGGAGCCCACAATCCAAAATCTATCAAAGCATGGTTAGATTCAGCATTTCAAAGAACACCATAAATTCAATTTTTGTTGCATCAAACAAAGTTTAATTTTGGACCCTGATTTGGACCAACTTGAAAACTGGGCCCAAAAATCCAATATTTAAATACAGGTTTAGATTTAGCATTTGAAAGAACCCTATATATATTTAATTTATGTTGAAATGAAACACAGGTTAATTTTATCCATAATATTTTCTGTCCAAAGGGAAATAACTCAAACTGGATAAAATTTTTCTAAAATAAGATATGATGCAATTTTTCAAATTATAATCAATAATATAATAACAACAACCACTGATGACTAAGTTCTCAAAAATTAGATATGATTTAACACTTAAACATTGTTAGAATCAGCATATCAAAGAACCAAAGAATTCAATTTTTGATGAATTAAACAAAAGTTTAATTAAGGACCCTTTTGATCTCAATGTAGTATTATCTTATTAATAATGTGGTGTGGATCTTAACCGTTTACAAGTTTTCAAAAAGAAAGGGGGTGGGTGTGACCCCCATGGACTTCCCCTAAATTTCATTTGATTTGTTTTATTGTCCCATAGGGGAATATATATGGTTTTGGGGTGGGGATCTCGATCGTTTACAAGTTCTCAAACAGGAGGGGGTGGGGGTGACCCCAGGGGACTCTCCTTTTATTTCATTTGATTTGTTTTATTGTCCCATACAAGAATATATATGGTTTCAAGGTGGGGATCTTGACCATTTACAAGTTTTCAAAAAGAAGGGGAGTGGGGGTGAACCCGGGGACTCCACCAATATTTCATTTGATTTGTTTTATTGTCCCATACAAGAATATATATGGTTTAGGGGTGGGGATCTCGACCGTTTACAAGTTTTCAAAAAGAAGGGATGGGGTTACCCCCGTGGACTTCCCCTATATTTCATTTGATTTGTTTTATTGTCCCATACAAGAATATATATGGTTTCGGGGTGGGGATCTTGAATGTTTACAAGTTATCAAAAGAAGGGGGGTGGGGGTTACCCTCATGGACTTCCCTTATATTTCATTTGATTTGTTTTATTTTCCCATACAAGAATATATATGGTTTAGGGGTGGGGATCTCGACTGTTTACAAGTTCTTAAACAGGAGGGGGTGGGGTTGACCCCAGGGGACTCACCTTTTGTTTCATTTGATTTGTTTTATTGTCCCATACAAGAATATATATGGTTTCGGGGTGGGGATCTGGACCATTTACAAGTTTTCAAAAAGAAGGGGGTGGGGGCAACCCCTCTGGACTTCCCCTAGATTTCATTTGATTTGTTTTACTGTCCCATACAAGAATATATTTAGGGGTGGGGATCTCGACCGTTTACAAGATAAAAGCACATTCTCAAATTGAAGGGGGGTTGGGGTAAGAATATATATAATTTAGGGACACTTAATTATCTACAAAATGTCTAATAATGAACAGTAAATTCCAAACTTCATTTTTACAGTCCTACTAGTAAGTTTCAAACTTTATATATACAGTCCTACAGATCTTATTAGAAAACAGAAAATTTTCAAATAAATCTGTCACTCCAATGATTATCATATGCTAAAATATTTCCAAGATCTAATTAATAACGAAAATAAATCATTATCATATGCTAAAATATTTCCCAGATCTAATTGAACAGAACTATGGTTTAACATAGTACTCTTAACATTACATATATAATAATTAATAATGTAATAATCTTCAAAATGTCTAATGATATAGCTTATAATCATTACCACTTAGGAAATAGATAATTTTCAAATAAATCTGTCACTCCAATTTTTATTGTGAGATAAGACAAATCATAACATGATAACAAGAGTAAAATATTTAAAAATTCCACTTTTGGATATTAAAAATGGCGATAACTCAAAAAGGAGAAATACTAAAATCTTGAAAATTGAACTAGACCTTCATTAAGTCCCAGGAAACAACATTTTTAAATTTGAAAAAAATTTGTTAAAGCGTTTTCATGTTATTGTGCTGACACTGTTTGGCAGCCGCCCGTAGATCCGCCCAGCCACCTGCCGTACATCACCATTTTAATAACCGATATTTCCTTCGAAAATCCGGTTAAAAATGCTAATTTATGTTTAAACAATAGAATAGAGAATGGAAATTGGGAATGAGACATCAACCCGACCAAAGACTAGAAAACAGCCGAAGTCCACCAATGGGTCTTCAATGCAGAGAGAAAATCCCGCACTAGGGGTGGGCTTCAGCTGGCCCCTTAACAATAATGTATATTAGTTCAGTGAAATGGATGCCACACTAAACTCTGAAACATACTGTTACAAATGAACCGAAATTACAAAACACACAAGACTAACAAAGGCTAGAGGTTCGTGACTTGGGACAGGTGCAAAAATGCAGCAGGTTAAACATGTTTTGTCAGATCTCACCCCTCCCCTATACCTGTAGCCAATGTGGAATAAACAATCATGCAGCAAAAAGCACAGTAAAATTCAGTTCAAAAGAAGTCTACAGTCTGATGTTAGAAAAGGTAAAAGAAGACACTAAGCAAAATGACAATGATAAACAAAGGACTACTAGCATTTACTGACATGCCAGCTCCAGACTTCAACTAAACTGATTGAAAGATTGTCTTCATCGCATAAAAATCAACCACAATCCCTCCTGTTAGGAGTTTAGTATCATGCCATCATAAATTATATGAGAAGAACATTCCCTGTATCATGCCAACAACTGGTTTTAGAATAAATGTGTTTATTTCTGATGCAAAGACCCTTTGATTGACACAATGACTGAATGATTATTAATTAAAAAAAATGCCATCTTTAATACTTGACAACAGTATTTTAACTATATCCCTTGTGAATAGTCTGTTTAAACGTTTGGTTAGCTTTTGAGGTGAATAACGACAATTTTGTGCTTTGTATAGAATATAACCATAAAAGATGGGATGTGAAATACCTGATCATATAAGATGTCTGCTACAGTCTGCATGTTGATTTATATTTACGAATGATTTCCTTGTAGCGATAATAAAATGTAGTAAAAGTTTTGACAAGTTTGTGATATCGAAACCCTTGGTGTTATAATTTTTAGTAATACAGAGATTTCTTTCCTTCAAATCAAATACATTGTTACAAACATGGGAGAATCGAACAAGTTGAGATATATAAACACCATACGATGGTGCTAAGGGAACGTCACCATCTAAGAACGGAAATTAACAATAAGAAATGAATAAACTGTTAACACATAGATATGTCTCGCCTAATTGTTATTTTGATAATGCAAATGTTGAAATTAAAATAGCAATACTTTAACATGTAAGTTATGCAAATATTCAAAGTCAATGAACCATGACTGAAGGTACATGGCAAAACAACATGAACAATCTCCATGGAAATGAGATGTGCAACTGCTAATACAACTGCAAACCAAATACCATTGACTTTTCATAAGTCATTCCATTTAAACAAACCTAAACACAATCATTAACTTGTAAACTATGTTAAAGTTTCAAAGTCAATGAACCATAATTAGAGGGTGGGGTTATATAATCTCCATGGAAATGAAACTTGCAAATGCCAATACATTTGTATACCGAATATCATTGACTTAACATTAGTGGTTCATCTTAAACTGACCAAATCACATACTAATACATGTAAACTAAGCAAAAGTTTCAAAGTCAATAGACCATGACTGAGGGGTAAGGACCAAATATTCTACATAGAAATGAGATGTGCTAATGCTTATACAACTGCATACCAATTATCATTGACCTACCACTAACGGTTCCCCTTAAACTGACCTAATAACAAACTAATACATGAAAACTAAGCAAAAGTTTCAAAGTCAATAGACCATGAATGAGGGGGTGGCGCCAAATAATCTCCATTGAAATGAGATATGCCAATGCTTATACAACTGCATACCAAATATCATTGACCTACCACTAGTGGTTCCCCATAAACTGACCTAATCATAAACCAATACATGTAAACTAAGCAAAGTTTCAAAGTCAATAGACCTTGACTGAGGGGGCGGGGCCAAATAATCTCCATGGTAATGAGATGTGCCAATGCTAATACAACTGCCTGACCTATAAGAGTTTGAACATATATATTCACATTCTGACTTTTTAAATGCCCATTTAATTAGGTATGTGAATTTTTCTCAATGAGATTATGAGACAAAGTGGTATATAGGGCAGAAAAATAAAATTTTAACAGATTCGAAAGCACCAATATGAGCTTGCAATTTATCAAGTACTTCCAACAAATTTTTGACACTCCAAAAGTAATTAATTCCACTATTTTCTTAGACCTTATTTGAAAATTTTATTAGCAGGTTTTTGATTGTACTAATTGTACTAGTAAGTAGAATAGATAGTTTAGAAGTGAAACAATGGCTTGAAGACAAAATAAATGTATATTTGTAAGGTGTTTTGTGCAGCTTCGGAAGCCAGTTCATAGTTAACGTTGGAACCAGGGATGAGGTCGATTAATTTAAAATTTAATCGATTAAATTACAATTACTTTGTTAATTTAATGTAATCGATTACATTACAATTACACCTAAATTCAAATGTAATCGATAACATTAGATTACTTTTCTTTAAAGTAATCATGATTACTTTTGATTACTTATGATAGCATTGTATTTTGTTATATAAAGAGTTTCTTATAAACTTTTCATCCATTCATGAAAATTTGTGTTTTTTTTATATATCTTGAATTTAATCATCTATTACAGTTTTATTAAGAATTTAGACTAGGAGCAGTTTAACATGTGTAAAGTTTGATAGCATAGACAAGTTTCAGTTCTCTGTTAAAGAAATAACATTGTTTTTATAAAATGTTTAGCCAACTGCAAATTTCCAATTCACAAAAAACTTTAACAAACAATGAATAAAATGCTTCGCCTAGCGCAGCCTGATACGACCGCACAGGTCGAACCCTGAACAGTTGGGTCAAGTTTGGACACAATTTTTAAGCTAGATACTGTTTGAATTTGGATTGTGATCAAATTTTTGATTAGATAGATTTCTGACACAAAATAATGTGGTGAAAGGTCTTACAAATCTATTGCACAATACTGTGCAATTGATGATTTCTTCTTGAAAGTGTTCAATTAGAGGCTCCAAGGAGCCTGTGTCGCTCACCTCATATTTTTGTTTACAATTGATGCATAAAATAATGCAACCATTATACTTTTGCTTTAGTTTCAGAGTTATAAGCCAATAAAATGCTCCGCAGGGCACAGCTTGATACGACCACAGAGGTTGAACCCTGAACAGTTGGGGCAAGTATGAACACAACATTCAAGCTTGATACAGCTCTGAATTTGGATTGTGATTAAATATTTGACACAGCATAGGTTTCTGACACAGAATGAATGTGGTCTAAGAACTTAAAAATTTTAAATTGGACATTCACCTATTATGGTCCAATATCCAAAATCTAAATACATGGTTAGATTCAGCATATCAAAGAACCCCAAGAATTCATTTTTTGATGAAATCAAACAAAGTTTAATTTTGGACCCTTTTGACCTCAATGTGGACAAAGTTGATAATGGGGCCCAAAATCAATAATCTAAATACATGTTTAGATTTAGCATATCAAAGAACCCCATATATTCAATTTTTGTTGAAATCAAACAAAGTTTAATTTTGGACCCCGATTTGGACCAACTTGAAAACTGGGCCCACAATCAAAAATCTAAATACATGTTTAGATTCAGCATATCAAAGAACCCCATATATTCAATTTTTGTTAAAATCAAACTAAGTTTAATTTTGGACCTGATTTGGACAAACTTGAAAACTGGGCCCATAATCAAAAATCTAAATACATGTTTAGATTCAGCATATCAAAGAACCCTAAGAATTCAATTTTTGTTAAAATCAAACTAAGTTTAATTTTGGACCCTTTGGACCTTAATGTAGACCAATTTGAAAACGGAACCAAAAATTAAGAATCTAAATACACAGTTAGATTCGGCATATCAAAGAACCCCAATAATTCAATTTTTGATGAAATCAAAGAAAGTTTAATTTTGGACCCTTTGGACCTCAATGTGGACCAATTTAAAACCGGGGCCCGAAGTCCAAAAACTTAATACACGGTTAGATTCAGCATATTGAAGAACCCCAAGAATTCAAGAATAAAACCCCATTGAAATTGGTCAAGAAATAAGCAATTTATACGAAGTATCTTCTTTTGCACAATACTGTGCAATTGAATATTTCTTGCGATTGCGCAATACTGTACAACTGACAATTTCTTGCTATTGCGCAATATTGTGCTACTGGATATTTCTTGCTATTGCGCAATACTGTGCAATTGAAGATTTCTTGCTATTGCGCAATACTGTGCAATTGAAGATTTCTTGCTATTGTGCAATACTGTGCAATTGAAAATTTCCTGCTATTGCACAATACTTATTATATAATAATTTACACATCCTGTTTGGTGTGTATCTCCTACCATATCATTATTATTTGCATTTAAATATAAATCAGAAATAACCAACTTAAAATGGAAAATTTTAAAAGAAAAAAAAAAAATCCCCCCCCCCTTCCAAATTTTTTGAACCCCCTTGTGATTCATCACCCCAAACTCAATCCTAGCCTTCCCTTTGTGGTATGATACCTTGCAGTACAATTTCAGAGAGATCCATACACTTGAACACACGTTACTGTCTGGAAACTAGAAAAATGTTTTTTGGCCCCTTTTTGGCCCCAAATTCCTAAACGTTTAGGGCAATTACCCCCAAAGTCAACCCCAGCTTTCCCTTTGATATGGAACCTTGTAGTACAATTTCAGAAAGATCCATACACTTACACACAAGTTATTGTCCTGAAACTATAAAAATGCTTGTTTTTTTTCCCCTTTTTGGCCCCTAATTCCTACAATATTGAGGCAATTACCCCAATCATCAATCCCAGCCTTCCCTTTGTGGTATGGTACCTTGCAGTACAATTTCACAGAGATCCATACACTTGAACACAAGTTATTGTCTGGAAACTAGAAAAATGCTTATTTTTGGCCCCTTTTTGGCCCCCCAATTCCTAAAAGTTTCGGGCAATTACCCCCAAAATCAATTCCAGCTTTCCCTTTGTGATATGGAACCTTGTAGTACAATTTCAGAAATATCCAAACACTTACACACAAGTTATTGTCATGAAACTAGAAAAATGCTTGTTTTTTGGCCCTTTTTTGACCCTTAATTCCTAAAATTTTGAGGCAATTACCCCCAAAATCAATCCCAGCATACCCTTTGTGATATGGAACCTTGTGGTACAATGTCAGAGAGATCCATACACTTATACACAAGTTATTGTCTGGAAGTTACAAAAATGCTTTTTTTTGGTCCCTTTTTAGCCCCTAATTCCTTAACTGTTGGTACCATAACCCCCAAAATCAATCCCAACCTTCCTTTTGTGGTATTGAACCTTATGGTATCCATTCACTTAAACTAAAGTTAGAGTGCGAAAACCAATGTGTCTTCGGACGATACCAATATACGATTTTTGCGGTCGTATAAAAACAAGATTAACAATGTACAATTTAAATCCGTGTGAGAATAGACAATTATCAAATGAGAGACCCCAACGAGAACATAGGGTACCGAAACATTTCAATGACTATGTAATGTGATAATGATAATGTGAAAATTCCATTAGCTTTAGAGATGGTTAATCACAAACAAGCACATAGTGTAATACTTTTCTTTATTTAAATTCAAGCTTCTATTTTTTTTATAAATTAAGGAGGAATGTAATATTCAGGGTTTTCCCAGGACCTCACATTCGCAACTCTTGACTATTACGTTTTGTTGCTACGGCATTATTGTATATTGGTTTGAGCCAGCCATAATTAAAAGTACTGTCAGAATTTCTGTGTATCCTATGATGTTTCATTTTGTAATATTAATTCACAATAAACTGTTGACAGAGAGATATGTCTTGCCTGTTGTCAGAAAATTCAGAAAAAGACAATCTGATGGACAGCAACATTGCTAATTAATGGACCATGAACTAGGGGGAGGGCCTGGAAATGGTCGACAAACTGAGAAGTAGTGATAGAAAGTTATCACTGTCTATCATAAGTAGTTCCTATCAAACTAACATAAGCAGAAAACTTAACATTTAAAATTGGTAATTAATTCAAAGTCACTGGACCATGACCTAAGGGGGCAGGGCATTGAAATAGTCATCAAGCTGATATGTACTGTAACTGATAGTAATTCAAGTTTATAGATAATATCATTGATCTATCACAAGTGGTTCCTATCAAACTAACTTGAGCAGAAAAGTTAACATTGAAAATTGCTAATTAATTCAAAGTCACTGGACCATGACCTAGCTATAGGGATCAGGGCCTTGAAAAAGTTGTCAAACTGATATGTACTGATAGCAACTTTATAGAAAATATCATTGATCTATCACAAGTGATTTCTATCAAACTGACTTAAGCAGAAAACTGAACAATTGTTGACGTTGACAATGAAAACGCCTTCAACGTTGCCAGAAAACCAACACCTATGTGTAGCCTTCTGCAACTTTCACTGCAGGCAACACCAAAATATATTGATATTATGGACAAAAAATTTGTAGCCAGTTGTGACAAACCAGGCCATGGCCATGCATATATCAGGATGATAATATGCAAATCCTCATTGTTCTATGGAGACTGGAAGAGACTAAACAATATTCCAACTATGTTTTGGTCTGCACAAAGCGCTAGGCCTAACCTTAATATTATAGTAAACGTATGGAGAATGCTTAAAATTTTGTAGAGGAAAAGGGCACATAGAAATAATAAAATACTTCGCTGATCGCAGCAGGATACGACTGCAGAGGTCCAACCCTGAACAGTTGGGTCAAAAATGGAAAGTCAATCCTAACCATCCCTTTGTGGTATGGAAACTTGTGGTATAATTTCAGAGAGATTCATACACCGTTCCACAAGTTATTGTCTGGAAACTAGAAAGATGCTTATTTGGGCCCTTTTTTGGCCCCTAATTCCTTAACTGTTGGTACCATAACCCCAAAAATCAATCCCAATCATTCTTTTGTGGTATTGTACCTTATGGTAAAATTTCATAGAGATCTATTCACTTAAACTAAAGTTATTGTGCAAAAACAAATGTGTCTTCGGACCACGACGACGACGCCAACGTCATACCAATATACGACCGCAAAAATTTTTTGCAGTCGTATAATAAGGATCTGATTGCAGCAGTAATGGACATTTGGCTACTTTCGCTTCAGTGTGTATAAAATCTTTATATAACAGTCCACCACGTCCTAGATAAATTGTATTATGCCTTGAATTTTCTTTTGGTCATTATAGATCCCTCAAAAATATTTCATTGGGTTTACAAAAATATATGCTTTTTGATTGATTTTTTTGTGTGAAGGCCACTTTCAGCACTATTGGCTATTTAGTGGCGGCTAGTTTTAATTGGTGAAGGACTCAGTGCCCAGATAGAACCACCAATATTCGGGAGGAAAACTGACAAACCTAGTCAATTAAGACTGAAGTCATATGCACCTGCCACATGAGGGGTTCAGCCTCAGAGTTGACAGGCAGCTGAACTAGACCACCCAGCCCCTCAAAAATGTATAATACAAATATGTAAATCAAATCCTACATGTTAATTAATTTCTTATATATGCTATAGGTCTAGTATGCTTAATTTGACTTTTCATAGTGGTGAAACTTGTGACATACAAAAGATTTATGGTAAATAGTTCTAAGGATGTTAGATAGGCCTATCCAGATTAAAAAGGCAATAATCATCCATCATTGAGCAATGTTGAGTGGATTTTAATAATTATTCGTTGTGATCAAGAGTTATGGGTAGATACATGTACATTTTTCATGTTAGGGGCCAAATTGGCTACTAACCTTTTAGTTACAATTTCCATTCCTGCTCACTCTTCTCAACAATATCGAAAAAATTGCAGTCAAATAAAATAAAACTTTTACATAAAAACTTTTTTTGAAATTCAAAGGCCATTATATTTATCAACTTGTGCGATTCTCAGACTGTTTATGACGTCCTTTGATTGATACTTTAGTCTGGTAAACACTCCTGTGAAAATACTTTTATTCGTGGGTTGAGCAAAAGTTACATGGAATTTAATTTCTGAAAAAAAATCGAGTGAAGAATTTGAAGTCATCAGAGATGAAAATAATCATATGTTGTTTTATAATGATTTGTAGCTGGGATATTGGAGATTAAGATGTTCATTTCAATTACTTGTTCATCTTTCATTACTGACAGCATTCATCAATTTAACAAAATAATAGATTTTGGAAATATATTGTAAGCTAATTCATCTATGATTACAAATTGTCTCAATTGAAGGAAATTGCAAAATAAACATTTTATTTGTTGCACACGTGTAATCAGAAGTGATGACACTTATTAACCCCGAGATCGGATGATCAATAGAACAAGCATTCTGAGAGTATTGCATGGCAATACATAGTCCCCTACCGGTTAAAAATTCATTATACTGGAACAAAATGCTAACTTGTTCTATAACTTGTCATGGCGTAAACAAATAGAAAATATCAAGTCAATATCTTCAAGCATGACTAAAAACAGTGTGGAAAACTGAATATATGAGAGAATTTTTTCAAGTCCAAGGACCATAACTCTGCACAAAATTATCAGACTGAAACAAAAATTTGAACTTGATCTGTAACTTGTCATGATAAAACTATATACCAATTGTCAATCAATATCTTCAAGCATGATGAAAAAAGTGTGGAAAACCTATAACACTCTAACATTAGATATTATGTAATACAATGTATATCTATTTTCCAATTACAATCAAATATAATTAATAGTTCCAAATATTTTTTCTTTCATTTGTCACAAACTAAAATAGATTTGTAACTAACCTATAAAATGTCAACAACTTTTATCTACACAATGCAATGTAATGAAATATATACTTTAATAAAAATAGATTATTATCTAATTAAAGGATTTCACTTAATAAAAAAAATATATATATATATATACATGTAGCATTCAGAAAATTAGTTTATACAAAATAACATATAAACCTGCAACAAAATTCCTCAAACAATTTACCAAAGAATGTCTTTTAAAAAATGAGATATCTCCTTTTGTACAGATATATGGTTTAACATAGTACTCTAACATTAGTTATGGATTTTTTTTATGGATCATAACTCTGGATTAAATCATCAGACCGGAACAAAATTCGAACTCGATCTATAACTTGTCATTATAAAACTATATACCAAATATCAAATCAATATCTTCAAGAACGAAGAAAAAAAGTGTGGAAAGCTGAGTTGCCGGACTGACGTTTGGACAGACGGACAGAGTGCAAACCTTAAGTCCCCTTCGACTTCGTCAGTAGGGGACTTATAACGATCATCAAAGGGTTTAATTGGCATGATTGGGCCATAAACATGTCACTTAAAGAAAGCGGTTAAATAAAAAAAATGCTGCAAATGTACTTTGAATTGTAGAATTCATTCTTATGAAATCAAAAAGCAAGCCAAATTTTTGTTTATTTCGTATGAGAATTATGAGGAGATAAAATGAACACTTCATCATCGCATATCATCACCTGAAGTCTGACTTTCATTGATCAAAATTAATTTTTCATGAGAAGTAAAAGTCATACAGTTTAGCTTTTTTAAAGATTAAATGGATAAATCCTGTCTAAAGTTGATATATAGTTCATAGTGAGTTTGATGATATTTGATGTATTCTCTAGATTATATGCCCGAATCCATGTAGTCAAACCTACATGGGGATTTTTCTATGCCTTGATTTGGACAACAGTTGTTATAATTGGTGGATAAAGTCTTCCACGAAAACCACGAAAAATTGGTACCCATATCATACCACATCTCCTTATTTTTATATTGTGTCTATGGCATATGAACAGTTGTTAGTTATTTGTTACCACGAGACAACTAAGTCAAATCAACAGCCTTGTGATAGTTGTCTTGTATCTGAATATCGATCGCGAGGACATAATTTTTTCCAACTGAACTGTGGAAATATTAACATTACTCACACTCTGACAGTATTTTAGAATATCCAGTTTATCCTCTTTACAGTCTGTATTAATATCCTTCTGCCATCCTGTGCTTGTTTTGTGCATTGCTGGTCTTCCACATTTAAATGCAACAGATGGAACAAATTTTGATGCAGGTATATCATTATCAACATTAGCTGCAAGTGCCTGAAAGAGTCACAAAAGAAAATATCAATCTATAATATATGTAGCTACTACATCATGTATATATCATTTTGTTCATTTTCTGGGATGTACCTTTTGTGGTCAATTTTGATCATTTGAAATTTTTTTAACTTTATTACAATATTTCTTTCTGGATTTTGATTCAAAATTGGCTTACACGATGTATTTACACAATAACTCCTATAATGGGTCCTTTGAAAAAACATAATTTTTGAGAATGTAAGCAGGGTTTCCAAACAAGAGGCTCCCAAGAACCTGAACCATTTACCTTGTAAAAATATTGCCATTTTGTTATTCATTATTTATAGTTTTCCTTTATTCCAATCAGTTATGGTTGCTTATTTGTACATCTTAAACATTGGCATTTTCGTAAGTCTTGAATTGATTATCATTTTTACTGTTTACAATTGATGTGTTTGAGATTCTTTCAAGGGCAATAACTCTTATAAGCAGTCAATTGATAATTTCGTAGAGTTGACATATTTGTAAATCTTATTTTGCTCAACACTTTTGTTGTTAACAATTCTTATCTATTACAGTTTTTGCAAAAAACTAAAACTAGATATGAACGATGCCCCCCTCTGCTCTGCCATATGCATAAGTATAGTTCCACATACTTTAGATTTGACAAAACAGTGATATTGAAGTACAACTTGAAATTGTGCGCTATCTGTAAGATACAAATGATGCCTCTGCCTGACCATAAGAAATTGTAAATTTAACACTATGTCATGTATGTATGATGATCTATCTTTTATTTTGATTCAAAGTTTGGCAAAATATATATATATGGCAAATTAACATAAGACTGTGTATACATAATGGGCCAAATTTTTAACAATAAGAAAATGCAATTAATAATATTAATGCAATTAGTACAATGAAGGGTAGACAATCCCCCATGATTTATATTCCTTTAAAGTCAATTCAGAACGCATTTCTGAAAACTAAAACATATATGAATAATCATAACAGACATAAATAAATGGGGAATATGTCCATGGGACACAGATGATGCCAGATGCCCCCGCTTGTCTATCATATAAAGTTATAATGGGACATAACTGAAAAATGGTAATAGTGACGCTACCCAAGTTTGTACTTGATCTGAGTTTTGTGGTAATAACAATTGTGTATAATTTTCATAACATTTGGCTGAGGCAAACCTAAGTTAGAAACGGAAACGAAAAATTCAGCAATTTTTCCATTTCTAAAGGGCATAACTCTAGACACCCCAAAAACAAACTTGATCTGTATTTTATAGTAATAAGCATTGTGCATAAGTTTCATAATAATTGGTTGAGGCTAACTTAAGTTAGAGAACGGAAACATAAAAGTCAGCAATTTTCCATTTGTAAAGGGCATAACTCTTGAACAATAAGTGACACCCACAAAATTCATACTTGATCTGTATTTTGTGGTAATAAGCATTTTGTATAAGAATCATAGCATTTGTTTGAGGCAAACTTAAGCTAGAGAACGGAAGCGAAACATTCAGCAATTTTTCCTTTTGTAAAGGGGCATAACTCTAGAACGGTTAAAGTGAGGACTATAAAAAGTGTATTTGGTATATAGAGGAAGAACACCTAGCTTTGACTGGAAATTTTGTTCTGCAAACTGACTTGAACAGGTCAAATCATGTTCTGACTTAAAAGAGTCCGTCAAAAACTAAATGGCTTGCAACTGTAACAGTCGGCATTGTCATTATCATGATGTGATTGTTAAAATGTATGGATACAACTAGGAAAAAAATCACAAAAATTAAGTCACAATTATAAGAACTATATAAAAGTTAATTTGGTATATATTTGATATCTTAATATTTTATTGAGGTAAATCCTGTTGTGCAAAGAGTCAGTCAAAACTAAACTTATTTCAACTTTTAAGTCTAGGATTTTCATATTGATTTAAAATGTATTGGAAAGCCAGATAAAAGACAGATCAAATAAGGTCCCCTAAAGTCACAATAATGAGGACTATAACAAACATTTTATTTGGTATATTCAATATTCAAATGCATTTTGTTTTAAAGATTTTCATCAAATTATTTAAAATTTAATTTTTATTTCTGTATTTTCATGACTTTTCTTTTCTGTTAAGTTAACACATGAAATTTGTGGTTGTAAAAAAAATAATATTTTAATAACCATTTGGCTGAATTGTTTCTAAAAAACCTTATCAATTAATTAACTCAACAGTAGAAGATTCATATTTAGAGGGGCTCAGAGGAAGAACACCTAGCTTTGATTGGAAATTTTGTTCTGTAAACTGACTTTCACAGGTCAAATCATGTTCTGACCTCAAAGAGTCCGTCAAAACTAAACTTATTTCAACTTTTAAGTATAGTATTGTCATATTGATTTAAAATGTATGGGAAAGCCAGATAATAGAGGAAGTAAGGTCCCCATAAGTCACAATAATGAGGACTATAAAAATTTATTTGGTATATTCAATATTAAATGTATTTTGTTTTAAATAGGTCAAATCATGTTCTGACTTTAAAGAGTCAGTCTAAAACTAAAATAAATTTATTGAAATATTCAAGCCAGGCATTGCCATATGATATTAAATGAATGTATGGAAATGTCAGATAAAAGACACAGGAAATATATGTAAGATACCCTAAAATAATAAACCGCTTGACTTAACTGTGTCTAAAATTTATCAAATAATAAACTCAAAATGGCAGATTCAGAAGCAGGGCATAAAGGAAGTACACCTAGCTTTGATTGGAAATTTTGTTCTGCAAATTGACTTAAACAGGTCAAATCAAGTTCTGACTTTAAAAATCAGTCAAAAACAAAATTTATTGCAATTTTATGTCCCATTTATGTGCATTATGTTTTCTGGTCTGTGCGTCTGTCTGTTCGTTCGTTCGCCTGTTCGTCCGTCCGCCTGTCCCACTTCAGGTTAAAGTTTTGGTCGAGGTAGTTTTAGATGAAGTTGAAGTCCAATCAACTTGAAACTTAGTCCACATGTTCCTTATGATATGATCTTTCTAATTGTAATATGGGGCCTCAGTGGCCGAGTGGTATAAGTAGTTACTACTGTAATCACTAGCCAGTCAACACTGAGGTTGTGAGTTCGAACCCGGCTCGCGGGTGCACTTGACTCAATCTTAATTGACTAGGATTGTTAGTTTTCCTATCGGTCGGTGGTTTTCTCCGGCACCTCCGCTTCCTCCACCAATAAAACTGACCGCCACGAAATAGCCCAAAAGCGGTGCTTAAAAGTGGCGTAAAACACCAAAATCAATCAATCAATCAATCTAATTGTAATGCCAAATTAGAGATTGTACCCCATTTTCACGTTTCACTGAACATAGAAAATGATAGTAACGGATGGGGCATCTATGTACTTAGGACACATTCTTGTTAAGTCAGGCATTTCCATATGATATTAATGATATTGTATGGAAAAGTCAGATAAAAGACACAGGAAATACATGCAACATCCTCTAGATAAATAACCATTTGACTTAATTGTTTCTAAAACTTATTTATTAATAAACTCAACAGTGGCAGATTCAGAAGGGGGCTAAGAAGAAGAACACCTAGCTTTGATTGGAAATTTTGTTTTGCAAACTGACTCAAACAGGTCAAATCATGTACTGACTTAAAAGAGTCCATCAAAAACTAAACATGTAAATGGATATGCATAAAATCTGGTTCATAATTTTTGAAAAGATTGAGAGATTAATGAGTCTATATTTTGTTGTTCCGACTCACAAATGTCACTATGTGACAAATTTCGGGAATTTTTGTCTCCTTTTGAATGATTCCTATATGTTGTATGGGTGCCATAACTATCACTACAACATGTACAAAGTCATCACATTCTAATGACTTGACCTATTACTGTATTTACTTATTTAACTACATGTATGTGATTGCAAGTGTATTATTAATTAACTAAATGTTTATTACTTATAACTACATTGTAAACCTCTATTAATCAATTATCTTTACTCTGGTTATTTATTATATAAGAAAACCTCTGCCTATTACTATATAGATATAGGAAGATGTGGTATATGACTGTAATCTAAACTCTGATTGTTAACATCCTGATTGGATATCTGCATGACCATTAAACTCATGGTATGCCCATTTTATTTTAGGATATAAAAGTATTGTTTTTCAATATTACATTTTCAGACACATTGAATTGTGAAGACAACTTTCAATTTGACTTTAGAATTTAAAGAGTTTGTAAGCATAATGGGCCAACATTTTAATTTGCAATAAGAAAATGCAATTAATATATTAATGCAATTAGTACAATGAAGGGTAGACAATCCCCCATGATTTATATTCCTTTAAAGTCAATTCAGAACGCATTTCTGAAAACTAAAACATATATGAATAATCATAACAGACATAAATAAATGGGGAATATGTCCATGGGACACAGATGATGCCAGATGCCCCCGCTTGTCTATCATATAAAGTTATAATGGGACATAACTGAAAAATGGTAATAGTGACGCTACCCAAGTTTGTACTTGATCTGAGTTTTGTGGTAATAACAATTGTGTATAATTTTCATAACATTTGGCTGAGGCAAACTTAAGTTAGAAAACGGAAATGAAAAATTCAGCAATTTTTCCATTTCTAAAGGGGCATAACTCTAGAACAATAAGAGTGACACCCCAAAAAAACAAACTTGATCTGTATTTTATAGTAATAAGCATTGTGCATAAGTTTCATAATAATTGGTTGAGGCTAACTTAAGTTAGAGAACGGAAACATAAAAATCAGCAATTTTTCCATTTGTAAAGGGGCATAACTCTTGAACAATAAAAGTGACACCCACAAAATTCATACTTGATCTGTATTTTGTGGTAATAAGCATTTTGTATAAGAATCATAGCATTTGTTTGAGGCAAACTTAAGCTAGAGAACGGAAACGAAACATTCAGCAATTTTTCCTTTTGTAAAGGGGCATAACTCTAGAACAGTTAAAGTGACGCCACCAAAATTTAAACTCCATCTGTATTTTGTGGTAATAAGCATTGTGTATAAGTTTCATAACATTTGGTTGAGGCAATCTAAAGTTAGAGAACGGAAACCAACTTTGGGACATACGGACGGACGGACGTACAGACGGACAAGGGTAAAACTTAATGCCCCCTCCGCTACTGCGGGGGCATACAAAAAAATAATACATGTAGTGTCCTATAATTAATGCAAAAATGATATATAATCTATGCTTAACCACACCCATTCAATAAAGCTACTGGGATGGGTGGGTGGGGAATGCAAAAATTGGACCATGTGGCTGCTTATATCATTAATCTAACTAATTTAACTAAATACTAGATTATAAAATGTTGCAATCCAAAACGGAGTGAGAAGTACCATTTTACATCAAAGTCGATATACACTGAATTCCAAGTTTGGCAAAATATATATATATATGGCACATAAACATAAGGCTGTGTAATGGGCCAAATTTTTAATAATACGAAAATACAATTAATAATGCAATCAGTACAATGAAGGATAGACAATTTCCAGCCCAACCAAACTTGAGGCTCAAAAGAGCCTGTGTGGCTCACCTTGGTCTATGTGCATATCATACAAAAGGATACTTTCCAACATTGTAGATGAGAATAGACTTCATGACAAAAATCTCTATTTTGTTGATCTTGTATTACTGATCTTTTAGTCTGTTTAGTTTCTCTCTATCTTCTTTAGTTTTTGCTCAGGGTAAAATAAATCCTCATTTAAGGACAATCACTCCTATGAAGAGTGACAGGACTTCTACTAACTATATCGGCAAAATTTGACTTTTTAATAGATCTTGCCTTGCTGATCATTTTTGTGATTTAAAGTGTTTATTTATCTATTATAGTTTAAATCATATAAGGCATAACAGAAAAAAAAAAAAATTTTCTCTCTAAATATCATAGTTTTCATTATAATAGGCAATAAAATGCTCCGCAGGGCGCAGCTTGATACGACCGTAGAGGTCGAACCCTGAATAGTTGGGGCAAGTATGGACACAACATTCAAGCTTGATACGACTCTGAATTTGGATTGTGATTAAATATTTGACACAGCATAGGTTTCTGACACAGAATGAATGTGGTCTAAGAACTTAAAAATTTTAAATTGGACATTCACCTATTATGGTCCAATATCCAAAATCTAAATACATGGTTAGATTCAGCATATCAAAGAACCCCAAGAGTTCAATTTTTGATGAAATCAAACAAAGTTTAATTTTGGACCCTTTTGACCTCAATGTGGACAGAGTTGATAACAGGGCCCAAAAATCAAAAATCTAAATACATGGTTAGATTCAGCATATCAAAGAACCCCATATATTCAATTTTTGTTGAAATCAAACAAAGTTTAATTTTGGACCCCGATTTGCACCAACTTGAAAACTGGGCCCATCATCAAAAATCTAAATACATGTTTAGATTCAGCATATCAAATTAAAGAACCCTAAGAATTCAATTTTTGTTAAAATCAAACTAAGTTTAATTTTGGACCCTTTGGACCTTAATGTAGACCAATTTGAAAACGGAACCAAAAATTAAGAATCTAAATACACCGTTAGATTCAGCATATCAAAGAACCCCAATTCCAATAATTCACAATTTTGATGAAATCAAACAAAGTTTAATTTTGGACCCTTTTGACCTCAATGTGGACAAAGCTGATAACGGGCCCAAAAATCAAAAATCTAAATACATGGTTAGATTCAGCATATCAAAGAACCCCATATATTCAATTTTGTTGAAATCAAACAAAGTTTAATTTTGGACCCGATTTGCACCAACTTGAAAACTGGGCCCATTATCAAAAATCTAAATACATGTTTAGATTCAGCATATCAAAGAACCCTAAGAATTCAATTTTGTTAAAATCAAACTAAGTTTAATTTTGGACCCTTTGGACCTTAATGTAGACCAATTTAAAACGGGACCAAAATTAAGAATCTAAATACACAGTTAGATTCGGCATATCAAAGAACCCCAATAATTCAATTTTGATGAAATCAAACAAAGTTTAATTTTGGACCCTTTTGACCTCAATGTGGACAAAGTTGATAACGGGCCCAAAATCAAAAATCTAAATACATGGTTAGATTCAGCATATCAAAGAACCCTAAGAATTCAATTTTTGTTAAAATCAAACTAAGTTTAATTTTGGACCCTTTGGACCTTAATGTAGACCAATTTGAAAACAGGACCAAAAATTAAGAATCTAAATACACAGTTAGATTCGCATATCAAAGAACCCCAATAATTCAATTTTTGAGAAAATCAAACTAAGTTTAATTTTGGACCCTTTGGACCTTAATGTAGACCAATTTGAAAACGGACAATACTGTGCAATTGAATATTTCTTGCTATTATGTAATACTGTGCAATTAAAATTTCTTGCTATTGTGCAATACTGTGCAATTGGATATTTTTTCTGCTATTGCACAATACTGTGCAATTGAAGATTTCTTGCTATTGCGCAATACTGTGCAATTGAAGATTTCTTGCTATTATGCAATACTGTGCAATTGAAAATTTCTTGCTATTCCCCAATACTTAATACAATAATTATCAAATCCTGTTTGGTGTGTATCTCCTGCCATATCATTATTATTTGCTTTTAAATATAAATCAGAAATTACCAACTTAAAATGGAAAATTTTAAAGAAAAAAGGAAAAATAAAAATCCCCTACCAATTTTTGAACCCCTTATGATTCGTCACCCCCAAACTCAATCCCAGCTTTCCCTTTGTGGTATGGTACCTTGCAGTACAATTTCAGAGAGATCCATACACTTGAACACAAGTTATTGTCTGGAAACTAGAAAATGCTTGTTTTTGGCCCTTTTATTTAAATTCCTAAAATTTTGAGGCAATTGCCTCCAAAATCAATCCCAGCCTTCCCTTTGTGGAATGGTACCTTGCAGTACAATTTCAGAGAGATCCATACACTTGAACACAAGTTATTGTCTGGAAACTAGAAAAATGCTTATTTTTGGCCCCTTTTTGGCCCCAAATTCCTAAAATTTTGAGGCAATTGCCTCCAAAATCAATCCCAGCCTTCCCTTTGTGGTATGGTACCTTGCAGTACAATTTCAGAGAGATCCATACACTTAAACACAAGTTATTGTCTGGAAACTAGAAAAATGCTTGTTTTTTGGCCCCTTTTTGGCCCCAAATTCCTAAAATTTTGAGGAAATTGCCTCCAAAATCAATCCCAGCCTTCCCTTTGTGATATGGAACCTTGTAGTACAATTTCAGAAAGATCCATACACTTTCACACAAGTTATTGTCATGAAACTAGAAAAATGCTTGTTTTTGCTCCCCCTAATTCCTAAAATTTGGAGGCAATTACCCCAAAATCAATCCCAGCATTCCTTTGTGATATGAAACCTTGTGGTACAATGTCAGAGAGATCCATACACTAACACACAAGTTATGTCTGGAAGTTACAAAATGCTTATTTTTGGCCCTAATTCCTTAACTGTTGTTACCATAACCCCCAAAATCAATCCCAACCTTCCTTTTGTGGTATTGAACCTTATGGTAAAATTTCATAGAGATCCATTCACTTAAACTAAAGTTAGAGTGCGAAAACCAATGTGTCTTCGGACAACGACGACGCCAACGTCATGCCAATATACGACCGCAAAATTTTTTTGCGGTCGTATAAAAATTACTATCAAGGGCAATAACTCCTTAAGGGGTCAATTGACAATTTTGGTCATGTTGACTTATTTGTAGATCTTATTTGCTGTACATTATTGCTGTTTACAGTTTATCTCTATCTATAATAATATTGAAGATAATAACCAAAACCTGCAAAATTTTCTAAAAATTACCAATTCATGGGCAGCAACCCAACAATGAGTTGTCTGATTTGTCTGAAAATTTCAGGGCAGATAGATCTTGACCTGATGAACAATTTTACCCCTATGTCAGATTTGCTCTAAATACTTTGGTTTCAGAGATATAAGCCAAAATCTACATTTTACCCCTATGTTCTATTTTTAGCCATGGCGGCCATCTTGGTTTGCGGGCCGGGTCATCGGACAAATTTTTTAAACTAGATACCCTAATGATGATTGTGGCCAAGTTTGGTTAAACTTGGTCCAGTAATTTCAGAGGAGAAGATTTTTGTAAAAGTTAACGACGAAGCACGACGACGACGGACGACGGATGCCGGACGACAAGTGATGAGAAAAGCTCACTTGGCCTTTTAGGCCAGATGAGCTAAAAAGGGGGAGTTGCCAAGTTACAATGTACAATGTAGCAAGGTGGAAGGCTAGTACCAAAAGATTGCACAATGTCAAATTTCCTGCTGAGGTCCACTTCTGTGTACGGTAAATATGCATCACTTTTCCACATTCCAATATCCTTTATCATACTGTCTGAGATACTAATGTGCAAACACCAAGTGGCACCGCCCCGTCTAAAATAGTGACCTGTTATATGCTGTTTGACATCATTGCTAATTAAAATGCTATTAATGAGTGTAATAAACATTTGATATGATAAATTGCACAATAAAGGTGTGTCTTCTTTTGGACCACGTTTAAAATGAAAATGCAATAATTCCTTTATTGCTGAAGCTGAACACAATGGATGCCCCACTATGGAGGGTAACACAATATTTAATTTTCGTTCACGAAATTGTACTTTTTTAGTCCACTGAAGCTCAATGACATCACCATTCCTAGTGAACATCACAAATTTGGATATCTCTTATGTTCTACATATTTTCCAGAATGCAAAAATTGCATGCGGCTGCTTATGTCAATTATTTATAACTGCATGGAGTGAGAAGTACCATTTTACATCAGTCGGTATTCACTGAATTCCTTATTTTTATTCTGAATGTCTACACTTGCAGGACTGAATGTCCAGCCAAAAGGTTTCAACTTTCCAGTTTTAGAACACAGGCACTTGTTTCAGAATTTTTTTTTCTATATACCTTAATGTTATATTAAGGTATATAGAAAAAAAAATTCTGAGACAAGTGCCTGTGTTTAAGAAGTCACCAAGTTCAACTTTCTATTTCAAGTGGTCACCAAGTTCACAGCGTGGACGTGACAGGGTACTTATACAGCCCCACAACAAAAATACACTAAGTACAGATCTAAGAGTATTCCCAGTTACTGACAGCTAGTTCAAAGCCAAGAAAAACATGACCTTGTGCAATGCCAAGATACAGGTATCGACAGATTGTAGAGCCATGAATGTGCATATGTATATAAAAATAAAATATTTAGTGATAACCCTGATAACAAAATCAATATTAATACTAATAAAAACAATATTCAATTTCACATTCACAGTACTACAGTACAACCTGTTGATACCCTCATGTATATTTTGGCATTGCACAAAGTCATGATCATGTCATGACGTCTTTACACTAAATCCATTGGATGTTGGATGTGTATTGATTGATATTTTAGTCTTAGGTACATGATTTTTTTTATTAGTTATTGGCTTTGAACTAACTGTCAGTAAATGTGAGTACTCTCAGATGTGCCTTTTTTGTTTTTATAGATGTATACATACCCTGCCACATCCGGTTTGTGTTTTGGTTTGCCATTTTTCTGTTTGTATCAATCTGATGAGTTAAGCCCTTTTCAACTGATTTTAATAGTTTGTTCTTATGTTGTACTGTTACACCACTATCCCAGGTTAGGGGAGAGTTGGTGCCTTCAAACATGTTTAACCCTACCACATTCTATATTATCTTCGCTAGCAAAGGGTTACGATCCAGTCCCCTCCTCTTCACCCTTGGCAGATTAAGCCAACATTTGTGATTACAATGCTGCGCCATCTACCGGTAGATAAAAGTCACGCCCATTCCAACAACATCATTCTCCACCAATGGCAGCACTTGAACTCTCTTCAGTGTGGAGGTGTAAAAATGGTTGTGTCTAGTGTTTACAAATTTCCTGTCGCAGGAACAGAAAACATTGACATTCCAACATTGTTTTTCGTATATTGTTTTAAATTTGGTATAAATTAGGCCAATAGTTTTCTCAATTGAATTGTTTCATATTTTTCATGTTGGGGCCTTCTAAAGCAGACTATACAATTTGGTTTGGTTTTTATTGTTGAAAGCTGTATAGTTGCCTTTAATGGCTTATATTTATATCCACTTCATTTGATGGATAGTTGTCTTATTGGCAATCATACCACATCTCCTTATTTTTATACTAGCCCGCTTGGCCAGTAAAAAATTAATCTTAATTCTATCCCTGTATAATTACTGCAAAAAAAAGTTTTTTCATTTCAAGGGAAAAAAGTGCAAATGATTACATATGCATACAATTTACCGTAATAGGCAACAACTTTTGGTTACACATGTTACATGTACATGTAGCAACTTTTCTGAATATCTGGTTGTTTATGAGTTTGATCCCTTGGAAGGTGCTGTTTTTTTTTTTCAGAGGGATCAATCTAGATTCCTTCCTAAATTCATTCCTAGAAAAGCCACTTACCAAAGTTTCATCTTTACTTGGATATTGACCAAAACAAATGCACTAGCTTTTCAATATTTTTGCATTGTAAATCAATATCCTATTTAGGATATAATACCCCACATGGGTTATTATAACCTGTTTGGGTGATTGGTCCCAACCTGTTTTAATTTTTTTTATTAAGTTTTATTAAGCAGAAAAACACATTGATTATACAGGTCAGGAATAACCATTAGTTGGTGGGTTAAACCTCAATTCACGTATAATCCATCATATGACGTATACTGAGATAGACCAATTGAAGTACAAAATGTATAATAACATTTTCTCCATTCATATTGCATATACATGTACCATCAAAAGCTTTGATGAGTATTCATTGGTAATAATTGCTTCTGACTTCCAGTGCTGCATTTTGTGAAAAGGATTATACCTCAATTGTATAACCCACTAAGTGTCCTTGGTGTAAAAAAGTTAATGTATATAAGTTAGTGACACATCTCCATTAATCCTCATAGGGAGTGTACAGAGATTCCACTGTACCCTTGCAGCTCTCGACAGGTGCTCTCAATAACGAGGGACTTTAGTACGTATAAACATACATGTACATACGTACAATGGCCAACATTTTATAGAATTTCGTAATTATGTTTGAACATTTTTGAAGCCACAGATTATAAACACATTTCATGATTAAATCTAATAAGGACAACATCGACTTTGTACCTCTACAATTTTAAAATGTAGACAATTCAAAAGGGAACCAGATAATATTTGATTTATAATTTTACTAAGCATGGAATGAGCAATTTACCTAAACAATCAGCTGTTTGTTTAATGTTTATATTTCATTTTAAGTATGATCACTTTAACTATTCTGTCAGTCGAGACGTCAGATTGGGTGTGAATTTACGATGGCTTTCTTATTTTTTTTATCTAAATAAAATCAAAGTTAAGAGAATACAAATGTAGCTGATATAGTTTTGATTAGTACAAAAAATCAACACCATTTCAATAAAAGAACAGAGTTCCAATGTCCCCCGCGTTACACATATTTAATATTTTCAAGGGGCATAACTCTTTAAAAAATTTGATCGTCAACCATTTTAGAACTTGTCCGAGATATTGCTGATATTAACCTATAGTATAAGTTTTCTAAAAATTTGGCAAGAATTGTACGCGTGAGAGCACTAACGAGGCCATTTTCAATAAATTTAATATTTCTAAGGGGCATAACTCTTTTAAACAAGAGGCTCTCAAGAGCCTGAATCGCTCACCTGTTATTTTTTGCTTAAAATCTTTCCACAAAGATAATTTTGCTTTTCAATATATATTAATGAGTGTCTTAAAAATTCCATTTAAATATTCTTTGTATCTGTCATATTTTCTTCAAAAGCGAAAAAAATGCATTTTACCTCCTATGTACCATTTTAGTCATATTGGCCATGTTTCTTGACGTACAAGAAAATAAAATACAAAATTTAACTAGATATTCTGAAACTCATTCAGCCTAAGTTTTGCTGAAATTTATTCAGCAGTAGTAAAGCAAGTAAAACTAGATGAACAAATTCAGAAAAATTGTCTTTAAAGGGCAGCTGTAACTCCTTAAGGGGTCAATTGACAATTTTGGTCATATTAAACTTTTTTGTAGATCTTACTTTGCTGAACATTTTTGCTGTTTACGGTTTATCTTTATCATTAATAATATTCAAGATAATAACTAAAAACTTCAAAATTTCCTTAAAATTACCAATTCAGTGGCAGTAACCCGACAATGGGTTGTTAGATTCATCTGAAAATTTCATGGCTGATAGAACTTGACCTAATGAACAATTTTACTTCATATCAGATTTGCTCTAAATGCAACATGAAATGCTTTAGTGTTTGAGATATAAGCCAATAAAATGCTCCGCAGAGCGCAGCTTGATACGACCGCAGAGGTCGAACCCTGAATAGTTGGGGCAAGTATGGACACAACATTCAAGCTTGATACAGCTCTGAATTTGGATTGTGATTAAATATTTGACACAGCATAGGTTTCTGACACAGAATGAATGTGGTCTAAGAATTTAAAAATTTTAAATTGGACATTCACCTATTATGGTCCAATATCCAAAATCTAAATACATGGTTAGATTCAGCATATCAAAGAACCCCAAGAGTTCAATTTTTGATGAAATCAAACAAAGTTTAATTTTGGACTCTTTTGACCTCAATGTGGACAAAGTTGATAACAGGGCCCAAAAATCAAAAATCTAAATACATGGTTAGATTCAGCATATCAAAGAACCCCATATATTCAATTTTTGTTGAAATCAAACAAAGTTTAATTTTGGACCCCGATTTGGACCAACTTGAAAACTGGGCCCATAATCAAAAATCTAAATACATGTTTAGATTCAGCATATCAAAGAACCCTATGAATTCAATTTTGTTAAAATCAAACTAAGTTTAATTTTGGACCCTTTGGACCTTAATGTAGACCAATTTGAAAATGGGACCAAAAATTAAGAATCTAAATACACGGTTAGATTCGGCATATCAAAGAACCCCAATAATTCAATTTTGATGAAATCAAACAAAGTTTAATTTTGGACCCTTTTGACCTCAATGTGGAAAAATTGATAACGGGCCCAAAAATCAAAAATCTAAATACATGGTTAGATTCAGCATATCAAAGAACCCCATATATTCAATTTTGTTGAAATCAAACTAAGTGTAAATTTGGACCCAGATTTGGACCAACTTGAAAACTGGGCCCATAATCAAAAATCTAAATACATGTTTAGATTCAGCATATCAAAGAACCCTAAGAATTCAATTTTGTTAAAATCAAACTAAGTTTAATTTTGGATCCTTTGGATTTAATGTAGACCAATTTGAAAACGGGACCAAAAATTAAGAATCTAAATACACGGTTAGATTCGCATATCAAAGAACCCCAATAATTCAATTTTGATGAAATCAAACAAAGTTTAATTTTGGACCCTTTGGACCTCAATGTGGACCAATTTAAAACGGGCCCAAAATCCAAAAACTTAATACACGATTAGATTCAGCATATTAAAGAACCCCAACAGTTCAAGAATAAAACCCCATTGAAATTGGTCAAGAAATAAGCAATTTATACAAAGTATCTTCTTTGCACAATACTGTGCAATTGAATATTTCTTGCAATTGCGCAATACTGTGCAATTGAATATTTCTTGCTATTGCGCAATACTGTACAATTGACAATTTCTTGCTATTGCAATATTGTGCTATTGGATATTTCTTGCTATTGCGCAATACTGTGCAATTGAAGATTTCTTGCTATTGCGCAATACTGTGCAATTGAAAATTTCTTGCTATTGCACAATACTTATTATATAATAATTTACACATCCTGTTAGTGTGTATCTCCTGCCATATCATTATTATTTGCTTTTAAATATAAATCAGAAATAACCAACTTAAAATGGAAAATTTTAAAGAAAAAAGGAAAAAAGAAACCCCCAAATTTTTGAACCCCTTATGATTCATCACCCCAAACTGAATCCCAGCCTTCCTTTGAGGTATGGTACCTTGCAGTACAATTTCAGAGAGATCCATACACTTGAACACAAGTTATTGTCTGGAAACTAGAAAATGCTTATTTTGGCCCTTTTGGCCCCTAATTCCTAAACGTTTCAGGCAATTACCCCAAACTCAATTCCAGCTTTCCTTTGTGATATGGAACCTTGTAGTACAATTTCAGAAAGATCCATACACTTACACACAAGTTATTGTCATGAAACTAGAAAATGCTTGTTTTGGCCCCTTTTTGGCCCCTAATTCCTAAACGTTTCAGGCAATTACCCCAAACTCAATTCCAGCTTTCCCTTTGTGATATGGAACCTTGTAGTACAATTTCAGAAAGATCCATACACTTACACACAAGTTATTGTCATGAAACTAGAAAAATGCTTGTTTTTGGCCCCTTTTTGGCCCCTAATTCCTAAACGTTTCAGGCAATTACCCCCAAACTCAATTCCAGCTTTCCCTTTGTGATATGGAACCTTGTAGTACAATTTCAGAAAGATCCATACACTTACACACAAGTTATTGTCATGAAACTAGAAAATGCTTGTTTTTGCCCCTTTTTTAGCCCCTAATTCCTAAAATTTTGAGGCAATTACCCCCAAAATCAATCCCAGCATTCCCTTTGTGATATGGAACCTTGTGGTACAATGTCAGAGAGATCCATACACTAACACACAAGTTATGTCTGGAAGTTACAAAATGCTTATTTTGGCCCTTTTGGCCCCTAATTCCTTAACTGTTGGTACCATAACCCCAAAATCAATCCCAACCTTCCTTTTGTGATATTGAACCTTATGGTAAAATTTCATAGAGATCCATTCACTTAAACTAAAGTTAGAGTGCGAAACCAATGCGTCTTCGGACGACGACGCCGACGCCGACGACGACGACGACGACGACGCCAACGTCATACCAATATACGACCACAAAAATTTTTTTGCGGTCGTATAAAAACTGCATTTTACCCCTATGTTCTATTTTAGCCATGGCGGCCTTGTTTTTTGACGAAACAGAAAATAAAACACAAACTTTATTCTAGATACCCTAAGGATCATTCAGCTTAAGTTTGGTTGGAATTGGTTTAGTAGTTTCAGAGGAGAAGATTTTTTAAAGTTAGATAACATGATAAACAAATTGTGAAAAATTGTCCTTAAAATGCAACAACTCCTTAAGGGGTCAATTGACAATTTTGGTCATATCAACTTAAGCTTATTTGTAGATCTTACTTTGCTGAACATTTTTGCTGTTAACAATTTATCTTTATCATTAATCAGTGGTGGATCCAGAGGGGGGCGTAGAGGGCGTACGCCCCCCCTTTGCTTGCACATTTTTTTTTTTTTTCTTTTTTGTAAAATGATTAATCAGAATAGACTTCGCGAACTTTGCCATTTCCCGTGTATTCAATTTTTATGCGACAATTCTTTACTTACAAAGATATTTTTCGCTCGTATTTACTGTAACATATTGATTATGTCAAAGTCATGTGATTCGCTACGGTGGAGTTGACCAGTACGTCGAAAAAAACGTCACTCAGTCATTTTGAAATTCAAATTAAAGTAACACATTGGTTAGGCTGAGGATGACAAGCATGACGCCTTCAAAGCGACAAAGTATTGAGCAAGAACATAATTGACTTCTATTTCACAATTCCATCCAACAGAAAGTAATACTCTATTACACTCTCGTGAAAAAAAAAGTTCCACAGCAATATTATTTACCTACGAAAACATGTTTAACCCCACACGCCCCAACCCATTAATAACATTGCTGAATAGTGATCCCCAGTCAGTACGCTCTAGATATAGATTTAAAGTCTGAGGTACGGACCATTTGATTTGAGGGGGCAGTCTGAGATATTTTAGAGAAAAAAATTCTGATCCTGATTTTTGCCTTAAACAAAAATTCTGGCCGTATCTGGATTGAAAACAATAATAATCTTGTCCACTTTTTTGCTATTGGAAAAAAATATTTTCAACAAAATTATTTAGCATTAAATGAACACGATGAATAAAAGACGGGCATAATGTTTTTATGGGGGTTGCATGAATCCCATATCTGACCGGAATGTCTGTTTCACGAACTGATATACTGAATACTTTTTCAAGGCCCGACTGCAACCTGCCTGCTGGGTGTGGCCTATATTTCTCCATGTGTCAACCGTCATTCACAACTTCATTGTCATTTCCGACTCATTCGTAGCCTTTGGTTGATTTGGAACCCCTCACTTCCCTTGTTGGTTGAAACATTTCAACCAAACATTTGGATACAAATTGCTTGTTTGTCTTTTTTCGTGTCGGTCGTATTGTAAATTTCATCGAATAGCCGTATATCTTGTTTACAACAAGAAATCTGTGAGGTTAAGCTAACTAACCATACAACAAACGAGAATTTTCCATATCCATTTTTTTCTGACAAATCCCACATCAAATATATTAACTAGTATGTACATAGCTTTGGATCCATCCAATCATTTTAAAATAGACAATTAATGGAGAGAATACGGCACCAAAAATGTCCAACCCCTACACTTTAACTATAAAATGCATTTTACACTTATTTTATGCTTTTTAGCCAAAAAAGGGTCCAAAAAAACAGGCGATCTTTATTACTACGCCCCCCTTTCCAAAATCCTGGATCCGCCCCTGTTAATAATATTCAAAATAATAACCAAAAACTGCAAAATTTCCTTAAAATTACCAATTTAGTGGCAGCAACCCAAAAATGGGTTATCAGATTCATCTGAAAATTTCAAAGCTGACAAACTTTACCTAATGAGCACTTTTACCCCAGTCAGATTTGCTCTAAATGCTTTGGTTTTTGTCGAGCCTTCGACTTTAGTCGAAAAAGCGAGACATAGCGATCCTACATTCCGTTGGCGTCGTTGTCGGCGGTGTCCACAAATATTCACTCTGTGGTTAAAGTTTTTGAAATTTTAATAATTTTCTTAAACTATCCTGGATTTCTACCAATCTTGGACAGAAGCTTGTTTATGATCATAAGATAGTATCCAGAAGTAAATTTTGTAAAAATAAAATTCCATTTTTTCTGTATTTTACTTATAAATGGACTTAGTTTTTCTGCCGGGAAATATTACATTCACTCTGTGGTTCAAGTTTTTTAAATTTTAATAACTTTCTTAAACTATCCTGGGTTTGTACCAAACTTGGACAGAAGCTTGTTTATGATCATAAGATAGTATCCAGAAGGAAATTTTGTAAAAGAATAAATCCATTTTTTCCTTATTTTACTTTTAAATGGACTTAGATTTTCTGCCAGGAAACAACACATTCACTCAGTGGTTAAACTTATTAAAATTCTAATAACTTTCTTATACTATTTTGGATTTGTACCAAACTTGGACAGAAGCTTGTTTATGATCAAAAGCTAGTATCTAGAAGGAAATTTTGTAAAAGAATAAATCCATTTTCTCCGTATTTTACTTTTAAATGGACTTAGATTTTCTGCCAAGAAACAACACATTTACTCTGTGGTTAAACTTTTTAAAACTTTAATAACTTTCTTATACTATTTTGGATTTGTATCAAACTTGGACAGAAGCTTGTTTATGATCAAATGCTAGTTTCTAGAAGGAAATTTTGTTTTCTTCCAGTTAACATTACATTCAGTCTGCAGTTAAAGTTTTTAAACATTTATTAGATTCATAAACTATCCTGGATTTTTACCAAACTTGGACAGAAGCTTCTTACAATCAAAAATAGTATCAAGAGGAAAATTTTTATTGATTTATTTCCTCATTTTTGTTGAGCCTGCAATTAACAAAAAAAGTAGGCGAGACACTGGGTTCCGCGGAACCCTTACGAATTTTTGAGATATAAGCCAAAAACTACATTTTATCCCTTTGTTCTATTTTTAGCCATGGCGGCCATGTTTTTAGACGAAATAGAAAATAAAACACAAACTTTATTCTAGATACCCTAAAGATCATTCAGCTAAAGTTTGGTAGGAATTGGTTCAGTAGTATCAGAGGAAAAGATGTTTGAAATAGTTTACACCAGACGGACGACGACGGACGCCAAGTGATGGCAAAAGCTCACAGTTCCTTTGGAACAGTGAGCTAAAAAGGTCGATCGTCCATCATTTTAGAACTTGTCCGAGATATTGCTGATATTATTCTATAGTATAAGTTTTATAAAAATCTGGCAAGAATTGTACCTGTGAGAGCGATAACAAGACCGGATGGATGGACACATGGACGGACGGTATTTCCATTTCCCCGACAACGCATTACATGGAGGATAATAAGAAAACAAACACAGAATTGGATGAAAAACAAGCATTCTGTGAGAATTGCCTGGCAATACATAGTCCCCTACCAGTGAAAAATTCATTGTACTGGAACAAAATCTAACTTGATCTATAATTGTCATAGTGTAAACTATATAAGTCTATAAGTATATCAAGTCAATATCTTCAAGAATGACAAAAAAAATGTGGAAAATTGATTATTTAAGTGAATTTTCTACGTCCAAGGACCATAACTCTGCATAAAATCATCAAACCTGAACAAAATTGGAACTTGATCTGTAACTTGTCATGATAAAACTATATACCAATTTTCAAATCAATATCTTCAAGCATGACGAAAAAAATTGAGGAAAACTGATTATTTGAGTGAATTTTCTAAGTCCAAGGACAATAACTCTGCACAAAATCATCAAACCTGAACAAAATTCGAACTTGATCTGTAACTTGTCATGATAAAACAATACAACAAATATCAAATCAATAACTTCAAGCACGAAGGAAAAAAAGTGTGGAAAACTGATTTGCCGGACTGACAGATGGACAGACAGACGGATGGAGTGCAAACCTAAAGTCCCCTTCGACTTCGTCGGTATGGGACTAAAAAAGCATGAATGGCCTAAAAGTTTTGTATATGAGCCAAGGTAATGGTACATGTAGGCTTGATTACTATAAACATGTCAGATCCAAAAGGTATTTGGCACTAATTCTTTTGTGCAGCTAAAAAGCAACACATATGCTCTTACTCATGCACATCTTGACACTTTCACAACACATCCCTAGACTATCAGGGATCCAGTTCATGTATTAAAATTAATAACTGTAGTAATTGATTATAATGAGGCAGCTGCACTATCAAGATTTTATTAGCTGAGCCTAAAAGTGATAATTTTATTACAAAAAGGAATTAAATTATTAACCAAAAACATATCTTTATTTCTCACCAATAAATATGAAATAATGGTATATTTCGATTAAATCCCTATCCATAACAGTGCCTTTATATATATATGTACACAATGTAAAAAGTGCCCAAAAAAGTGAAGTCCTCCATGCAAAGGGTACCCTCTGAGAAAAAAATTACACTGCACTTTTCAAAAGCTGTAGGAAACACTATAGACTACTTTCATGACGCTGAATCTGTCTTCTTACCGCATCATGACGCTAAAATGCTTCTTGTCGCTAATAAGTGAGAGCTATAACTGCATCAACACAACCATGAGAGGTTAAAGCCAAAAAAAATAAAATGCTCTGCTGGGCGCAGAGGTCGAACCCTGAAACAGTTGGGGCAAGTATGGACACAACATTCAAGCTTGATACAGCTCTGAATTTGGATTGTGATTAAATATTTGACACAGCATAGGTTTCTGACACAGAATGAATGTGGTCTAAGAACTTAAAAAATTTTAATTTACCTATTATGGTCCAATATCCAAAATCTAAATACATACACGGTTAGATTCAGCATATCAAAGAACCTCAAGAATTCAGTTTTTGTTAAAATCAAACTAAGTTTAATTTTGGACCCTTTGGACCTTAATGTAGACCAATTTGAAAATTGGACCAAAAATTAAGAATCTAAATACACGGTTAGATTCAGCATATCAAAGAACCCCAATATTTCAATTTTGATGAAATCAAACCATATCATTATTATTTGCTTTTATATATAAATCAAAAATAACCAACTTATAATGGAAAATTTTAAGGAAAAAAAAAAGGAAAAAAAAACCCTACCCCAATTTTTTTAAATCCCTTATGATTCATCTACCCCAAACTCAATCCCAGCCTTCCGTTTGTGGTATGGTACCTTGCAGTACAATTTCAGAGAGATCCATACACTTGAACACAAGTTATTGTCTGGAAACTGTAAAAATGCTTGTTTTTTGGCCCCTATTTGGCCCCAAATTCCTAAATGTTTAGGGCAATTACCCCAAAACTCAAACCCAGCTTTCCCTTTGTGATATGGAACCTTGTAGTACAATTTCATAAAGATCCATACACTTACAGACTAGTTATTGTCCTGAAACTAGAAAAATGCTTGTTTTTTGCCCCTTTTTGGCCCCTAATTCCTAATATTTTGAGGCAATTACCCCCAAAATCAATCCCAGCCTTCCCTTTGAGGTATGGTACCTTGCAGTACAATTTCAGAGAGATCCATACACTTGAACACAAGTTATTGTCTGGAAACTATAAAAATGCTTATTTTTGGCCCCTTATTCCTAAACGTTTTGGGCAATTACCCCCAAACTCAATTCCAGCTTTCCCTTTGTGATATAAAAAACCTTGAAGTACAATTTCAGAAAGATCCATACACTTACATACAAGTTATTGTCATGAAACTAGAAAAATGCTTGTTTTTTGCCCCTAATTCTTAAAATTTTGAGGCAATTACACCCAAAATCAATCCCAGCATTTCCTTTGTGATATTGAACCTTGTGGTACAATGTCAGAGAGATCCATACACTAACACACAAGTTATTGTCTGGAAGTTACAAAAATGCTTATTTTTGGCCCCTTTTTCCTTAACTTTTGGTACCATAACCCCCAAAATCAATCCCAATTTGTGGTATTGAACCTTATGGTAAAATTTCATAGAGATCCATTCACTTAAACTAAAGTTATTGTGCGAAAACCAATGTGTCTTCGGACGACGACGACAACGACAACGTCATACCAATATACGACCGCGGTCATATAAAAATATATGTCAAAATGTGGTTCTAGTTACCTCCTGAAAAAAATAGGGTCAGTTGGTATTTTTTTTCTTTTTAAACATCCTTTAGACATGTTAGATCAATGTGTGCTTTTGTGGTACTCAACAGCAAACAAGTGTTACAAGTTATTGAAAGTTCATACATTTTACACAATTTTCCAGTTTTTCTTTAAAAACGGCTTATATTGTTTGGCTGTGCTCAACACATACCTCTTCTAAATCAAACTGATCAGACATGCTGGCATTTCTAGAGCAAACTCATGGATGTGTGCTTCTTACCGGTTTCTGTGGTACTCAACAGCAAACAAATTTATAAGTGTTACAACAAAATGCAGCATGGTGTGTCCGAATCAAATAATATCATCACTATACTGTACATGTAGGTGGTCATGGAAGCAAGTCATCTTGTACATGTACCATTACAAACTTGTACCAATAAAAGTCAACTCGTACCAATGTTAACCATATTAACTGGTACTACTGCGAACGTATACCATTGCGAACTTGTACCACTGCAAACTCGTACCATTAAAAATATACAATATACGCATGTTTCATGAATTGTTAACATGGTTAAGAAAGATCGAGATTTAAAATTATCCAGATCTTTATAAAAAAAAGTATTGATAGGAGTATATAAGGGGTCTTTACTTGGGGGTTATAAAACTCCTTTGTTTTTTTCTTATAAATAGGTTAGGGATTTTAAAATTCCTTTGATATGTTCTTAAATAGGTTTAATTTGAGGTTATAATTTAAATACTTATAAATATCCTTGTTTCAAGAATAAGTCAATCTAATAAAGTTTACTTTTATATGAGAATTTAACAAATCATTTACAGTCAATGACAGTTTATATTTCTAATCAATCAGACTGACTTAAAATTACAAGGAGAACATAATTTAAAATGTTTTCTTCCTTTGTTATTCTAAATTTGATGTCCTAAATATTGGGGGTTATCAAATTCACTTGTTTTTTTCGTAAATATGTTTGGGGCACCTGTTCTATTTTTAAAATAAACCCTGTCAAAATATGGAAATAAATGATAATGATAAAGTGTAAAATCAACAGATAAATGGCAGAAAAATCTAAAAGAAAGAGAAAGATCAACTTTTATCTTCTGATTTGTTTGTATTTATATAAATGCCCTCCTTAACGATCTGAACATTCATTGATTTCATGGCTATAAAAGACATCTAGATAAGTGTAATAGCAATAATTTGTATTTAAATGTTATTTTCGTCTTGATAAAAAGTAATTTTATAAACTCTAACTTTAATTGTTCTCGTTTTGAATATGTGTATTTGATCATGAGTGCTAATAATTATTATGTATTTTAACATGTTAAATAACGGTATACATAACTACATTATTCCGGTTAACCATTGTTTATTTTATAAACATGCACCACGATGTATATAAAGAACAATACGCTGAATATTCTATATTCTTTATTAATAAAACAAATATAAAAGTGAACAATGTGTAATTATAAGTCATTTTAATACATTAATAGTCTTCAGTGTCATATTGTTATACGTAGTTTGTAACTACATTGTACATTTGTATTCCTAATCTAAACAAAGCTTTCGTAGACCGTAGATTGAGTGCATTTAAAAAGGTAGTACGAGTTTACTACATGTATGGTACAAATTTACCATGGTATGAGTTTGCAATGGTACAGGATAACTATAATTCGGTGGATATAATCCTGATCCAAAGGTCAAACTTGACACAACTTGTCTCTTGGTACTTCTTGGTTTCTTCATATGCTGTTGCTCAAAGTAGATTATCATGGTACTAACGATTACTGTTTAGGCACAGGCGCTTGGTGTCGTATATATGCATTGCAGCAATAAGATGCTCAAAATAACACTCAAAAACTTAGTGACAAAAACTACACTTTACCACATATGATCCATCTCACTATATATCAAATGGTGGATTATACATGAATTGAGGTATAATCCACCAATTAATGGTTATTCTTGACCTGTTAAAGTGTATGTAAGAAACTTGTCTGGACCCTGAGAGTGCAGCATAAATCCTACATTTGACATGATGTCATTTGAGGGGGAAACGAAAGATATTTACCTCAATGTATGCAAGACTGACCTTTGTAAGTACAACGAACAATATGAACACTGATTGACCGTTTACAGTTCGCATTTTCACTGGTAAATGTATAAATTCCTCTGATATTATTACTAACAATGACAAATATGTCTGGTAGATGACATGACGTCATTCATTCATTAATTCTGGAAAGGTGCTTATGGTTGGTCTAAATTTTGTATCTTATTTTCATAACTAGTTGCCGACAGACGAACGACACAATGAGAACAAAATCTTAAAACATTGTGCCAATACGTTCGGCAAACCTCTGCTGATTCCGGTAGCCTTCAGTAAGATAATCGGTCGATGTTCTACTACAGGGGTTGTTTTAGAACCTTGGTGAGGGTCTCGCCCGGTCGATATGTGCCGATCAAAAGCAAGTCCGGGTTACGCTAAAGACCTGAAGGCAAGATAAAAAAAAAGGACCTAAAATAATATTCGGCACACTTCCGCCGGTTAGATGCGTTAGATGTATGGTAGCGGTTTAAGCCCGATCCTGACCCTCAGGTCAAAATTGACACAACTTGTCTCTTTGTACTAATTTTTCCTCTTATGGTACACCGTTGCTCATAGCAATTTCTCGCGGTACTTTAGCAGGAATCGGGGTCCGTTCGCCCAAATTCACGTTCGCCCCTCTCATGTTCGCACCCTTTTATTGGTTTTGTCTGGGACTATTATACTAACGGGACTGGAAACTGATCGATCTGTCGAGACTTCATTGTCCCGATAGCGGATTATTGATTTTTTGTTTTGATTGACAGCTTATCGTGCCACGTGGTTAATTAGCCTTCGGTACATGTAAACAATTGATTTTGGCGAACAAGTCAGCTTATAGAATACCGTTAAAATTGGTGGATTTGAAATTGAAATTAAATTAAATGCAAAAAAAAAAAAAATATATATATAAATAATAAAACTTTTTTAACAAATTAAATATATATTTACTTGAAATAAATGTTTCCACAATGGAATAAACTAATGCCGGTTAAAACTGGGACAAGTTCTTGGAAAAAGTAGTTTTGAAAGATAAATACTTTTCTTATTGTTAACGAAAAATTATTAATAAGTAGTCAATATATTAGTGTTGAAAATAAAACAAATAAAGTCGAAATGCCGGCGCTTTACTTGACCGCTAAGAAAACAACGTGTTGCCGAAAGTTAACAGATCATAATTAATCCTAATAAAAACAATAAATGTGCAATAAAAACCAATGTTGACAATTTCAGTTCATAATTAATCCCTATAACAAAAGTTACCCGGGGTCTAATAAAAATATAGCCACATTGTTTTGAACTTTTCTAAACTTCGTGTTTACACATAAATTTCAATATGGCAGCAATAGCAGTGAAAGGGCCTACTTTTGTAGTTCTGATTGTGGAACTTATTGAACATATTTTCACGAAGTCATATGTTTATGCCACCCGAAGACCATTACTAAGCAAAAAACAACCCGATTTTAATACAAATATTGCACATATAAATAGGAGTAAGCAATTTTATAGGAACAGTATAATTTATTTGAACCCTGCATGTGGTTTCCGTTTGTAATGAGAATAAGATTAATATTCCACTTTTCACTTTAAAAAGTGACAATAAAAAATAGGCCAATCCAACCTATAACCTATAAATATGATTTTACAACAAACCAAACTCGCGTATCTCTTTTCAGTCAACAGTTTTAAGAAATTTTATGAATCATACTTATTTTCCCAGCGTCCCGACGCTATTATCATCCTGAAAAAAATTCAACCTTTAGATGTCGTTTTTTACACTTAAGCCGGGATTTGGTGATTAATAACAACTGTCAAAGATCGAGATATCTTTTATCATTAAAGTAATCGTGTTTACATTAAGGATTATCATTTCGAAAACTATTAAAATAAAAGCAAAGATTATACGACCAAGACACGCTGTCACTGTCAAAACAATATGGCGTATCGATAAATCTCGCGCAGGTAAAGTCTCGTTCTAACGACCGTGATGTTGAGTATGATTACACTGATTGGTGTAACAGTTTCCAGTCCCGTTAGTATAATAGTCCCAGGTTTTGTGTTGAACAATTTTTTAATCGTGTTTTTAGTAAATTGCTATAAATAAGTTTTATTATTGTTTCTAAACAAAGAGACGTTCAAAAAACGTAAACAGGTCCTCTAGTGTTTTATTAATTATTTTGACGAAATGAATAATAAATTAAAAAAATGTCCTGACGATCATAGCAAAGTTCATTCATCTAAGACTTGTAAAAGAAAGGCGGTTGAGAATTTTTATTCATGAAAATATAAATATTTTGATATGTATATACATCTTAAAAACATCAAATAATTCAACCAAAGATTAGAATATGTGTTTAGGCGTAGGAGAGGGATTTGGGGCTTGCCAGTTCTTGAAATCGCCTGATCTAGCTATATGTTCTCCGTCAATTTGAGCTGTTGCTTCGTAAGTTTCTCTCTTTGGTGGTGACACTATTGATCGTATGTCTGTTGAGATGTTCAGTATTTCAAGCTGTCTTAGTATGTCTTTTCTTTCCTGTCAGTGGTGTCTTGGTCAGTATTGAAAGCAGTGTTCTGTTGTTTCTTCTTCCCCGCATTCACAATATGGCGTGAGGATTGACCTATTTGGTTTCTGTATTTATTCAATCTGCTGTAGCCTGTTCTCAATTCTGACAATATTCTTCCTATTTCACCGGGGGGTTTGGGTGTGTCAAGTTTTACATCCCTCCCAACAATAGGTTTTAGATCGAAAAGTTGTCTCCTAGTTTCACTAATTGTCCATCTACTTTGCCATTTCAATTTTGTAGACATCTTGACTGCACTTCTTACATCTGACATTGTTATGACATTTAATTGGTCGTTTAGTGATGAGGCCTCCTTTGCAGCATCTTTTGCCAACTGCATGGTCCGCTATCTCGTTCCCGGCTATGTTAGCATGGCTTGGGATCCAAGATAGGGTTGTTAGTATGCCGTGTCTCAAGAGTGTCCCCATGCTTTCTCTAATATCTGTTATTGTCTCAATGTAGTTTGAAGATTTCCAATTTAGAGTCAAGATGCATACAGCAGTCTATCGGGCTATCAGATAGTATTTTGACCTCAGAGAACTGGTCCTTAATTGTTGTAATGCAGTGCTTTTGAACCATTAGGATAGCTACAAGTTCGGCAAGTAGTATATTGATCCTCTGCTAGCTACTGGCCTCTTTAAGCAAAACATACTACTGCCCCGCCCCACATGGTCCTGGGTTACCATGACAAGAGCCGTTAGTGAATGCCACTACTGTTGAGTCTGTACTGTCTACTAGTATATGTTCTTTACAACCTGTTTACTTTCAACAGTTTGAACTACCTTGTCGACTCCAGTAGTTTGGTGTTCTCATCAGCATAAAATCTGCGCCAGCTTTATATGTGAACTCTGGTTCTATAAGTTTGATATCAACCTTTGTAGCTTTGAACATGTCTATGGATTGGTTTATAGCCTTACGTATACCAAATGGAGAATCTTCAATTGTTCATATGTATCGCTGTTGGTTAGATACTGTTCCAGTTGTTGTTTAATTGGTTCAGCTATGTTCTTAGATTGAATTTTTGCCAATTCACGTACTGAGATTTCTTCTATTCTAAGGTCGATATATTGTATATTGGCTTCGACTTCCATTGCCTCTCTACTTGATGTTCTTGGTGGTCAAAGGCATAGTGACAAGCATTTTCTTTGTACAGCTTCTAGTTTTTTCATATTGTCTGCAGATTTTAATTGCCAGACTGGGCATGCGTCAGAGGCGGATTTAGGGGGAGGGGCCAGGGGGCCTGCCCCCCCCCCCTTTGCGGGAAAAATTTGGTTGATTATATAGGGAATCACTGAAGCGTGACTGTAGCGGGCCCCCTCTTAGGCAGTCAGTGGGCCCCCCTCTTATAAAAATTTCTGGATCCGCCACTGTGCATACTCCATAATAGATCTTACCATGCTGTTGTAGATTTGGAGTAGTTTTGTTCTTGATATTCTTCCCATTCCCTTCATATCTCTTATTTCGTATATTGCATTATTTGCTCTTTTCTGCATTAGGCTGATGTGTGTGTTAAATTTTAGTTTCTCATCTAGAGTTACACCGAGTAGCTTGGGAGTAGGATTGCATCTAAATTTATAGGAGTTGACGATTAATGTTTTCTGCTCTGCATCTGTGTTGTCTTTTGAAAATAGACATAATTCACATTTTTCCAGGTTTACATTAATTCTCCATTTTTGTGTCCACTTTAATATTGTTTTGACATCCTCTGCAGTTTTTTCTTTCATCTTGTTTATGACTTTTCTCTTGTGTCATAATGTGCCATCATCTGCAAACTTGCAGTTTTCTCCTTTGGTGTTATCCATTATATCAGCTATGAAAATGTTAAATAAGGTGGTGACAGTACTACTGACCCTGTGGTAAGCCGATTTTAGTATCAAACTGTTCTCTCAAGAAATTATTTAGCATACATCTGCCTGTTCTATTTGTGAGGAAGCTGTTTATCCATAAAAGAGGGGCGAAAGATACCAGAGGGACAGTCAAACTCATAGATCGAAAATAAACTGACAACACCATGGCTAAAAAAGAAAAAAACAAACAAACAAATATAAGTACATAAAACCCAACATAGAAAACTAAAGACTAAGCAAAACGAACCCCACCAAAAACTGGGGGTGATCTCAGGTGCTCCGGAAGGGAAAGCAGATCCTGCTCCACATGTGGCACCCGTCGTGTTGCTCATGTTATTACAAACCCGGTAAATAGTCTAATTCAGTAGGTCACATTCGTGAAAAGGGAACGGGATTGTAGTTACGACATAAGGAACATATCCGATATCGTCTGTGAAACGGATATTCCATAACGGTCAACCAACTCGTGATGGCGTCCGTAAAATTTACGATGGGATGGTTTCAACTTCACCATTTGGAACTCTTTGTTTAATAGCTTCCTTGTGAGCAGCAACCCTCTATGAAGGAAATCATGATAGGAAATACAAGTCCGGGAATATCGTATCAATAGGGAGATATATACTCCGTATGCAGGTGCTTCTGGAATGTTGCTACATAGAAATGGAAAGTTCACAATTGGGAAGCTGAAATCATCTCTTTTGTCGTAAAGTTTTGTTTTCAACCAGCCCTCATTGTCAATTTCTAAATGTAAGTCAAGATATGATGCAGACTTAACTGTATCTGTTGTATCCTTTATCTCTAGTTCGATGGGATAGATGCGTTCAACATAGTCACCAAATTTTGAATTATTTAGTGAGAGGACATCATCTATATAGCGGAACGTAAAGTTAAAGGATATTGCTAACTTCTTATCTTTCTTCCTGAGAAGTTCCTGTATGAAGTCATAACAGGTGCATGTTTCCCTTTATACCGAGCTTATGCAGCTTGATCATTAACTCATCACGCCATATTGAGTCGTATGCCTTTTCTAGGTCCACTAGCCATGCCAGAATTGATTCGTCCTCACCGAAACCGTCAGCTATTGTTTGAACAAATCGAAGTAAAGCATTTGTTGTTAAGTGATTTTTTTGAATCCTTCTCGGGTTAAATCAATCAATCTGTGACCTTCAATATATGCCACGATACGTTCTAAGATGACTCTCTCCATTAGTTTGCATATGTTTGGGCCCAAAGGCCCAAATTTTGATTTTCCACATTTTGGATTTCAAATTTTATAATTTGGGTTTGGAAAAAATGGGGTTAAAAAGGAGGGGGAAAACTTTGCCCGGAAAATTGTTTTAACCAAAGGTGGTAAAGGGTTTAGTTTTTAATTTAAAAAAAATAAAAACCCTTTGGGAAAGGTTAAAGGGGAAGGTTTAAAATAAAGTTTTAAAAATTTATAAAATTTAATTAACAAATTTTGTTTGGTTTTTTTAAAATTTTGAAAGGTAAAAGGGTTTTTTGCAAATTTGGGAAAAAGGGTTTGAAAATTTGTTTAATAAATTTTAAAGGGTTTCCAAAAAAAAAAGGGTTTTTTGGGTTTAATTTTGGAAAATTTAAACTTTAATTTTTTTAAAATTTGGGATATTTGGAAAAAATTTGAAAACCCTTTATCTTTAAAATAATTTAAAATTGGGAATAAAAAATTTTTTAAAAAATTTTTTGAATTTAAAAAATTTAATTTTTTTTTTTGGAAAAAATTGACCCGGTTTAAAATTTTTAAAGAAAATTTTGGAAAATTTGCTTAAAACCCCTTTTTTCCCCAAAAAAATTTAAAATTTTTTTTTTTTAATTTCCTTTTTAAAAATTTTTTTAATTTTGTTTAAATTTTAAAAATTTTTTCCCCTTTTAAAATTTGGGGAAATTTTTAAAAAAATTTTTTGGGGAAAAAGGCTTAAAATGGCAAAATTTTCCAGCTTTAAAATTATTAATTTTTTTTTAAACCATTAGGGAACAACCCATTTGAAACCCTTAAAAAAATTTAAAAAAATTGGTTTTTACTTTTTTAAATTATTTTTTAAAAATTTTTAAAACCGGCATTTAAAAATTGGTTTAAAAAGTTTTTAAAATTAAAAAATCAACAAAAAAAGGGTTTTAATTTTTTAAAACTTTTTCCCCAAAAATTTTTTAAAACTTTTAAAATTAAAAAAACTTTTAAAATTAAAAAAAAAATTTTAAACTTCCCATAAAGGAAAAAAATTTCAAAACCTTTTAACGGTTAAACCTAAATTAATTTTCTTTGGGGAAAAATACCCCTTTTAAAAAATTTAAATTTTTAACAAAATTTCAAAATTAAAAATTTTAAAAAAATTTGAAATTGGTTTTTCAAATCCCCGTTGTTTAATAAAAAATTTTTATTAACAAATTTGTCCATTTCCCAAAGGTTTTAAAGGGAAAATTTTTTAAAAATTTAAATTTTAAAACTTTTAAAAATTAAAAACCCAAATTCCACCTTTTTCCAAAAGTAAAAATTGGAAATTTAAATTTGGGGGTTTTTCAAAATTTTTTCCCAAATTTTGACAAAAGGGCAAAATTTTTAAAAAATTTGGGAAAATTTAAAAACCTCTTTTTGGGTGTTTAAATTTTTAAAAAAAAAAATTTAAAAAATTTAATTAAAATTAAATTTTGATTAAAATTTTCAGGGTTTTCCTTTTTTAAAAAAGTTTTCCCATTTTTAAATTCGGGTTTAAACGTAAAAATTTTAAACCTTTTGAAATTGTTTTAAAACCCAAATTTTAAAATTAAATCCAAAAATTAAAATTTAAAATTGTTGTTTTCACGAAAAAAAGGGCTAATATTTTGGTTTTTTTCCCTTAACTGAAAAAGGGTTTTTTTAAAAAAAAATCCCCTTGGGTTTAAAAAAGGTTTTAAAAAGGGGGGAAAACAAATTTTAATTCCTCTTTGGGGACGAATGGGGGTTTTTTTGTAAAAAAAAATTTAAAATTTTAATTTGAAACATTTAAATTTAGTAATAAAAAAAATTTTAAATAAATATTTTAAAACAAAAATTTTGTAAAAACAATTTTTTAATTTTCCCTTTTAAAAAGGGGGAAAAAAAAATTTTTTAATTGTTTTTTTTTTAAAATTTAAAAAGGAAATTTTTTAAATATTTAAAAACAAAATTTTTTTTTTTGGTTTTTATTTTAAATACTTTTTTTAAATTTTTAATTCCGGGAATTTCTAAAAATTTTTTAAAATTTGAAAATTTTTCAAATTTTTTAAAAATTTTAAATAATTTGAAATTAAATTTGAAATTTTTAAACCAAAAATTTTATTTTTAAAAATTTAAACAAAAATTTTTCCAAAATTTTTTTTTAAATTTAAAAAAAATTTAAATTGGGTTTTTAAATTTTTTTTCCAATTTTCTTTTTTAAAAAAACCCATTTTTTTTTAAATTTTTTAATTTTGCAAAATTTTAACCCTTTTTTTAAAATTTTATTTTAAAATTTAACCGGGAAAAATTTTTAAAAATTTTTGGAAAAAGATTATTTTAACCCTTTTAAAAATTTTCTTTCCGAAACCTTTTTTTAAAAAAAAAATTTTTTTTAAAAATTTAAAAAAAATTTTTTAGAAATAAATTTTGTCAAAAAGGTAATAAAAAATTTTAAAAAACCATAAACTTAAAAAATTTATTGAAAGGAAAAAATTTTTTAAAAATAAAGGAAACGTTTTTAAAAGCCCGTATTAATTTTCAAAACCAAATTAAATTTTTAAATTTTGAAAGAGAAATTTTTTTGGATTTTTTTAAATTTCTAGGAAAAATTTAAGAAAAATTTATTTATTATTTTTTCTTTTAATTTTTTTTAATTAAATTTTCTTTTTCTTAAAGGTTTCCCCAGTTTAAAAGTTTTCTTTTAAATTTTTTTAAACCTTTTCCCACAAAAAAATTTTTTTCCGGTTTTTGTTTTTAAAAGGGCCTTAAAATTTAAATAAGGGGGTTTCGTAAAAAATTTTTAAAAATAAATTTTTAAAAAAAAATTATTCAAAAATTTTTTAAATTCCCAAAAACTGTTTTGTAATTAAAAAAAAATTTTTTTGAAAAAATAATTTTTAAATTTTTTTTTTTTTAAAAATTTTTTTGTTTTTAAAGGGTTTTTCTTTTAATTTCCTTTAATTTAAAATAAACATTTTCCCAAAAAAATTTTTTTGTTTTAAAAAAAATTTTTTTTAAAAGTCTAAAACGTTCTTTCCCAAAAGTTTTTTGAATTTTAAATTTAAAAAATTTTTTAAAAATAAAAATTTTATTTCAAAATTTTTAAAAAAAAAAACATTCCAAAATTTTTTAACAAAAAATTTCTTTTGGAATAAAATTTTTGGTTTTATTTTTAAAGCCCTTTTAAATTTTAAAGTTGAATATTGGTTTAATTTCAATTTTTTTAATTTTAATTTTGGTAAAAAGGTTTTTCCGGCCCAAACAAGTTTTTAAGAATTTTAAAACTTTTAAAAGCCTTCCCAATTTGAGAAGTTTAAATTTTAAAAAAGGAAAAAAAATGGTTTGATTTAAAATTAAAATTACCAAATTTTAAATTAAATAAAAAGTTTTTTCAGTAATTTTTGACAGTTTTTGTTTTAAAAATTTAAAAAGTTAAATGGGTTTATTTAGATTTCTCAAGGAAAAATTAAAAATTTCCAAAAAATTTGGTTTTTTTAAAATTTGGGGGTTATTTTTAAAATTGGGAAAAATTTTTGAAAATTTTTAAAAATTTAAAAACAAAAATTTTGTTTTAAACCCACAAATCTTTTCTGGAAAAATTTGAAAAAAGCTTTAAACATTTTTAAATTGAAGAAATAGTTTTAAAATAATTTTTAAAATTTAAATTTGGGTTTTTTGGGTTTGAAACTTAAAATTGGCCAAATTTTTTTTGGGGGGAAAAACAAAATTAAATTTTGGTTTTCCGTTAATTTTTAAAATATTTTTTTAATTTAAGGTTGGGGAAAAATGTTTTGAAATTTGGGCCGAGGTTTTAAAAGTTTTTAAAAAAAAACAAACTGGCCTTCCAAGGTTTTTTCAAAAATTGAAATTTGCAAACGAGCCTTGATTTTCTTTAATTTATTTTTTTAAAAAAAGGGAAATAAAATTTTTTTAGGGAAAACCAAATTTTTAGATTTTATTCTTAAAAATAAAAAATTTATTTGTTTTAAATTTTTATGAAATTTAAATTAAAAAAGGAAATTTTTAATGGAAAAGCATTTATTTTTTAAATCCCCAATTTTAAAACCGTACGGGGAAAAATTTGTTTTAACCCTTAAAAAAGGGGCCAAAGGGAATTTTCCAATTTTAAAAGGGCCATCTAATATTTTCCCGGGGGTTGGGGATTTCATAAATTTTTCCTGTTTGGGAAAAAGGGAAAAAACATTTGGTCCTTTTAAAGGAAAAGGTTTTCCCAAAATTTTTTTAAAGATTTTAAAAAGGGTTTAAAGGTTGATTCCTTTGTTGAAAACAATAAATTTTGTTTGGTTTGGTTTTTTTTGAAAAAGGGTTTTTGTTTCAAGGGTTTTAAATGAAAGGGACTAAGAAAATAACAAAAATTCGGTTGGGAAAAATTTATTTATTGGGAAAATTTAAACCTATTTCTTTTCAAGGGGGTTTTGGGATTTAGAAAACCCTTTCGGAAAGGGGGGTTTGCTTTTTAAGGGATTTAAAATTTAACGTAGAAATTCCCAAATTTTGTTTGGGAATTTAATTTTCAAGGGGTTTTTAACCCCAAAGGTGGTTTTTTGCAAATTTTTTGTTAATTTTTATGGGAAAGAATAAGGAAAAGCAATTTTTTTGGGAAAAAACAAATTCAGTTTACTTTTGAACCTGTTTTGCCAAGGGAACGAAATTTTTGAAATTTTGGGTTTGGGGTTTTTAAATTTGAAGGGCAAATTTTAAAAAGCCCAAAATTTTCCCAAACCTTCACATAATTTAAGGCCCACTTTTCCCTTTTTTTTGGGGTCTAACATTTTGGCCCCTTTTTTTGGGTAATTTTCATCCTTTTAAACCCTATATTTGCCAAAGGCAAAAATTTTTTTGAAGTAAAAATTTTTAAAAAGGAATTGAAATTTAAAATAAAGGGCCCATTTCAAAAGGAAAAGGAAAAGCAACCTTAAAAACCTTTTCCCCAAAAAAAACTTTTTAAAGGAAAATTTTAAAAAAAACCCTTGGGACCAGAAAATTTTTTTCAAACTTTCCCAAAAGATCGAGAAAATGTACATTACGAACATTACGGACACTAAGCCTCCCGCGCTTTGAATATAACACACGTGTAGCCAACTCATGCTCTTTACCAGGACAAATTTATCTCTTACACATGTACACTTCCGCCCAAGCAGTTATTGTAAACGAGCACTTTGTAACACACGCTTTTATTATACACATTGGATTCTACTCTGTTGATTGTTATTGCCTTCTTCCTTAAATATATCATTAGGCGGATGTATCAATAGACTATAGGAGCTTTGTGAAAAATTGGTTTAAAATGTTGCTATGCGAATAAATTCCTGGAATACCAACTTCAATACATTTTTCTACTGGCTGTATACCTCTCTGGAACACACCAATTATCCGTACATGTATGCAGCTAGATCAGAGAAGTTCAGGGAAAAAGTTCCAATGGAATCGATTGATATGCAGCAAAGATTAACACTTTTGAAATTAAGTTATTCAGCAAATTCAAACGGACCTTATTCCGATGTAAACATTGAATGTGAATAGATCGAGGAGACCGCAAATACATGTACAGAAATCGAGACGACCTTTTCTTAAAATTGAACGAAAAAATAGTAAAAATCTTTTAACCGATAACCTACTTTGTAAAAATAGTTATTTTTATTTTTAAACCTGCACACACATGACTTTTAAATTGTTATATTCACGAAAAGGCAATATTTCTATATTGAAAGTTCACGTGATAAGAGCAGACCGGTGTACTCGAAAACTGAAATTGAAAAATGGGTATATTTTGGGAACTTGTAACATGCTAAGGACTATGTGGAACACTCCGAAAAATTTTGACCTGAAAGATCTTTAGATTTTGTATCATTATGTACATGATTTTTTCCAATTTTTTTATCAGTATGCAGCAAAGATCTTACATTTTTTTAATTTCAGTTTCACAAGCTTCTAATGCAATTATCTCGTGCGATTGTTTTTTTAGAAATAACCTTTGATCAGTATCGTCACCGGCATTGTTTTACTATTGATTTCCTCGACTCTATCATAAGAAGAGGTAATTTTCTAGAACTTGCCGCAACACACGCACTGTCCTAAAATCACAATACACTCTAAACCTTTATAAAGACGGCATTCATCCAGATAGTCTTTTATCTCAAGTTTGGCTATAAAAAATAAAAATTCAAATGAAAAGGGACTGTTGGACAAAAAATTAATTCAGCTGGAAACTCTATTCCTACTACTTTTTACTGTTACAACCATGAGTGAGAACCTTCACTCTACACCAAATCATACTTAATAGTATAATCTCTGGTGAGTTCAAACGTGCTAAGCTATTTTATTCATCCATTAATGTGCATTTTACTGAACATTGTGTTTTACCTGCATTGAAATCGAGCAAACTTTCTGAGATAAATGCTTAAATTTTATTGAGACAACTCAATGCGACAATATTTAACTACTCCATGGTATGAGTGAGAACCTTCACTCTACACCAAACCCTACTTAATAGTAGTATTTTCTTGTGGTTTTATCCGTACAGACCTGTGCATGTTACTGAACAGTATATTTTACCTGCATTGATATTGAACAGACTAAATTAAACAGAAAAATCCAGTCGTTATATCCCGATCACTATACGATCACTCCATTAACGGTAGTGGATAGAGGGCGCTGAATTATTCGAGTTGAGACTTATGAAATAAATACACCGACTTTTCGCAGAAGCAAACATCTGTGAGCATATGAAACTTGTATACACCCGCAGTTGAGTATAATTATTTCATTGTACTGAAATTTTATTCTTTGGTATGAGTGAGAATCGTCACTCTATACCACAAGCTCCATGTCGATTTTAATTGTACATTGAAGATATATTTTACCTGTACTCCTGTGTTATTTATTCTTATATTGAAGATATATATTCAACATTTTAACTGATTACAAAAATGTAATGCCATACTACTGGAACACACCCGCGACATCGCGCGTCCGTGACTGAATTCTAGTACCTTTGCCTTATTTTTAGCCTAGATTTTTAGTATTCGTATTGTCATCTGATAAAGTCATGTTGATTGTAAGGTGAAGTTTTCTCTGCTTTCAAAATCTTTCTTTTTCAACCCGTCCTGATTTTCTTACAACAATAAACTTACTACTGTCTGATACGGCAGGTGTCCCCTCATCACCAGACATGACAAATATCTAAAATATGACACATTCAGATCATCATGCTACACTGTAAAAAAAGTAGCGTTACTTTACGACAACCCAGCTGCCACCGTCTAAGGTGTTAAGTTTCATAGTATTACTTAACACAAAAACTGGTGGCAGCTGGGTTGCCACCATATATGGTGATAACTTTCCTAGTGTAATTTAACACGAAAACTGGTGGCAGCTGGGTTGCCACCATTTATGGTGTTAAGTTTCCTAGTGTAACTTAGCACGAAAACCGGTGGCAGCTGGGTTGCCACCATTTCGGGTGTACGCTATCCTCGAGTTAAGGAGTAAACTAACAATAAAATCTACAAGTAATTGTCGTTGTTGTAGCCCCATTTTTAGCGTTTGTTGGTACCTTAAAAATAAGGTTACACCAAATTCAAACTCAGTTTGACACCACAAGTCGTCACAAGCGCACCAATATCTGTGTTCTTCTGACAATTCAACACTAGCACTTAGGACTCGATCCATTCCCTAATTACAATGTAACACTATCTTCTATATAGTCACTGAAGGGTCTGAATAGTTATAGGCTGTGAGAAATGAAACCTCTTTCAAGTGATTAGGATTGTTCTTGGGAAGACATTCCATCTGGCTGATTAGCCTCTTGATTAAAATTTGGTTGACCATTGTCTGAATTTCTATCTGGAGAAGGTACTTTACAGCTGATGAATATTTTCTCTCTTCTTGATTATCAATTATATCACTTTGTAGTAGTTTGAACTTCGACATCAGATCTTCACATGAAGCACCTGTAAATATTTTGACATTTATAATTCCAAAGGCCTTCTTTCCTTCTACAATTATAGTTACATGTCATGAGTCCTGTCTTATATGGATCACTGAAATAAAGAAAACATATGCATCTTTCAAACTAGTATATAATTATATAATTAATTCAATCATGGTTTCTTATTCACAAGGGTCTTTTCTCTAGGACATGTAAACATGTATACCAGATTGACATGTAGTATGCCCTTAAATTAAAAAAAGGAAGTCAAGCTAGGGAGTAAATTAACACCAAACTGACAAGTATTCTTCGTCAATGTAGCACCATTTTGAGCGTTTATGAATACCTTAAAACAAACTAGGTTGCACCAAATATAAAGTCAGTTTAATACACAACAAAATGTGTATCTCTACACTTAGATAATGCATTGATGCACTATATTTAGGGTAATATAACATTGTAAGTTTACGTAAACTCAGTTGACACCACAAGTTCTTCTCTGTAAAAAAGTATTTGGCAAGGTCAATATCACAAATAATTCGAAATATTGCATCTGTATGCATGTACATGTACTCTATGTCCCGATTGACAAGAGCTACACGATGCAAATATGTATATGCATTGATAATTGCATTGTTAATTGTTCTTCCACGAATGTATAAATCATAACTTATCTTTTTCACATTACCTCTTACTCCTTATCTTAAATACAATAAACATTTTTGTTATGGGGTTTGAATATTTATCCGTCAATGGACTTACCATTTTCAACACTCTTCATCACTAAGTTTCAGCTTTTATTTGTAGAATTCCAAGTCGTCTGTCGATCACAGCGTAATATGGCTACGGAACAAAACAACTTAAACTACTGGGTTGGATTGGTAGCTCTTAAAACAATCTTACTATCTTTTGGAAAATAATAATTATCAAAATCTCGACAGAATATTATTATATCTTTGAACAAAATAATTCAAATCAAGTGTAAGACACAAAATGACTCGAACGTAATTCTGTTCAAACTAAACTTGCCCCTTCCCAACCCAGAATCAAATGGTCGCGTCCTTCGGTGAAAATACAACATTTGGTGAAACATTACTCTGTTTTGATTTTACAAAAAAAAAAATCACATCGAGCACGGTTCACGATATCAAATCCGAGATAATCGTATAGTGGCATGGTAGTATTTCCTGGCCCATAAGGGATTTGATAACCTTTTTAGAATTTTCACCACTTTCTAACACTGCCAAAAATTCTACATTCACAGTTAACTGAAGTACTTTCATTTTACTATTCAGAAATGAATTTGAATATGTATCATGACCGTTTACTTTTTTTGCTATCTTTAAGAACCTAAGGCCACTAGTGCTTTTAGGTCTTTTATCGTGCAGTGAATACAAAGTTTTAAAAAATTCTCAAAAATTCATTTTAATCTGTATGTAAAATTATTTCATATTTTTCTACACCTGATTCATCCCTCAGTTTGGGAAAGTATGTTCAGTAGATACTGTATTTTTTGTCCAATCATAATGTTCAGATACATTGACTTAAGTAGGGTACACAAAAGAGCAAAGTAAATTCTGGAATGCAAATACTACCGTGCTACCTATAAGCCACACCGTTTTTTTTTTTTTTTTTAGAATGGATCATATTGGGATTACCTTTTCTAAATCTTAAACGGAAAGCTATTTGTGTCTTGATAAGTTTACACTTTAAAATGGTATGTTGGTGTGAAATTACACGGTGAAGTAACACTTTTAAATGGAAAGTTAGTGAATAATTACACTTGAGTGATACATAAGACGTGTTATGGTGTAAAGCTATGAAACACTCAAATTTTCGATAATATTTGTTTATATATGGTGTAAACTTTGATGTAACGTTTCGACCGTTTCTGAATGATTGTATACATCTTACACGGAGGTTACACTTATTCGAGAAGCAAGTTGCACATAATCCATACTGTTAAGTGTAAAAGAGGGGCGAAAGATACCAGAGGGACAGTCAAACTCATACATTGAAAATAAACTGACAACGCCATGGCTAAAAATTAAAAAGACAAACAGACAAATAATAGTACACAAGACACCACATAGAAAACTAAAGACTAAGCAACACGAACCCCACCAAAAAACTGGGGGTGATCCCAGGTGCTCCGGAAGGGTAAGCAGATCCTGCTCCACATGTGGCACCCGTCGTTTGCTTATGTTATTACAAATCCGGTAAATAGTCTAATTCGGTAGGTCACATTCGTGAAAAGGGACGGGTATTGTAGTTAAGACATAAGGAACATATCCGATATCATCTGTTAAACGGTTATTCCATAACGGTCAACCAACTCGTGATGCGTCCGTAAAATTTACGAAGGGATGATTTCAACTTCACCATTTGGAACTCTTGGTTTAATAGCTTCCTTGTGAGCAGCAATCCTCTATGAAGGAAATCATGATAGGAAATACAAGTCCGGGAATATCTTATCAATTGGGAGATTTATACTCCGTATGCAGGCGCTGCTGGAATGTTGCTACATAGAAATGGAAAGTTCACAATTGGGAAGCTGAAATCATCTCTTTTGTCGTAAAGTTTTGTTTTCAACCGACCCTCATTATCAATTTCTAGATGTAAGTCAAGATATGAGGCAGACTTAACTGTATCTGTAGTATCCTTTATCTCTAGTTCGATAGGATAGATTCGTTCAACATAGTCATCAAATTTGTATTATTTAGTGAGAGAACATCATCTATATAGCGGAACGTAAAGTTAAAGGATATTGCTAACTTATTATCTTTCTTCCTAAGAAGTTCCTGTATGAAGTCAGCCTCATATTAATAATGAAAGAACCTTAGTGAGCGCGCTCACATACCCCACGTCCCCACATTGTCATTGGAGAAATAAAATAAGTGTAAGAAAAAAAAATTGTATCAGAAAAAAAAAATTGAATCATAATTTCCTGTCAATATGCACATCTACATAGTATGTCCTTATTATCTACACAGTTTCATGAAATTCTGTTGTGTGGTTTCAGAGGAGTTGCGATGACAAACTGTTGCAGAAGTACATTGAAGCAAATAAGTTCAAAGGGGCGTAACTCCTGGAAAAAAATTGAATCGTAATTTCCTGTCAATATGCACATCTACGTAGTATGTCCTTATTATCTGAAAAGGTTTCATGAAATTCTGTTGTGTGGTTTGAGAGGAGTTGCGATGACAAAAGGTTGCAGTAGTATATTGGGCAAATAAGTTCAAAGGGGCGTAACTCCTGGAAAAAAATTGAATCGTAATTTCCTGTCGATATGCACATCTGCGTAGTATGTCCTTATTATCTGAAAAGGTTTCATGAAATTCTGTTGTGTGGTTTCAGAGGAGTTGCAATGACAAAAGGTTGCAGTAGTATATTGGGCAAATAAGTTCAAAGGGGCGTAACTCCTGGAAAAAATATTGAATCCTAATTTCCTGTCGATATGCACATCTACGTAGTATGTCCTTATTATCTGAAAAGGTTTCACGAAATTCTGTTGTGTGGTTTGAGAGGAGTTGCGATGACAAACTGTTGCAGTAGTACATTAAAGTAAATAAGTTCAAAGGGGCGTAACTCCTAGAAAAAGAATTGAATCGTAATTTCCTGTCGATATGCACAACTACATAGTATGTCCTTATTATCTGAAAAGGTTTCGTGAAATTCTGTTGTGTGGTTTGAGAGGAGTTGCGATGACAAGAAACAGGACTGACGGACGGACGGACGGACGGAAAAACACGTCCTCCAAACGTAACAAATATGTTGTCAATCAAGAAATCAAGCATCTTGATAATGTCAGTTTCAAAGAATTTTTTGTTTGAGTCAGAGTGATTCTTTACAAAGTAGGATTTATCCTTCCCCAAGACAAGACACTTGTATCTACGTTCGCCATTCTTTTTTATGAAACAAAGCAATACCAACTCTTTTAGTTTGGAATGGGGAATACTTGTGTAAAGTGTAGAAAAGTCAAATTTTTTAATACTATTGCAAGATGAGAGAGTCTTACATTGTATGTACTCTAAAAGATCTTTGGAAATTTTTAGTATCTACACCTGATTCACGCCACCTCTAGAATAGGCAGTTTCACAATAACTTTGAAAACCCGGCTTTGATTGCTTATAAAATAGATGTCAATAATTTAGAAAGAGGTTTCGTGGAACACTTTGAAGACCCAGCAATATACCGTTGTTTGTAAGGACACTTATGTAGTTTAGGTATCCAATACAGTGATGGAAGATCCAGTTCGTCATCTTTGGTTGAAATTCCAAAGGAACATAGAACAGACCTATGATTATCAAGGATTTCCTCTTTGGTAAGTGTCGTGAGAGTATATGTTGAGTTTCCAAATGAATTGTCAATACCTAATTCATTTATCAAGCAGTTTATGTAATGAGATTTGCACACAAAAACGATGTTGTTTGGGGCTTTATCTGCGGGGACAACAACATATTTGTCATGGAGGTAGGACAAGTGTTTTGCAACATTTGGGTCTTTAAAGATTGACGTAGCATGGGTATTGATTGACCCATTTAGTTTCTTAATTCGGATTTGTATCAACGACCTCACAGCCTTAATCCATTCGGAAAGAGTATCTACGTCTTCTTTCTCGCGTTTAGCCCATTGCCTGGCATAATCCTCGACTGAATCCATCAGTATTTTGAAGTTGTATTTCCAATTGATGGATTTAGGCTCACGATATTTCGGACCTTTGGATAACAAATTTCGCAGGGAAGTGTTATTGACAATGTTGAGGTCTCCGGTAATAACGTGTCCAGCCGGATTATATGTGAATTGGGAACTAGCACAGGTGCAGTCAGGAGGTTTAGACTTGAAGTCGTCAATGTTGAGATCCTGCAAAACGTGTTTGTAATTGAAAATTATTTAGTTGCAATTGGTTTGGTATAGGTATAAGAAATTATTGGTACAGACTGATCTTTAAAATAAGGAGGTATTTTCGACTGAACTAATTTATGATGAAGGATATTGCCTAGATTGACGCCATCGAGACCTTTGTTGGCAAAGGAAAGTTTAAGAAAAGATCTTTTCTCTTTTTCATCTTTTCCAATGCGAACTGGTTTGAAAAGTTTGTGACTTGCAATATCCGAAATGATAGCTGTAAGCTTGTATTGGTTTGAATGAGAATTTGTAACAGTGGTTTCCAAACATAAATTGAACAGAGAGTGAAGTTTTGAAAGGGGTAATGAATAAAGTTTTGTGCGAATGTGATGAATACCTAAAGGCTTTTGTATAAATGGCAGCAAGTCATTAATAGAGACATCATGCAGAGTAGGTTAGGATGAAATCACACTTAGGTGATACCTTTGGATGAAATCAAACTTAGGATGAAATCACACTTAGGTGATACCTAACACGATTTTTGGTGTTAAACACTCAAACACACTGATTTTCTGGAATAGTTGTCCTAAATATAGTCATTAGTGTAACTTTTTGGTGTAACATTTCATCCATGTAATGACAACAGCAATAAACCTCGTACGCGGCCGTGTTCAGTTCTTCTACAAGACATTTTGGATTTAAATGACTCTGAACAACACTGTCTCAAACCAAAAACTGCAAAACCTGTAAAATTTTAATATAAACAGATGCTCAATTCACTAGCAATTTAACTAAGACATCTTATTTTACCAGAATATACGATGATCTGAATTGTAAATCAACAAATCATTCCTCGCCTACGGATTAGAGTGTAACCTTTGCGGATTGATATATGTCGGTGAAACGAAAGGAAGTCTTAATAAACGTATGTGCGGCCATAGATCAGACATTAACAATAATGCAAGCGACATTGTTAACCAGCATTTCAATCAGCCTAATCATTCAATCCTTTCTATGTAAGCTCGCATCATCGAAAAAATATACCACAGGACTAACAATCCCCATCTTGCAACACCTCTTCGTAGACAAAAAGAAGATTACTGGATTCGACGATTGGGAACTGCGACACCATATGGTTGCAATGACAAAATTGATGGTATAGGTATTCTATCTAGTCCTTCCTGTAGCTCGGTCTACTCCTCGACGTAGACGAAGTCATGGTCATCGTCATTATACTCTCCATGATGTCTCTATTAATGACCTGCTAACCGTTAGGTATTCATCACATTCGCACGAAGCTTTATTCATTACCCCTTTCAAAACTTCATTCTCCGTACAACTTCTGTTTGGAAACCACTGTTACAAACCCCCATTCAAACCAATACAAACTTACAGCTATCATCTCGGATATTGCAAGTCACAGACTTTTTAAACCAGTTCGCATTGGAAAAGATGAAAAGGAGAAAAGATCCTTTCTAAAACTTTCCTTTGCCAACAAAGGTCTCGATGCCATCAACTTGGGCAGTATCCTTCATCATAAATCAGTTCAATCGAAAATACCTCCCTATTTTAAAGATCAGTCTGTACCTATCATTTCTTATACCTATACTAAACCAATTGTAACTAAAATTTTCAATTACAAACACGTTTTGCAAGATCTCAGTATTGACGACTTCAAGTCTAAACCTCCTGATTGCACCTGTACTAGTTCCCCATTCATATATAATCCGGCTGGCCATGTTATTACTGGTAACTTAAACACTGTCAATAACATTTCTCTGCGAAATGTGTTATCCAAAGGCCCGAAATATCGTGAGTCTAAATCCATCAATTGGAAACGCAACTTCAAAATACTGATTGATTCAGTCGAGGATTATGCCAGGCAATGGGTTAAACGCGAGAAAGAAGACGTAGATACTCTTTCGGAATTGATTAATGCTGTGAGGTCGTTGATACCTGTGAGGTCGTTGATATAAATCAGAATTAAATAAAATGCTCCGCTGGCCGCAGCTTGATACGACCGCAGAGGTCGAACCCTGAACAGTTGGAGCAAGTATGGACACAACATTTAAGCTTAAAACAGCTCTGAATTTGGATTGTGATCGAATATTTGACACAGGATAGGTTTGTGACACAAAATAAATGTGGTCAAAGAAGTGAAAAATTTGATATTGGACAGTACACTTACCTATTATGGTCCAATATCCAAAATCTAAATACATGGTTAGAATCATCATATCAAAGAACCCAACGATTTCAATTGTTGATGAAATTAAGCAAAAGTTTATTTTAGGACCCTTTGGACCTCATTGTGGACAAATTTGATAACGGAGCCCAAAATCCAAAATCTAAATACATGTTTAGATTCAGTATTTTAAAGAACCCCATATATATACAATTTATGTTGAAATCAAACAAAGTTTAATTTTACAGTCGGAAAGTTGACCCCGGTTTGACCCCATTTCTTAAAGCAACAATGGAAGTCATGTGACTACCATATTTTGGCTTTTTTTTTGTCATTTTTTCTTCAACTGAAACGAGTCTGTTTTCTTTGTTTGGAAATTTCTTTCTTAACTTCTGGGGAATCTATGCTGAATTTAAAATATGTGATGAGGCTTTTTATGAACTGGCCTGTGTCAAATTTGTGCCACTTAATACGTTGTAATACGCAAATGTGCCACTTCGATGTGTCGAAATTTCTGACGAAGCGGTGGCGATAGTGATTGACGAGTTACGTCCCTTTTGTTGACACTTTTCATGAACAAACTTATTTGTACTATTATATATATATTTGAACCATATGCTGTTATTTACATGTGAAAATAATTAAAATAAGTAATCTTTTAACTAAATATATTTTATACTACAGACATATGTAAAACAATTAGTTAAAACAGATATTTTATCATTTTTAAAACAGTTCCAGGACAGAAATAGGGCTTTAATATTACAGTAACTGTTACCCTGGGCCATAATATATTATTCCACAAGTTACTTTAATATTTTGGTAAATATTTTTACTGTTGTAACCAAATAATACAAACACAGAAATAAATTTATACTTCATAAAGGCCAGGGCTAGCCAATATTTGCATTAATACTGGATCTAGACACTGTTGAAATGTTGACATTCCTTGGCAATACTGATCTATATAGCCTTTTTCATATATATTTAAAAGAAATAATAATCAAAGTGTTTTCAATGTAAATTCTTCATAATTTGAATTAAAATGAAATTGGTTTGCAATCTGCGTATGTTTAATAATTAAATAAATATAACAATAAATTGTGTCTCATTCCATACAGGTTCTACTGAAAGCACTCAAATTGTGAAAAAAAAGCATAAACTAATGGAGAATAATTTATATGGATAATAACGAGGAAGATTCGATCTCATATTTTTCTTCTTTAGTAAAATAACTAGGCATATTAAGTATTTCAGTGCAGTTTTTGAGTGCTCAGTCAATAATTATATTTTTCAATTTTTTGCTACACAAATTAGTCACACATATTTAATTATGAAAATGCTTTGAATAAGAGTGATTAAAATGCAACTCTGATAGAGATTGCTTAAAGTTCTAAGGAAAAGACTTTTATGTTTGAAAGTTTCCATTGTACATGTAATATTTGCATTTACTTTTGCAGGAGTCTTTCATCTTTTTTTTTAAATAATGTGATTCTTTCCAGTCATCCTAATTCAAGGTTGTGCACAGACAGTAAATAGAATTTCCTTACCTTATTGTTTTAGTTAACGTCAAACATTTCACTTAAAGAGAATAATTAATCCAGTCAAATTCACAGCTGAACTCGCCATTGCTTTTTCAAACAGACACACTAAACATGCTAAATATCAGTTGAACGGCAAACGCCTGAATCTGACAGATAAAGGTCAATCTGTCGACACAAAAAGTACCCGTATGTAAAATGTTTACGCCCACAAACAGCGCCACCTATAATTATTTCTACGGCATCTTTGAGACCGATGTTCCGTTCTGTAGGAAATTAAAACATTAAATTAACTGAAACATAGAATAGTAAGTATAGAAAACATATTTAAATATATATTTTTATATGACTAACTATGTATGATATGCTGGCAATATGCGCAATGTTCTTTAATTCCACATTGAAAAGGAGTTTGTTCCGTATGTTAAAATGGCGGATTTCAATGTTTACATTTTTTCATCAAAGTAAAAGCTGACACACTTTCGTGACCAATCATTTATAAGCAATTTTGTTCTTGTTTTTTGAAGATCATCCAATGACATTTACTGTTATATAAGTGGCTACACGTTACCAGCCATCGTTACATAACCACGTTGTTTTTGAAGAGGACTTCTCACGGAAGGTTGTATTAGCAATTTTCTTCAGAAAAATCACAATAATCTTCGTAATATTTCCATATATTGAGTTCTTATAACAACACACACATACTTATAACATCTACGAAGTATCCAGACGTGTTTTGTTGTCAATCTAAACACAACTCTGTGTAAATTCAGCCGATTTAGGTCCTGGTTTATCAGTTCAATTTTTTTTTATACACGCGGCCATTCTTTTAAATTTTTTTTTATTTAACATGTACATGTATTTTCATACGTTGTTGTCCCTGTACACTTAGCATTACTTTCTTCTTTAATTGTAACGGGCATTAGATTGATTGATTGTTAATAATTAAAGGATTCATTTTGCACAATGCCGCATAAAACTAATTGTAGCTTAGTACACAGTGGAAGGGAGCCAGGTCCCTGTAAAATTTGTGGCACAGACGATCATACAAAGCGTTATGTTCATATGTGTCAGAAAAAGGATAGATTACCTGCATATTATAAATATGTAAAGGAACTTCATACTATTGAAGATGAAGATTGCATTTGCTGGAAATGTGATGGAAAGTTAACAAGGGACAGTTGTCTCTTGAGCGATGATGTAACACCCCCTGCTAAACGCAGAAGTCTAGAATTCAGTGATGGTGCAAGTAATGCACCAGTATTTTCTGGATCTATTTCAGGTTCATGTTCCACTTTCAGTGATTGTGCAAGTAATGCACCAAATTTATGTGTCTCTATTTCAGGTTCATGTTTCCTTTCATCTTTACATTGTGATAAATCATGTAGCGTTACTTCGGTCGAGTCCCACAAGTTTAAGACTTGCTTTAAGACTTGGGACTCTTCTCGGCAGCCACTTCCTGATTCCAGTGATGTTAAGGTTACATTATGTGAGCATCATTATAGAGAGTATCAGAAATGTGTTCGTGATATAAACTGTTGTATATGTGACAAATCTTTAAAATATTCAAAAAAGTTTGTTAATATATCTCCAGATAAACATGACCATTTCAACCTGTACATTACAGAAGAATTAAATGTTGAAAAAAATAGAATCTGAAAGCATGATAGTATGTTTGAGTTGCTATAGATCATACAACGTGTTTTCAAAATCTACTAATTTCACATTAATTCATGCACAGTCTGATGGATTTTTAGTCGATTGTTTACAGGAGTTTGATGAGATTGATCTTAAATCAGTTGACGTCACAAACATTGATTTATTTTGTTTCAGGATGATTCTGGCAGAAGTTTTAAACAAATTCTTGACATATAAACCACTTCTACTGCAATCTTTATACTCAGAATATTGTGGACATGTCTCAAAATTCTGCAACAGTTTAAACATTTCATTAAATGTTGAGAGTGAAAATAGAATTAAGCATGATATTAGGTGGATTTTTAGAATGCTTAAGTCATGCTTAGGTTCTGCACTTCACTATTGGGTGCCAGAGAGTTTGAACACAGGTAGGATGGTATACAGAGTAGGTACAGACTTCATGCGCTGTGCACATTCACAGCTTAATGGTCATAAAAAAGTATTGATGAACTTCAAGCTGTGAATAAGGCCTTGCAGAACAAACTTGATGACTTGTCAGAAAGTTTGCAGGCAATGAAGAAGATTGAATGTCTTGATGAAACATTAAAAATCACCAGACAGTGTATTAAATCATATGTTTCTTCGAGTGTTAATTCTTCTGAACTACCTGATATTAGATGCTTTGATGTGCATGATGAGATACAGAAGCTTGACCCTGTTCTTTGGAATTTCATTTATAGACTTACTGCAAATGAAATTGAGGAGAAAGAATTGCGCAGACATGTGTTTTATTCATGGGAAAACAGCTATTTGGGTATGGATGATTCATGTTTCACAGTTGCATCTTTTTGACAATTTAGATAAAAACCAAAAGTATGCTATAGTTGGGAACGGAGCAAACAAATCAGGTTTTCATGGCACGACTATTCAAGCAGTTACACCAAAGCCGAGTGTTAAGCATGATTTTACAGATGTTCCAAAGCCATCTGAGCCTAGTTATTCCGATCAGAGTGCTTCGGAAACCAGTATAAAATCAGTATCTAGGAGTATTCCATCTGATTTGATTAAGGCCTTAAAGGAACCTGAAGACAACATTGGTGAACCTTCAAACATTAAAGTAAATAGGTTTACTCGGTTATCTTTAGATGATTTTTCTATATCTGAGGGGGAGCAAGTTGCGTGGGATAAACATGTGTAAGATTTGTCTGCGTACTGTTTCTCTAAATCAGTGTTGAAAACAAATCATATTGTAGTTCCTGGTCTTAAGGCTTATTTAGCATATGACTGCAGCCAGACAGAGGTTTCTGAGTTTCACTCAATTGCAGTTTTGGATGAAACAGCGGACTCCAAAGCTACAGTTGAGTTAACACTCAACATTTTGTATGATAAGTTCCAGGTTGGAACTAAGATCAACTATTTAGTTGTAGTTGGTGATGGTAAGTCTTATGATATTCTCATTAAGCTTAAATCAGAATATGGTAATGCACTAGATTGAGTTTTGCCATACCCTGGAGATTGGCATATTCTGAAAAACCTGCTACCAGTGTTTATTAAGATATACTATGATGCTGGCCTGAAAGAACTAGCTGTCAAGTTTCATCATGGGGCCACTCTGAAGGTATTAACAGAGTGCACTAGATTTCCATGACCCACCGGTTTTATCACATGTTTGGGAAGCCATGTTCAGATATCAGGTAGAGTCTTTCATGAGGTCACACAGGTCACCAGGTGTTGCTTGTTTTGATAATGATTTTCAGAAAATCAATTCTGTCATTTTGAAAGTGCTGACATTACAGTTAGTAGAGACTGTAATGGGAATCTTGAAGGTGATATTCAAGATTTCAAGGTATGGTCTTCTGTTTTGGAACAGAAGGATAGGTTTTCTATGATGTTGCAAGGTGTACAAGTCGAATTCGATGAATGGCGTAAGCAATCAAGTGAACAAAGCGAGACATTTCGTTTTGGGATAATTTCATTCATGTAGACTTTATGGCATACCTTGGTCTATACGTTGCCATTAGGGAACAGAATTGGGATTTACGAAATGCCTCGCTGAAGAACTTGGCTTGCCTTTTCACTGCTTTTGACAGGCATAATTACATGCGTATGATTCCTTATCACTTTGCTGACCTTCTTACATTCCCTCTCGATGTCATACACCATTTTAAGGCTGGTTGCTTTGCAGTGTCTTTGTCTGGGGATAATTTTTTTTCAGTGGCTCTTGATGAAGCTCATGAGATGGAGATCAATCTCAAGACCAAAAAGGCAATAAACACCTTCAGTTTACCTTCATTGACTGCCATGACATATTATCTGCCTTACAGAGCTGAAACATTGCATAATCTGAAGGTGAAGTTAGATATTGAAAGTGGTCAGTCAGGTAAACGCAAGGAATTGTCAAAGTCTTACATTCATAGTGAAGAGCAGACCATTTTCCAATATGAGGAAAATGGAAGGTTTCCTCACTATTTGTTGACGATTTGGTAGGTAATCTTCATCACATATTTACACACACCACCGCTACTAGTGACCAGGCAGATTCCCTTTTGAGGTACAGGTACTATGGAAGTGAGGACATGAATAATTATATTCAGTGTTTCTTGATCAGGGTCCCCGATATTTCAGTTAAGCAGCCACACAGGAAAAGGCGAAACCTTAAAACCTTTTCTTCTCCTAAGGTGACTGTTTATAAGCAGAAGAAAGAGATCAAGGATAATAAGACTGTGATCTCTTGTTTACGCAAGCAAATAGCTTTTTCAAAACTATCCTCAGAACCAGTTACTGATCTGGATCAGTTTTTGGCTTTGCCTAGAGCTATTTGTGATGCGGAAGGCATTCCCCTGAAAGGTCAGAAGTCATTGTCCCTTCATCATTTTAGGTCACGCTATCCTGATGCCTTCCTTTCTGCTTTACCCACAGAGACAGGACTTACTGCAGTTATACTGGAAGGCATGTTTATGATTAACTCCAACCCAGCCCCTCAGCATAAGACCTTTGGAGATTACACTAAGTTTATATTTGACAGGTGGATTGTTAGGTCATATAAGCAGTTTTCTGCTTCAGAAATCCATGTTGTGTTTGATCACCCAAACAGGCATGGTTGTAGTCCGAAGGATGTGGAGAGGTCACGAAGAGATAGTAGTGTTCAGGCGACTGACTCTGCTGTGTTGAGTTCAGTAGTACATGAAGGTCTTTTGCTGCCTTCCAGTTGGAGGTCTTTTCTAGCCAACCGTGAAAACAAGAGAAACTTGGTGAATTTTTGTCCTATGAGCTTTTAAGACTTGCATTGTCATTTTTCATAGATGGTTTGTGTACTGTCATTACAGCTGGTGGTTTTGACGACGACAACCGTGACAAAGCACTTGGAATCTCTTCGCTTCACGTTGGCATTGTAGAGTTTGCACAGCTGTCTGCAAATCACGAAGAAGGTGATACACGGGTTTGGTTACATGCGTCTCAGGCAGCTGCCAGTAGAGTTATTATTTATAGTCCTGATACAGACACCTTTTCATTGGTCTCCTATTGTTAAATCCCTTAGGAAGTCAGTTTTGTACAGACTAAGGATACTCCTATGAGAAGACTTTTATAGATATGATGAGATTCCTTTCACTTCTTTCTCATGACCTCTCTCTGCAAGGTATACATGATATTGAATCATGCATTCAGATGTTGTATATTTGCAGTGGATGTGATTTTGTGTCATTCTTCCATGGTTGTGGTAAGAAAGCATTTTAGATGGCTTTACCAGAATGCACAGTTTATTACAGGTGATTTGAACCTTTCCACTCACGATGAAACAGGGCTATGTTCATTTTATAGATTGGTAGCATCAGTATACTTTGCTAAACATAGACCTGCTTTTCGGCCATCTGCTTCTATTGGTGATTTATATAACACTATTGAACTGGGTGACGGATTAGAAAGTCACACAGCATTGGTTAAGATCATACGTGAGCATATGTGGGAGTGTATACAATCTGAGGATAATATGCTTCCCAATTCGGATGCCTTACAGCTTCATTGGGATAGAAGTTGTTGGGTTGCAAAGTACTGGAAGCAAGCACTTGATAATTCTATGCATTTAGAACCCATAGACAAATCTGGTTGGATTATTAAAAACACAATTGTATCTGTAGTTTGGGATTCTGATGTAAACATAGATAAAGTGGAGAAAACTATTAAGTGGTACACCAAGGGTTGCTCTTGCAAAAGTGGTTGTACCACTAATAGATGCAGTTGCAGGAAGTCTGGTCTTAGTGTTGGTGGTTATTGTGGCCCAGGTTGTAAGTGTCAGAACTGTAAGAACATTGCTAGTTGTCAAAATGAACTTCCAGAGTTGTTTGATGAATTAGAATGTTTTTCTGATGTTGAGTTAGATGCTTGTAGCGATATTGATTCTGATTCTAATTCTGATGAAGGTGAGGATGAAATGCAAATTGCCCCATCTCACCCATCAGAAGAGTTTCAGCAATATTGGGATACTTTTGGTATTTTAACAGGTGAGCTAGTACCAGATCTGTAAATCTGCCGAGTATTTCCTCGCACCTTACAACTGACTCATTTTGTTTAAAGACCCTTCCATTACAACCATGCCCTGCTGTTTTTATATAACTAGGATTTTGCAGTTTAGTCCCTTTTCCTAGCACCATACAGTGTATTTAAAAATAGCAGCCCCTGAGTCCATGAAAATCATGAATGAATGTATTGATTGATCGATTGATTGACGTTTAACACTACTTTCATCACTGTTGGGCTTTTTCGTGGCCGTCAATTTTTGTTGGAGGAAGAAGCTGCAGAGAACCACTGACATTCATAGTCAATTAAGTAAATGAATGTAAAGTCCATGAAAAATTGCTTTCAAGCGTACATTTATTGTCAGATGTTTATGCAATTTACATCAAAGTTTTATATCAGTAACGTTTCCTTCAAGTTTAAAAAAACAGTCCTATTCAATAATGTTCTCCGAAGTGACTTCCTTGGAAAAATAAGTTTATGCAAAAGCATCGTCAAGCATACACAATTGTTAAGATTATTTTTTAAAATTTATATCAAAAGTTTATATCATATATATAAAGTTTGGAAAGTGAGATCTGAAGGTTATTTATATTATTATTTCAATAATAACATCCATTTATGATAAAATACATTGTAACCTGATAAGTATACATAAAATTAAAATAAGGAGATAAGGTATGAATGCCAATGAGACAGCTATCCTCGTGCAGTGGATTTAAGCAACTATCAGTGTCAGTATGGCATTCAACAATGAGCAAAGCCTGTACTGTATTATCAACTTTATTTAAAACCCAACATGTGAAACATTGCTGAATGAAAAGAAATTCTCTCCTGTATGTATTTAGTTTCCTACATTTGTCTCCTGCATTTTGTAATTTGTAGGATATATTTATTTTCCTCCTCTGCTGAAAAGTTATTTATTTGTAGTTATCATTTTATTCATTTTCATATAACTCCCTACTCCACCCCATCTACCTATCCCCTACTCCACCCAACCCCCATTTAAGTACACAGCAAGGTGTGATTGTATCTGTTGTGTTTTTAATATGAATGATAGGTATCGGTTGTATGGTGTGTTCCTGTTAATTCAGTTGTATCAATATATATGTTACAGTACAAATTGAAATACACTAGGATCCAGAATCCTCCTAGTACAAATTTGGAATCCAATATCTATTATTATGATTCATTTTTATCAAATACAATATTTAAATTACTTTCCAGAGATTAAGGTTTGGGTTGAGTTTGCCCTATTGATAAGTACAAAATTGATAAGATTTACCATATATACAAATGTAGGTATTTTTAATATATATAGTAATTTGATGCATTTTTTTATAATACATACATTTAAGTTTTGCTGAAACCTTAACGTTAAAGTGCATCGTATGAACTTATGCTGCTGTGAATTTTAGTCAAGATTGAAAGACTATGGTATAATTGCCAGTGAGACAACACTCCAGCAATAAAAATAAGAAGATTTTGTATAATTACCAGTGAGACAGTATTCTACCAAAAAAAAATATGTGGTATATAGCCAGTGAGACACACCACCGATTTGTGCGAAGTGAATACTGGATCCCAATTACTTCCAATTTGTACTGTAGCAAACTGTATATCCAGTACTTGCAACCACTTTTAAAATGAGTTTACTTAATAATGGCCAATTACCCTTATAAGTTATTTAAGATTAATGTAAATGATGGACATGACTAGTTTTTGGACATATTGACGAAGGGTGGAAGGGAAATAATTGTGTACAACATTATCATATTAATTTCAGTTAATTTATTTTTCAATTGGAGGCCAGAAATGACCATTACTGCTGTATCTGTGTATTCAGATCATCTTATTTTCTCATTAATTTACTTTTATAAATACTTTATTCCTGTTTGTAAAAACTGGTGTTGATTATTTATTTACTTTTTTACAAATTTCAAAGTATATACAGTAATAAATGGTATCAGCATTCCTGAAGTCTAAATATTAAATTTTGCAATAATTGTACTTTAAAAACCTCTTATCTTAACCATGCACACATAGTTCATGTAGTTACAACGAAATATTTTTTACATACTCTAATATTTGATATAGCATATTAGGTCATTTTCTGGTGTCCACTTAAGATTGCTACTTAAACAAAGCCCTTTATTTTATTTTATTTTCTTATCGTATACACTTTTCAGGTGTATTCAGGGTAAGCATATTTAATTTATTATATTTATTTCATAAATAATGAGTAATTTAGATTTAGTTACTGTCCAAGTACCAGTGAAACATAATGTTCTGGTGCTTGGACATAGTTTTGTTGCTCGTTTGGGAAATGATGTATCTCGAATTCCATCTTTAAGACCTGATTTTGAGATTGATCAGGCTGTAGTTCACTGTCTTGGTTTCAGGGGTGTTGTCGGTCACCTTATAGAAGATACGTCAGGGAAACTTCACCACGAACTCCATAGTTTTCGTCCGGAAATGGTGATCCTGCAGATAGGTGGTAATGACATAGATAACAAACAAAATTATCATCCACAGGTATACATGGAGTCGGTGAAACATTTCATCACAAAGCTCCAGACCGTATACCAGGTACAAAAAGTTGTTCTTTGTGAGATTTTTCCACGTCGTAAAGTCCGGCAAACAGACGTTGACTTTTACAATGAGGAAAAGGATATGTTGAATAGGGAGTTGGATGCTCACTATTCAGTTAGGCATGCATCACCTGGTGTTGTGTTTTGGTACCACAGGGGTGGTATAACAAGTTCAGAGAGTTATTTTGATAAGCATGGTGTTCATCTTAATGACGAAGGTACTAAACGTTTTTATTTTAGTATCAGAAGGGCTATTGGAAGTATTTACCCAGAATGATAGTTCAATAGTCCTTCAAGTTTGAATTTTGTAATAAAAAGAAGTTCTTACTGTATGCATATGCCTAACTAAGTACCTATTTTTTTTATGTTACGAAGTTTTCATCTGTCATATGTCTATTGTCCTTGACCTTGTTTTTATGGTAAAGTGAATGCTTGAAGAAAAAACTCACTTATGCTTCATAGGATAACTGTATTTGGTATATATATAGGTTCCTTTCAATATGTTCATGTCTATATTTGGTGTATGGAATGATTGTAAGGTATATATTGACAATGTGTAGTTGTTGTGGTTTGATCTATATCTCAGATACTATTTCAGCAATAGGGATACTATATTTGGTGTATTGAATGATTTTAAGGTGTACAGTTCCGACTTGCAGGTTTCATCCTATCGTGACTTTAAACTGTTAGGGTTCATTGTTCAATGTTTTGTTTTTGTTGTTTTGTCTCTATCTTGTATATCATGTATATAGTTACATTTGGTGTATGGAATGACAAAGGTGTACATGTATGTCTGGCAGGTTTAATACAGCCTTGACTTTATTTTTCATGGTTCATTGGTCAATGATAATTTTTCACTGATTTGTTGGTTTATCAGATACTATAAGCAATTAAAGGTTAACTATGTTTGGTGTATGGAATGATTGTAAGGTTTTCATGTATTGTGTTTGGTTTAACTCCTTTGTGTATCTGGTATTTACAGCTCTGGAGCTTTGTGATGAAAAGCCTTGTGATGAGGTGTAAATTATAAAAAACATGCATTTGTTCAATTTTTCAATTAATTTTAGACCCTTCTACTAAATTTAGGTTACAAATAAAATAAAATTTTAGTTTTCATCAAGATTTATAAGATAATGAATAATGAAATAATGATAATAAATGAACAAAAAAAACGGTTTGTATGCAAATTTAGCTTTTGTGTCAATTTGTTACAGTTCAGGTCTCTTTTAAACGATTTTAAGTAATTCATTTTTAAACCCTTTTAAATTATAATAAGTAAAGGTCATTTCACTTTCCTTAATAAATCCCACAAATTTTAAAGAAAGACATAAGTGAATTATGTATATAGGAACATCTGAGATTTTTTTTTTAATATAAGTTATCTAATTTTCTTTATTTTTAAGTTTTCTGATTAAATCATTTTATTTCTGTTTTTTAAGTTACTTGAGAAATATGGGTTTGTTAAAACAATATTCAATTTGGAAGAAAAATTATTAATATTTTTACTATTCAAAAGTAAATCGGCTTTAATTTTTAAACTACCATACAACTTCGTGGAGAGTGGTAGATCATTGTCTACAATGTTTTTCATGTTGTTGGGAACAGTTTAAAAGCATTTCATTTTGTTTATTAAATGCTATTTAAAAAAATTTATTATTAATTATAATTAACTATTTATGGGTTATTTGAAACTTTTGACTGACGAACATTTGAAGAAATATATGGAATAGATGAAACTTTGTTGTTATTAAATGTCATGAAATGAAAAGGAACTTGAAATAAAATGTATCGTCCTGAACATGCATGAAATATTTGCCACTGGACGTTAAGCAATCAATCAATAAATAAAATGTACAACTTCATGGAGAGTGGTAGATCATTGTCTACAATGTTTTTCATGTTGTTGGTAAAACATTTGAATTTCGTTAAAACTAAAATAATCTGTGTTATGGTATTACTTAGTCTGTCATTGACTTCTTCCGTGTGTAGACTCGATAATTTTAGGGCATACGAAACAGTTACAGGGGTGGTAATGTAATCGCTAACATAAAATGTTATTTTTTTGCGACATATGGAAAAGAATCATTTTTTGTAAAGAAAACTTAAGTAGAGAAGACATTCAAAATACTAAAATAACGAGGTCCAATTAGTAAGCCAGCATGGGGTAAAAACGACGAATCAAAAGAATTCAACTTTATATATAACTAATATAGGACAATGGTGTTGATTAAAAATTACACCATTCCAGGCCCTTTTGTTTTCCACATAATTAATATTACCAAAAATTAACAAGTTCCGAATCGAACCCGATACCGATACCAATAGTATATGTCACCTGTTACCTATTACCTAATCTGTACGTTCCGCATCTGTCAGGCGCACCACCAAACGGTATATTTGGGATTGGCTATATACACGGGTCATAATCATTGTTTCCTATTGTAGTATTTTAATCAGCATGAATTTAAAAGATGACAATACGAATACTAAAGATTCAGACTTAAAATAAGGGTAGGTACAGTTTCTAATTTGTTAGCAGGTATGACGTAAAAACGGCGAATAAAAGAATTCAACTTTATATATAACTAATATAGGACAATGGCGTTGAGCAAAAATTACACCATTCCAGGCCCTTTTGTTTTCGAAATAATAATTAGTTCCAGGTCGACGGGTTCAAACAGAAAGATTTTGAAAGTAGAGAAAACCGTGCATCTTATAAACAGCATGACTTTATCAGATGACAATACCAATACTGAAAATCCAGGCTAAACATAAGGCTTATACATAATTAGATACTTTAATTCAGTCACTGATCCGCAGTGTCACGGGTGTGTTCTACTGTTTTTTTAAATCCACCTGCGTTTATCTTTTAAAACAAGATGTTTTGGTATGTTTGCAAAGATTAAAGAATAGAAATGTCCAAGAAACCAGAAATTCTAGTCAATGTCTAAAATTAATTCTCCATTTATCTCTAAAAATTAGCACATGAAGCTTTATTTTTTCATTTCAAATTTGAATTGACTGAAGGGAAAGATAGCTAGTATTCAAACTTTCGTCAAAAAAATCAGTGTGGGATCAAAACTGTATCGTATGCCCTTAAAGTGTTTCTGTACCAATTTAAGCTAAATATATATTGGAAGATCTAACTCTTATGTTTTTGATTTAGGAACAAAAATGGACCATTTTAGTCAATTTGAAGATGTTAATAAAAGTCAAGCATAATTTTTAAATTCATAGCTTTTTTAATGTTAGGGAAGTTAAACATCTTTTGCTTAAAATTTTTTGGGAATGAGTGTTACTAATGATTTTGATGAAGAAAAGAAAAGTCCAGAAAAGAACTTATTTGCAACAGATTTACAAAGTGTAATTTTACTCCTTTAAATTTCAATTAATTTATTTAAGTACATTTTTTTCTGTAAATTGCAATGGCTGTATTATGCTCGTTTGATGAAAAATTGTTATCTTTTGGCTATGGAGGGGTGTGTAGATTAACAGTTATTGTATTTGAAGATTGAGTGTTAAAAATATTGCAGATGAAATCATTATTTTACATTAATTCTTTATTAAAATTCCCAATATCCCTTTTCATGTATCAACAGGAATATAATGATGATTTCATTTACATTTCTTTAATTTATGTATCAGAGAGGTGGCAATGAAATCACATTTGGTTACTTAAAATTACTTTTCAAGTTGGTTTTTGTCTTGTCCCTAAAGTGTTCAAGGCGATACAAAGGCGTGCTGTTTCCGGCAGGGTAGACAAGTTTGTGAAAGTTTGTAATAAGGTCAGTTAATTTGTTAGAAATGTTTGTGATGACAAAGGTTACTTTATTTGGATCTACTGTTAAAGTTTGGGTAATGTCAGTTTTAAGGAATTAAATGGTATGCAGTGTATCCTATTTTCATGGAGCTTATTTTGACTTTTTCTCTGAGTCGTGGTCTGTTGACTTTTGAAAAAAGGGACAAAAGATACTAGAGGAACATTAGAACTCATAAGTCATTGTAAGTCGAAAATAAACTGATGAATCTTGATAAAAAGTAAAGGACCTAAAGGCATACAAAACACAACATAGAAAACTATACACTATGAACCCCACCAAAAAATCGGGGTGATCTCTGGTGCTCTGGAAGGATAAGCAGATCCTGCTTCACATGTTAGCTTTGTTTAAATCTTAAGTTTGTGGGGAAGTCAATGATATTGTATGCAGTTGTATTAGCCCAGCACATTGTTTTTCAGTGAAGATATTTTGGCCTTGTCCACACATTCCTGGTCTGTTTACTCGCAAACATTTCCTGAATTTATGTGTTAAAGTTCATGATAATATCTGTTTCAAGAGGAACCACTTACTATAAGTAAAACTGGTAAATGATATTTGGCTCATTGAATATTAATTTGATGAATAGTTTACATGTTAGAATTTCAACATTTGTATGTTACTATAAAAATTAGGCGAGACATTTCTCTACATGTCAACAGCTTACATGTATGTACTGTCAATTGGTAGTTTATACTAGACACTTCAGTCAAATCCAACATGCAAGGTACAAGCTTTTAAATTGGGTAACAGGGAAGCTATTGTATGATAAATCAAAATGAGTGAATAAAGACGGAGAAATGGTTTATTTAAATAAGGAGATGTGGTATGATAGCAATTATGACTTTCGACCAATGTTTAAATGACGTGGATGAAGGCAACTATAGATCACCTTCAACTATGAGTGAAACCCATACTGACAGTTCGGCATACAAAAAATTAAACATTAGTTAATTTATTTATCAATTCAAACAATCTCCTGTGTCCTTACTTGGAACAGACACATAAAAAGTATGGCGAGTTAAACGTTTGTGAACCCTCAACACCTGGAGAGTCCTGTTTTGCTGAACTTAACAGATTGCCTGATTGGTACCAAGCACAAAAACAACTTACAAAACCAGAGACATTACGCTACATATAGATATAAGAAGATGTGGTATGAGTGCCAATGAGACAACTCCCTATCCAAGTCACAATTTGTAAAAGTAAACCATTATAGTTCAAAGTAGGGCCTTCAACACGGAGCCTTGGCTCACACCGAACCCGGCAGCAAGCTATAAAGGGACCCAAAAGATGACTAGTGTAAAACCATTCAAACAGGAAAACCAGCGGTCTAATCAATATAAAAAACGAGAAACGAGAAACCTTTTTTGAACTACATCAACAAACGACAACCACTGAACAGGTTGATATATATGTATATATATATACATCTAACAGTAGGAGTATTGGGAGTTTCCAACAGCTAGTTCAAAGCCAGTATTTAAACTAATAGATAAATCATTTCCTCAAAGACTTAACTGATTTTAATAACCTAGGTTTGAACATTGACACATTTTCAGGTTATAATATATTGTAAGTCTCATTTAAGTTTTCTTTTAAGGTGAATGTGCTTACTAATTGTATCCTTCTGTAATATAGTATAGATTAGCATTAGTTTTTCCTTTGCTGAAGCCATATAACATAAAGTTCTTGTGTATTCCACTTACCTGTAGATCTAATAGCATAGTACTTGTTTATTTTGTTGCATGTAAACCACACAACATAGTATTGCTTATGCTTTTTCCTATTAATCTTTTAACAGAATAGTTGCTTATTCCATTTGCATGTATATTATATAACAGAGTATTTGCTTATTCCTGTTGCATACTAATTTTTTAACAGAGTTCTTGCCTATTAACATAGAGAATTACTTTATTCCATTTGCATGTAATTGTATTAGATAAATGAATATGGCATAATTTAAAGTGAAGTCATTGGTAAGTGACTATGAATTATCATTTGTTGATAATACCCCCTGTTGTGACAGGACATATTTATTCTGGTTTATGACTGGCTGTATATATATTTAGTTGCACATCAAATACATGTACATGTACAAGTTGCTCCCTTTTTATTTTTTCATCTATATTTCTTATTAATTTATTCAAACATATTTCATTTCATGTATACTACGAGGTTGAATTACTATGATGCTGGAGAGGTATTAGGAAAACAAATATTTATTAGTTTATTTTTTACTTATTTGTTAGTTCAGTTAACTTCTAATTATTTCATGATTTACTGCTTTGGTTTGTTTTGTTTTTTATTTTCCTCTAAGAACAGTATTGAATAACAACATAATTTGGTTTAAATTTAAAATTGCAGTACAGTTTACTTAAATTTGTATCTTTTTATCAAATTCTAATACAATAACATTTATATTTAATTTCCAAAAAGCATAAACATATTGTATAAACTTTTATTACATTGGTAGCAATGAATTACATTGATTTCCCAGTCAAATAAAAACCGATAATTTCACATGTGAAATAAACGTGGTTATTTCACTCTCTGACGTCATACAACAATAGGCATTGTCAAGACGTCGATAACGTCGGATCAAAACAAATTGTGATTGCGTAGAAAAAAGATATAGTTCCTTACATTTTCTACATTAATTTCATTACAAAAAAGCCATTTGCCAATGTAATAAAAAGAATAACTAATCAAAGAATTCAAATATCGAAAATATTCAACTCGTGACCGAACAACACTGATAATTAACTCATGCGCTACGCGCATTCGTGAATTAATGTGTTGTTCGGTCACTCGTTGAATATTTTTCTCTATTTGAATTCTTCGATTAGTTATTCTATAATTAACAGACCCCTTTTTCTATATTCATAATTCAATTAATAATTAAAAGAACCCTCTGCTTTTGCTAAAACTTTGTAGAACTTTTTAATTCAAATTTAAGAAAAAAATTCTCAAACTTATTTTGGCATTAATGTGAATTGTATAATACCATATTGCATTTCAGATTTTTCTTTAGTTTTATTTTTACTTTGTTCTTAATGTTTTAAATCCATTCCTGGCTTTTGGATGTTTGAATTTCTCTTAATTTAAAGCCAGCAGTAGAACTTGTACATCTGCTATAGTTTCTAATCTTAAAAGAAGGTATAATAAAAATGTTAATATTCTGTTCACGTCAAATAATCTTTTATCGCTTCAATATCAATGTTCACAATTTTCAAGGAACTATTGTCTACATTTTCATTTTGTACATAGATTGTATTAAATTGTAAAAAAAGATCTTTTCTAAATGTAACACGAGTTTTGCTGATGAATCAACAACCGAATTGGATATTAATCCTTTCTATTGTTGGATCACTAGAGGGCGCTGCAAGGCTATTGCAGTGTATCCACCAATAAAACCGGTGGGCGTGTTTATTTTTATCTTTTTTTTTAATTTTAAGTTGAAATACTTAGATGTGATTGAACAATGGCAGACAAGATAGAAGGTGTTGAATGTCGCTCATAAAAAATTTATTTTAATATGTAACCAAGAAAGAATTCTGACATATGACTGCGTGCTATCATTAGTATTTTGGATATTGAACATTTAATTCTACACAAAAAAGCAAGTATGTACAACAGAGCCAAGTAATTAAGATATTGTGATACTCTGAAATTGACCATTGTTTACGATTATAAACAAAAATGGCGGACCCTCACAATCGCATTGTAAACAACTCATTAGTGGACACTCCTGTTGGAAATTCAATCGAAAGTGCACGCCAAGTTCTATATGGACAGCATCTAAACTATGTTCCTTTCAACACACCAGCAAACCTGCATGGCAACCCACAACAGAAATTGGTTTTCCGATCAACCTCCCCAAATTTCGAATGCACAAAATACACAAATCTGTCTAGAATCTGTATTAAATGACATTTATACAAAATTGTCACATCTTGATACTTTACCGTCGATTGATAAACGTCTAGGGGGGATCGAAAGCAGATTCTCATCATTAGAGACAGAACTTTCCGAAATTAAACAAGATATGAAGCAAATAGAAAGCAGAGTAACTGGATCTGAGCACGTAGTTAAAAAAATTGAAAACAGATTTTGCTTTATAACGGAAGAATTCGATAACATGAGACAAGAAAATATGGAACTTAAAGAAAAGCTTCTCGAAGTTCAGTCAAGGTCGATGAGGGAAAATCTTCTTTTTGGTGGCATCCTCGAAGATCCGAGGGAAAAAGAAGACCCGGATAATGTCGAAACGGAAGCAGTCCTTAAGAAATTTATCAAAGAAAAACTTAAGATAAACGAAGAAATTAAATTTCATATTGTTCACCGCCTCCGACCACGCAAGGATGCTAAACCAAGAACCATAGTGGCTAAATTTGAAAGCCGAAAGGACAGAAACAAAGTTCTTAGAGCTGCCCCTGCCAAACTGAAAGAGACATCTTTCAGCGTCTTTGAACAATTTCCATATGAAATGGTAGAAAGAAGAAATGTTCTATGTAGATATAGGAAGATGTGGTGTGAGTGCCAATGAGACAACTCTCCATCCAAATAACAATTTATAAAAGTAAACCATTATAGGTCAATGTACGGCCTTCAACACGGAGCCTTGGCTCACACCGAACAACAAGCTATAAAGGGCCCCAAAAGTACTAGTGTAAAACCATTCAAACGGTAAAACCAACGGTCTAGTATATATAAAAAACGAGAAACGAGAAACACGTATAAATTACATAAACAAACGACAACTACTGTACATCAGATTCCTATGGCCTATTTTCAAACGAGAACAGCGTCTAGGAAATCATGTCCGTCTTAAGGAAGACAAGCTATACGTAAATGGTCACAGAATATATCCTGAAGATGTAATTGAAGCTCAGAAAAATGCACCCAATGTACCTAACAACCACTCTTCTCAAGACAACATGTATCAATCTCAACAAGGCAGTCAGTTTCTAAGGGAGCACTTTGGCTCACGAGACGAATCAAGAGCAGGTTTTGGTCGCCCCCGCCACATGTAGGACAGGCAAACAAGAGGACAGTTGAACTTTAAACCCAGTATATGTAATAATTCTCACTCATTAAATATTTCATGCTTAAATGTATGTGGCCTAAAAAATCGATTAATATTTAAAGAATTTACTGATTTGATTAAACTAAATGACATTTTTGTATGTATTGAGTCAAAACTAGATGATTTGGATGAACTTAATTTTCCTGAGGGGTATGATTATTTTACCAAAAATAGAAAAAAATTTGAACGAAAATCTGGTGGTATAACAGTTATTTATAAAAGTTGTTTAAAAAAAAATCTTACATTTATTAACACAGACTCTGAGTTTGTACTTTGGGTTAAAGCAGATATTCCAATGCAATTAACTAAAATTATGTTTGGTTGTATTTATGTACCTCCCGAAAATTCAAAGTATTCCTCCAAGGATGCCTTTGATGAAATTGAAACAGAATTAATTACGTTAAAAGATCAAAGCACTTCAACTGCACTACTCGGCGATTTTAATGCCAGGTCAGGGTCCTTTTGTGATTATATTATACCAGACGATGAACTTTCACAAATTTTGAATTATGATGGAATAGATGAGATAGATAGATGTTTATATGACTATCATAATTTATGTTTATATAATGTACCCTTACAAAGATCGTCTGAGGACAAAGGTCGCATCAATGTATATGGTAACAAACTTTTGCAATTATGTAAAAACAATTGTTTATATATTGCTAATGGCAGAATTGGTAACGACAAAAATATGGGCAAAGTAACTAGCAAAGAAACTAGTTTAGTTGATTACTTAATAGTATCAGGAGATTTGTTCCCCTATATTACAGAATTTGAAGTTATTGATTTTGATCCGTTATTTTCTGATATTCATTGTAGATTGCATTTCAATCTTTCAGCGATGTTACCAGATGATTTGCTTGATAAAACAATTCATCGAATGCGCCTAGTAAGCATATTCGTTGGATTGGTGACAAAAGAGATCAATTTGTTGACAGCGTTGAAAGTATATTGACCATTGATAACTTGTCGAACCAGTTAGACACGCTTGATATAGCTAATGAAAATTTTCAAACTGACCTTAACGAATTAGTCGAAAGTTTAAATAAAGTATTTCTTGATTCAGCCATCGCAAATTTTGGTAATAAACCCGTCAAAATAAACCGAAATTCAAAACATCATCAACCGTGGTTTAATGAACAATGTCGTGTAAAACGAAATGATTTTCACCAAGCAAAGAAAAACATAATTTATTTAAAACGGAGGAAAGAAGTTACGATTTGAAAATAGCTAGTAAGGCATATAAAACAGTAATGAACAAAAGTTTCAATTTAAAGCTGAAAACGAGCTGCGTAGTATGGATCAACATGATCCAAGAAAATTATAGAATGTTTTGAATAATTTTGAAAGACCACAGGATAAAAACACACCAATCGATCTTGATGAACTTCATGCTTATTTCAAAAATTTGAACACAGACGGAGAACGAGATGATATAGATTTTGAAATACCAGATTGCGATGACGAACGTGTAAACGCAATCTTAAATGGTAAAATCACAGAAAATGAAATTTTTTACAGCCGTTAAAGATTTAAAAAACGGAAAAGCGCCAGGTTATGATATGGTCTTAAATGAATATGTGAAATCTACCATTCAATTTATGATGCCCTTATATCTGAAGTTATTAAATAAAATATTAGACTCTGGAGCCATTCCTGAAGCTTGGACCTTAGGTATTATTTTACCATTTTTCAAAAATAAGGGGGACCCACTTAATCCTGACTCGTATAGAGGAATTACTCTAGTATCTTCCCTGGGAAAATTATTTACTGCCATACTGAATGGGAGACTTTCAAAATATGCAGACTTATTTGAAATTATTCCAAAAGCACAAGCTGGCTTCAGGAAAGGCTATTCAACTCTGGATAACATCTTTTGTTTACATGTGCTGATAGAATTATATTTATCATTTGGTAAAAAACTTTATTGTACGTTTATCGACTTTAGGAAAGCGTTTGATACTGTTTGGAGATTGGGATTATGGCAAAAGTTGGTAAAAAATCAAGTTACCGGAAAAATTTTAAGAGTGATTTTTAATATGTATGATAATATTAAATCTTGTGTCAAAAAGGGAAATGATATTTCTGGCTTCTTTTCTAGTGATCTCGGGGTACGCCAAGGAGAAAATTTATCACCTTTTTTGTTTTCTATTTTTCTTTCGGATCTAGAAGAATTTTTATGTGAAAATAACATAAATGGACTTGAAACAGTATCAACGCATTGTCAAGAATATATTGGACTATATTTACAAATTTTTATCTTATTCTATGCAGATGACACTATCATACTTGCTGAAACAGCAAGTGATATGCAAAATACATTAGATATGTTTGAATTATATTGTACACAATGGAAACTTTCTGTGAACACTGATAAGACAAAGATTATGATATTTTCAAAAAGAAAAAGCAAAAGAAACCACTTACATGATTTCAAATTATATGGTTCTGATATTGAAATAGTAGATTTTTATCCTTATCTAGGCTTACTGTTTAATTGTAACGGTAGATTTACAAATGCCAGAAAAAAATTGATAGAACAAGCAGAAAAGGCACTCTATGCTCTTTACAGAAAAATAAGGAATTTAAATATCCCTATTGATTTGCAACTAAAATTGTTCGATTCTTTGGTTGAACCCATACTGATTTACTCTTGTGAAATATGGGGTTTCGAAAACATAGATGCTTTAGAAAGAGTTCATTTAAAATTTTTGAAAAAAATTCTTTCACTAAGAAGCAGTACTCCTAATTATATGGTGTACGGTGAAACTGGCAGATATCCCTTGGAAATCAAAGTACGATTACGAATGTTATCATTCTGGTCAAAATTATTATTAAGCAGCACGAAATTATCAGGATTATTATACCAATTTTTGTATAACATGCATAATTCTGGAAATATTGTTTCTAAGTGGATTAATTGTATTAAATCTACATTAGAAAACACAGGTTTGAGCTATGTATGGAACAATCGATGTATCTTAAGAAATGTTGACATCAAAATATATGTAAAGCAAATTTTACAAGACCAGTTTATTCAAAAGTGGTTTAGTGATACTGAAAACTCCTCTAGAGGTGGATATTATTTATTGTGTAAACACGCTTTTGCTTAGAAAATTACTTAGTAAGATTGAAAAAAGAAAATAGAATATATATTACCAAACTTAGATGTTCAAATATCAAAATTCCATTAGAAACTGGTCGATGGCATAACATTCCAAAAGAGGAAAGATTTTGTACTTTGTGCAAAAATAATTGTATTGGTAATCAGTTTCATTACTTATTTGTATGTCGCAATGACGAGGTTAAAAATTAAGACGTGCATATATCCCAAATTACTATATTGTTAACCCTTCAGAATATAAAATGAAAGGTTTGATGTCTTTATGTAATGTAAAGTCTTGAATAACTTGTCTATTTTATCAAAAACTTATGAAATATCTATGATTATTAATATATTATCACCACTTGCATGTATTCGGCTGGCGATATTAAATCCCATTATTATAGCTCTGAATGATTATCACGTGTTATGTATGTGTATACTTATGTACAGAGAATTAGGTATAATGAACCATGTATGTATATTTCTTTCTATCTTGTTCACCATTTAATGAATGGCTATTATTTATTTTGAATTTATTGAACCATAAAATTAATTTTGACTCTTCATTGAATAATCCGCGAAGCGGATTATGTTAAATGAAGAGTCAAAATTAATTTTATGGTTCAATAAATTCAAAATAAATTATTGCCATTCATTATAAATAAATTTCTATCAAAATAAGGCTCAAAGAACTTTTATATTATTTATATTAACAATAACAACATACACACATGTTGGCGTATGAATACACAACGTCAGAGTGGGCGTGTCGCCATAAAAGTTGACAACATTGAAAATAAACGTAATACTTTTAACCAATCAGAAGACAGTAAATACACCAAATTTATTTATTGTAAATTATTATTTGTATCATTTGTCTGCCTCTTGTTACAGTGTAAACTGTCTAGAGTGTTAATAAAGTTCTAAGTTCTAAGTTAACTTCTAATTATTTCATGATTTACTGCTTTGCTTTGTTTTGTTTTTATTTTCCTCTAAGAACAGTATTGAATAACAACATAATTTGGTTTAAATTTAAAATTGCAGTACAGTTTACTTAAATTTGTATCTTTTATTAAATTCTAATACAATAACATTTATATTTAATTTGATTGATTGGATTGGTTTCCCTTTTTCCCCCTTTTTGGGTTTTTTAAAAATTTGGGAAAACTTTGGGAAAAAATAAAAAAAAATTTAAACCATTTTTTGATTTTAAATTTTCAAATTTTTTTAAACCCTTCAATTTTAAAAAACTCCTTTTTTAAAAAATTTCCCTTTTATTTCCTTTTTGAAAAATGTTTTAAAAAACCAAATAAAATTTTAAAATTTATTTAAAAAATTAAATTTTTTTAAAAGTTTGAAATTTAAATTTTTTTATAAATTTTTTCTTTTTTTTTAAAAAATTTTAAAAAAAAAGGGAAAAAAACCCATTTGGGATTTAAAAATTAGGTCATGGATTCCAAGACAAATTTTTAATTTTACAAATTTAAAAAATTTTAAAAATTTCGAAATTTTTTTTAAAAAGTTTCCTAAATTTTTTTGAATTTTTTTTTTAAAGTTTTTATTTTTTTTAAAATTTTTAAAATTTTAAATTTTATTTAAAAATTTTAAAAATTTTTAACTTTTTTAATTTGAATGAGATCTTGGGGTTTTTTTTAATTATTTTTTTTTTTAAAATTATTTTTAAAAAATAAGTACCAAAATTAAATAAAATAAAAAAATTTAGGAAAAGGGGGTTTTCCCAATAAATAAATTGTAAATTTTAAAAACAAATTATTATTTTAAATTAAAATTTTGGGATTATTATAATAAAATTTAATTTTTAAACCCAAAGAAAATTTTAATGAATTTTTTATTTTTATTTCTAATTTTTTTTTGAAAATTTTAAAAAAAATTTTATTTCCTCTTTAAAAATTTTTTTGAAAAATTTTAAATTCCCACCCAAACCTTTACCCAAAAAAAAATTTTAAAAAGGGCAAAAAAATTTATTTTTTTAAAAATGAAAGGACAAATTTTTTCTATTCAAAAAATTTTTGTTGTACAAATTATCCAATTAAACCCTTAAAAATTTAAAAAATACCCTTATTTATTTTAAATAAATTTATTTTTTAAAATTTTTTAAATTAAATTTGGGTTTGAAAATTTTATTATTTTTTAAAAATTTAAAAAAATAAAAATGGTTTGTTTTTAAAATTTTTTTTTTAAATTTTTTAAAATCATTTTTAAAATTTGGGAAAATTATTTTTCAAACTATAATATTTTAAATTTGTTCAAGTTTTTAAAATTTTTAAAAAGTTTTAAAATTTTTCAACATAAAATTTAAGAAATTTAAAAAAATATTTACAAAAAAATATTTGTTATTTAGCCTGGACAAACCCCAAAATTTTTTTTTTATTTTTATCAAAATTTTCCTGTACGGGGTTTTCCAAATATTTAAATTTTAAAATTAAAGTTTTTAAATTATGCCAATATTAAGGGTTTTTAAAAAATTATTAAAGGATTGGGCTGTTTTTTCCAAATTTTGGGGAAAATTGTTCCCTTTTAATTTTTTCCCAGTTAAATTTTTAAAAGGGGGGAAAATGAAAAAAATTTTAAATAAATTTTTCCAATTTTAAAACTTTAAAACTTTTTTTTTGTAAAATTTTTAAATTAAATTTTTAAAAATTTTATTTAAATAAAGGAAAAATTTGGATAGGGTTTGAACCCAAATTTTAATTTTCCCAATTTTTTTTTTTAAACTTTTAAACAATAAAAATTTTTTAAAGTTTTTTAATGGTTTACCAAAAATTTTTTTTAAAATTTTTTATAAAATGTATTTTTTTCCTTAATTGTTTTTAAAAAAAATTTTTTTTATTTTATTTCTTATGTTTTAACTTTTAAGTTATTTTAGCAAAAATTTTTTTATTTTAAATTTTTGGTTTGTTTTAATTTTAATTTAATTTGAAAATTTTTTTTTGTTTCTTCAAGTTTAATTTGTTTGGGGAAATGAATGTATTTTGGGTTTTCTTACCATTTTTTGGAATTGGGTATATATTTTTTTAGTTTTGGTTTAAGTCCAAAAATTCAGGGTTTATTTTTTCGGATTTTTAAATTTTGGGAATTTTTTGGTTTTTGAAATTTATTTTAAAAAAAAAAATTTTTTAATTTAAAATTCTTAAAATTTAAAAAAAATTTAATTTTTTATTTAAAGGTAAAAATTTTTTTTTTTTTTTTAAATTTTCAAAAATTAAACTTTTTTAAAAAAAAAATTTAATAAAGGGGTTTTTCTCCTTTTTATTTTAAAACTTGGGGTTTGTAAAGGGAAAATTGAGATTTTTTTTAAAAAATTTTTTTATTTTTAATTTTTAAAATTTTACTTTTTTTTTAAAATAAAAAAATTTTAATTTTTAAAATTATTAAATTTTAATTTAAAATAAATTTAAAAATTTTAAAAAAACTTTGATTGAATTTAATTTTTCATTTTTTGTTAAAAGTTTTCATTTTTTAAAGTTTTAAAATTTTTTTAAAAACCCTTTTTTTAAAGTGGAAATTTTTTAAAAAAATTTTTAAGAAAGAAATAAGGAATTTGATTTTGGCCCAAATTTTTTTTTTATTAAAAAATTTTTTAAATTCTGTTTTTTTTTTGTTTTTAATTTTTGAAAAATTTTTTTAAAAAAAATTTGGAAAAATTATTTTTATTATTTTTTAAGGTTAATTTTTCCAAAATTGGGGGGTAATTTGCTAAATGTTTTATTTTTTCAAAAAATTTTTTTTTTTTGGGCATTTTAAAAATATTAAATAATTAAACAATTTGGGGTTTAAAAAGCAAAGGGAAAAATTTATTTAAGGTTTTGTTATTAAATTCATGGTTTGGGAAAATTTAAAAATTTTACCCAAATTTTTTACAAATAAAACAATTAAATTAAATAAAATTTTTGGGAAATTGTAGGGAAAAATTTTTTTGGGTTTAAAACTTTTTTGTTTTAAAATTGGTTTTTGGTTTTAAAAGTTGATGATTTTTTAAAAAATAATTTTAATTTTCAATTAATTTGATTTCCAAATAAATTTTTTTTCAAAAAAAAAATTTTTTAAAAAATTAAAATAAAGTTAAAAAAAATTAAAAAAAAAAAATTTTAAAAAATCAATTTTTAAAAAATTTTTTTAAAATTTACCAAAACCCCGGTTTTCTTTAAAATTTTAAGTTTCCCCCCAAAAACCCTTTAAATTATTTTAATTTTAAAAATTTTTTTTTCAAAAAAAAAATTTTTGGGAAAAGGGTTTTTGTTTTAAAATTTTAATTTTTTTAATAAAAATTTAAAAATTTTTTCTTTAAATTTTTAAAAAGGGTTTTTAAATTTTAAAAACATTTAAAACCCTTTTAAAATTCTTTAAAATTAAAAATTTTGAAAAAAATTTATTTTTTTGGAAAAAATAATTATATTTTTTAAAAAAAAATTTTTTAAAAAAATTTAAACCTGAAATTTAAGAAATTTTAAAAAATTTTTAGGGGAAAAAAACCAAAAAGAATTTTATTTTGAAATTTTTTTATTTAAAAATTTTTTTTTAAAAAATTTTTTTTAAAAATTTAAATTTAAAAGGTTTTTGGAAAAAAATTTTTTTTCTTAAATTTAAAAATTTATTTATTTAAAAAATTTGAAGGAAACTTTTTTTAAAATTTTAAAAATTCATTTTAAAAAAATTTTTTAAAAGTTTTTTACCTTTTAATTTATTTAAGGAAGAATAACAATTTGGACAAAATTATTTAATTTTTTTTAAAATTTTCAAGAAAATTTTTAAAATTTTAAGTTTTAAAATTTGTTAAAAATTTTTGTTTGGTTTACTTTTTTTGAAGAAAATTTGGGAAAAAATTATTTTAAAATTTCAAAAATTTTTATTTTTTTTTTATTTTAAAAAAAAATTTTTTAAAAAACATTAGCTTTTAAATAAAAATTTTTGGGAAAAATTAGAAAATTTAAAAAAAAGAAACAAAAATTTTTTTTTAAATTAACAATTTTTCATTTTTGGTTTAAAAATTTTTAAATTCTTTTTTTTTTAAAAAAAATTTTTTTAAAAAAATTTTTTCCAAAAGGTCTTTCCAAAATTTTAAATGTTTTCCATTTTTGTTTGGGTTACAAAAAAGGTAAAATTTTTTTGGGTTTTTTGGTTTTTAAAGTTTTAAAATTTGTTTTTTAAATTAGTTTTTTAAAGTTAATTTTTTTAAAGGGTAAATTTTGAAAAAAAAAAAAGAATAAAATTTAAGGAAAAATTTTAAAATTTTGAAAAAAGAAAAAAAGGGAATAAAAAAAACTTTAAATTAAAAATAAAACCCCAAAATCGGGAAAATTCCCCCAAAAAAATTTTTTTTAATTTATTTTGGTTTTAAAACCAAAAAAGAAATTTTGTAAAATTTAAGCCTGTTTTTGGAAAAACCCTTTCCAAACCCCACAAAACCCAAAGTTTAAATAAAAATTTTTTCAAAGAAACCCAAATTACTTGTTTTTTTTAAAATTTAAATGGGTTAAAACCCTTTTTACAAAAAGGGGCCCAAAAGAAAAAATGAAAATTCAAGGAAAAATCTAACAATTAAAAAAAAAATTTTCTCCAAAAAAAAGGGAAGATTTATTTTTAAAATTTAAATTTAACGAGAAAGGTTTATTTAAAAAATGTTTTAAAAAAAATTTGATTTAAAACCAAATTTAAATGCCCTTTAGGGTTTTAAATTTAATTAAATTTAATTTTAAAAATTTTTTTTTAAAAAAATAAAATTTTTTTTTAAATTTAAAAAATGTTTTTTAAACAATTTAGAAAAGTTTTTAAAATTTTTCCCCAAAATTTTTGGGAATTTTTTTTTTAAAAAAAAAAAAACCAAAGGAATTAAATTTTAAAAGGTTTTTATTTTAAAAATTTTAAATTTTTTAAAAAGGAAACTTTTTTCGTAAAAAATTTTAATTTTGTTTGAAAAAAAGGACCCTTTTGGTAGGAAAGGGGAATTAAAATTTATTGAAAAAATTAAAAAACCCCTAATCTTATTTTAAAACAAAAACAAAAATTAAAAATCCCAAAAAACAAAAAATTATTATTATTTTTTTTAATTTAACAGAAGTTTGGTTTTTTAAAATTTTTAAACTTTTAAAAAAATAAATTTTAAAATTTTTTTTTTTAAAAATTTAAACTTTTCAAATTTTTAAAAAAAAAAGTTTTTTTAAAAATTTTTTTAAATAATCTTAATTTTTAAAAAAATTTTTTTTTGGAAATTTATTTATTTTAAACATGGGTTAAAATTTGTTTTTTTTTGGGGAAAAAAAGTATTTGGGTTCCTTAATTTTTACAAATTTTTTCCCTTTTTTTTTAAAAAAAAAATTTTCTTTTCCTGTTGAAACTTTTAAAAAAAGCTGGGAAATTAAAAATTTTTAAAATTTTCAAATTTAATTTTAAAATTTAAAAACTTTTATTTTTTTTAAAATAAAGGGACCTTTTAAAGGTAAAACCAAAATTTAGAAAAAATTCCCTTTTTGCCCCAAAAATTTTATTTTTTTTTAAGTTTCAATTCTTTTTTTTAAAAATTTTTTTTTTTAATTTTTATTTTGGGGAATTTAATTTTTAATTTTTTCTTTTTGGGAAATTTTTTAAAATTATCTAATTAATAGTGAAAATGATGATCAATGATATTTGCAAATCTGAACCCCAAACAGGATCATGTAAAATTAAACATTAACACACACAACAAAATAAAATACCACATAACAACTGTGACATCTACCTTCATAACACACATGACTTAAAAAATAGTTATAAAGAAATTTTGACAACTAATGACTAAAATTGATTGAACAGAATCCATATACTTATGTTATCATTACTGGTTTATGGAATAAGTTTGAGTTATTTCCTTTGAACAGAAATGGTTTAACTAATAAAGCAACATAGTTCTCTAAAATTAGATATGATGTTACACAATGTATATCTATTTTCAAATTATAATCAAATATAATTAATAGTTCCAAATATTCTTTCTTTCATTTGTCACAAACTAATATAGATCTGCAACTTATCTATCAATGTCAACAACTCTATCTACACAATGTAATGTAAAAAATATATCCTTAAATAAAATAGATTATTATCTAATTAAAGGAGTTCACTTCATCAAAAAAAAAATATATATATAGCATTAAGAAAATTAGTTTATACAGAATAACAAACAAAACTACCACAAAATTCTTCAAACAATTTACCAAAGAAAAGGAAAAAAAAAATTAAAAATGTCATTTATCATTAATACAATGTCTTTTAAAAATCTTTTAAACAAGAGGCTCTCAAGAGCCTGAATCGCTCACCTGTAATTTTTTGCTTAAACCTTTCATCAATGATTATTTTTGCTTTTCAATATATACTACTGAGTGGCTTAAAAATGCCATTTAAATGTTCTTTGTATCTGTCATATTTTCTTCAAAAGCAAAAAAATGCATTATACCCCTATGTTCCATTTTAGCCATAGTGGCTATGTTTCTTGACATAAAAGGAAGTAAAATACAAAATTTATACAAGATACTCTGAAACTCATTCAGCCCAAGTTTGGCTGCAATTGATTCAGCAGTTTCAAAGGAGAAGATTTTTTAAAGTAAGCAAACTAGATTAGAAGAACAAATTGTGAAAAATTGTCTTTAAAGGACAATAACTCCTTAAGGGGTCAATTGACAATTTTGGTCATATAAAACTAATTTGTAGATCTTACTTTGCTGAACATTTTGCTGTTTACAGTTCATCTTTATCTATAACAATATTTTAAAATCATCAAATCAGGGGCAATAACCTAAAAATCAGATACCCGATTTGGCTGATAATTTCAGGGCAGGTACACCTTAACCTAATGAATACTTTAACTTCTTGTCTGATTTGCTGTAAATGCTTTAGTTTTTGAGATATGTCAAAAACTGCATGTTACCGTATGTTCTATTTTTAGCCATGGTGGCCATGTTTTCTGAGGAAACAGAAAATAAAACACAACCTTTATTCTAGATAACCTAAGAATCATTCAGCTTAAGTTTGGTTTAATTTGGTTCAATAGTTTCAGAGGAGAAGATTTTTTTAAAGTTAGAAAACATGATCAACAAATTGTGTAAAATTGTCCTTAAAGGGCAATAACTCCTTAAGGGGTCAATTGACAATTTTGGTCATATAAACTTATTTGTAGATCTTACTTTGCTGAACATTTTTGCTGATACAGTATCTTTATCTATAATAACATTCAAGAAAATTACCAAAAACTGCAAAACTTCCTTAAAATTACCAATTTAGTGGCAGCAACCCAACAATGGGTTGTTCGATTCATCTGAAAATTTCAGGGCTGATAGAACTTGATCTAATTAATATGTTTACCTCTGTCAGATTTGATCTAAATGCTTAAGTTTTTGAGATATAAATATAAGCCAAAAACTGCATTTTACCCCCTATGTTCTATTTTTAGCCATGGCGGCAATGAAACAGAAAATAAAACACAAACTTTATTTATGATACCCTAAGGATAATTCAGCTTAAGTTTGGTTTAATTTGGTTCAGTAGTTTCAGAGGAGAAAATTTTTTAAAGTTAGAAAACATGATAAACAAATTGTGTAAAATTGTCCTTAAAGGGCAATAACTCCTTAAGGGGTCAATTGACAATTTTGGTCATATAAACTTATTTGTAGATCTTACTTTGCTGAACATTTTTGCTGTTTACAGTTTATCTTCATCTAAAATAATATTCAAGATAATAACCAATAAAATGCTCTGCTGGACGCAGCTTAATATGACCGCAGAGGTCGAACCCTGAACAGTTGGGGCAAGTATGGACACAACATTCAAGCTTGATACAGCTCTGAATTTGGATTGTGAATAAATATTTGACACAGCATAGGTTTCTGACACAGAATGAATGTGGTCTAAGAACTTGAAATTTTTTAATTTACCTATTATGGTCCAATATCCAAAATCTAAAAGGTGTACGTACGTACATATGTACATACAAACGGACAGGGGTAAAACTTAATGCCCCCTTTGTTACAGCGGGGTATAAAAGTAGAAGATGTGGAATGATTACCAATGAGACATTTTGTTCACAAAAGCCTAAAATGGCACATGGTCATTGACAGTCTTCAACAATGAGCAAAGCCCAAAGTGAAATCAGCAACATTTTATAGTAATATTTTAAAATAAAATTCCTTTGCAACTGTAACAGCCCATTAAAATACATCATAAAGGTATTAAAATAGAAAATGACATCATAGTCATGGCTAAAAATAAACAAAAAACCTTAATCAGCAACATTTTACAGTAATATCTAAAAATTAAATTCCTTTGTAACCATAAAAGCCCATTTAAATACATCATAAAGGTATTAAAATAGAAAATGACATCATAGTCATGGCAAAACATAAACAAAAAACCTTCATCAGCAACATTTTATATTGGCAAATTTCCAATGGATTTTATTATACTAAAGTTATTGGCAAAGGACAAGGTACGATAAGCCCCCGTTTTGGCCCCCCTATTTTCTTATTTTTCAAATTTTGTTTTGGAAAGCTACTTATCATGTTAAAATATTCCCTGAGGTTTGAAGTTTGTTTGGATGAACTTCAAAACCATCAAACTATAGAGATAAAGACAAAGAAGTTAAAAAAAGTGCAAAGAATGATAGGAGAAACTATGTTGAAGAACTTGCAAATGAAGCTGAAGAAGCGTCAAAACGTGGAGAGCTCAGTGTAGTATACAAAATCACTAGGCAGCTCTGTGGAAAGTCCAGGAATAACGATGCACCAGTACTATCCAAAGAGGGGAAGATACTAACTACAGACAAGGAAAAGTTAGATCGTTGGGCAGAACTCTTCAAAAATATCCTGAATAGGGCTGAAACAAACGATGATATACCTGACATTCAACTGTTTGGAGATGCAAAAGGCAATAAGACAACTAAACACAGACCAGGCTGTAACATCAGCAAAATTACTAAAAAACATAGATTTGATTTTTGATTTTTGGTGTTTAACGCCAAAACCGCTTTTGGCAATAAGACAACTAAAAATGGCAAAGCACCGTCCTTCGATAGGAAAACATCCTAGATAACATTGAGTCAGTGCAAAATTCATTGTTGACTAAAATCAGACATAGAGTCAACAAGGCCCCAATCAGACATAGATACTACATTATCTATTTACCAACATATGGATAGATGAAGTAATACCAACTGAATGGGACAAAGGCATTATTATAAAACTGCAAAAGAAGGGAGACCTGAAACTTTGCAACAACTGGCGAGGAATATCACTACTTTCAATCCCTAGTAAAGTATTCCTCAGAGTCATCAAGAATAGAATTACTGATTCCATCAACAGTAAGCTGCGTGAAGAACAGGCAGGTTTCAGAAATAACAGAGGCTGCATTGACCATCTATTTACCCTCCGAAACATCATAGAGCAATCCATAGAGTGGCAGAACACAATAGTACTAAACTTCATTGACTTCCAAAGAGCATTTGACAGTGGAATAAGAGAATATATCTGGGACATACTAAGAGCATATGGAGTACCAGCAAAAAAAGTCAAGCTGATAAAGATATTCTAAGAAAAGTATGAATGTAGTGTATTACACAATGGACAGCTTTCTAATTGGTTCTCAGTGGATACAGGCGTTAGACAGGGATGCATAATCTCTCCTCTTCTCTTCTTAATAGTTGTTGACTGGTGTATGAGATCAACCTTAGGAAATGGAAACACTGGAATAAGATGGACACTCAACTCCTTTCTTGAAGATTTAGACTTTGCAGATGACATTTGCTTACTATCCAGCAACAGAACACAAATGCAAAAGAAAACTTCAAGACTGAATACTATGTCAAACAAACTTGGGCTCAAAATAAACATCGAGAAAACGAAAGTCATGTCAATCAACGACCAATCAAATAAAATTCCAATAAAGATTGGATCCTTAACCATCGAGGAAATAGAAGACTTTACATACCTAGGCAGTGTAATAAGCAGTGATAATGGGACCACCAAAGACATCAAAGCAAGACTGAGTAAAGCTAGAACATCCTTCTGTCAACTCAGACCAATCTAGAAATCGTCATCCCTTGCCAGAAACACAAAACTTATAATTTACAACAGCAATGTCAAATCTGTACTGCTTTATGGCTCAGAGTGTTGGAGAATTATACAAACTGACTTCAACAAACTGGCTGCATTCCACAATACCTGCTTGAGAAGAATATGTAAAATCTTTTGGTCCAACAAAATAACCAATCAGGAACTATTCAAACTGACAGCACAGAGACATAAGAGATGAAATAAAAACAAGAAGATGGAAATGGATAGGCCATGTCTTAAGGAACCAGCAAACATCGCTAAATTGTCACTGAGATGGACTCCAACTGGCAAGAGGAAAGGGGAAGACCAAAAGAAACATGGAGAAGAACAGTGGAAAGCGAGATGAAGGAGATTGGGATGTCATGGCGAGAAGAAGAGAAAAAAGCACATGACAGAGTGTTATGGAGAGAGCTAGTGTCGGCCTTATGTTCATCAAAGCACGAAGAGGATTAAGTAAGTTAGTTTGATATGCTGAATCTAACCGTGTATTTAAATTTTTGGATTTTGAGGCTTGTTTTTAAATTTATCCACATTGAGGTCCGAAGGGTCCAAAATTAAACTTTGTTTGATTTCATTAAAAATTGAATTATGGGGGTTCTTTGATATGCTGAGAGTTTTGGTCCCAACAGGAATGTGGGGCCAAAAAATGGCCCTAATAAGCATTTTTCTAGTTTTCAGACAATAACTTGTGGAATGGTGTATGGATCTCTCTGAAATTATACCACAAGTTTCCATACCACAAAGGGATGGTAAGAATTGGCTTTGGGGGGTAATGGCTCAAACCGTTAAAGAATAAGGGGCAAAAAAGGGGGAAAAACAAGGGTTTCCAGGTTAATGGACAATTACTTAAGTACAAAACATAATTTAAAAGCAGTGTAATGCTGGTAATTCAAACTCATTTGAATATCTCCCCTACACTGCTTTTAAATTATGTATATTGGGAATTTGCCAAAAACTTAATATCAAAGAACCCCATATATTCAATTTTTGTTGAAATCAAACAAAGTGTAATTTTGGACCCCGATTCGGACCAACTTGAAAACTGGGCCCATAATCAAAAATCTAAATACATGTTTAGATTCAGCATATCAAAGAACCCCAAGAATTCAATTTTTGTTAAAATCAAAATAAGTTTAATTTTGGACCCTTTGGACCTTAATGTAGACCAATCTAAAAACAGGATTCAAAATCAAAAAAAATAATACACGGTTAGATTCAGCATATCAAAGAACCCCAAGAATTCAATTTTTGTTAAAATCAAACTAAGTTTAATTTTGGACCCTTTGGACCTTATTGTAGACCAATTTGAAAACGGGACCAAAAATTAAGAATCTAAATACACTATTAGATTCAGCATATCAAAGAACCCAATATTTCAATTTTTGATGAAATCAAACCATATCATTATTATTTGCTTTTATAAATAAATCAGAAATAACCAACTTAAAATGGAAAATTTTAAAGAAAAAAAAAACTAGAGGCTCTCAAGAGGCTGTGTCGCTCACCTGTATCTTCTGTGGTTTTGGAAATCATGTAAAATAAAGTTTAAATCATAATAAATAGTATTATATACCCTAATAATGATTGAGGCCAAGTTTGGTTTAATTTGGCCCAGTAGTTAAATTAAAAGCAAGTCATCCCACTAGTAACTAGACTTACAATAGTAACTGAAGACCCCTTATTGTTTTTTAAAGTAGTTTTCAAGTTGTGACCATATGAAATTGTTTTTTTTTTTACAATTTTCACCTAGACTTCTATAGTAATTCCCTATGTTCTATTTTTAGCAATGGCGGCCATGTTGGTTGAATGACAGGGTCATCGGATACAGTTTTCAATCAAGATACCCTATTGAAAATTGTGGCTAAGTTTAATTCTATTTGTCCCAGTAAATTCAGTGGAGAAGATTTTTGTAAAAGATTAAAAAATTTACGAAAAAATTGTTAAAATTTGACTATAAAGGGCAATAACTCCTTAAGGGGTCAATTGACAATTTTGGTCATGTTGACTTATTTGTAGATCTTACTTTGCTGAACATTATTGCTGTTTACAGTTTATCTCTATCTATAATAATATTCAAGATAATAACCAAAAACTGCAAAATTTTCTTAAAATTACCAATTCAGGGGCAGCAACCCAACAACGGGTTGTCTGATTCGTCTAAAAATTTCAGGGCAGATAGATCTTAACCTGATGAACATTTTACCCCATATCAGATTCGCTCTAAATGCTTTAGTTTCAGAGATATAAGCCAATAAAATGCTCCATGAGGCGCAGCTTGATCGACCGCAGAGGTCGAACCCTGAATAGTTGGGGCAAGTATGGACACAACGTTCAAGCAATACAGCTCTGAATTTGGATTGTGATTAAATATTTGACACAGCATAGGCTTCTGACACAGAATGAATGTGGTCTTAAGAACTTAAAAATTTTAAATTGGACATTCACCTATTATGGTCCAATATCCAAAATCTAAATACATGGTTAGATTCAGCATATCAAAGAACCCAAGAGTTAAATTTTGATGAAATCAAACAAAGTTTAATTTTGGACCCTTTTGGCCTCAATGTGGACAAAGTTGATAACGGGCCCAAAAATCAAAATCTAAAACATGGTTAGATTCAGCATATCAAAGAATCCCATATATTCAATTTTGTTGAAATCAAACAAAGTCTAATTTTGGACCCGATTTGGACCGACTTGAAAACTGGGCCCATAATAAAAATCTAAATACATGTTTAGATTCAGCATATCAAAGAACCCTAAAATTCAATTTTGTTAAAATCAAACTAAGTTTAATTTTGGACCCTTTGGACCTTTATGTAGACCAATTTGAAAACAGGACCAAAATTAAGAATCTAAATACAGTTAGATTCGGCATATCAAAGAACCTCAATAATTCAATTTTGATGAAATCAAACAAAGTTTAATTTTGGACCCTTTTGACCTCAATGTGGACAAAGTTGATAACGGGGCCCAAAAATCAAAAATCTAAATACATGGTTAGATTCAGCATATCAAAGAACCCCATATATTCAATTTTGTTGAAATCAAACAAAGTTTAATTTTGGACCCGATTTGGACCAACATGAAAACTGGGCCCATAATCAAAATCTAAATACATGTTTAGATTCAGCATATCAAAGAACCCCAATAATTCAATTTTTGTTAAAATCAAACTAAGTTTAATTTTGGACCCTTTGGACCTTAATGTAGACCAATTTGAAGGACCAAAATTAAGAATCTAAATACACGGTTAGATTCGGCATATCAAAGACCCCAATAATTCAATTTTGATGAAATCAAACAAAGTTTAATTTTGGACCCTTTGGACCTCAATGTGGACCAATTTAAAACCGGCCCAAAATCCAAAAACTTAATACACGGTTAGATTCAGCATATTAAAGAACCCCAAGAATTCAAGAATAAAACCCCATTGAAATTGGTCAAGAAATAAGCAATTTATACAAAGTATCTTCTTTTGCACAATACTGTGTAATTGAATATTTCTTGCAATTGCGCAATACTGTGCAATTGAATATTTCTTGCTATTAGCAATACTGTACAATTGACAATTTCTTGCTATTGCGCAATTTTGTGCTATTGGATATTTCTTGCTATTGCGCAATACTGTGCAATTGAAGATTTCTTGCTATTATGCAATACTGTGCAATTGAAAATTTCTTGCTATTGCACAATACTTATTATATAATAATTTACACATCCTGTTTGGTGTGTATCTCCTGCCATATCATTATTATTTGCTTTTAAATATAAATCAGAAATAACCAACTTAAAATGGAAAATTTTACAGAAAAAAAAGGAAAAAAGGAAAAAAAAATCCCCCAAATTTTTGAACCCCTTATGATGCACCACCCCAAACTCAATCCCAGCCTTCCCTTTGAGGTATGGTACCTTGCAGTACAATTTCATAGAGATCCATACACTTGAACACAAGTTATTGTCTGGAAACTAGAAAATGCTTATTTTGGCCCCTTGGCCCCTAATTCCTAAACGTTTCAGGCAATTACCCCAAACTCAATTCCAGCTTTCCTTTGTGATATGGAACCTTGTAGTACAATTTCAGAAAGATCCATACACTTACACACAAGTTATTGTCATGAAACTAGAAAATTGCTTGTTTTTGCCCTTTTTGGCCCCTAATTCCTAAAATTTTGAGGCAATTACCCCAAAAATCAATCCCAGCATTCCCTTTGTGATATGGAACCTTGTGGTACAAAGTCAGAGAGATCCATACACCGTCAAAATTTCATGTTTGGTTAAATTTCTTCAAAATACTGGTCTGGTCATCTGTTTTGTATATTGCCCTTTCATACTATTTTAAACTGCTAGGTTTTCTTACATATATTTCGATGTGCCCGTGCTGTCTATCATTTGTTGTTTAGTTTTATATGTATTGTCTATCATTTGTTGTTTGAAATTATTGGTCTTTTGTTGGGCAATGTATGACAAATATATGTTCAAAACCTCGCCGTAATTATAAATTATGTAATTCATTGACCGCTCCCGACATGTGTTACTTCAAGGCATATTTTAGCGGCGATCGATGTCTTTCAAAATTACTTTATTTTTATCAATAGTACCGCTTAAGTCGGCGCTAAGGGCCGTCTTGACCTTGTTGTAGGGTATGAATGATTTGTTCATTGTTGAAGACCCTACATCAACTGTCAAGATGAAGAACAGGAATAAAAGCCCTGTTCATTGATAATTTTCTATGTTTTCTATGTATTGTGTGCGATTTTGTCCCATGTACATTTACTCCATATCCTTTCATTTTCTACTAACACACAAGTTACCAGGTATGTCTGGAAGTTACAAAAATGCTTATTTTTGGCCCCTAATTCCTTAACTGTTGGTACCATAACCCCCAAAATCAATCCCAACCTTCCTTTTGTGATATTGAACCTTATGGTGAAATTTCATAGAGATCCATTCACTTAAAATAAAGTTAGAGTCGAAAACCAATGTGTCTTGGACTGACACACGCCGCCAACGTCATACCAATATCGACCATAAAATTTTTTTGCGGTCGTATAAAAACTGCATTTTACCCCACTGTTCTATTTTTAGCCATGTCTCCCATCTTGGTTGGCAGGCGGGGTCATCGGACATATTTTTTAAACTAAATACCGTAATGATGATTTTGGCCAAGTTTGGTTAAATTTGGCTCAGTAGTTTCAGAGGAAAGATTTTTGTAAAAGTTAATGAGGACGGACGTCGACAACGACGGACGACAGACGACGGACGCCAAGTGATGAGAAAAGCTCACTTGGCCCTTTGGCTAGAAAAATGCTTGTTTTTTGCCCCTTTTTCACCCCTAATTCCTAAAATTTTGAGGCAATTAACCCCAAAATCGATCCCAGCATTCCCTTTGTGATATGGAACCTTGTGGTACAATGTCAGAGAGATCCATACACTAACACACAAGTTATTGTCTAGAAGTTACAAAAATGCTTATTTTTGGCCCCTTTTTTCTTAACTGTCGGTACCATAACCCCCAAAATCAATCCCAACCTTCCTTTTGTGGTATTGAACCTTATGGTAAAATTTCATAGAGATCCATTCACTTAAACTAAAGTTATTTTTCGAAAACCAATGTGTCTTTAGGCGACGACGACGACGACAACGCCAACGTCATACCAATATATGACCGCAAAAAATTTGCGGTCGTATAAAAACTGCAAAATTTCCTTATAATTACCAATTTAGTGGCAGGAACCCAACAATGGGTTATTAGATTCATCTGAAAATTTCAGGGCTGATAGAACTTGACCTAATGAACATTTTTACCCGTGTCAGATTTGCTCTAAATGCTTTGGTTTTTAAGATATAAACCAAAAACTGCATTTTACCCCTATGTTCTATTTTAAGACATGGCGGCCATGTTGTTTGACGAAACAGAAATTAAAATACAAACTTTATTCTAGATACCCTAAGGATCATTCAGCTAAAGTTGGAATTGGTTCAGTAGTTTCAGAGGAGATGATGTTTGAAGTAGTTTACACCGGACGGACGACGACGACGCCAAGTGATGGCAAAAGCTCAAAGTTCCTTCATAACGCTGAGCGAAAAATGAGTTATTTCCCTTTGAACAGAAATGGACTAATTAATAAATATTTCATCAAAAATTGAATTCTTGGGAAAGGGCTATAACTCAACAATGAGAAAAGCTAAAATTGTGAAAATTGACCTTGACCTTCATTTAGTCACAGGAAACAACATATCAAAATTTGAAAAAAAATCTTTAAAGCATTTTCATGTTAATGAATGGACACTGTTTGGCAGCTGCCCGCCCACTGTTCTTCCCCATATCAATAACAGATTTTTCCTTCGAAAATCCAGTTAATAAAGTTGAATTCTTTGATTTATCGTTTTTATGTCATGCCGGCTAACAAATTGGAACTCTTTAATTTAGAAGTATAGATAGCAATTCGTGCATAAGAATAAAGAGAATTCTTGCCAATATAACACCTATACTTCAATGTGTACTCCTTGCTTGATTTTCTCCACATAACAGAGCGTGCACTAACATAAAGAGAACTATAACAAACACAAGGTTAGACTGGTATGAGTTGGATCCTCTACGCTACACCTTTTCTGATTTTCAACAGAATCACTCCATACTTGCTTACTCTTCATAACAAAGCATGCACTAGCATATTTAAGTGAAATATCACAAATACAAAACAAATCTGGTGTGCCACTCTATACCCAAATCTAATCTAAAAATTATCTGTTAGTTATATTTTCTTGGTAGGAGTGGGAACCTCCACTCTGCACCATTAGTTAAATTTTGATTGACAACATCAAGCCTCTCAAATCGTCTCACATCTGTCACCATACTCTCTCATTATATCATCTTCATATTAGAACTATATTTACATATATATCTCACCAACTAGATATTGTGAGTGTTTCAAATTGTAGCCAACATAAACAAATTGCCTCCTGGCACTCCGTATAAAATTTCCTTAGCTTAAAAGTATATACAGGGCAATATACACTGGAATGAGTGGGAAACTCCACTCTTAACCTGAATCTAATTAGGGAGCTACCTTTTGATTTTTATGGGGGGCTAGGATGAAATTTGAAAAAAAAGTCAGGACAGGAGTTTTGAGTAACCTCCACTCTTCACCATTATTTCAATATTTCAATTTTTGATCTACATCATCAAGCCTCTCAAATCGTCTCACAACTGTCACCATACTATTCATAATGGTTTTCAAAATAATAGACAAAACTTGCATTTTACCCCTATGTTCTATTTTTAGCCATATTGGCCATCTTGGTTGGCAGGCAGGGTTATCGGACAAATTTTATTAAACTAGATACCCCAATGATGATTGTGGCCAAGTTTGGTTAAATTTGGCCCAGTAGTTTCAGAGAAGATTTTTGTAAAATTAACAGACGCCTACAGACGACGATGGACAACGGATGACAGACACCAAGTGATAAGAAAAGCTAAAAATGATTTCAAATCATAATAATTAGCTATAGCTTGACCTAAAAATGGACAGTACTCTAACTTATACTTAGAAAACATTTGGTTTAGAAGTTTAGCTGGAATCACATACATTTACGATACCAGGATCACAAAGTCTTTAATAAGAATAAAAATTAAAATAAAATAAAAGTCACTGCTCAGATATTATTAATATCTTCTGTATGATCTTTGTTGTTGCTGTTGTTGCTGTTGTTGCCAAGGTTGAAAGTTCCCATAAGGATTTTGTGGAGGATAGTTTCTCTGACGATGAGCATCTAATGAGACCTTCTGCTGCTGTAGAACTCTCTCTCTCCGTAACTGAAGTGATAAGGGATCTATATTGCCATCTGGACTATGGCCTTGTAAAGGTAACTGGTCACAATTTCTCGGTGACAAAATTGAACCTCCAATATTGCTTGGAGTTTGTCTTGAATTATATGACCCCTCACTGTTCTGTCGTCCATATCTTTCTTTCCCATGCCATGTGTTTCCTCTTGTCATTGGGCTAGTATTGTTATTACTGACTGAATACTGTGGGTAATTTGTATAGACTGGTGACTGCTGGCTAGATGGATTTGGTGAATTGTGAGATGATCCTGTTGAAGACATAAAAACAATGACACATTTATCTTATTTCCTCTGTACACAAATTGACTGATTATTATTGTAGTAAGGGAGCTCTTCCTACATATGAGTCATTGCCAAACATCTCTTTTTTATGATTAACGATAAGAAAAAAGAAGCAAAATTGAGATAAAACATTAAAATTTTTTACCTTATTATATGTTGTAAAGGTGTACTACATGTACTAAGATGTGGAATAACTAAAAGTGATAGTGATAAAATATAATTTTTGCGACTTCAACAATCCTCCAAATTACGCACACTCATGATCTGTCCCTACATATGGTTGGAATTACATAAAATTTAAAACATAAAACACTGAGGTGGGGCTAAACATACAAATTTTGTTACAGGTGCCACACTGGGGTTGAACCCCAACCCCTTTCATATAGAAAGAATATTACTTGGAATCGTCACTGAGCAGTCAGCGAAAAATGAAAATAAATGGTGTCCCCTTAATGAATCAGAAATTTTATTTAGTTTATCTAATATTATACCAGCAAACTTATTTGGTATGGCATTTTGCATAGGACACCATGCCATGTTCGCACTATCATATGTCCAAGTTCTGTGAACTGTGAAATTGTTATCAAAATCATTAAATGGTAAGCTGACATCATAACGAACATGTGTAGTGAGTTTTAAGTTGATGCAATCACAATTTCAACTACATTTACCAAAAATTTTACATGGTATGGGATGGGACTAACGGACGGACTAACAGACTCACAGACCAGCAAACATAATGCAGAAAACTTAACAATTGTTGATGCTGCCGTCGCCGGAAAAGCAATCCCTTTGTCTCGCTTTCCGCGACTTTTGTCGCAGGCAAGACAAAAATAAGGAAATATGGTAGGTTTGCCAATGATGCAATTATTCAATAGACCATCTGACTTGTATGTAAACAACTATCTGCATACAAAGTATGAAGCATCCAGGTCTTCTAGCTTCTGAAATATAAAGCATTTTTACAAATAGTTTTACATCGCCGTCGCCAGATAGTAATCCCTATGTCTCACATACTGTGACTTTCGTCACAGGCTATACAAAAATTACGAAATAATCTCTGCAAAATTTTGATCTGATTGTCACCAGAGAGAATGATTTACTTCCGAAATTACATCCTCACATCAAGAGGCAATTTGAGTCACTATACTATAATAATGATAATATACACATCATTTACCTTGGTTAGGTAACATTTTTCCAACAGTAAGTTTTTTTAGTACAAAACAAGCATTCTTAAGAGTATTGCATGGCAATACATAGTCCCCTACCGGGTAAAAATTCATTATACTGGAACAAAATGCTAACTTGTTCTTTAACTTGTCATGGTGTAAACAAAAAGAAAATATCAAGTCAATATCTTCAAGCATGACTAAAAACAGTGTGGAAAACTGAATATATGAGTGAATTTTTTCAAGTCCAAGGACCATAACTCTGCACAAAATTATCAGACTGAAACAAAAATTTGAACTTGATCTGTAACTTGTCATGATAAAATTATATACCAATTGTCAAACAATATCTTCAAAATAAAATGCTCCGTTGGGCGCAGCTTGATACGAACCCTGAGCAGTTTGGGCAAGTATGGACACAACATTGAAGCTTGATACATCACTGATTTGGATTGTGATTAAATATTTGACACAGCATAGGTTTCTGACACAGAATGAATGTGGTCTAAGAACTTAAAAATTTTTAATTTACCTATTCAAACCATATCATTAATATTTGCTTTTATATATAAATCAGAAATAACCAATTTAAAATGGAATATTTTAAAGAAAAAATAAGAAAAAAAAAGGAAAAAAAATCCCTCCCCCAAATTTTTTGAACCCTCTTATGATTCATTACCCCCAAACTCAATCCAAGCAGTACAATTTCAGAGAGATCCATACACTTGAACACAAGTTATTGTCTGGAAACTAGAAAAATGCTTGTTTTTAGGCCCCTTTTTGGCCCCACATTCCTAAACGTTTTGGGCAATTACCCCAAACTCAAACCCAGCTTTCCCTTTGTGATATGGAACCTTGTAGTACAATTTCAGAAAGATCCATATACTTACACACAAGTTATTGTCATGAAACTAGAAAATGCTTGTTTTTGGCCCTTTTTGGCCCTAATTCCTAAAATTTTGAGGCAATTACCCCAAAATCAATCCCAGCATTCCTTTGTGATATGGAACATTGTGGTACAATGTCAGAGAGATTCATACACTAACACACAAGTTATGTCTGGAATTTACAAAATGCTTATGGCCCTTTGGTACCATAACCCCAAAATTCCCAACCTTCCTTTTGTGGTACTGAACCTTAAAAATTTCATAGAGATCCACTTTAACTAAAGTTAGAGTGGTCGAAGGTGTCTTTGGACGACGAAAGTGTGGAAAACCTATAACACTCTAACATTAGATATGATTTATAGTTCTCTAAAATTAGATGTGATGTAATACAATGTATATCTATTTTCAAATTACAATCAAATATAATTAATAGTTCCAAATATTTTTCTTCATTTGTCACAAACTAATATAGATTTGTAACTTATCTATAAAATGTCAACAACTTTTATCTACACAATGTAATGTAATGAAATATATACCTTAATAAAAATAGATTATTATCTAATTAAAGGATTTCACTTAATAAAATATATATATATATATATATATATATATATATATATATAGAAAATTAGTTTATACAAAATAACATATAAATATAAACCTGCCATAAAATTCCTCAAACAATTTACCAAAGAATGTCTTTTAAAAATGAGTTATCTCCCTTTGTACAGATATATGGTTTAACATAGTACTCTAACATTATGGACCATAACTCTGGACTAAATCATCAGACCGAACAAAATTAGAACTTGATCTATAACTGGTCATGATAAAAAACTATATTAACCAAATATCAAATCAATATCTTCAAGAACGAAGAAAAAGTGTGGAAAGCTGAGTTGCTGGACTGACAGGCGGACAGACAGACAGATGGACAGACGGACAGAGTGACTTAGTCGGTAGGGACTAAAAGGTTCAAAGTCCCCTTCGACTTCAAGATAGGGGACTAAACAAAATATTGACTTCAGGGTCCAGATCAAGATAGAGGCAAAGATAAATTTTGGATGTAATTGATGCAGAATAAAATATTTCTCATTTCCAGATGCAAAGACAGATAATGCACTATAAAAGGCCAATAGACCATTTTCCAACTATTGACTGCAGATTATATAATTTTTCGACAGGTTACCTACTTTGTGGTAGGACATCCTGGTATGTGATCAAGCATACATTAATATAATTGACATCAAACTGGACACTGGAAGAAAGTATAACCATAATCCCTAACTCCCAAGACAAATTCAAAAAGGGGGAAGTCCATAAAAAATTGACAAAATCAAATGTTAGACTTTATCAACCAACAAATGTCATATACCTGAGTTAGTACAGGCATTTGAGGTGTGTGATTAGATTTTGTGAGGATTTTGAAAATGAATATCCTGGCCTAATAAGAGCTGAAAATAGACAGGATGAAAATAAATATTCTGCAACACAAAATGCAGGAAACAATTGTATACCAAAATGCAAATAAATTTTCATGTAATGAAGTTTTGGACAAAAAAAAAAGCATGCATCGCAACAGATGAAAATGAATAGTCAATTTATAAAAAAATCCTGCCAAAATTTTCAGTCTATCTTTTATAGGAGTTATTGCTAATAAATGACAATTTTTCTTTTTTTTGTGTTCAAATATAAAAAAAAAATGTGGAATGCGTCCATATAAAGATATAAAGGGACATAACTGAAGAACGGTAAAAGTGACGCTACCCAAATTTGTACCTGATTTGAGTTTTGTGGTAATAAGCATTGTGTATAAGTTTCATAACATTTGTTTGAGACAAACTAAAGTTAGAGAACGGAAACAAAATATTCAGCAATTTTTATGTTTATAAACTGTATAAAGAGATATGTCTCGATTTTTGAAATTTTGATAATGCAAATGTTGAAATTAAAATAGCAATACTTTAACATGTAAGTTACCGGTATGCAAATATTCAAAGTCGATGAACCATGACTGAAGGTACATTGCTAAACAATCTCCAAGGAATGAGATGTGCCAATGCTCATACAACTGCATACCAAATACCATTGACTTATTATAAGTCGTTCTCTTTAAACAAACCTAAACACAAACATTAACTTGTAAACTATGTAAAAGTTTCAAAGTCAATGAACCATGATCAGGGGTGGGGCTATATAATCTCCATGGAAACGATACTTGCAAATGCCAATAAATTTGCATACCAAATATCATTGACTTAACATTAGCAGTTCATCTTAAACTGATCTAATCACAAACTAATACATGTAAACTAAGCAAAAGTTTCAAAGTAAATAGACCATGACTAAGGGGGCGGTGCCAAATATTCTCCATGGAAATGAGATGTGCTAATGCTTATACAACTGAACACCAATTAACATTGGCCTACCACTAATTGTTCCCCTTGAACTGACCTAATCACAAACTAATACATGTTAACTTACCAAAATTTTCAAAGTCTATAGACCATGACTAAGGGGGCGGAGCCAAATAATCTCCATGGAAATGAGATATGCCAATGCTTATACAACTGCATACCAAATATCATTGACCTACTATTAGTGGTTCCCAATAAATTGACCTAATCACAAACTAATACATGTAAACTATGAAAAGTTTCAAAGTCAATAGACCTTGACTGAGGGGGCGGGGCCTAATAATCTCTATGGTAATGAGATGTGCCAATGCTAATACAACTGCATACCAAATATCATTGACCTACCACTAGTGGTTCACCATGAACTGGACCTAATCACAAACTAATACATTGTTGACGCTGCCGCCGCCACCGTTGGAAACAGCATACCTATGTCTCGCTTTTTGACTCTGTCAAGGTGAGACAATAAAAGGGCATAACTAAAGAACGGTAAAAGTGACGCCATCCAATTTCGAACTTGATCTGTATTATGTGATAATAAGCATTTTGTATAAGTTTCATAACATTTGGTTGAGCAAACTAAATTTAGAGAATGGAAACCAACTTTTGGACGTATGGATGTATGTAGTACAGACGGACAAGGGTAAAACTTAATGCATAAAAAATTTACTGTAAATTCAGAAATTATTGTGAGTTTTTTTTTAATGCGATAATAAGAACTCACATTCTGAATTTGATACATATACATGTTTCTGTATGCATATTTTCCTGAAATCGCAATAAATAATCTCACAGTTTTGTACATTCTTCACAAATCCCAATAATAAATGCTCGCATCAATTTTTGAATTAACAGTATTTTGTAACAAAGATAAACTGTTAAAAGTTAAATGACCAACAAGACAAGATCAAGAAATAGGTCATTATAACTTAAGTTGTCAGTCCAATTCTTACGGGTGTTTTTGCCCTAAAATGCCTATTTTTACACACATTTTGTGTTTTTGATTGTAAACAGAAAAAATTTATCAGCAATCTGGGCTTCCAAAAAATATTTGACAGCAATACAAGATCAACAAAAATGAGATTTAGTCATAAATTATAATTTTAGTCTATAATGTTAGAGAGTTGATATTGTAAAAGGAGCACATTTAACCAGGTGGGTGACACAGGCTCTTTAGAGACTCTAATTTTTATCTATTGGTAGCAGTAGTTTAGGTGAACTCTGAGAGTTCAGCCCTACCCCACTTCTATATTAAACCTTTATCTCTGAAAAGAGTAATTAGAAAGCCTCAACATTTTTCTAGTTTGTCATTGTGGTATGATAGGTTACAGATTACTATCACGGCATTTTAATTGTTAAGAAAAAAAATGCTGTCTGTTGGAGAAAAGAGATTGTAATTTTATAATTTCAAGAATTTCACTTTAAGGAGAAATTTGGAAGGGTTCCTCGGAACCCAGTGTCTCATTTACTTTTGCTGTTAGTCGCAGGCTCAACAAAAATGGGGAAAAAATTAGTAAAATATTTCCTCTAGATACTATCTTTTCATTGCAAGAAGCTTTTATTTAAATTTGGTAAAAATCCAGGATGGTTTATGAATCTAATAAATGTTTTAAAAACTTTAACTGCAGACTGTATGTAATGTTAACAGGAAGAAAACTAAGTCCATTTATAAGTAATATACTGAAAAACAGGAAATAAATTTTTACAAAATATTCTTCTAGATACTAGCTTTTGATCATAAACAAGCTTCTGTCCAAGTTTGGTACAAATCCAGGATAGTTTAAGAAAGTTATTAAAATTTTAAAAACTTTAACCACAGAGTGAATGTTATGTTAACTGGCAGAAAAACTACCGTAAGTCCATTTATAAGTAAAATACGGATAGACAGGATTTTTTTTTTACAAAATTTACTTCTGGATACTATCTTATGTTCATAAACAAGCTTCTGTCCAAGTTTGGTACAAATCCAGGATAGTTTAAGAAAGTTATTAAAATTTTAAAAACTTTAACCACAGAGTGAATGTAATGTTAACTGTCAGAAAAACTAAGTCCATTCATAAGTAAAATACGGAAAAACAAGATTTTTTTTTTTACAAAATTTACTTCTGATACTTTCTTATGATCATAAACAAGCTTCTGTAAAAGTTTGGTAGAAATCCAGAATAATTTAAGAAAGTTATTAAAATTTCAAAAACTTTAACCACAGAGTGAATATTTGTGGACGCTGACGACGACGGAATGTAGGATCGCTGTGTCTCGCTTTTGCGACAAAAGTCGCAGGCTTGACAAAAATGAAGGAGAAAAATATAAATGAACAATTTCCTGACATTTTTTCATACCTGTTCTAGTTTGAAGTTTGAGACTGCTGCCAAACAACTGTATACCAGACATCAAATCTATCGTATATGGTACTGAACATGCATGTTTAAACGTAATGAATGCATATCTTTTTGACCTGCCATCTTTGTCTGTAGCCAACTTCACTTTTTGCAATGGACCAGCCTATAAGTATCAATTTATCATTTGTTAGTACCTGTCATCTAGAAATCACTAACATGTAGATACACTGCAACAAACTCATTTTTTATCTGAGCACATAAATATTGTATTATTCTTATTTCTACCTTACTGTTTGCCTCTATATATATCATGTCTATAGACATTTTTTAAATTTTTTTATGATGGTACAAGTACCCTTTTTTACATGCAGCATAGAAGACTTGTAAGCAGTGCTAATTGCTAACTGATTAAAACTTAAAGCATTTTTTCAATGGAAAAATTAGCTAAATGGGAGTCAATGACAGTAGGTGATAGTTTCGTATAAATTTCATATTTTCCAGAAAAAGGCATTTAAAGTATACTTTTAAAACATGAACATAAACAAAAATTATTGAAAAGTCATTTTATCAGTTGTTTATCTTAATATTAGTTAGAAATGTACATTAAAAATAACAATTTGAATTCTTGACAATTTGACTAATTTAGACAGAATGGCAATTTAATTGATTTTTAGCATTGTTAAGGAGGATTATCTATAAACATGATAAACCTTATTGAGATAGCTTTTCACATTTGTGCACCACTATCTTCTAAGATTTATACACCTTATAACAAGAGTCTCAAACAAATGAACAAATTAAAATACTATGTCTTATATTTCATGTATTTATCTTGTATGTATTGCATTTGTAATATTAATTAATCACTGAATTCTTTTTAGGATTCAGGCCAGTATTTCATATTACATGTACCCAGTATTGCCCAGTATCAACAGGTAAAACCCAGATTTTCCAAACATTTCCCAACTGGGCTGGGCAATACTCATGAAACCCCGGGTTTTTGCCAACCCTGTAATTCGGCACCTGGACAAATAAGCACCTGGTTAATTCAATTTTTTATAACGATGTACTGAACAAAATAAAATCCACCCCCAAATTTTTTTAAAAATAATTATGAAGCAGGAAAAGGTTAAAAATATCATTTGGTGCTGAATTAACCAACTAAATGCCAAAACAATTTAAGTAGATGCCGTAATAACCAGGTGTCAATTTGACTTGCACTCCTATAGAATCCTTCCCTACAAGCCCAACAACCATCCTATAGGTTTATATCCTGCATTGTCCTACATTTCATTAGACAAAATATTTATTTTCATCCAATCTTGGGCAAAGTTATTTGTTTTCAGTTATTAATTACCAGGGTATATATATTCATTATAAACCCCAGAATATCAAATTTTCATCCATTCCTAAACCAAAATAAAAAGTTTTCAGTTTTATATGTCTATGGTTTGGGAATTGAATTCTAGTCACTCCGGCGCCTGGTTAAATTGGACCTGGTTAATTTGGCACCGGAGGTATTTATTTTGGCACTCATGGTTAAGATGATGTTTTGCAACTTGTAAAATACTCAGTTGTTTTCCAATGTTTTTAAAAAATATTTTCACTCGAGAATGGTGCCAGTAAGTCAGTTTGGCCTTTCAATACTTCTTATTTTCACATGATTAACCCATAGACTGTCCAGAGTCAGTTAGCGGATTACACACTTTAAGTCATGTAATTTAAATAGCATTTAAATGATTTTGCATTTCTTATCTGTATTTGTATTAAATAATTTATGTTGCCACCAAAATTATTATGTTGTAAGCAGGGGGTCTAGGGGGCGGCACAATTATTGTAAAATTTCTTATTGAAAAAAATGTTTTATAAAATTATTTGTAAGTACATGCTTACAATGCTATACTGTTGCTATGCCACTGGTATTCTATCCATGTCAGTATATAGGATCTTCACTATACAGAACCTGGATAGTATACTGCACATTTCTAGTGAACATACAAAAGTTGGAGCCAACGTTATTCATTTTATACAAGTAGACAGGAAATGTATAAAAAAAACAATTTAGATTCCAATGATTGAATTTGTTTTTATCTTCATCATAGTCATCTGTGGATTAAACAACAGCTTGGGTAATGGCTTCTTTGTTTTCTAAAATTTTTTGTAATTATAAAACATCAGTAAAATGCTTCGCTGAGCGCAGCCTGATACGACCGCAGTGGTCAAACCCTGAACAGTTGGGGCAAATTTGGACACAAAATTCAAGCTTGATACTATCTGAATTTGGATTGTTATCAAATTTTTGCAATAATATAGGTTTCTGACACAAATTAAATATGGTCAAAGATCTTTTACAAAACCAATGCGCAATACTGTGCAATTGAAGATTTCTTCTTGAAACCTTTCAAAAATTTGAAATTTGAAAAATGTTGAAAAAAAAAATATGAACCGTTTAAAAAATATTGAAACCCCCCTTTCAAACTTTTTGAATCCCCCTTGGAACATTAACCATCAAACTCAATCCCAGTCTTTCCTTTGTAGTATGGAACCTTGTAGTACAATTTTAGAGAGATCCATACACTTAAACATAAGATATTGTCTGGAAACTTTAAAAATGCTTGTTTTGGTTCTTTTTTTTTTGCACTTAATTTCTGCATGTGGCCACAGACCACAATTAAATTCTCTATTAGTTCTTTATAACGTTTTGTTTCATTAAAAAAAATGCACCGATTCTTTTTGTCAAATATTTTGTGTGTGTAAAGTACAGTACTAGTCCAAACATATATCCAACATTCAGAAAGATTGCTCCCCAGTATCTTACAAATTAAGCCAATACACATCCATACCCCTATGGACAAGTCAAGAGATGTTCCAATAACTGTAAATATCACCTTTTTGCACCTGGCCTAATCACTCTTTCCATATCAAAATCAGTTAAAATACAACATCCAAAAGTTTATTTCACCTCTCTTCTTTCATTTCCATCCAAAAAAATCTATGAGATGAGTGAGGAAGGGAAAGAAAAAAAATTAAAAAAAAATACACTCTAATTAAAAAGAAATATATTCGTGGACAACGAAAAGCGGGATCATTAATTGTGGTCTTGGGCCTATTAGGGGTCTAAAACTTGACCAATTCTAATAAAACTTGGCATGATTTAAGCTTAGTGTATTATGAAACAGTTTACAAAGTTTCAAAGCCATGTGATACCAATTATAAAAATGTGGCATTTTTATATCTGAACTTTGGTGCTGAATTGTGGCATTGAATTAGAACAATTTCAACTATCAAATTTGGGCTTTTAAAACCAAAATATACCAAAACTTACACTTTTAATGTCTCTATGTATAAGTTATCACCTATTAAAAGCAACAGATAGCATACTTCATGTTTCAGACTTATAAAAATGGGCAGAAGTAAATTTTATATGAGCCTGTGCCAAAAAATAGAGGTTTTCAAATGAAGTGAGGCCTTATATGAAATGTAATATTTTTGACTTACCACAATTTTCTGAAGTTGTTAAGTTATAAAGAAACCTTTTACATGTTATAAATGTACTTTTAATGGAAATATAAGTTTCAAATAGCATAACACATGTGAATAAAATGGTCTTCAGCAATGTCAAGCTTAAAAAAACAGGTTGTCAATTTAGGTCGTTCCCCACATTTGCATATTAAAAAGCATATACCGGTAAATGATATGGGAGATGGAGATATGCTTATTTTTGCTCATATCTTTGCTTAGATATGATAAAACATGGAGCCTGGATGTAACAAGACTGTCACTTTCAACTATATATGTAGACAGTATGATCTGATGCAAAGTTATTTACTTTACTTTTTAAAACTGGCATGAAATTTCAGCCTCAAAAGGCCAATATTTTAACCACTAGCTATCAAACAAAAGAAAATAAAGGTAGTCTGTGAAACAGACAAGGTCAAATAACCAGTGATAAGTGCTTTTGATACAGATTCAGTGAAATCTGCTAAAAGGAATTCAACTTGTATGTGCATAGAACCTCATTTTTCACTTGCTTCATACTGACCGTTAGACTAAGACCATTAAAGCAGCACATTTTGCACTCTTATTCTGATTTTATCTACTTTTTTTGTATGTTCAGTGTTCAAAAACGAGTTAAACATCTACATTAAATACCACAAACACAAATAGAAAATCAGAAAAACCTGTCAGAGAGAAAGTAAGCATGCTACTTTTGTAAAAATATTGAAACAACTGAAAAAGTTCAATTTTGGGCATGTAGGCTGAAATGTCACTTTTTTACAAAATTTCTATCAAATAAATGTGGAAATCATTTATTCTCATGTAGTTTGACAAATTAATACCAAAAGATCATTCAGAGAAGTTGTCAAAGTACAAATTCAATATTTCCTGAATTCACCTCTTAGGCCACAGACCACAATTAAATTCTCTATTAGTTCTTTATAACGTTTTGTTTCATTAAAAAAAATGCACCGATTCTTTTTGTCAAATATTTTGTGTGTGTAAAGTACAGTACTAGTCCAAACATATATCCAACATTCAGAAAGATTGCTCCCCAGTATCTTACAAATTAAGCCAATACACATCCATACCCCTATGGACAAGTCAAGAGATGTTCCAATAACTGTAAATATCACCCTTTTTGCACCTGGCCTAATCACTCTTTCCATATCAAAATCAGTTAAAATACAACATCCAAAAGTTTATTTCACCTCTCTTCTTTCATTTCCATCCAAAAAAATCTAAGAAATGAGTGAGGAAGGGAAAGGAAAAAAATTAAGAAAAAATACACTCTAATTAAAAGGAACTATATTCGTGGACAACGAAAAGCGGGATCATTATTTGTGGTCTTGGGCCATGTTAGAAAATTATAACAAAACCATTGTAAGGGAGGTAACTCTAATGCAAAAAAAAAACCAAACCCATTTAAATACATCATAAAAGTAATAAATAGATAAATCAGAAATAACCAACTTAAAATGGAATATTTTAAAGAAAAAAAAAAGGAAAAAAAAGGGGGAAAAAAAAAAAGAAATAAAAAAATCCCCCCCAAATTTTTGAACCCCCTTATGATTCATCACCCCCAAACTCAATCCCAGCCTTCCCTTTGTGGTATGGTACCTTGCAGTACAATTTCAGAGATCCATACACTTGAACACAAGTTATTATCTGAAACTAGAAAATGTTTGTTTTTGGCCCTTTTGGCCCCAAATTCCTAAACATTTAGGGCAATTACCCCCAAACTCAAACGCCAGCTTTCCCTTTATGATATGGAACATTGTAGTACAATTTCATAAAGATCCATACACTAACACACAAGTTATTGTCCTGAAACTACAAAAATGCTTGTTTTTTGCCCCTTTTTCACCCCTAATTCCTAAAATTTTGAGGCAATTACCCCCAAAATTTATCCCAGCATTCCCTTTGTGATATGGAAACTTGTGGTACAATGTCAGAGAGATCCATACACTAACACACAAGTTATGTCTGGAAGTTACAAAAATGCTTATTTTTGGCCCCTTTTTGGCCCCTAATTCCTTAACTGTCGGTACCATAACCCCAAAAATCAATCCAAACCTTCCTTTTGAGGTATTGAACCTTATGGTAAAATTTCATAGAGATCCATTCACTTAAACTTAAGTTATTGTGCGAAAACCAATGTGTCTTCGGACGACGACGACGCCAACGTCATACCAATATACGACCGCAAACGTATAAAAACTACCTGAAAATGGTTAAAACAACAAACAAGTCATCTTTTTTTATTTGGTTTAAGTTTTTAAAATGAAAACCAATCAAAACATTATTAATAGAATATTGAGAAAATTTAAAAAATTATTTTTTTTATTATTATCAAAGATGTAGAGAATGTACCCAGTGCCTAAACCGATGAACGAGAACAAAAGAAAAATTCACTCTTCTTATGAAATAGTCAAGAAAATCAAGAGTAAAACAATGCCGGTGACAATACTGATCAATAGTTATTTCTAAACAACAATTGTACATTTTAAAGAAATTATTTGTTAAACTGTGGTATTTAATAATAATTATAAACATACATGCGAAGACACAATATTTATGTTTGTTATTTACAGAGATAATTGCATTAGAAGTTGGTGAAACTGAAATTTAAAAAATGTTAATCTTTGCTGCATATTGATAAAAAAAATTAAAATTAAAAATCATGACCATACAAAATCTAAAGATCTTTCAGGTCCAAAATTTTCTGAGTGTTCCACATAGTCCTTTTAGCATGTTACAATTTCCCAAATTATACCTATTTTCCCGTCTGAAGATTTTGAGTACACCGATCTGCTCTTGTCACATGAACTTTCCATATAGAACTATTGCCTTTTTGTGATTATAACAATTTAAAAGTCATGTCTGTGCAGGTTAAAAAATTAAAGATAGATATTTTTAAAAAGTAGATTATCTGTTAAAATATTTTTTCTATGTTTTAAACAATTCTAAGAAAAGGTTGCCTCGATTTTTGTACATGTATTTGCAGTCTTCTCTTTCAATGTTTATATCGGGATAAGGTCTGTTTAAATTTGGCTTAGTAACTTAATTTCAAAAGTGTTAATCTTTGCTGCATATCAATCGTTTCCATTGAAATTTTTTCCATGAAATTCTCTGATCTAGCTGCATACAATGTACATATACGGATAATTGGTGAGTTCCAGCCAGTAAAAAAATAATTTGAAGTTACATTGATACTCCTGAAATTTATTTGCACAGCAACATTTTAAACCAATTTTACACAAAGCTCCTATAGCCTGCTGTACTCCTATTGCTACTTTAGGAGGGAAATGATAACATTATTTGAAAATTTTGTTACTATTTCAATTACATTATATTGTAACTATTTACCAGAACATTTTCTTCTGAATTTATAATGAATAGCGTCCTTGCTAAAACGAGACAAACATTGAAAAGATCAAGATTTCTGTGTTTTCAGGGGAGGTAATATTTTGTCACTAGATTTCCCACTGTACCTATATTCAATAACCTCTGAAATTGTATGTTTTCAAAAATATATACCAACTAGATATGGACGATGCCCCCTCTGCTCTGCCATATCCTTGAGTATAGTTCCACATACTTTAGATTTGACAAACAGTGAGTTGAAGTACAACTTGAAATTGTTGCGCTGTCTGCAGAACACAAATGATGCCCCCCACCTGACCATAAGAAATTATAATTTATAAATTTAACTATGTATGATGATCTATCTTTTATTCTTATTCTGAATGTCTACACTTGCATGACTGAATGTAGTAGTACAAACCATGTTTTCAATTCTATAGCAAGTGAGAAGGAAACCAAGTCCAAATACCTGAAGGCATTTTGAGAATATTTGAAAAGAATCAAAATCCTGTGGACATGCACACTTCCATTATGTGTACAAACAACCTACAAAATATTAAAGCTATAGCTCAAAAACTGTAGGAGGAGATAGCCAGACAAACCATGATCTCTTGATGCAGCTATATGTAACTACCAAAAAATGTCCAAATACTTGGCATTTTGAGAATATTTCCAAAAAATCAAAATTCTGTAGTCATGCACATTTCATTATGTGTACAAACAACCTGCAAAGTATTAACGCTGTAGCTCAAAAATTGGGGAGTAGATAGCCGGACAAACCATGACCTCTTTATGAATCTAGTACCAAAAAATAACTACGTCCAAATACCTGGCATTTTTAGAATATTTGAAAAAAAATCAAAATCCTGTGGACATGCACACCTCTATAGACTCTATTATGAGTAGAAACATCCTACAAAATATTAAAGCTGTTGCTCAAAAACTGTAGGAGATAGCCAGACATATCATGTATCTATATCCGGACGGATGGATGGACAGGAGTAAATTAATATGCCCCTCAACATTTTGTCGAGGGGGGGCATAAAAAAAAACATAAGATATATCCATGATGATTGGAAATTCGTTACCCTTATTCGATACAAAAGAAAATAATCACACCCTTGGAGCAAATATTATCCACAGGACCACTGTGAATGTAAATATTCTTACTTATTTGCAAACAGTCTGATACACTTAATTGATGAATAGCTTCAGAAACATGGTCAATCTGTCTATGTTTCGTAACCTTTGTCTTGGACGGTGGTTTTTGGGCATGTGCAACAATATATAGGTCAGGCCTATTGTACATGTATTATTTATTTGAACATTATAGAATAAATTTGAGATCAAACAACAAATAAATATCTTGAAAAAAAGAGAAATTGGGACTTACTAGCTTTTTTTATTCTCCCTACAACAATTGTTTTAATTTTTACATGTCAAATGGAAAGTCCAGAATTAAAACTTTTAAACACGTTTAAGATAACTAAAACAATGCTCAAAATGTCATTAATGCATCAAAGTATTTTTTCATTCAAATTGCAATCAATGGCATAGCCATTAGGACTTATTTACTCTATAAGACCCAATAATCGGCAGGTTTTATTTTATTAAAATTTATCAAGCCATTTTCTGATCTTAAACATGTTAAAAATTCACTCACTTATAACTTTTAAAAAATAATATTCTTGGCCTGATGACTCATTGTTGAGATATCAATAACATTGCTGAAGGGATTTTTCCCAAATACTCAACGAAATTCTGGTATCTGGTCCGTTCGCCTTGATTACATGTTCGCCCTGAGTCCCTTCGCCTATAGAGTCCCTTCGCCCTGGGTTCGTTCGCCCTACTTTAAAAAAAAATTAATAAATATAGTGTTATTAAGGTTTAATAAACTTATTCAGATATTTATATGATCAATACTAAGACAATATATACTCTCGAAATTCATGAACAAGAGTGCACACGCTGAAATGTCTCGCCTTCTTTACTAACCATTGAGATTATGTTGATAGTCCTAAATGAAAGCTTTACTACAACTATTACGTAAACTTAATATGATCCAAGAAAATGAAGTCAAGGTCATATAAACAAAACGAGAAATACATGTACACCATACAATCATTCAATACACTAAATATAGTTGACCTATTGCTTATAGTTTCTAAGAAACAGACTTAACCAAGAACACTAAACATTGACCAATGAGTCGTGAAAATGAGGTCAAGGTCAGATGAACCATGCCAGGCAGACATGAACAGCTTACAATCCTTCCATACAACAAATATAGTTGACCTATTGCTTATAGTTTAAGAAAAACAGACCGAAACACATAAACTTAACACTGAGCAATGAACCGTGAAAATGAGGTCAAGGTCAAATAAAACCTGCAAGACTGACATGTACATCATAAAATATTTCCATACACCAAATATAGTTGACTTATTGCATATAGTATTAGAAAAAAGACAAAAACTCAAAAACTTAACTTTGACCACTGAACCATGAAAATGAGGTCAAAGTCAGATGACACCTGCCAGTTTGACATGTACACCTTACAATCATTCCATACACCAAATACAGTAGACCTATTGCATAAAGTATAAGAAAAACGGACCAAAACACAAAAACTTAACTATAACCACTGAACCATGAAAATGAGGTCAAGGTCAGATGACACCTGCCAGTTGGACATGTACACCTTACAATCCTTCTATACACCAAATAAACTAGACCTATTGCTTATAGTATCTGAGATATGGACTTGACCACCAAAACTTAACCTTGTTCACTGATCCATGAAATGAGGTCGAGGTCAAGTGAAAACTGTCTGACGGGCATGAGGACCTTGCAAGGTACGCACATACCAAATATAGTTATCCTATTACTCATAATAAGAGAGAAATTAACATTACAAAAAATCTCAACTTTTTTTTCAAGTAGTCACTGAACCATGAAAATAAGGTCAAGGACAATGGACATGTGACAGATGGAAACTTCGTAACATCAGGCATCTATATACAAAGTATGAAGCATCCAGGTCTTGCACCTACTAAAATATAAAGCTTTTAAGAAGTTAGCTAACGCCGCCGCTGCCGCCGGATCACTATCCCTATGTCAAGCTTTCTGCGACAAAAGTTACAGGCTCGACAAAAATCATTGTTTTAGAGCATTAGTTGGCTTCATTCTCACATTTATTTTAATAAGAATTAATTTTGATGACCATTGATTGTAATTTAGAATGTTGATTAGGTATAATTATAATATCTTTGAGCTCACTTATTTTTGTATTAATTGTCTGTTGGATTAATAATGAAAGTAGTGTTCCTTTTTAAATAAACTAGTCGGTTTGGAATGAGTAAAAACAATGACGTACCAATTGTAAGACATAAATGGGATTTTTTTTAATGCATACAGCTTGGCTTCTTTGATCTCAAGTTCGTTTTGACACATTTACTATAAAATTATGTGCTCTTTAGAATAATAGTGCAGTCATGGTAGTGTTAAAAATTAAGGACATAACTGGTGTGTGATGCGAAGTTCATATTGGATCTTGTTATAACTGTTGATGATTGTTTTGAATTTGTTAAAATTTATCAATAAAGATAAATGCATGCAGATAACATGGTCTTCAGTTGTTTTATATTAAATACCTTGTATTCCTGCATTGTACTATACAATGCAGATCAAAGGAAAATAGTTATTTGGTAGCAGCAATACAACATAAATATTCGGAGAATTTTTCAACAAACTTTAACATACTCTTTTCAAATAATAAGCATTATACAACAAGACAACAAAATAGAATAAAAATCAGAGCGAACAGACCCAGGGTGAACAGGTATTAGGGCAAACAGGTACTAGGGGGAACACGAATCAGGCGTTTGGAACCCGGATTCCGAAATTCTGGTAGAGGAATAGTGGAAACAGATGTTTAAATAAATAATATGCAAGAACATCCACAATTTCTCTTTTTTATGCCGATATTAGTGAAAATGCAATGAAAATATCAGGTTAAATTTTTTTGAAGTAGCACATGATTAATCCTTATGGATTAATAAGGTAAAAAAGGTAAAAATAATATTAGGTGCCAATTTGACATTTTCTATATATTGGGCTATGCCAGAAATAATCCATACCCCCTCTATAGAAGGTTAAGGATTTCCAGAAAAAAAATCTGTAAAAAACTCTGATTTTCCAGAAAAAAATCTCTTAGTCGCCAATAATTTCCAGAATATTTTAAAAATTCCAAAAAATATTCCAGGGAAAAAAATGAGAATAATAAGAAAATTACCAAGAAAATATCCCTTGGTAATAAATATTTCCAGCCAAATTTAACTTTCAACACAAAATTTCCAGATAAAACATTTTCATGAAGCATATATACTTTTTTATATTGTTAATATTGTGTCATACATGTAGATGATTCAGATCAAATTCATTCATTTAGTGTATGCTTTAATACTTGTTTTTGTTTAAATGTCTTTTTGATCTTAATTGATTTTTAGTGGTTTTTTTTATATTGTAATGTTACACTATGGTCTCGGGTTAGGGTGAAGGTTGGCTCCTCTTATAATGTTTTATGCATTTTTATGCACCTGTCCTAAGTCAGGTACCAGTTGTTCAGTGGTTGACGTTTGTTGGTGTGGTACATGTAACTGGTTCATAAGTGTTTCTTGTTTCTGGTTTTTCAGTTAATTTTGGGACCCTTTATAACTTGTTGTTTGGTGTGAGCAAAGGCTCCATGTTTTTGACCTATAATTGTTAACTTTTTAATTGATACACTGTGATTTGGATAGAGAGTTGTCTCATTGGCACTCATCATGCTCATACCACATCTTCTTATTTATATCAACTTATTCATGACATTGTTTTTAAAGTTATAAGATGACTTAAAAGCTCATTAGAGCTTGTTTTTTTTGTATGCTTTAAATACATCATCTTAAACAGTTATTAATGATTATAATTATCTTTATTTAACAGTCAATAGACCTTAGCGCTATTTGGGAATCTGCAACACTTGACCTCACAATTTGCGATACTTGAACTTTTAATCATACAACAATCACTTTTCCTTTGTGGCATCAGAATTTTTTTTCTTGTGACCTCAAAGTTTCTTCTGTGATTTCCAGTTATGACAGACCATGGAAGTATAAAATGACCAATAAAAATATAGAAAACAAACAACAGTTAACAGATAAACATACACTTAAAGGACAAATGCTAGATTATAGTTTCATCAACCAAATAACCAGAACATTACCCAATTAACATCTTATATTGATAAATCATTTAGTCAAACACTTGTTTATCTATCTTCACAGTAGTAAGTGATCAGAATCAGTAGATAACTGATAGTGATAAGACATGTAAGAAATGTCAGACCAGTTATGTTCTGTTCAATCATCATGGAAGTATTATATTCATAATAATTGTCAATATAATATTTCCATGGTTCAATTATCACAAAATAGATTGGCAAGAATCAGTGGCAAGCTGTCTACTGATATTTTGAACTTACAAACACAATTGGTTTATTACTACAAGCATGGAAGTATTATATTTGTCAATATAATACTTCCATGCTACAAGGGAATTCATAAATTAAAAAAAAAATGGGTAGTTTAATTTGTTTCCTATTTTAGTGTTATTTTAAGGATATTACAAAACTTTTGAGATATGAATAAATAAGGAATATGACCATAATAACTGATTTTACATAATTTCAAATTTTTAATTAGTTTTATTGTGTACTTGATTCAAAAGAAAGAAAATATCAAATTTGATGTTTTCGTAACAAACATATTTTGAAAGTTTATTAACAATGGTTCCCAAATCAAATATTTGAAATGCAAATGTACATGTATATAAACTTGACTTCATAAACGAAAAAAAAACTTTTCCAAGAATAAAACAAGACCTTTTAAAAATTGAAAAGGTATTTACAACTCAAAACATTATGACCAAATGTTTTACAGTGGCTTAAAATAAGAACATTTTTTTTTCTTCTTGTAGATTTATTCATGACAATTCAAATCATGATAATTGGTGCCTACAATAATATTAAACTTAATATCATTTTCTGATATTGATTGTTGGGACAAAAAACATATCTGCTCTGATTTTCAAGCTACATGTCATAATTTCCTAAAACATTATGAGGTTAAGGTGGTACCAAACACCTTGACTAAAATTAATTCGGCTCTTTTAATTTTCATAAAATTTTGACAAAATTATTTACTTTGACCCTATGACAAAAATATCAAAATTTCAAAAAACTTGAACCAGACACATTTTCGGTAAAAATTGATTGGATATCATGGATATATTGCAGTTTGACAAACACTAATTTTGATCATTGAGAAGCTTCAAATTTGTTTAACAATATAACTTGATTAAATTGTTCAGCTGATTTTACAGATTTATTTCCCTGTAGTGTAAGTATACCACCTTAAAATAAAATCACAAAACTTTTAAACAATCGTTAAACTCTAAATTTGTATAATATGAATGACATTTTCAATGTATATATTTACATGTTTATAGTTAAAATAAGTTATGGAACTGATAGATGGATGATACAATAAGTATATTCAAAACATATTCATATTAAATTATGATCATGTTAATCCGCTTTATAGACAAATTGTAAAGATCATCAATAGAGTCAATTTATTATAATGATAAATGCATGAAAAAAAATTAACAATTTAAATAATAAACAAATAGAATTTTCCAATCTTAAACCCGAGACTAAATATTTATTGCAGCAGAGCAAGGGATTGTGGATACATAATTCCTAGTTTTCATCTCCTTTGTCTTATAACATGTATAAATACATGTATCTTCATGTAGTACAAGTAATTAGTAGTGTAAGTATACCACCTTAAAATAAAATCACAAAACTTTTAAACAATCGTTAAACCCTTAATTTGTATAATATGAATGACATTTTCAATGTATATTTACATGTTCATAGTTAAAATAAGTTATGGAACTGAAAGATGTATGATACAATAAGTATATTCAAAACATATTCATATTTTAAATTATGATCATGTTAATCCACTTTATAGACAGATTGTAAAGATCATCAATAGAGTCAATTTATTATAATGATAAATGTATGAAAAAAATTAACAATTTAAATAATAAACAAATAGAATTTTCCAATCTTAAACCCGAGACTAAATATTTATTGCAGCAAAGCAAGGGATTGTGGATACATAATTCCTAGTTTTCATCTCCTTTGTCTTATTATAACATGTATAAATACATGTATCTTCGGTAAACGGACAGAAAGTCACAGAACAAAAAGTCACAGGACATAAAGTCACAAATTTGATAGGACAAAAAGTCACAGGACAAAAAGTCACAAATAATTTGTTGACAATTGTATGAAAAATAAGAGAAAGATCTTGAAATATTTTCTTTTTATTACATATATTTAATTTTTAAGTTTAGGAAATTGTTCATAAGCCTTGATAAATGAAAATTTATTAAATTTTAATCATACAAAAAATATATTTCTTGACACCATGAAGCCATTTAAGTACCAAGCCACTTTGACATTTTGTTTTCATAACAATTGTTTGATCATTATTGATATTTATTGAATAAATTTTAATAACAAAGTTGCTTTATATATGATAGTTCAAGAAAAAAACAAAAAAAAATATTTTTAAAATTAGTGTTTTCTTGTTAAAAGAAAAATAATCTCAAAACTGAATTGTGACTTTTTGTCCTGTGACTTTTTGTCTGTGACTTTTTGTCCTGTGACTTTCTGTCCTACATTCGTATCTTCATGTAGTACAAGTAACTAGTATACTATTAATATCCACAGAAATGGCCATGTGTTCACAGTGGGACTTCTTTAAAGCTTTAATTACTGATTGTTTGTCAACTGAATGGCTAGATAAAATAATCTTCAGCCTCAACAAAAAATAACAACTATAAAAAGCAGAAAGTCCTGGTGTGTGGTTTCTCACAATTTAGGTCCAAATTTCAATACAAACATACTTGTAGAGTACGTACATGTACATAGACCCCTGTAAATCCAGATAGTGAACTATGTTGGGTTTTTTTTAAACACTGTTTGTAAATAGTTGTAAAAATCTTGGTTACCAACATCTGATATATTTACATTTCTTTTGATTCTTCATTTCTAAGTAAGGATGTTTTGCATTTTTTATCATAAACCTTATAGCTGGATTACATTATGACTCCTTCAAAATAAATATACAAACTTGAAAGGAATAATAACTATGGGTCTACAAGCAAGTTTGTTTACAAAATCACAAGTTTTAGTATTATTAGTGAAATTTGCACATCAGAACCATATTTATAAAACTTTTTTTTATTTTTTGTCATGAATGAATTATAAAATACACAGTATTCATATACAATTTCACTTAGTTATAGAAATGTAAGTTTCAAAATAAGTTTTTGAATATAATCATCTTTCCAATTGCAGGATTTTAAATTTTATCTGCTTTTCATGATCTGGTCACTTTTGCCAGATTTTTTCCACAAAAATTTGCATGGAATCATTTTATAAATCATAATAAATAAATAGTTTACTAGGTGTTTTGCTTATCAACTATTTGAAAATTATGACTAATATAGTAATAAAGAATTGATGTTCAAGTTAGTATTTAGACTAGTATACATATATTAATTTATATGTTCCCTAGCTTCCCACAATTAGTCCTGCCTATTACATAAAAAATTAATGTGAGTCTTCAAACAACAACTTGAAGTATATTTCAATGAGAAAACTTCATGCTCTATATTGAGTTTCCCTATTTATGAAAATGCAAAACAGAAAAAAGTTCTATGATGCCAATATACTTATAAACATGCATGTAACTTCCATGGTAAAAGAAAGACATGAAAATATTGTTATCTCTCCAATAAGTAGTTGTGAAATGCCCCAATAAGCTAAATAGCAAACATGTCATGTGGGGTTGGAAGTAGGCATCTCTTTGAAGTATTATCACTATCAACATCTACATGTATATCCCCTGAATGTATTAATGTTGTTGGCTGAAGTACACATGTACATATTTTTCTATTTTTAGGTCCTATTGCAAATGATTTCAAATTTACAGGTAAAATTACTACAAATCTCAGGCTGAAGTTCACTACTGGCTACTCTGGCTTACAACATGTACAATGTATACTATGGACACACTTTGTACATGTATAAAAATAAGTAAGATGTGGTATCATTTCCAAATTGCCAATAAGACAACTCTCCACTAGTCCAGATAATCATGCTGTCTGCTGTGGGTATTTTTCAATTTTGACTTTTTTTTATCCCATATTGATGCAGGAAGGCTGTGTGTCAAAGCAAAAATTTAGAATAGCCTTCATAGACTCATAATTATTTGGCTAACAAGTCTAACGTTAACTCTCCACCAGAGATCAAACAATACAAAATTAAAGGGAAAATTCTTGATTTTTCACTTATCATCTTATTATGTTCATAATACCATAAAAAACATATTCACCAAGTTTTATTTTGATATGAAAAGTAATAAAGAAGAAAATTGGGAATTATTAATTTTATTTATCCAAACTTCCTGACTTATGTGACGTAGTTTAAGTCTTTTTGCATGCCGGGAGTGAAATTAATCTCATTTAAGTCTTGTTCGTTAGCCATGCAACTTTTAAAATTAGGTTGTAGGATTTATGTTTTAACGATTTTTGATACAAATTTTAGTAATAAAAGTAAATCATACAATAAAACATTTTTATGATTTTTTTCCCGACAAATACTTTAAACAAACATAGGAAACTGACATGATCGATAGTGTACTTGTATTGACCTTTTTGCTTCAGTCCAGCAAATAGTACTTGTACTGTGGAAATAGAATGTGTATTGTTATGTGACACTTAGTGAATGTTGAATTCGTGGTTAAACTCAAGGTAATTAAAAGATTAGCATTCTGTAATTGTAATCTTTTGATCTTCATTCAGTGAATTGTAGCTGTCACGGTTTACCGTTCCAGGTGTGAACAACATTTCGTATGAATGATAAACGGGAGTGCTGGTTTTAGACACAGAAAATATAAAAAAAAAAAGAATAAAAAATTAATTTAGTGGAGTAATTAAGTCGCACAATAACTGGATAGTCGTTGTATATTTTTATATTTTGCGTAAGCTCACTTTTAAATGAATTATGACCGCCGATACTTTTGTAACGATGAAATACTGAATTAATTTAATTGAATAAATTTTAATAATAGCCTTCTGAACACGAGTGTATGAACTAAAAATTGTGCTATTTTAAATTAGAATTCGTAACCTTGAATATTTGAAACAGATCATTACCAATTGCAATTATAGAATTTAGTCCATCCAAAATGATCTTTATTTACATATTCAGGAATTAATGTTCTCATCAAAATATTTGAAATCTCACAATGCATAAATACTTCAGCTATTTGAAAAAAAATTGACAAAAAATTTAAGGATCTTCTTGGAATGGAATTGAAAAATTACGAACAAATATCCTTTTCAGGTGTGAAAAACATCAACAAAGTTTATACATAATCGGGAATGTCCCTATTAAAATAGTCTTTGTCTCACAACGTATAATACTTTAGCTATTTGACCAACGATGTTTAAAAAAAAAGACAGAACCAATTTGATGTCATCTTTCCCTATTTTTGTATATAATTATAAGTCTGTTTTAACTGGCAAGAATACCCCTAAAGCGGACAAGCAGTTTATTCTTTAAATTTCTGTTATTGAATACCAAGAAAGAAAATAAATCCCGAAATTAATTTGAAACTTTGATACTCAATAGTTTTCCTGGGAAAAAAATCACATCCCTTGGGGATAATCAGTTTACGTCCAGTGACATATATATAACCAGAGACATATAATACAATTGTATTATATGTCTCTGATATAACATACATGTCGGAACAGGAAATTTGGCATAAAACACTTTCAGAACCATGTTCACATTATTATCCATTATACCCAACAATTGTGATGATGACGAATTTCTTCCTTTGTTCCGAGAACAATCTAATTGTAATATAAATCTGTGATTTTACTATGTCCATAACTTCGATGAACCAAAGCAAGTTAGATATCGACCTGTATTTAAATCAAATTGGTTCTCTTCTTCTTCTTCTTTTGGTATACAATAGTCCATCGACATCCGATGATTACATACTGTTGGCATAAGTGGACTAGTCTATTTACAAAACTTTTACCTCAGTTTAAACGAAATGTATGTTTCTTTCTTTTGTTCAATGTATACATGTATATTTTAAATTGCGACTATCTATAGTTCCGTAACTTTCTATCCAGGTGTATAAACGAATGATCGACAAGTGTGTACATTTTTGTTAAATCAATACTTCTTGTATGTTTCAAACTGTCCTTCACTATCGACAACAAGTATATACTTACATTTTCCCAAATTTACCCGTGGAAAAAATATGTAAATAGATTTTTATTTTATAATTTTTTTGGAATTATTAAGATTTTTTTGTAAATAATATTCTTTACACCAGAAATGTTATTTATAAGCAAGCGTATGAGTTAAGTAATGACTAGCATATCACTATCGGACATGCAAGACAGAGATGTATATTATACACCTGATAGTTCAAAATAGAAAGTTACAAGTTATCGGCCGTGTACACTGATCAATACCCTCAGAAGTGAAACGATGCATGAACTTGCAAGCCCAACAGGAAATCGCTTGAATACCTGGACATGTCACCTCACAATACCTTTGGGAGTAATACCTTTAGCCATGCTGGTGATCAGATAAGGAAGGTCCAAATTTATTTAAATAAGTTTATTGCATAATAGAATTATGAACAAATTAGATTTTCGAAAATAATTTTCAAGGAACACTTATTCATGATCATTAATGAATTTGAACTTTGACTTTTAACTAATTTCCATATAAACAGTTTAAAACGACAGACCATGGTTATTTAAAAAATAATAACATTTTCCGTATCAAGTTAGTAAGTCGGATAAAACAACCGTACGATTGAAAAGATATCGACACGCAATTACGACTACATTAGGTTACTGTAGTTTTGGTCCTTTGTGGTTTATAGACCTATCATGGTTTCTAAACGGAGAAGATATCAAAATGGCGGCACGCAGAGAATTGATGCTCTAAATTTAAAATCGATGGCGATCTCTTATGTAGCAGAATAAAACTTTAATACTTATGAATTTGAGCTTTTTTACACAGAATGGACATAATATCAATTTTTGATTTTTTTGCGAAGTTTCCCTTTAAAACCTAAAGAATACCATATCCCGCAATGGTGGTAAGTCGTGCACTTAAGGACATTTTTTATTTTATTTTTCTGTTGACTTAGCTTTGTTTTTTTATTACTCTGTATTGTCAAGCTTGGTTACTCATAATTGTTTCTCAGTCACTGAATGTACGATGTTGTTCCATACTGGAGCAGCTGACCTGGTTTGTTTACATTCAAATTCTAATGCTTGAAAACCATGTGACACATTGAATCGATATATCCAATCAAATTGCTTTACTGTCAATTAGGTGATTTTTTTAATACAAGGCAATTATATTATTTGTTTTTTATGATATTGCTTTAAAATAGTTTGCAATAAATTGGGGGTTTATTCAATAGGAAACCTCATTATAAGCCATGAAATTTGACATCAATGGAATTTTATAAGAATATTTACTTATGGTCAGAATATCTATCTCTTTATATTGAACCAACATTTTTTTATGAAAAATATATGTATATTGTTTTTTATTAACCTACTCTATATTCCTGAACAAAAATATGGCATGATTATTGTTTGTTTCCCAAAGTTTTTCTTTCAATTTGGATGTTTTTTTTCGCGGGAAAATCGCGTAAAGACGTAAGGTGCTTGTCATTTTGAAATTCTTAAAATTACGATTTGCTGGGCCTGTTTGATCTGCCATTAAGATTGATGACGCTTAATGGAATGTAAACAAAGCAATGGAGGCCGGAAGAGGGATTTTCTGAAGTTCTGGAATGTTTTTAGGCATTCGGAAGTCAGGTTTGAAATGGCCATTAGAAAATTGGCATTTTTGTACAATAGTTTAGAATAACAATGAAAACATATCTTTAGAAATGTTTTTTTATTTAGAAAAGTAGAAAAAATGTATTCTGCACTAATTTTGTACGCTGGTATAAGCGTAGTTACGTCACTGTGGAGTTTTCCCGTGTGATAAGTACAATAACAAAGTCCGAACGAACCGACATGATGACCGATTATAGACTACGGTAGGATACAGCCATCAACAATGAGCAAAACCCAAACCACATTCTGGCATATAGTTTGTAAAGGTATATTGGGCTTTAGCACTTCTAAATGACCTATCGGTATACCTACAAGCTCAAATCATAGATTTACTGAAAGCGACTATAATCCAGATTTTCCATGGAATTTTTAAACTTTTATATTTGCCTTCTATTGGATGGCTCTGGATTTCCAGAAATTTTTCTTAAAACAACAGCATAATCATGATAATTTTCCATGGAATATTTTTATTTATCTATTTGGCTTCTACAGTACCGACATGGAATTCCAGATTTTTTTCTGAACCACATCCAGAATTTTCCATGGATTTTTTTCCAAACAACATGTACCTTCTATAGGGAGGGGTATGCATTATTTCTGGAATAGCCCATTGCCGGATCAGGTGCCGATTTGACTTATACCCGGACATTGAACTGCACGGGTACATCGGTTAGAACTTTTAGGATGTAAACTTTTTTAAAGGTAGAAATTTAGAGACCTGTAAAAACAGTTCAAATAACAGCTCTTCTGTAACGGTTTCTGGTAAATTTCCAACCCAAACTGTTCGATCAACTTCTCCGTCTGCCATTTTCTATGTTCTGAGAAGAACGTGGGAAAGATACGAATATTATGATGTTTAAAATAACGTATGAGTGCACGTAAATTCCTCCGTTATTCGAGACACCACTTTGAGAGCACAGTGGAATCCGTGTAACGTCACGGTACCCAAATTGCACCGAGTACCCAAATTGCACCTATTCAACATAAACAGCTGAGAAATTCTTAAAAGTTTTCCTTGAGACTAAACAATTTATATCTTAGTTATTTGACATTATACACGTCTTACAAAATAGGTGAATATATTCAAATATACACTAAACCTTCACAGTTTATATCAACAGCTGAAGCTTTCACTGGAAAAGAAAAATGTACGAAAACGCCGCCATGCGACGTTCACAAAAAGTAATCTTTTAAAAATGAACAAAAAAAATATGTTACAAGCATCCATTTTAAAAGAAATGAATAGTGAGCATGTACTAATGTCAAATTGTTCTAAATATTTGAAAAAATAAAACAAAACATCTGTTATTTGATTTTTAATGGTGTGAATTTAAGCATGGATGCAATTTGGGTACTCCTCATTACGGAATGTTGGATAGTTGAAGGTCGATTCAAACCCATTTTTCTATGACTCAATAGGGATTAAAAATCAAATTGGTGTACCTATATAATAAAGAAGGATACGGCTACAAAATAAACACAGAATGGAAATTTTTGTCTTTATCATAAAAAAACTTAGGTGAAAAAACTGTCAAAATAGGTGCAATTTGGGTACCGTCACGTTACACTTCCTATTAGAGATTTGATTAAAAAAGACATTACTCGACACTGAGACTACTATAACACAGAGATTGGTCACTATCGATTTATTGGATTATCTGAGTCTCCTGTATAGTTAGCTACGTTATTTTAACGTAGTTTCGTATTTAACCGTAGTTTCGTATTCGACCGTAGCAGACGACATAAATCATCACCTAATCACTGAGACTGCTATAAAAGTATCGGATATTATTATTTTCTTTTAAAATAAATTAAAACAAAATTGAATTAATCAAAAAAGGAAAATAGTTTTTATCTTTTAAATGTAGTTCTCTCTATTAATATTTAAATTTTGTTTTTAATCATTAATAATTTGTTAATAGTTTCATGTTGTTATTATGCGGCCACTCTTGTAATTGTGAATGTGATTAATCTTATCAATCTTACAGTTACATTGTTTTGCTACACGTCCGTTAATTGTATCTAATATACAAATATTTTACCTGTAAAGACAGGTAGTCTCAAAAGCATGGGAGGTGAATTTTGTTTCACAGTTGGGTGCCCAAGATACACGAGGCTCCGTTTATTGCAGTAAACTTTAAAGTTTTATTCTATACTTGTAAAGGTATGTTTCACTGCTGAGTGCCCAATATGCATGTTTATTGTAGTAAACCTTGTGTTATAGTAGTCTCAGCTCGACACAAGGAATTGTATAGTAAGTCTTGTCATAGATCAGGGACATATATACACTTTTTTTTCTTGTTTCAAATGTTTTGAATATACATGTATGTGTATCTTTAATATTCATAACCGCATCGGTGGTCTTGAGGTAGCGTGCTTGCCTCAAGTGCCTGACCTGAGGTCTCATGTTCGATCCTCGGCCGGTTCAAATCAAAGATTGGCTGCCTATCTGCTAAGCACGCGATATTTAGGAGTAAGAGCAATGAGTGGTCGATCTGGAATCAGAATAATGTGCAAGGATAGGGTGACATGTCTTCCCGCGGACTTTTATCTTGTCAGGAATCCAGGTCCGTTCGCCCAAAAACACATTCGCTCCCATTCACGTTCGCCCCATTTCAGTTTCGCACCCAAAGTCCGTTCGCACCCTTTTTATTGGCTTTGTGTTTAATAATTTTGTAATCGAGTTTTGGTAAGTGTATTGCTGTAAATATTTTTTTTTCATTGTTTCAAAATAAAGTGAAATTCTGTGAACATTTTTTTATGTTGAATAAATCTTAATCATGTTTTGGTTAGTGTATTGCTATACAAAAAAAATCATTGTTTCTAAATAAAGTGCGATTCTGACAACGTTTGTGTTTTGTGTTGAAAAAATATTAATCATCTTTTGGAAAGTGTATTGCTATAACCTGTATAAATTTATGTTTTCGTTGTTTCAAAATAAAGTGAGATTCTCACGTTTTTGTTTTTGTTTTTTTTGTTTTTTTTTTTTTTTTTTTTGTGCTGAATAAATCTTAAATTATGTTTTGGTTAGTGTTGTGATATAAATTTTTGTTTTCATTGTTTCAAAATAAAGTGAGATCAAAGGGGCCAAGCTGTTAAAATCAATTATCTTTCGTGTTTTTCTTTTAAAATCTTCAATGTTTTACTCATACCAAGCTAAATACATGGAGCTTTTACATCAAAGCAAGTTAAAACAACAATCATGATTTTCAAACACACAACAATAATACCAAATTTAGCTGTGTATAAATACCAATAAACAGTAATCATATATTTGAACATAATTAACATTTAATAATTAATCATCAAATTGATAAAAAAACAAAAAAAGTCATATAATTCCCCAATTTTTATTCAGGAAAATATATTTTTTTGGTATATATACATTAATAAAAAAAGATCTCATAATTCAACTTGAATTTGATAAAATTGGGTGCGAACGTGTAGGGTGCGAACGGACCTAGGGGGCGAACGTGTGAACTTGTAGGGTGCGAACGTGGATTTGGGCGCGAACGGACCTGATACTTCTGTTCAGGAACTAACAAAAGAAAAAAAAAATGGATCAGCGTGTCGATCTAGTTCAAAGTCGGGTTCATATTCATCTTCTCGTTCTGAATATGCGCATTCAAGCTACATATATATGCAATGAACACTTATGGTCTTACATCCTGTTGATACTTATATTTTAGCGTTGCGCAAATGCGTGATCTATTCTTCTACACTGCATTGGAAATAAAAACATCGAAAAGGAAAAAAAATAGCGTGCCGTTTTGACTTTATTAATTGCACATCGAAATCGAATTATCTTATTTTTTTCTATGTTTAAGAAATAATTCATTGGGCAGCAGTAGAAGTTTGTTTTCGTTTAACCATGGGTTGGGCATTTATATTCGATTATCTTCTTCCGGCTACAGCTGCCATGAATTTTTCGATTCTAATAGGACACATTCTGTAATTTTGTCAACCGTGAAGGCCCTATACACACGATGCTGTTTTGGCTGTTCCGTTTTACCCCACATATTATAATATTTATGATATAATATTATATTCAATAATGAATTTAAAAAACTGACATTCTTCACCTAAATTTGTTCTTTTTTTTGTGTTATTTTATTACATTCTGAGGCGTACAAGAAGCCTAAAAAAACGCCCGGTGTTTATATACATTTGACTCCGGAAGCATACATATGACGTCACCATGTTTAATTTAGTTGCCAAAGAAGACAACATCATGCATTTCGTTGAATTTTCGTTTTATGACATTTTACATCGAAATAATAACTGAAATGGACCGATTTTTTATTTTGCCTCAGAATAGAGATAACCGTTTATTGTATTCGAAGCTTGGTCTACGTAAAACGTGGGATTTACTGTCAAAAATTTAGTTATTAACAGTTCAGTTCAGTTTCATGTATGTTCCTCCATTAATTGTGGAACAGTACCCATAGGGTATAATTGTAGCAACTATATACACCTTAAAACATGGTCCTAAAAATAAGATGGGCGTAACGCGGAACAGCCAATTTTATGTATCTATGTGCGCCTGCGCTAAAAGTTGAAATGCTGTGATTATACTGGTTGACGATATAATTTTTTATAGGTCGTCATATTAGAATTCTTAGTAACGACACATGCACTTCAATGATTTATACAGTAAAACAAATTCGGTGACTCCTTTTCAATTGTTTTAAAAAAAATGGATAAAATATTATAAGTTAATGAACTTCAAGGGATATATAAAATATTTCTCCTGGAAATGTCTTTTGTATTTGGACTCATATATATAGAATTTTAAATTGTCATTCCCGTTAAGCCGGCAAAACCGATGCAGGACGCGACGTCCATCATATGATGTATCGTCCATACCTTGAAAAGATGTATCGGCCATAGGACTACATCGTCCATACTTTGTGAAGACGCGTCGTCCATTTTTTTTTTTTTTCGGAAATAAATTTTATTTATAAAGTATTGTGATATATACATACACTATTGTTTCAGATAAGGGTGAAGGTTTGGTACCATTAAAACGTTTAAACCCGCTGCAATCGTTTGTACCTGTCCTAAGTCAGGAATCTGATGTTCAGTATTTGTGGTTTGTTGATGTGGTTCATAAGTGTTTCTCGTTTCTCGTTTTTTTTATAGATTAGACCGTTGGTTTTCCCGTTTGAATGGTTTTACACTAGTAATTTTTGGGGCCCTTTATAGCTTGCTGTTCGGTGTGAGCCAAGGCTCCATGTTGAAGACCGTACTTTGACCTATTATGGTTTACTTTTATAAATTTTGACTTGGATGGAGAGTTGTCTCATTGGCACTCATACCACATCTTCTTATATCTATGTAGATGGTTATTATAACTCGTAAATGTATTATGCTGTATTTACATTAATTGTCATGTTTTATATGTTACTAGAACACACCCTATAAAGTCATGCAGATTGGAAGGTGTACAGTTTTTTCTGCTTTCAAAATCTTTCTTTTTGAACCGTCCCGGCTTGTATTCTTACCACAATAAACTTACTATAAGCAAATTTTTTTTTTAATTAATTAACCAAATTAACAGTGGTATTGAGGTGGAAGAAAAAAGAATTGCTAAATTGCTAAAATAGTGTACTACAGTGTAACATAGAATATAAAATAAGTACTAATAAGAATTCCAGGTTCTCCTGATAGAGGAGTGATTTACAGAAGGTAACAGGAAAGACAGATTATCGGTATCGGATTCGACACGGAACTTGTTAGTTATTGGTATTATTAATTATGTTGAATACAAAAGGGCCTGGAATGGAGTATTTTTTAAACAACACCATTGTCCTATAATAGTTGTATCAAGGATTTGTATACTATACAAATCCTTAGTTGTATATAAAGTTGAATTCTTTAAATTAATTCGTCGTTTTTACGTCATGCCGGCGTACAAATTGGACCTCGTTATTTTAGTAGTATAGATACCAGAGACATATAATACTATTTATGTCTCTCAGGGTTATACACTTGGAATACGCATTATATATATCATATATAAATGTGCTTTGTCTAATAAAATATTTATATTATTTTTTAAATGGATTTTTAAAACAAACTGAGTGGCAAAACAAATAGAAATGAATATCCCGGGGCAAAATGGGAGATTAATTTCTGTCATAGTTAAAACAATAAGTTTAGTTTTGAAATATAAAACTATGTCAGATAATGATTATTTTTTAAATTTAAGAAGATTGTTAATTGCTTATTATCATTTCTTTGATGGACATAGTTGTATTAATTATGCTTTTGTCAAGAAATTGTAAAGGAAAAAACAAAACGAGATCGCTATAAAAACAACAGCACCAAAGCTGAGTTCCAGCGGAGACAAACATACATTGTGTAGAGAAATTCTTGTTCTTACGAGAATAAAATATGGTACGCAGTGCTGCACAGATGGAATATGCTGTTTATTTTCTACTCTCTGTTTAAAAGCTGTAAATCAATTTTCAAAGTCATAGTAGGGATGAATTATGAATAGCATTAACTTAAAACCAGTCTTCTATGAGTCTATTTGTCTTGTTGAACAGCAGATGTAAAGAAGTAAAAATAAATATATCGAGTCGACATCTACACCGACTCTTTCAAACCTACGACTACTATAACACATGCTGAGACTACTATAACACATCTCAGTTCAAACTGGCAAACTTGTACATAATACATTCTACAAAATCATATCTATGTTATAAATATAAAATAATACTTTTTGTATTATTATATATATTTTATGTTATAACCACAATGGACTACATGTGATTCTTCCGACATGAGTCAAAACTCGCGATTTTGAAGCTCTCTGCCGTCCCTCTTGTTAATAATTTAAATCTTCCGCTTATTCGAAAATTTTATCATAACATTAATTTAGCAACACGACGGGTGCCACATGTGGAGCAGGATCTGCTTAACTTTCTGGAGCACCTGAAATCACCCCCAGTTTTTGGTGGGGTTCGTGTTGCTCAGTCTTTAGTTTTCTATGTTGTGTTTTGTGTACTATTGTTTGTCTACTGGTCTTTTCTTTTTTGGGCATGCCATTGTCTGTTTATTTTCGACATATGAGTTTGAATGTCCCTTTGTTGTCTTTCGCCCCTTTTTTGTTTGATCTATAGGGTGAAAAGAGAAATATGTTTCTTTGAGTCTTAAAAATAATTAGTTAAACCTGATTTTGACACACTTTGATTCTCTAACTAAATGAAAAATATGTAGAAATTTCTTGTCGACTTTGTGATTACTGCTATTTTTAAATAGCGAATAAAAGAAAAAATGGATATTCGATTTTTGAAATAAGGGATAGTTCCGTATTTGTTGTTTGCACTTTTGTAAGTTATCGTGCGACAATCAGCTATGAGCAAAATAAAACTATGCAGTCACAGTCAGAATGGGGCGTGTAGAGAGAGTGTCACGCTCTCTGCACGTTACGAACCGTTACAACAACTCTTTAAGTGGTTTGTTGATTGCAAAATGTCTGTCCCTATCCAATATACCCTCAATTTCCACTGGCGATCTAAATTTGCCGACTTTCATCCTGAAGGGACTCTATTACAGGACCTACCTTTTGTATTTATTGTTAATTTGTTATCGTCCTGAACATGCATGAAATATTTGCCACTGGCAACCAACAATCAATCATTTAAAATAGGCCGTTTACATATAAATTATAAGGAAACTCAGGTTTCAACTCCCTCGGGCAAAGTTTCCCTTAGATGGATTTTGCTATTTTTAATGTCCCTTTCGGCCATACGCCTATTCAATTGTTTCGATTCTTATATTTACTTGGCTTCCAAATATTCAGCTTTGAGCGTTCCGGATGTAGGTAAATACAGAAAAGCGCTTCGGACGTATGAAGTCAAGTTTTGTTTAAATTTTTATTGGATATTCCATTCACTTCAAATGTTATTGTCAATGGGAAATAGTACAAGGGCGGATTTAGGTTTTTGTTACTGTAATCTAATTTGTTGCGGGGAGTTCTCTTTTAGGAGAAAATTTGTTTTTATATTTTTTTTTCTGATTTTTCACTGCTATTCCTAAGTTTTCTTATCCCTATTTTTTTTTAACTTATGAGTTTGCCTCTGTAATGTGTATCAACCAATTTATTAATGACTGTAAATACAAAGTTAGCATGACATTGAATTGAAAAGACTATGAATCCCCTGTACTCGGTGCTAAGGATCGTTTTAAAAAGCACCCAGAGATTTCTTGTATATCGTAATACTGCAAGGTTATTGTAAAATATTTTCAGTACAGAAAATTAACATTAAATCGAAAAAGGTTAAATTTGATCAATATTGAAATATATTTTGTGACTTCATGGGAATATAAAATATTGTTCTTCAATATAGATTACAGCTGAAATCTAGAAAAAAAAGTTTTAATGCAAAGAAGCCTTCTTTTGTATTAATTTTTTCCTTAAAAAAACGTCCCATTTGTTAAAAAACTAGGAAGTTTTAAAATTTGCTCTCAAAAAACCAGGGCAATGTAGAACGCTGAATTTTAAGTGGAATTCAAGGACATGGTTTTTGCCTTAAATATTGATAGTATTCAGAATAAGATGGACAGTCATGAATAAAATCATTATACTTGCGAAATAGGAGGGGGAGGACAAAAAAACAAAAGAAAATTAAACAAAAGAAAACAAAAGCAAACGAAACGAAACAAAACGAAATGAACATGTTTAATTACCAATCAAGGTAAAAAATAAAACAAGAGGCAAACGGGTATCAAAGCGGAGAAAATTGAATGAAACAAATAAATATTTCTGACGAGCGGAGACTTAATTTAAAAAAAGAAAGAAACCCTTTGATTATATTGTCATTCTTATAAGTATGAATAGAAAGAACAAAAAGAGTTTAATCATTTCTAATTGCAAAAACAATATTTAAGGAAGAGGCTTTATTTCTTTAAACAAATCGGACATCATATGATATATCAGTATCATGAAATTTTCAAGGTAACTATTTAAAAAAAAAACACAATTCCAGAACCTTTTTCAAACTCCATCAAACAGGTTATCTTTTAATTTATTTAAAACTATTTGGTTATCACAATAGGGACTTATCATTTTTTACCAGGGAGGGGGCTGGTCATTTGGAAATCAAACATATAAAATTTTCTTGATCCCCCCTTATATTTCACTTTTTTTATTTGATCCCCCCTTAAAAATATTTGAAAAAAATGTGATCCCCCCTCTAATAAACCAGGAACATATATATATAAGATATACTGTTCCCAGATTAAACATGCAACATTTTAAAATGAAAAACACTTATGTTATTTCAAGGAAATATTGCAAAATTGAAATATTCTCAGTGGAATGAGTCCCAAAAATATATTTGAGGGAAAATTGCCTTGAAATAGGGCTCTTCCAAGAAATTTTAGTAGGTAGAGCAAGCCATAATCAGTGCTTTTGAATGCTTTTTCTGCCTTTTTTTCCTAATTTCTTATATTTGGGCTAAAAAAGTAATCTTGTTTGTCAGTAAATCTGCAAAAAAATACCGTAGAGGTCGAACCCTGAACAGTTGGGGCAAGTATGGACACAACATTCAAGCTTGATACAGCACTGAATTTGGATTGTTATTGAATATTTGACACAGCATAGGTTTCTGAAACAGAATGAATGTGGTCTAAGAACTTAAAAATTCTTAATTTACCTATTCAAACCATATCATTATTATTTGCTTTTATATATAAATCAGAAATAACCAATTTAAAATGGAAAATTTTAATGAAAAAAAAAGGAAAAAAAATCCCACCCCTCAAATTTTTTGAAATCCCTTATGATTCATCACCCCCAAACTCAATCCCAGCCTTCCCTTTGTGGTATGGTACCTTGCAGTACAATTTCAGAGAGATCCATACACTTGAACACAAGTTATTGTCTGGAAACTAGATTTTGTCCCTTTTTGGCCCCAAATTCCTAAACGTTTTGGGCAATTACCCCCAAACTCAAACCCAGCTTTCCCTTTGTGATATGGAACCTTGTAGTACAATTTCGTAAAGATCCATTCACTTACACACACGTTATTGTCCTGAAACTAGAAAAATGCTTGTTTTTTGCCACTTTTTGGCCCCTAATTCCTAAAATTTTGAGGCAATTACCCACCAAAATCAATCCCAGCCTTCCCTTTGTGGTATGGTACCTTGTAGTACAATTTCAGAGAGATCCATACACTTGAACACAAGTTATTGTCTGGAAACTAGAAAAATGCTTATTTTTGGCCCCTTTTTGGCCCCTTATTCCTAAACATTTTGGGCAATTACCCCAAAACTCAATTCCAGTTTTCCTTTGTGATATGGAACCTTGTAGTACAATTTCAAAAAGATCCATACACTTACACACAAGTTATTGTCATGAAACTAGAAAAATGTTTGTTTTTTGCCCCTTTTTTTGGCCCCTAATTCCTAAAATTTTGAGGCAATTACCCCCAAAATCAATCCCAGCATTCCCTTTGTGATATGGAACCTTGTGGTACAATGTCAGAGAGATCCATACACTAACACACAAGTTATGTCTGGAATTTACAAAAATGCTTATTTTTGGCACCTTTTTGGCCCCTAATTCCTGAACTGTTGGTACAATAACCCCCCAAATCAATCCAAACCTTCCTTTTGTAGTATTGAACATTATGGTACAATTTCATAGAGATCCATTCACTTAAACTAAAGTTAGAGTGCGAAAACCAATGTGTCTTCGGACGACGACGATGACGCCAACGTCATACCAATATACGACCACAAAATTTTTGGCGGTCGTATAAAAAGTATATGTAAGGCTTATTGAAAACTCCATAGAGTCGGTAAACTTTTATATGGATAGTTCATTCAGCTTGAACAATTCATTTACTCGTTTATTATCACATATCTCACATTTCTTCTTGTGTTAGTTACCCCAAAAAAATTTGATTTATTAGCCTAAAAAGTACAACTTTTGAGGATTTTGAGAGGTATAATTAGACCCAAAAGGATTATATAATGAAAACAAAAAGGTACATTTAGATATATATAGTGGTGTTTATCAACTTAGAATCATCTTTTGTATCAAATTCAACTGTTTGTATGCAGGTTAGATGAATATTTGATCATTTAATGGTGAATTTATAAGTCAACACTACATTCTTTCATGATGCAGTGTGATTTGGATTTTTTTTGGAAGAAATTATGCACAAATCGTTGTAGATTTCGTTTTAATTTTTACTTAATTTCCCTTAAACTATTATGCTGATTATAGCAAAACATGGCTGTAATGCTTGAAATAACCAGACAAATATAGAATCAAGGTGGAAGAATTGGTATCAAATGGGCTTGAATCAATTCAATCAAGAAAGGAATTGGCAGCTATAAAAAAAAAAACTCTCTGCTTTAGATTTTCAAGCAAATCAAGCAGAATCAGACTCTTATGAAGCTCTTGAAATGCAAGGTACAGGAGATGACGAGATCAAATCATCAGGAGATGAGTCTGACGAGTTTGACTTTATAACTGTTAAGCTTTTAGGTCCTGAGGGGTATGTTGATGTGTGATCAGTGAACTAAATTTTATCAGTTACATATACAGTACACAAATTATTATATATATATGGTAATGAAATAAATTTGATCAATGATGGTAAAAATATATTATCATTTGACTGTTGTAATGTTCTTCTAAACATTTTGTCCCTTGAAGGATGCAAACTACTTATATCCATGTGCAAAAAAAAATTGATCCCCCCACTTTGAATTTAAGAAAAAAATTGAACCCCCCTTTCCACTTACAGAAAAAAACTTGATCCCCCCTACATTTTGACCAGCCCCCCCTCCCAGGTAAAAAATGATAAGTCCCATAAATCAAAAGATTACAGCGAATTTCGAATTTATTGGTCGTAATGGACAAAAAGAATTCTAGATTGGATAGTCTACTCCCATTTAACAATTGTATTTGTTCTACACTTTTGCCCAAACGTCACTCGCTTGATAAAGCACACATCAATTTAGGAGATATATATATCTATATATATGAATAACAAATCAAGAATACCGAAAATTTGTGATAACGCATGCGGAAGAATATCTCAAGAACGTTTTGCAACAAACGCGGGAAAATATGAATGCCTACTCAAATCCAATCTATTAGAAAAACGAATTATTACAGAAGAGTGTCCACCATGCACTTGCACTGCACTATCATTAGAATAGTAGAATTGAATAATATACAAATGGATGAAAATTATATGTAACTGTTATACAAATAATATATAACAACAAACCAGAGTATACTGATAACAAATGATTATATCACTACAATATAATAGTTATTGCGGTGAGGTTGAATTCCCTGTCATATGTATTCATCACCCACACAGGAACTTGTCTCAGAAAAAATATATCTATGTACCTTAACCTAACTTTCAGGTATAGAAATGTGATTTGTTTTCTGAGACAAGTACTTATGACCATCCACCAGAACTCGCGGTCATACGATGTTCAGTACTTCAGTACTTTGATTTATTTTGCTTTTCGGCTTCTTACTATCTGCATCCATATCGGCTGACAGAATCATTGAACGTGGAGTGGCAATGAACGTCGGCTCAAATGTAGGAGTTTCTGGGTTGGATTTTTTATATAAGTATCTGCTTTACACTGCTTATCCGCTATAAGATTTAGACCAATTATTAGAAGCTTGGAGCCAGGATAATGTTATCAAACTCAGCGTGATAGTCTTCTGAAAGTTAAATGAATTCATACCACATAACCATAACATATTATATACAGATTTAAATGCTATACAATATTGGTGTTACAATAACAGTATGAACATTAATGCACAAAAAACATAGTGTATGAAATTGGGTTCGAAACAAAAACTTACACAACTACCAGAATTATGCATTACCGTCAACGAAACATGTATTCAAAATGTCCATTCTTTCAAATTACTTGGAATTGACATTGATGAAAAATTAAGCTGGGAAGATCATGTTGATCGTGTATGTAATATTATCTCATCTAAAATATCACTTTTGTATAAACTCAAAGTATATTTGCCTATACATACAAGACAACTATTTTATAATGCATATATTCTACCATATATAGACTATTGTAGTTCAGATTGGGGAAATTTATTACAAAAAGATTCAGATAGAATCATAAAACTTCAAAAAAGAGTAGCAAGAATTATACTTGAATGCGATATTTCTGTTCCATCTAATTTTATGTTCTCTTCTTTAAAATGGCTATCTTTTACAAAAAGAATAAGATACCAACAATCAGTTCTAATGTATAAAATTGTAAATGGACTAACACCTGATTACTTAGATATGCTAAATATTAATGATGTTCAACACCACAACTTACGATCTGTCTCTAATAATGATCTATTTGTTCCAAGACCAAATACAAATTTTTATAAAAAATCTTTTCATTATTCTGCAACAAAGGTATGGAATAATTTACCACCCACAATAAAAAATTGTCGTAATGTGGAATTATTCAAGAAACATTGTTATAATCATTTTCTTGAAAATTCTATGCAAGTTGAATAATTTGTTTTCTTTCTTTTATTGTTAGAATATGAAAACTTAATCAAAACTTTAAAAGCCCTGTTCATTGATGATTTTTTATTTTTTCTATGTATTGTGTCCGATTTTGTCCCATGTACATTTACTCCATATCCTTTCATTTTCTATTTATCAATTATCGCCATTTGTATGTTTGAATGATTGAATTGTGTATATACTAGTAACATATATTGTATTTTAATGTATGAATGTTAACTGTATAGATGTATTTATTTTATTTGAGGGTCTCAATGAAAATTAGACTAGTTCTAATTGAGTTACCCTCTTTAAATAAAGAATTTATTATTATTATTATTATTATTATTATTATTATTATTATTATTATTATAAACATTTCAGTATGAATATCCATGTAATAGTTGCCGCTGTCCATAAAGCGCCATTCTATCCATATGAGCTGTGGGCATTTAGATTAATGCGTGCCCTCAGCTTTAATACATGAGCAACACCATGCAATGTTAATGATAATGAAATATTTGTTTGTGTTGTCATAATATAAAAAAGAAGATGTGGTATGATTGCCAATGAGACAACTCTCCACAAGAGACCAAATGACACAGAAAAAAAACAGGTATAGGTCACCGTACGGCCTTCAACAATGAGCAAATACCGTTTAGTCAGCTATTTAAAGGCCCCGAAATCACAAATGTAAAACAATTCAAACGAGAAAACTAACGGCCTAATTAATGTACAAAAAAATGAACGAAAAACAGATATGTAACACATCAACAAACGAAAACCACTGAATTACAGGCACCTGACTTGGGACAGGCACATACATACAGAATGTGGCAGGGTTAAACATGTTAGCGGGATCCCGACCCTCCCCTAACCTGGGACAGTGGTGTAACAGTACAACATAAGAACGAACTATAAAAATAAGTTGAAAAAGGCTTAACTCATCAGATGGATACAAATAGAAATACATATAACAAAAACACGTGGATTTGACTGGGTACTTATACATCCCAACAACAAAAAGACACTAAGTACAGATCTGAGAGTACTCGCAGTTACTGTCAGCTAGTTCACAGCCAATAACAACTAATATAAAAAATCATGCATCTAATCAATCAGTACACATCCAACATCCAATGGATTTAGTGTAAAGACGTCATAAACAGATAGAGAAAAACATGACCTTGCGCAATGCAAAGATACAGGAGTCGACAGATTGTAGATCCATGAAAGTGCATATGTATATATCAATAATATTTAGTTTGCTTTTAATTTACTGATAACAAAATCAATATTAATACCAATAAAAACAATATTCAAAGATCTCATGACAGTGTTGAATTGGTAACCATTTAGAATAAGTTTATTTAAAGGATCGATAAGTTTACCAGTATCGTTTCTAAATTTCCGGGCACGGTAAACAACATCTCCGTAAAAATGAGGATGTGCTATCCCGTTTGAAATAAGTTTTCTACAGGTACAACCGAACTTCAAAACCAAATCTTTATATCTATTTAAGAATTTAGTAAAAGTTTTAAGTAATTTGTGGTAACGAAATCCCTGACTTAATAATTTACCAGTTATACACAGATTACGTTCGTTAAAATCTAAAACGTCACAACAGACACGGGCATAGCGAACGAGTTGTGAAATATAAACACCGTAAGTTGGTGCCAAAGGAACATCACCATCCAAAAATGGGAAATTCACAATAGGGAATGAAAAATCGTCCCTTTAGTCGTAAATTTTAGTGTGGAGTTTCCCGTGTAAAACTGAAATATCTAAATCTAGGAAAGGACAGTTATTAGCATTTACATTTGATTTATTTAAAGTAAGTTCCTTTGGGTAAATTTCGGCAGTATATTTAGAAAATTCTTGATTGTTTAACGAAAAAATATCATCAGGATAACGGTAAGTGTTGTTGAATTTATCAATTAAATGCAATTTAGACGGGTCTTTACTGAGTTTGGTCATAAACTGTGATTCATAACAGTACAAAAACAAGTCTGCTATTAAAGGGGCGCAATTAGTGCCCATAGGAATACCTACAATCTGTCGATAATCTTTGTTGCCGAAACGTACATAAATACATGTATTATCAAGGAGATAACTAACAGCTTCAATCATCTCATCACACCTCAAGTAAGTATATCTAGCATAATTATCTTTTTAATTAGAGAAGAAGGCTTTAAATGAGTTGCAGCAAATATATTTGTATTCAGATTTACCAAGCGACCATTTAATTAAATAGGAAAACTTTTGTTTGATAAGATTGTGTGGAAGTGTAGTGTAAAGAGTTGAAAATTCAAAACTGTCAATAGAATCAAAAGGACCATCAAAAGCACGTAATTTATCTAAAACATCCAAAGAATTTTTTACACTCCAAAAATAGTTAATTACACTATTTTCATATATTTTATTACAAACGTTTATGATAAGTTCTTTAATAGTAGTTAAGGAACTAGTTAAAAGCACAAATACGTTTGTTTATGTGATATTTTCTCTCTGTTGGAGAGTCTTGCAGATACTTAGCCTGTTGCCCAGTCCAATTTAATATATTTTGAAAAAGAAAAACACATTGTTAAACAAAGCTGCAAGTTAATTTTTTATAAGTTCAAATCACCTATATACATTTTAGAAAGTTGAAGTGACCAATTTTAATGGTAAATTATTTTGGTTGATTTTTGTTATATATACTGTTCCTTTATTGATTTAGCATAATTTTGGTCGTTGGTTGTCTTATTTTATTATGTCATGTAAAACGATAGGTAAAGTGTCCGGCTGAGATATTGTATTTTCGAGTGATATTAAATGCAATCAGATCGATTAACTGCTATTTCGCAAGTATAATGATTTATCCATGACTGTTCATCATATTCTGAATACTATAAATATTTAAGGCAAAAACTATTTCTTTGAATTTAACTTAAAATTCAGCGTTTTATATTACCCTGGTTTTTTGAGTTTTTTAACAAATGGGACGGTTTTTTTCAAAAGAAAAAAATGAATACGAAAGAAGGCATTCTTTGCATTAAAACTTTTTTTCAAGATTTCAACTGTTACCTATGGTGAAGGACAGTATTATATATTCCCATGAAGTCACAAAATATATTTCAATATTGATCAAATTTTACCTTTTTTGATTTAATGTTAATTTTCTGTACTGAAAATATTTTACAATAACCTTGCAGTATAACGATGTATAAGAAATCTCTGGGTGCTTTTTAACATGTTTAAAACGGTCCTTAGCACCGAGTACAGGGGATTCATAGTCTTTTCAATTCAATCTCATACTAACTTTGTATTTACAGTCAATAATAAAACAAGTTGCTTTTTATAAAAAAAAAAAGACAATACGTGAACCTTAGAACTTTTTTATCCTAATTATTAATTCAACTAAATTAAAAATAATATCTCAGTATTTTTCATGGCCATGTGTGTGGAGGATGATATTTTATTTTTATTGTAAATCATGACAATTTGAAAGTGGTGTTAAATTTAAAATGAGGAGAAAATGAATAGGGAATGTGTCCATGGGACACAGATGATGCCCCCGCTTGCATATCACATAGAGTTATAAAGTGACATAACTGAATAACGGTAAAAGTGACATTACCCAAATTTGTAGTTGATCTGACTTTTGTGGTAATATAGGTATTGTGTATAAGTTTCATAACATTTGGTTGAGGCAAACTTAAGTTAGAGAACGGAATCTTTTACGTTTGTAAAGGGGCATAACTATAGAACAGTAAACGTGACACCACCAAAATTCAAACTTGATCTGTGTTTTGTGGTAATAAGCATTGTGTATAAGTCTCATAACATTTTGTTGAGGAAAACCAAAGTAAGAGAACGGAAACGAAAAATTCAGCATTTTTTTCATTTGGAAAGGGACATAACTCAAGAACGGTTAAAGTGACGCCACCAAAATTCAAACGTGATCTGTGTTTTGTAGTATAAGTTTCATAACATTTGGTTGAGGCAAACTTAAGTTAGAGAAATTCAGAAATTCATAAAATTAATCCAGACATAATTAATGAGGCATTGCGAACTGTCAGATAGTAGGAGAAATTAATGTTCTTTACCGACCAATCATCAATAAGTGTAACTCTCCCACGAGACGCATTGAGAGGTTTCTTGATCTAATTATAAAACCATTATTGAAGAGGCTTAACTTTTACATTCGAGATACAAAATATTTCATTAATAAAATTGAGTCACACGAGGTCAAAAAAGCATATAAACGCAACAAAAATATTAAAGAATATTTTGCGAGGTAGTAGTTGGGAGACTTTTGAAAAGGGACCCATGCTCAAACAAGTTTAAGCAAAAAATCCCGAAACACTGTCAAATTCTGAATTATAGGCAACAAACATTAGTTAGCAAAAAACGGTTTAAAGTCTTGAGATTTATTACGTATGTTGGTTGAAGGAACCGCATTTCATAATAATTTTTAATTTTAAAACACTTAAATTATGTAAGTTATAATTTCATAAATTCAAATATATTTATTAAAAGAATGTTGGTCTCAGTATATATGTATTTTCAATCTTAATTCTTATATTGATATATAATTGCTTAAACAAACACCGAATGTAAGATCAAATTCGCTCTTTTTCTAACTTTACCATGTTTACAGAATCCATTGAGTACTTACATGTATGCTTATTCAGTGTAAAAATCTAGAGTTAATTGTTTTTTGTTTTGTGTATTTGTATTTTTTTTTTTTCTTTTACAAAATTTACTTTTGAAGACCCCATGGAAGATAAACATGCAATTGTTTAATCCATTTCCTTAATTAAAAAAGTATATAATATATTTTTATCATTAAGAGTATGATCATGCCCTGGGAATATTAACGAACAGTCTTCATTTTATTTGTTTTATTAATAATTTTCAGTTTTTGAAACGGACATTTTTGTTTATCTGATATGTCAAAATGACAAGTGTGCATAAAATTTATTGTTACAAATCAACAAATCCAAAAGCCCACTATACCGGTAATTCATTATGTAGCAACCACAACACCATTTATTGCGTAAACCCCTGAGGGTTTACGCAGTATATATTGGACGATGTCCGTAGTCTTTCGGAACACCGGATGTTATTCGGAATACATCTGTTCTTTCTATGACCACCTTTCATATACATGCGCAATAGCTTAATAATTGACCTGTTGAATAAGCATTAGCATCTTAAAGTTGCTATAGAGATATGTTACATATGATGCGAAATTTATTATGATCCAAGCTACTTTAATAAGCATTTGAATACTTCCTTGCACGCAATTACAAGCTGCTAATACTTACCTACATATATGCGTACTTATTTTAATTAGAGCCGAACGTTGAAACCAGCTGTGTTTAGATATGAGATAAGATTTCATGTAAACAATGCGATTTATATTCGGAACGAGAATCGTTAAAACTACAATCTATAAAAGAAGTATTACTAGCATTTCATTTAAGATTTTGAGTCTAGGGAAGATGTATTTGATGTACAAAGCAGGCTAATTCATTTTTTTTATACTGAAATTAAAAAGAAGTCTTTCTTACACTTTATTAAAATTTTACGTCTAGAATAGACCAAAGACGTATATAATCTATTATACGTCCTTGAATGGATGTAAAAAATATCATTTATTAAAAATAACGTTTAAATTAATTATGAAAGTACATTGCAAATTGAAATACAGTTATTTTCTTTGTTTAAATATTGCAACATTATTTCCTTTTTAAAAAAACAAGGAGGTCATATAACCTCCTTGATTAAAATAACAAATCAGATCAGGTATATCTGGATCCTTTTCGTTATTAGAATGTGAATAAATAGATATTGAATATGAAAAAAAAACTATAACTGAAATCTAAATCTAAAATATATTAAAAAAAAATACATTTGACCATGCAGATGAAAGAAATAATACTTCAAGCAATGAAATAACGAATTAAATGTGCCGCTTTAATTACGATCGATAACCTCAAAATTAATCATGCATGCAATTTCAGCAGACTTAACAGGGCAGGGGCGGATCCAGCCATTTTTAAAAGGGGGGTTCCCAACCCAGGATAAAGGGGGGGGTTCCAACTATATGTCCCCATTCAAATGCATTGATCGTCAAGAAAAAAGGGGGGGTTCCAACCCCCGGAACCCCCCTCTGGATCCGCCACTGCAGGGTCAGCGATAAGATACCAAATGTCTATTTATAGACACCGAGTGATGACAGATGCAGGCAGAGATAAGAAAAAATAATTTCTATTTATAGTTATCTGGGCCAGGGAACAGATTATATAACTTGTAGTAATTAAGGCTCTTCAAAATGTTCGTCAAATAAAACAAAATAATTATTATTTCTTGAAAACGATCAGATGATGAATTTTCGGTTTTAATATATTAAATACGAAAATGTAAAATAGTGCAAGGAGATTTTGAAAGACGACAGGATAATTGATACTTAGGTTTTATGCATGTAAAATAGTTTTTAGGAAATTTTGAAGTTTGTTTTATTCATGTTATATTTTTATAATTTTGACCACAAGAAGCAGAGCTTTGTGTGACCATTGTGATAATGTACCGATGTAAACGCGTTATCTAATTAATTAAAAGCTCCTGGTCAACTGTTCTCATAACTGTGTAAACTAAACTTTCTCTGATGTCTTATATAACAGCTACGGTGTATGGGTTGTAAGTGTTTCTTTGTGATGTTAAAGTTGCGTTGCAAAAACAAATCGGTTGTTGTACTAATTAATAAGATTACAAGACAGTAAGTGAGTATAAAATAATTTATAATTGATACTGAATGTCAGATATCTGAATGTTTTTCAACTCAAAATTATTATTGAAAAATTCAATATGGTTTTGTACAGCAATGTCAGTAGTATCCATGCTTGAACTGAACATAAATCATAATTGAATTAAAACTTTTATTTTATATATACATCACTAATTTGGCCCTTGGGGAATCTACTCAGCTAAAAATTTTAATTTTTTGCTCCATGCCTAAACCAAGAGCCTAGCTATGTGCATACTGAAAAGTAGCAAAGTATAGACCCCTGGCTTGACATCACACCAATCCAAACGATGGTTCAAAATAAATGCGTGAGGCTATCAGGAAGCCTATGAGGCTATCATGCCCAGAGGCTATCATGCCTATGAGGCTATGAGGAAGCCTATAATGAGGCAAAGAGGAAGCCTATAAGGAGGCTATGAGGAACCCTATAAGGAGGCTATGAGGAAGCCTAGTAGTGTTGATGTTGAATTGGTGTTGGAATGAATTTGTATGAAATTTGACAGTTTATCCCCAGAAATTCTTGGGGGATGAGTGAAATTTTTGAAACAACCAGTGATAAAATTTCATAAATGAAATCTATAAATCTGCTTTAAACTGTGCTGAGATTGATTCCCCTGTCATGGCAATATTGAAGGTGAAAGGAGGGGTCGGTGGGTGGCAAGTTTTTAGCTAAAACACTATTAGAGCAAAGATTAGTCTTATAACTGCTTAACTGGATACTCAAGGCAGCATACACAGGTTTTTAGTACACAACTTCTTAATGGGATACTTCTCAGTGGGAGGAGCTAAAACTGCACCCAGGTTAATGTATCAAGTAACAAAGGAAGCCAAATGTCACAAGTGGTCACTAATTAACAAGACAAAGATATAGGAAGATGTGGTGTGAGTGCCAATGAGACAACTCTCCATCCAAATAACAATTTATAAAAGTAAACCATTATAGGTCAATGTACGGCCTTCAACACGGAGCCTTGGCTCACACCGAACAACAAGCTATAAAGGGCCCCAAAATTACTAGTGTAAAACCATTCAAACGGGAAAACCAATGGTCTAGTCTATATAAAAAACGAGAAACGAGAAACACGTATAAATTACATAAACAAAGGACAACTACTGTACATCAGATTCCTGACTTAGGACAGGTGCAAACATTTGCAGCGGGATTAAACGTTTTAATGGTACCAAACCTTCTCCCTTTTTCTGAAACAATAGTATAACATCACAACATAGAAAAACACACGATAAAATATCAATTGGAAGGCTTAACTCAATCAAAAAACGTAAATTAACACACTATGAACGAATAAATTCGATCTGTGATACCTGAAAGTAAATACATAGTTAATAAAATATTAGGGACAAACATTCAAGGCCAAAAAAGCAAACAAACAAGTCCAAACAAAGCCATGGCAAGACACCACCGCGAAATATTTAACCCTTGGAAAATAATCACTTTTGAAAAAACCGGTTTTCATAATATAAGACCGTACTTTGACCTACAATGGTCTACCCTTATAAATCTTGACTTGGATGGAGAGCTGTCCCACCGGCACTCACACCACATCTTCCTATATCTAGGTAAATGAAAAATAACTGTATATTTGTATTGGAACTGATTAATTAAACCTCCTGCTAAGAACATGTGATAAACCTCACATCTAACTGATTGAGATATGATAATAAATCTGTTTCATCTCAACAGTAAAGAAAACACACATTCTGGGAAAATCCTAAAATAATGACTACTGAGTGTAATGAAAATCAAACTATGTATAAACATTACTTATATAACATATAAGTACCTATTTATCATAAGTGTAAATATATAATTGAACCTTACTTTAATTAACGAGTGTTAATAATTTGTACTTTATAGTGCACATTATAGTAATACCATGGACACTAGAGTTTAAGATTATTAGAGCACAAGTTTATTGCTTAATTATGATTAATCTGTCAGAGAAAAGGATTTCATAACCAGTTCAAAAATTCAATATCTCAGCCAATTTCTTACTTAAACACTTTCCCAATTAACTTCAAGTTTCAAAATCAAAATTTGTTCAAGTAATATCTTTGCATATAAATTGATACATTGTATGTGTCTGAATGTTTGAAAGAGATTCTTAATTTTGAAAAGTTATATGAAACTTTATCATTTTGTAGTGCCTGAGCTTTTGTATTTTCTCTAAAATGATCTTGCCATATTTGTTTAAAATAAAATATTATTGGTATTAAATTGCTTTGTTGTTTGCATTTACGATTTCTTTCACTTAAACATAGAAGCAGCAAGAAACATGACATTGTATGACATATATAATTGAGGAATTAGTTTCTTTAGTATCGACTAATTTGAATAAAAAAAAATCAATATTGGAAATCAATGATTTTTTTCATTCAAAACTGCTTCAATATAAAAATCAGAAGATGTGGTAAGAATGTCAATGACACAACTCCTTTCAAGACACAATGTGGTACAATTAAGCAAAATTTTACAGGTTACATTTTTTCTTTCAATACAAGCCATCTTAGTGATCAGTAGGCTATACAGTGTCCCCAAATGACTAGTATAAAACTATCCAGCACGAGAGAAAAAGGATAGGTCAATATACGAAACCTACAAGGCAACTTCAGTTCCATTTCAATATTTAGATTATTCTAATGGATTTGTCAAATGTCAGAGGGAATATCTGTTTAAAATGTGGTAGGAATACCAATGAGACAACTCTCCATCAAGACACAGTGTAGTCAAAGTAAGCAATTATAGGTTATAATACAGCCTTCAACACAAAGGCTTGGCTCAAAGTGAACTGCATCCTACTAGGGGCCCCAAGACACTGTTATAAAAGAATTCAAACAGGAAAAATCAAATCTTATTTAACTTCAAACCAGAAACAAAAAGCAAATATGAACTGCACGAAAAAATACCACTAAACAACATGCTTCTGACTTGGGACATGTGCTTATGAATACACCTGTTTTAAAAGAATTTACATACATACCATAAGACAGAAGTGTAACTTTACCATGTAAAAGACACCCTTTAAAAGTTAATGAAAAAACGTGTTCAAATAAAAAAAAAGGAACACCTTACAACAGTTCATAAATGTGGCCTTTAAACAAACTAATGTTTAGAAATGGGTATTCAGTGATAATTTCAGGTTTGATTATGTTAGTTGTTTTGGTGTTTTCAATTTAGTTTGTTTATTTATAAGTACAAGGTGTAAGCTGTTTTGTCTTAGCTGTAAATAACTTTCTTAATGAATTGGTTTTGGTCATCAAGGTGAAGAGAATACAGTGCAATTCAAATTATATATATTTACAATTAAACTTGCAGGCCTTTTTTCATGACCCACAATTTATAATATAAGAACACATCAAAATAAAAAGGGACATTAAAAAAATATCTTCAAATCGAGTTAAAGGTTTTAAAAAGTTTTTGTTTTTAACAAAAGAGGTTTGTCATCTAAAACTTTTAAGAGCACAAAGCACACAACTTAAAATTGCCAATGCTTACTACCCTAAGCATCACAAAAACCTTGTAAGCAGGTGTAAGGATCTTAAAAATGAACAATATCAAGCCATTGTTCAAATAACCATGAACATATCTCAAATTCCAATAAAAACAGCTATTAAGTTTCACGTATTGCATTTCTTTTTTTAAGCACTTGATTAAATTTCTTCACATTTGTATTTGAACATAAACCTAGAAACTAACTCTTATCTAAATAAACCAATTATCTAATATTTAATGTCAAACAAGCATTTGGGTTTACGATTGCATTTCTTTTTTTAAAGAAAGCAACTTGTAACTCTCTGTTAATATCTAGACGCAGATGTTCGATACCATAGGTCGTTAAATCTTGACCATTTAACTTTCACTTGTTAATCAAATGGTGCAACTGTAACCTTTGCTCAAGTAAACACTTACGATGCATAAATGTAGCTTTAACTTACATGTTTGAAAGTGATCTATAGATACATTAAGTTTATTATCATATATCAGATAAAAGAATAAGCGATTTGTGAAAAGTTCTTTCATGATTGCCACGTTTTAAATATCTTAGATACCCCCGTATGGTGGTGCTCTTAATTGCAGGAGGCTAATACAGATAAGATGAATAAGGATTCCGAATGAAGAATAATTTAGCTTCCGATTATTCCTCAGCCATAGACTATATTTCTAACTAATATATATGCGTGAACCCTCAGGGGTTCACGCAATGATTGATACATATTACATAGGCGAACTTATGAGTTTTAAAAATAGGGATAGAAAACTTAGGAATAACAGTGAAAAATCAGAAAAAAAATGATATAAAAACAAATTTTCTACTAAAAGAGAATTAATTCCCCGCAATAAATTAGATTACAGTAACAAAAACCTTTATCCGTCCATGTACTATTTCCCATTGACAATAACATCTGAAGTGAACGGAATATCCAATATTAAAATTTAAACAAAACTTGACTGCATACGTCCGAAGCGCTTTTCTGTATTTACCTACATCCGGAACGCTCAAAGCTGAATATTTAGAAGCCAAGTAAATATAAGAACCGAAACAATTGAATAGGCGTATGGCCAAAAGGGACATTAAAAATAGCAAAATCCGTCTAAGGTGTTGAAACCTGAGTGTCTTTATAATTTATATATAAACGGCCTATTTTAAATGATTGATTGCTGTTTGCCAGTGGCAAATATTTCATGCATGTTCAGGACGATAAAAAATTAACAATGCATACAATAGGTAGGTCCGGTAATAGAGTCCGTTCAGGACGAAGGTCGGTTAATTTAGATCGCCACTGGAAAACGAGAGTATATTGGATAGGGACAGAAATTTTCAGTGCAATCAACGAACCACTCAAAGAGTTGTTGTAACTGTTCGTAACGTGCATCTAGAGCGTGGCACTCTCTCTCTCTACACGCCCGTTTCTGACTGAACGTTTCCTTCCATTCTTATTCCTTTTCGTACTTGTAACAGGTATCCACGTTTTAGTCCTTTCCCCGTTTCCTAAATTTTAATCAAAAATCAAAAATTCAAACTCTCAAAAAGCGAAATGATCAAAACTGTACGTTCAGTTTAGTATTTTAAAAGTTTGCTTCAATATTTAAACTATTAAATTTTAAAACGAAGTTTATAATTTTAAAATTTTAAATATCTGGTGAAATTTTCAAAATTAAAAAAAAAAATTTAATTTTAAAACTTTTTTGGAATTTTGAATTGATAAGTGTTACACGGATCCTGTGACTTTTTGTCCGTTTACCTAATTAAATCAGTTACTTGTAATCAAATGTAACGATCTCGGTCCGTGAAACATTTTCAAATTTTTTTTTTAATTTTTGGTCAAAGTTTTAAATTACCAATATTCTAAATTTTAGAAATTTGGAAAATTTCACCAAATATCTAAAAATTTTAAAATTCGTTTTAAAATTTAATAGTTTAGATATTTAATCAAACTTTAAAATACTAAACATAACGTGCAGTTTTGATCATTTCGCTTTTTGAAAGCTTGAATTTTAGATTTTTGATTAAAATATATAAGAAAGGACTAAAAAGTGGGTACCTGTTACGGAACGGAACGAAACAAAACGAAATTTACCAAACCGAAACAAAACGAAAAGAACCTTTTCTGAAAAACTAAATATAATATAAAACAAGAGGCTAACTTGTTTGATCTACAGGATGCAAATGAGAAATATGTTTCTTTAAATCGAAAAATTAATTAGTAAGACCTGATTTTGACACATTTTGTTTCTCTAAATAAATGAACCATATGCAGAAATTACTTGTCGATTTTGTTATTCCTGCTTTTAATGTGGTTATAAATAGTATATGTCTGTATGATTGACTTAGATACCTCCACGAGGGGCTTCAATAATGGTACATCTTTTATAAGCAAATAAAAGGAAACGGGATATTCGCCTTTTGTATTAAGGGATATTTCAGTATTTGTTATTTGCTCTTTTGTAAGTCATCGTAGGACAAGCATTTTTGAGCAAAGTGCAAGTACGCAGCCACATCCGGTCAGAATTGGGCGTGTATAGGGAGTGCCACACTCGCTGCACGAAGCATTGCAACAAGTCTTTGAGGGGTTTAGTGGTTGCCTGTTGCAAGGTCAAATTTCAGGCAAATTTTAACTTAGATGGATTTTGCTATTTTTATGTCCCTTTTGGTCATATAGCTCTTCAGTTGTTTCGGTTCTTATACATCCTTGGCTTTCAAATATCCAGTTTTGAGCGTTAAGAATGTAGAAAAAAAGCGCTTCGGATGCATGCAATCAAGTGTTGTTTTCATTTTTTAATGGATATTTCATTCAATTCAAATTTTATTGTCAATGAGAAATAGGGCGGATTAAGGTTTTTGTTATTGTAATTTTATTTTTTGCGGGGAGGTCTCTTTTAGTAGAATATTTGTGTTTTTATTGATTTTTTTTTTTTTCTGATTTCTCTGATTTTTCACTGCTATTGCTTAGTTTTCTTACCCCGTATTTTTAAAACTCAGGGGTTCGCCACTGTAATATATATCAATTGTTATGATATTGTAACTATCATATCTATTTAGTTGACCTAATTTGTTTGTGTGGCCTATTATACATGTTTACATTGTGTACAAAATAAAATACATTGTGTTACAACTATGCAGTTTAGAAATCACTGGAACAATCATTGATACTAATGGAATGATTAGAACTTTCTATTTCACTTACATAACGTTTCCAGAATGATCATAACAAAAGATGCGTAATTTATATTTCTAGCGTTGTCTAGAAATTTCCGTTTGAGTATTTAAATGCAGACCCAAAAAGTTAGTTGAAGTATAGAGATATAGACATAGACTTAGATAGACTTAGACATCGATAGACATCAACATTCTCAGCAGTTGGATTGACACTTTTATTTACAAACTACATCATACTAGATTGTGACCAATTCGATATAATATTCTGTGGATTCCGAGAAGATTTCCGGATAAAGAAAAGATAAAAGATTGGACATATATTTTGACAGTTAAGTTGACATTTCTTTTTATGTAATACTTCTTGTAAACTTGTGTATAATAAATCTTGTTAAATTTTATTATTGATTTGTGTCTTTTGTTGGCTACAATTAAAAGTCGATTTTTCTGTTCATAACAGAAATTGGGGGCTTAAGTCCGGGATCACGTTAATATCTTAATAAAATTTTTTTCTGTATTTTTATTAGAACTAGCCAACAAAATTCTACAATATGGCATTTTATGCCGGTAAATTTTTGAAAACGCCAGACCTGGAAGGGTTTGATAATTTAAAGAAAGAGGAATTAGTGTTGCTTGCTAAACATCTGAAATTAGACTTTAGAGTATCTATGAGAAAACAAATTATAAAAAATTTGGTAATAGATAAATTAGTTGACTCAGAAATTTTTGGTGAAGAGGCTCTTGAACTCAAAGTAGAAAATGTTGATGCTTTCAAATTAAAACAGCTGGAATAAGAACACGAACTTAAATTAAAACAATTGGAAAACGAAGTTAAATTAAAACAATTGGAAAAAGAAAAAGAAGAAAGACAGGCAGAACTTGAAATGAAGGAAAGGTTAGAGATTGAGAAAATGAAAATTGAAATGGCAAAAGAAGAAAGCAACACTAAATTCCAATCAAAATCAGAACATTATAATTTTAATGCAGCAAAAAACATACGTTTGGTTCCCAAATTTTGTGAAAAAACAGTTGATAAATTTTTCCACAGTTTGAGAAAATTGCTCCAAATTTGAAATGGCCGAAGCCTTTTTGGACTACAATGCTGCAAAGTGTTTTTGAGGGCAAGGCCGCTGAAATTTACTCAGCACTTTCATCAGAAAATAGTTCTGATTATGACAAGGTTAAAAAGGAAGTTTTAAAAGCTTATGAGCTAGTGCCAGAAGCATATAGACAGAAATTTAGGTCTTATAAAAAGTTTGATTCACAAACCTATGTTGAATTTGCTAGGGAAAAAGAAGATCTATTTGATAAATGGCTTACGTCAAAGAAAATAGATAAAAATTTTGATAATTTAAGACAATTGATTTTATTAGAAGAGTTCAAGCAGTGTGTTCATTTAGACTTAAAAACACATTTAGATGACAAAACTGTTGAGACTTTACAAGATGCAGCTGTTATATCGGATAATTATACTCTTTCACATAAAAGAAGTTTCAAAGGTCAAAATTTTAATACTTCGAGTGGAAATTACAAGAATCAAAGCACTGAGCGTACTGGTAGTAAGCCTGTAACACAGAATAAGAGACAGTCTAGTTATAATATGTCTAGTCCAAAGTTTGAAACTTTTGAAAAGAAGTCAATCACTTGTGCTTATTGTAAGAAGAATGGTCACCTGATGGCTGATTGTTTTAGACTCCAGAAGAAGAATGAAAGAGATAATAAGCCCAAAACCAGTGCTTGTACGACACCCCGTGTTACCAATACGTTGGAATGTCCTGCAAGTCAGGCTTTTAAGTCCAGTTTTTGTGATTACATGGAGGATTATAAACCCTTTTTGTCTGATGGGTTTGTTTCTATTGTTGATAATACTACTCTTCAGCCTATTAAGATTTTACGGGACACTGGAGCTTCTCAGTCTTTATTGTTAGAAGGTGTGGTGCCTTTGTCCGAGAAGACTTCTGTTGGTGCCTCCGTTCTGTTACAAGGTGTGGAGTTAGGTTGTATAGATGTTCCCCTACATCGTATTTATCTGAAGTCAGATTTGATAACTGGACCAGTTGTTGTGGGTGTTCGTCCTAATCTCCCTGTTGAGGGTGTTTCATTATTGCTAGGAAATGATCTAGCTAGGAACAAAGTGGTTGCTAAACCAATTGTTACCAGTGAACCGGTGGTGGATGTTAAATCACCTGAAGATGATGCTGAACTGTATCCAGCTTGTGTCGTTACTAGGGCGATGGCTAGAAAACAACAAAATGAGGATTTACAAGAAGACCAGTTTGATTACATGGACCTTTCTGACACCTTTCTAGCCGACATTGAAGGTCCCGGTAGCTCAGAGAAGGCCGTAATAAGACCACCTAGTATTAGCAAGAATGTAATTATGCCATGGCCAGACGTAAACAGCCATTCATTAGACCGAAGGAAATTTGTTGAAGAACAAAGTAAAGACCCTGAGGTTCTTCAGCTCTGCAAAAGGGCTCAACCACAGGAAGAAGCAGACAAAGTGGCCGAATGCTATTACCATCAAGACGGCATTTTAATGAGAAAGTGGAGGCCCCCTGATGCTACCCCAGAGGAGAAATGGAGAGTGGTATACCAAGTGGTGGTGCCTAAAGTCTATAGGCAAGACATTATTGGTCTTGCCCATGACACCCCCTTGGCTGGACACTTAGGCATAAGGAAGACTTGCCTTAAGATCTGACAGCATTTCTACTGGCCAAGACTAAGAAATGATGTCGCAGAATACTGCAAATCATGCCATATATGCCAGGTTGTTGGTAAGCCTAACCAGAAAATACCACCAGCACCACTTCTGCCTATTCCAGCCTTTGAAGAACCTTTTAGCCGAGTACTCATTGATTGCGTTGGACCTTTACCGAAGACCAAGACCGGAAATGCGTATTTATTGACAATCATGTGTACCTCCACTCGCTTTCCAGATGCTATTCCGTTAAGGAATATCAAGACACCTACTATTGTCAAAGCTCTGATCAAATTTTTCACGCTAGTAGGACTTCCAAAGTCTATACAGTCCGACCAGGGTTCAAATTTCATGTCAGGTTTATTTCAGCAAGTCGTGTACCAGTTAGGGATTGCTCAGTATAGGTCAAGTGCTTATCATCCAGAATCTCAAGGTGCCTTAGAACGTTTTCATCAAACATTGAAGAACATGATTAGAACGTTTTGTCTTCAATTTGACAGGGATTGGGATGGTGGTGTTCACTTTTTACTTTTTGCGGTCCGAGAGGCTGTTCAAGAATCCCTTGGTTTTAGTCCCTTTGAGTTGGTATTTGGTCACACTGTAAGGGGACCTTTAAAATTGATAAAGGAAAAGTGGCTTACTGAACACACTGACTTGAATCTTCTAGACTATGTATCTAGATTTAAAGAAAAATTGTATACTGCTTGTCAAATTGCTCAGAACAATTTAAAAACTGTTCAGAATAAGATGAAAATATGGTATGATAAAGATGCCAGGGACAGAGTTTTTAAGCCAGGTAATAAGGTACTTGTATTTTTACCAGTCCCTGGACATCCATTACAAGCTAAATATTGCGGTCCTTATACCATAGAGAGTAAAATCAATGATTTGAATTATATTGTAAAAACACCAGGTCGGCGTAAACAAAATAGAGTGTGCCACATTAATATGTTAAAACCATATTTTGAACGTACTAATGAAGGTGAGAGTAATTCAGTTGCCACTTTAGCCATGGTTAAATTGGAGAACAATCATGACAAACCAGATGTAATTGAACCACCTTTTAGTTCTAAAACTATGGAAGAGACAGTTAGATTGAAAAATTCAGAAATTTTGTCAAATTTAGATTCAAAACTTGCACATCTGTCTTTTGATCGTAGAGAAAATTAAAAGCCTTGGTATTTTCTTTTAAAAATCTTTTTCCAGATGTGCCAAACAAAATCACTGCTGTTTGTCATGATGTCGATGTTGGTGATGCTTCTCCAATTAAGCAACATCCTTACCGGCTCAATCCACTCAAACTTGAATGTATGAGACAAGAAATTAAATATATGCTTGACAATGATATTATTGAGCTGAGTAACAGTGAATGGAGCTCTCCTTGTCTGCTTGTGCCCAAACCAGATAAAACCTTTCGTTTCGTAACTGATTTCAGAAAAGTAAATTCTGTTTCAAAATCTGATTCCTATCCGATTCCAAGGATAGACGACTGCATTGATAACATTGGACAAGCAAAATTTGTGAGCAAATTTGATTTATTGAAAGGTTATTGGCAAGTCCCATTGACACAGAGAGCTCGAGAAATATCAGCTTTTGTCACACCAGATGGCTTATTTCAATATACTGTAATGCCGTTTGGCATGAAAAGTGCTCCAGCTACATTTCAAAGAATGATCAATAATGTTATAAAAGATTTAGACTGTTGTAATGCTTATATTGATGATCTTATTGTATGTAGTGATAGCTGGGAAGAACATTTAACACATTTATATGATACTTTTGATAGATTGTCACAATCAAATTTGACTGTTAATCTTGGTAAAAGTGAATTTTGCCAGGCCACTGTTGATTATTTAGGGCATACAATTGACCAAGGTCAAGTGAAACCTATTACGGCTAAAGTGGATGCAATTACTAAATTTCCTCCTCCTACAAATAAAAAACAACTTATGAGATATTTAGGCATGATTGGATTTTACAGAAAATTTTGTTCAAATTTTGCTACTGTTGTTCAACCATTGACTCATCTTTTACGGAAAGATTCTAAATTCTAAATTGGAGTGAAAATTGTCAAAACGCTTTTGAAAATAGCAAATCACTTTTAATTAATAGTCCAGTTCTGATCACTCCAGACTTTGAAAAACAATTTAAACTTGCCGTTGATTCAAGCGATGTAGGAGTTGGAGCTGTTTTATATCAAGAGACAGATGATAATGTTGAGAAACCTATATCATATTTTTCTAAGAAATTAGATAAACATCAGAAAAATTATTCGACTATTGAAAAAGAGTGTTTTGCACTGTTGTCTGCACTTCAACATTTTGATGTATATTTAAATCCCACTGTGCATCCTATTCTTGTTTATACTGATCATAATCCTCTCACCTTCATACATAAAATGAGAAACAAGAACCAGAGATTGACTAGGTGGAGTTTATTGTTACAGGAATATGATGTTATTGTAAAACATATTAAAGGTAAAGATAATGTAATAGCAGATGCTTTATCTAGAACTTATTAAAACACTGTGTATATACTATGTATTTTTATACATATTATTCATGAAAAGTTTTTGTTACACTCAAACTTTTTTTAAGGGGGGAGGTGTTATGATATTGTAGCTATCATATCTATTTAGTTGGCCTAATTTGTTTTGTGTGGCCTATTATACATGTTTACATTGTGTACAAAATAAAATACATTGTGCTACAACTATGCAGTTTAGAAATCACTGGAACAATCATTGATACTAATGGAATGATTAGAACTTTCTATTTCACTTACATAACGTTTCCAGAATGATCATAACAAAAGATGCGTAATTTGTATTTCTAGCGTTGTCTAGAAATTTCCGTTTGAGTATTTAAATGCAGACCCAAAAGTTAGTTGAAGTATAGAGATTTAGACATAGACTTAGATAGACTTAGACATCGATAGACATCAACATTCTCAGCAGTTGGATTGACACTTTTATTTACAAACTACATCATACTAGATTGTGACCAATTCGATATAATATTCTGTGGATTCCGAGAAGATTTCCGGATAAAGAAAAGATAAAAGATTGGACATATATTTTGACAGTTAAGTTGACATTTCTTTTTATGTAATACTTCTTGTAAACTTGTGTATAATAAATCTTGTTAAATTTTATTATTGATTTGTGTCTTTTGTTGGCTACAATTAAAAGTCGATTTTTCTGTTCATAACAGAAATCATAAAATACTATTGACTGTAAAAACAAAGGTACAATGAAGTGAAATGGAAAAGATTATGAGTCCCCTGTACTCGGTTCTAAATACCGTTTTAAAAAGCACCCCAAGGAATTCTTCTATATCGTAATACTGCAAGGTTATTGTAAAATGTTTTCAGTACAGAAAATTAGCATTAAATTGAAAAAGGCTAAATTTGATCAATATATGTTTTGGAACTTATTTGGAATATGTAATATTGTTCTTCACTAAATAACAGATATAATCTAGAAAAAATCAGTTTTGAATGCCAAGAATGCCTTCTTCATTATTCACATTTTCTTTTAAAAAAAAACGGCCCATATGTTAAAATCCAGGACGTTTTAAATGTTGCTCTCGAAAAAAACCCGGACAATGTAAAACGCTGAATTTTAAGTGAAATTCAAGGAAACTATGCGTAGGTTCTGCCTAAAATATGTATAGTATACAGAATAAGATGAACTGTCATGAATAAAACCATTATACTTGCGAAATAGCAGTAAATCGATCTGATTGCATTTAATATCACTTGAAAAAAACACGATCTCAGCCGGACGCTATACCTACCGTGTTACATGAAATGATAAAATGAGACAACCAACGACCTAAATTATGCTTAACCAATAAACGAAAAGTAAGTATGACAAAAAGCATCACTTCAACTTATTAATATGTTTATCGGTGATGTGAACTTTTACAACATTATATCAATTGAATAACGTTTTTGTTTAACAATGTGTTTTTCTTTTTCAAAATATATTAAATTGGATTGGGCAACAGGTTTAGCATTTGCAAGCCTTTTCAAGAGAGAGCAAACAACGCATACACAAACTTATGACAACACAAAAAAATATTTCATTATCAAAACTATCTTACAACTGAATCGTTAAAATAATTAACATGGTGTTGCTCATGTAATTAAAACTGATTGAACCGCATTAATCAAAATTCCCACAGCTACCTATGGGTAGAATGGCACTTAATGTACAACGGCAACTATTACATTGATATTCAGGCTGAAAAAAATGTTTATGTGGTATGAATGTATTTATCTTTCTCAAGACTATCACGCTGATTTGGATATTTATGGTCTACCTCTTAACATTATCCTGGCTCCAAGATACTTATAGTTGGTTTAACTCTTAAAGGTAGTGTGTATAGCGGATAAGCAGTGTAAAGCAGATACTAATATAAAAAATGATTTGATCCGACTGGAATCCAATCCACAACCTCTCACATTCGAGGCGAGCACAACATTCATTGCGACACCACTGATTCAGTATTTCACCTACCGTACCAATACTTGTACTTGAAATCAATAATAAAAGGCAATTTATGATCGTCATGCAATCGGTAAAAGACTAAAGATGATAATTCAAAATGTACGTTCAATGATTCTATCTGCCGATATGGATACAGATATTTAGATTGATTGATTGAATAATTGGTGTTTAACGCCACTTTCAACACGATTGTGCTATTTCGTGGCGGTCAATTTTTATCGGTGGAGGAAGCCGGAGTACCCGGAGAGAACCACCGACCTTCGGTAGGAAAACTGACAATCCTAGTCAATTAAGATTGGAGTCGAGTGCACCTGTTCCGTGCGGGATTCGAACTCACAACCTCAGTGTTGACAGGCTAGAATTACAGTAGTTCGACTACTTAGACCACTTGGCCACCGAGGCCCCTCAGATAGCGAGTAGCCGAAAAGCAAAATAAAAAAATCTGAATTTAAATTTGAGGGAATACACGTGTATTGGACCATTTTGGTTGATTGAGTATTGCTTAATGTACAGTAGCGAATATTTATATACTTAATATTACCACATTATTTGGCTTACTGCAAGTTGGTCAGTTTTTACTGTTCTTCTAAATGATGGGCGCTTTATCAAGCAAATGAAATTTCGGGAGACGTGTAGAACAAACGCAATTGTAAAATGGGAGAAAACTATCCATTCTAGAATTTATTTTGTCTATTACGACCAATAAATTCGAAATTCGCTGTTATCTTTTGATTAAATGTGAAAACCAAATAGTTCTGAATAAATTATCGGAAACGCTTAAATATTATTTTTTTTTCAATTAAAAATGATTCAATTCGTTTTGGTCTTTTTATTCTTACTTCAGAATGATCATAATCAAAGTGTTTCTTTTTTAAAAATTAAGTCTCCGCTTTTGAGACACATTTATTTTCTTATTCATTTTTTCTCCGCTTTGATCCCCGTCTGCCTCTTGCTTATTTTTTACATTGATTTTTAATTAAAAATGTTCATTTCGTTTCGTTTCGTCATATTTCGTTTCGTTGTGGCAAATTTCGTTTGGTTTGGTTTGGTTTCGTTCCGTTTTATTCTGTTTCGCACTTTAGAAGTACCCCAAAGGCGATAATGATACAGATGTTCTCTTTTTGTCCGTTTTCTATTTTTAATATTTTAATCAAAAATCAAAAAATTCAAACTTTCAAAAAGCGAAATGATCAAAGCTGCACGTTTAGTTTAGTATTTTTAAAGTTTGGTTAAAAATCTAAACTATTAAATTTATCAAATTCTAAAACGAATTTAAGAATTTGAGAATTTTAATTATTTGGTGAAATTTCAAAAAATTTCAAAAATTTGGAATGTTGGTATTTTAAAACATTAATTAAAAATCAAAAATACTAAAATTTCAAAATGTTTTTAAAATTTTGAATTGTTAAGTGTTACACGGACCAATCTCAGTTGACCTATATATTGAGTTCTTCTCATAGGGCGAATTTTTAAAACTACTAAACTACTCTAATGAAATCTGAAGCGAGATGATAAACTCTTTTTTTTTTGTACTGTTAAAAAGGAAGTTTCAAACACAGCCGAATGTAAATGATGTACACGACTTACTTCTTTATCATATCTGAATTTTCTATAACTAGTTCAAGTTTACTTTTGTAGAAATTAGATAGTACTTATCGATCTTTTCGAAGAAATCTATAAAATGGAGTTGATGAGGATGCATCTAACAGTGGCGGATACAGAAATTTTCATAAGTGGGGCCCACTGACTGCCTAAGAGGGGGCCCGCTCCAGTCATGCTTCAGTAATTCCCTATATAATCAACCAAATTTTTCCCACAAAACGGGGGGGGCCCTGAGCCCCCCTAAATCCGCCTCTGTCTAAATCAAATCAAATCAAATCATTCATCAAGTTTATCTGGACCTGCGTCAAATATGACTTACAACAACCGGACTTATACACATGTGTTCTTTTTATGTTGTTGTTTTTTGGTGGGGAATGAGGGGGGTTGTATGTTGTTTTTTTTTTCTTTTGAACGGCAAGTTGTGTTTGGTGTACTGTCTTTCGATGATGTATTTACTTTTTGTTGTCTTTTTCGTAATTTCTATTTTCCATGAAGCTAGGCTGTCTTATTCCTTTTAATCTCGTTGTACACAAGGTCCCAAAAAGCACAATCTGATTAAAATTAAAATCTATCATAACTCGCTTATTACTCGTCGATGCGTGTTTAAGTTAACTTCGTCATAGAATACTAGTATGTTTCATCCTATTTAGTTATTAAATTTTACTACAAGGTTCCATACTTCAAAAGGAAAGTTGGAATTGATTTTTGGCCCAATGACCCAAACTGTTTAATAATTAGGGGTCAAAAAGGTGCCAAAAAACTAGGATTTTCTGGTTTCTGGACAATAACTTGAGTACAAGTCTATTTATTGCTATTAATTGTGCCACAAGGTGTTATACCATAAAATAAAGTTTGGGATTGATTCGAAGGGTTATGACCGTAACGGTTTAGTTAAAAGGGGCCAAAAATAATTCTTTTGTAATACTTTGTATAAATTGCTTATTTCTTTAGCAATTTCAATGGGTATTATTTTACAACCTTTATAGACTCTCTTACTCTCTAATCAATAGTTTTCTTCACATTTCATATCATTTCAATTTCATTTCAATTAGGCAAGGGAAACTCAAGTTACAATCTGGAAATGATTTTTTCCATAATAATTTTATTTTCTAGTATCAGACCGTTACCATGTCCAGGGGCGGATCCAGAACCTCGATGTCTGAAGGGGGGCACCATGGGTGTGATCACGTTTCTCCAACATTTTATATTTTTATATACAGGTAAAGCATTTCTTGTTGGAGAAACGTGATTTTTTGACATTAGGGATTAACGGAATATACCTGTAATTTGAGTTACAGTAAATCCATCTCAAATGAACTTTTAATAATATATTGATATACCAAATGAAAAGTCAAAATTATAATATATATATATTTATTGTATCAAAGAGCATTAATATCATACAAACAACAGAATTATTGTTTTGATAAACAATATAAGTACTAATAGACAAATACTTTAGAAAATCTTGAAACGCTTCAAGTTGAGGGAAAATTAATAGCATAATTCAACCAATTGAACTATTTAATAAAATGATAATAATACCAAATGAAGGACAAAATTAGAAAAATTAAATATATTTTTGTATCAAAGAGCACTAATATCATACAAAAAACAGAATCATTGATAAACAATATATATATAAGCACTAATAGACATATATTCAACCAGTTATGCATAATAAAATAAATCAGACACAAAAAATAAATTTTTAAATACAAGTCATGTAATTAAAACATAAATTTGCACAGGAAAATGCATTAATTTAGCGAAACTTTAGTAGCATTACATCAAATTTTGAAATTGGACACAGTGAACAATTCATTAACGACATGATTGTTATTATGCATGTACTTTACAAATATATTGAGTGTATTTACAAATTGTCAATACAATAAACTTCTTAAGGATTTCAATCAGGATGTAGATGTTTGGGTACGCATGGTTGACGTGCTTCTTGAGTTTGCTGTGCCATCCCTCTAAGTGGTTGTTGGTGCGTGGTCCTTCATAGCTGAAATGGTTCTAGTGTTGGCGGTTGTTTCCTTCTACCCAGTACTCTGTAACATAGTCGGCGAAAGCGGTTGTGTCGATTGCGATCTCTTTGGCGTCTTCTAGTACTGTAAACCATACATCTTCAACTAGCTCTGGTGGGACCTTTTGACGATGATGTGACTGTTGGTAGTGGAGGCGCTTCATCTTTCTTAGAAACTAGCTCAGTCGGTGAGTCTTTTGCGACACTGTCTCTGTGGATTGAGCGGTAAAGCCTATCTCATCAGTTTTTGTAATGTCGTTGTCAACGTTCAGAGCGGGAGTTCCAATCTCTGTTGTTGACTCGGACTTCTTGGCCAAGAATGCCCTTAATCTGCGGTTATTCCTTTCAGAACGGGACTTTGATGACCTCTTTTTAGGTGGTAAAGTCGACCTCTCTTTCCTCTATCCTCGCAGGTGTCCATTTTACTGTCAGCTTATAGTTTCCATTCCGAGCAGATAAAACTCAGTCGGCGGTTTGATGTTCTAGTATATGTAAAATGGTAAATATATCACCGGATAATACGGAATTGGATTTTTCAAATGTTGGAGAATCGTGACTAAACCGAAACCGCACCATGAACCCAAATTAGATATTTGTTTAGAGATGTATATAGGCGAGTGTGGGTGGAAATTGTGGTGGTGTGTGTGTGTGGGGGGGGGTCAGATCATCCTTTCTATATTTCTATATCTTTTAAATTTTTACCATTTCACTCTATTCTTTATTCTTTGATCTCTATTATATTCGTCCTAAACATGCATGAAATATTTGCCACTTGACATTAAGCGATCAACAATCAATCAATCTATTCTTTAAATTTCATCAACTCTTTATTCTGTTATCTAAGGTTTTTGGTCCCGCTTCTAATTTAATTTTTTTGCTCAATATTCTCTTATCTGTAAACCCCATTCATATCTTCATTAATGGTGACACATCATGGTAATTGAAACAAGAAAAATATACATGTATTAATTTACTGTATGCTTGGACTGATAGATAAATGTATTAGTCCCAGATTATGTTATGAAGTAGGTCTTATAAAATTACAATAGAATTTTATTGATGATTATATATAAGACAATGCCAATTCATTTTTTTTTTGTAGAAAACGGGGTGGGTAAGATGTTTTTAAAACAAATTGTTGGTTTCCTTTAAAAATAAGAGGGAAAAGAAATACGACATTCATTTAAATAAATCTTGTATGATATTGAAAATAAAATATTTTGTTGTTGAAGAAAGTCACAAAAAAGACAGTTTCGAGAAAAAAAATACATTTACAAGAAATGGTAATGTGAGTATTTTGTTATGAGGTCAGACCATAGATATAATAGCCATTATATCTATGGTCAGACATATCCCATACCAACATTCTTGACACTAAACATCTATTTGTACATATTCTTTAAAAACACAGATTTTAGTTGATAATTTCTTTCCTGATCAGAAGATTTCACCTGGTAATCAATCTTAATCTGCAATATTGTATTAAAAAACAATAAAAATATTTGTACTATCCAATCAACATGTACATGTAGTTCACATAAAAACTTTTGCAAAGAGACATTACACACAGGTGTCAATATTTACACACCCACCGATTAAGTTGTCATAAATCACGCATTGGAAGATGGGGTTAATTAACGGCCAGTTTAAGAAGTCAAATCAAGCTGTGATTAATTTCCGCTCTAGATAAGCAGATTCAGTAGCAATAAAATTATGTTAGAAATTTTTTTGGTGACGTGGGGTGGGGGGGTGCCCTCTTTGCCCCCTGGTAAATCCGCCACTGATGTTTTATTAACTACAAAACCAATAAGCTTTATCCTCGTCCATGTCTTCATAGTAAGGGAAACTAAACTTACCTACCTGAAATCATTAATTTTTCAGAAACAGACGGACAGAGGGATGATTTGGTTGAAGGTGTAGCATCTTATTAGCTATGGCATTAGCTATTTTAGACAGTGCTTGCTCTATAAAATCAACCTACCTGTAGTCTAATCCTGGGTGACTAGGTGTTACTAAAATCTGACAGTTATGGTCCTGTAACTCTGGAACAACACACAAGAAAATATGTAAAATCAAAAGGGAGCTAGCTTCCTTTAATCTATCCCAACAACAGTGTAAAGTTTTAACGTAATTATCTTAATAAAGTATATTGGAGTTATTGCACAATATGTGAAAAGTGTAAAAATTTTCATGAATTAAATCCAATACTGTTGGAATGAAATAATGAAAAAATCACGAAAATTGATAGGAAGCTTATATTGATATCTTTTTCAGATACACGTGCCTCTGATTCTAGCCCTTGGGTAAAATTTCAGGAAAAAGGATCCATTAAAGATGAGTTATAGAACAAAATTTGAGAAAAATATCCCAATTTTCCATGAATAAAGTCCTATTACTGTGAAATGACAAAATTGTAGATATAATTTTATAAAAACAGAGCTTTCTTCAGTCAATCCTAATTCTGTGTTGAAATTTCATGACAATAGTCCATTTGCCAATTACCTGTTACTACACACACAAAATAAATAAGAAGATGTGGTATGAGTGCCAATGAGACAACTCTCCATCCAAGTCACAATGTATAAAAAGTTAACAATTATAGGTCAAAGTACGGCCTTCAACACGGAGCCTTGGCTCACACCGAACAGCAAGCTATAAAGGGCCCCACCATGACTAGTGTCAAACAATTCAAACAGGAAAACCAACGGTCTAATCTATATAAATAACGAGAAACGAGAAACACCTATGAACCACACCAACAAACGACGGTAAACGGACAGAAAGTCACAGGACAAAAAGTCACAGGACATAAAGTCAGAAGTTAGATAGGACAAACAGTCACAGGAAAAAAAAGTCAAAATCAATTTTTTGACAATTGTTTGAATACAGTATATAAGAGAAAGATCTTGAAATATTTTCTTTTTATTACATATATTCATTTTTATGTTTAGGAAATTGTTCATAAGCCTTGATAAATGAAAATTTATTAAGGTTTTATCATGCAAAGGATATATTTCTTGGCACAATGAAGCCATTTAAGTACCAAGCCACTCTGACATTTTGCTTTCATAACAATTATTTGATCATTATTGATATATATTGAATAAATTTAATTACAAAGTTGCTTCATTTATAAAAGTCCAAGAAAAAAACAAACAAAATATTCTTAAAATTAGTGTTTTCTTGTTCAAGGAAAAATAATCTAAAAACTGAATTGTGACTTTTTGTACAGTGGCTTTTTGTCCGTGACTTTTTGTCCTGTGACTTTCTGTCCGTTTACCGTCGTTTGTTGGTGTGGTTCATAGGTGTTTCTCGTTTCTCGTTGTTTATATAGATTAGACCGTTGGTTTTCCTGTTTGAATTGTTTGACACTAGTCATTCTGTCCTACATTCACAAACGACAACCACTGACTTAGGACAGGTGCATAAAAATGCAGCGGGTTTAAACGTTTTTAAAACAGGCGCCAACCTTCACCCTAACCTTAGACAGTAGTGGAACATCACAACATAAAAAGACACACTATAAAATATCAATTGAAATGGCTTAACTCGATCAAAAAGACATTTAAACAAAAACAAGTAAACATACACTGAACGAATAAGTTTGATCTATGACACAATATAAATATAATATTAAAACGAAGGTGCCTATGTAACATAGACGTTACAGGTAGAAATAAAAAAGATGCAGGAAGAGTGTCAATAAGACAAAATTGCGTTTAATAAAACAACGTACACAGGTAAATTCAAATATAATAATTTTGTTGTTAGTACGGTAGTAAACATTTTTTACAAAATTAATAAATTTCTTGTTCAGAGTACGGGTACAGAAGTGAAAATTTATCGTCATACTAAATACTTATCAAAGGTGGTACATTTTAAAAAAAGTGAGACGAGATATAACACAAAAAGTGGTAAACATTTAATTACAGAAATGCATTACAAATTGTGTCAACAGGTTAAATTAACACGAAAGTACGATTTGAGAGTACTCGCAGTTACTGAAAGATAGTAAAAAGCCAAAAACAATTAACAATAAAAAATCATGCATCAGAGACTAAAATCAATTAAAACATATCACAGGGATTTAGTGTTTTGACGCCATGGACAGTCAAAGAAGACATGACTTGTGCAATGCCAAAATAAAAGTATCGACAGGTAGTAGGATCGTTAGGATTTAACCTTATAAATATGCATCCTATGTTATATATAGATAAAGCTATCTCTAAATAGAAAATTAACGTGGATGTGTATTTATACATCCCAAAAACCATTCGAAAAGAATACAAATTTAGTTATGTTTTAATTTGTTGATGACAAAACCGATGTTAGTGCCAATGTAAACAATATTCAAAGATCTTATTACAACATTAATAAGATAACCTTTACTAATAAGTTTGTTTAAAGGGTCGACGAGTTTACACGGATCATAGTGATAGATTAAGCATAGATTAAAAGTGATATAAAAACATATCAGCTTTTTAAAAAAAAAATGTGAAAAATGAATACAGGTATCAAAAGCTTTTAGCTTAACTAAAAATTTAAATCAAATGATTTGAAAAACTTTGAAAAAGGTTACGCACATATCAATTTGATCTTTCCGCTAGCTCTCCATTGTCAATGAAAATTTCTGTCCCAAGGGAGACAATTAAAAAGTAGATCTCTAAAAAGACTATTGGATAAAGAAAATTTAACTTATTGTATGAAGTGTTGGGATACAGACAGTTGGACAGACTACAGTATACCATAATAAATATTAACTACCGTATACAAAAAATATAAAAAAAGGATAAAGATTATCATTTATGATCAATATTGAAGAACTACTATTAGGAGTAAATTGACAGTTTTGGTAATGTCATATCCAACTAAGTAAGACATCACGTGACTTTGGTGACGTATAGCGAGCGGCCATTTTGAATTATTTTGTCCCATTTAAATTGCATAGGTGCTTCAATAAAGTTCAATAATACATGTATTAAATGTGCTGGTAAACATGCCACCAAAAACTGTAATGGAAAAAATTTAAAATGTAACAACTGTGGTGGTAAACATCAGGCAATAGATAAATCATGCCCCAAATATATATTCCAAAAACAGGTGTTGGAAAATATGTATAGTTATAAAATGTCATTTGATCAAGCTAAACAAAAGGCACAACAAAAGGTGAAACCATACTTAAAATAATTAATTCCCCAGTGTCAGAAGATGAAACCATACCTAAAACAATTAGTACATCAAATGTCACACCTGGTAAATCATACGCTGACAGTGTTAAATCAAAAGTAATTAATAATGACACGGATATAATTAGCGACAATGAAGCCAATATGTCACCTGTAGACAATCTGGAAATAAACATAGATCAAAATTTAAATATTGAAACAGAGAATACACAAATAGAAGATCAAACACCCAGTATTCCTAACAAAGATAGAAAAAACATTTCAGATATACGCAAAACTATACCGACCTTGAACGACCAAGTAAAGACATAACTGATCTCAAAAACTGGGAAACCCTAATCACAGAAATACGGAATATTGCGGACTATCAAGGTGATATCTCTGTTCCCATCATGCGCCTCTTTCAAAACTTTATCAGAGAGCAATTTAGCAAAGAAATAACGATCGACGTCATTTAAAGATATAATAAGCAACAATTAATTTAAACAATTAATTAAAGGGAAAATTCGCGATTTTTCACTTATCATCTTATTATGTTCATAATACCATAAAAAACATATTCACCAAGTTTTATTTTGATATGAAAAGTAATAAAGAAGAAAATTGGGAATTATTCATTTTATTTATCCAAACTTCCTGACTTATGTGACGTAGTTTAAGTCTTTTTGCATGCCGGGAGTGAAATTAATCTCATTTAAGTCTTGTTCGTTAACCATCTAATAACGCGATTTAAAGCGCATCGACGACTTTCGGTGTAGCTATTAACCAACTAAAAATAGGTGATAGCCATGCAACTTTTAAAATTAGATTGTAGGATTTATGTTTTAACGATTTTTGATACGAATTTTAGTAATAAAAGTAAATCATACAATAAAACATTTTATGATTTTTTCCCGACAAATACTTTAAACAAACATAGGAAACTGACATGATCGATAGTGTATTAAAATACTTGTTTGTATTGACCTTTTTCTTCAGTCCAGCAAATATTACTTGTACTGTGGAAATAGAATGTGTATTGTTATGTGACACTTAGTGAATGTTGAATTCGTGGTAAAACACAAAGTAATTAAAGATTAGCATTCTGTAATTGTAATCTTTTGATCTTCATTCAGTGAATTGTAGCCGTCACGGTTTACCGTTCCGGGTGTGAACAACATTTCGTATGAATGATAAACGGGAGTGCTGGTTTTAGACACAGAAAATATAAAAAAAAGAATTAAAATTAATTCAGTGGAGTAATTAAGTCGCACAATAACTGGATAGTCGTTGTATATTTTTATATTTTGCGTAAGCTCACTTTTAAATGAATTATGACCGCCGATACTTTTGTGACGATAAAATACTGAATTAATTTAATTGAATAAATTTATAAATAATAATAGCCTTCTGAACACGAGTGTATGAACAAAAAAATGTGCTATTTTAAATTAGAATCGGTAACCTTGAATATTTGAAACAGATCATTACCAATTGCAATTATAGAATTTAGTCCATCCAAAACGATCTTTATTTACATATTCAGGAATTAATGTTCTCATCAAAATATTTTATATCTCACAACGCATAAATACTTCAGCTATTTGAAAAAAAAAATTGACAAAAAATTCAAGGATCTTCTTGGAATGGAATCGAAAAATTACGAACAAATATTCTTTTCAGGTGTGAAAAACATCAACAAAATTTATACATAATCGGGAATGTCCCTATTAAAATAGTCTTCGTCTCACAACGTATAATAGTTTAGCTATTTGACCAACGATGTTTAAAAAAGACAGAACCAATTTGATGTCATCTTTCCTTATTTTGTATATAATTATAAGTCTGTTTTAACTGGCAAGAATACCCTAAAGCGGACAAGCAGTTTATTCTTTAAATTTCTGTTATTGAATACCAAGAAAGAAAATAAATCCGAAATTAATTTGAAACTTTGATTTACGTCCAGTAACATATATATAACATACATGTCGGAACAGGAAATTTGGCATAAAACACTTTCAGAACCATATTCACATTATTATCCATTATACCCAACAATTGTGATGATGACGAATTTCTTCCTTTGTTCCGAGAACAATCTAATTGAAATATAAATCTGTGATTTTACTATGTCCATAACTTCGGTGAACCAAAGCAAGTTAGATATCGACCTGTATTTAAATCAAATTGGTTCTCTTCTTCTTCTTCTTTTGGTATACAATAGTCCATCGACATCCGATGATTACATACTGTTGGCATACGTGGACTAGTCTATTTACAAAACTTTTACCCCAATTTAAACAAAATGTATGTTTCTTTCTTATGTTCAATGTGTACATGTATATTTTAAATTGCGGCTATCTATAGTTCCGTAACTTTCTATCCAGGTGTATAAACGAATGATCGACAAGTGTGAACATTTCTGTTAAATCAATACTTCTTGTATATTTCAAACTGTCCTTCACTATTGACAACAAGTATATACTTACATTTTCCCAAATTTACCCGTGGAAAAAATATGTAAATAGATTTTTATTTTATCATTTTTTTTATTTTTTTGGAATTATTAAGATTTTTTGTAAATAATATTCTTTACACCAGAAATGTTATTTATAAGCAAGCGTATGAGTTAAGTAATGACTAGTATATCACTATCGGACACGCAAGACAGAGATGTATATTATACACCTGATAGTTCAAAATAGAAAGTTAAAGTTATCGGCCGTGTACACTGATCAATACCCTCAGAAGTGAAACGATGCATGAATTTGCAAGCCCAACAGGAAATTGCTTGAATACCTGGACATGTCACCTCACAATACCTTTGGGAGTAATACCTTTAGCCATGCTGGTGATCAGATAAGGGAAGGTCCAAATTTATTTAAATAAGTTTATTGCATAATAGAATTATGAACAAATTAGATTTTCGAAAATAATTTTCACGGAACACTTATTTATGACAGAGACATATATGGTTCTGTTCATGATCATTAATGAATTTGAACTTTGACTTTTTAACTAATTTCCATATAAACAGTTTAAAAACGACAGACCATGGTTATTTAAAAAATAATAACATTTTCCGTATCAAGTTAGTAAGTCGGATAAAACAACCGTACGATTGAAAAGATATCGACACGCAATTACGACTACATTAGGTTACTGTAGTTTTGGTCCTTTGTGGTTTATAGACCTATCGTGGTTTCTAAACGGAGAAGATATCAAAATGGCGGCACGCAGAGAATTGATACTCTAAATTTAAAATCGATGGTGATCTCTTATCTAGCAGAATAAAACTTTAATACTTATGAATTTGAGCTTTTTTACACAGAATGGACATAATATCAATTTTTGATTTTTTTGCGAAGTTTCCCTTTAACTGTAATGGGGTTACACATTTTACAGTGGAATGCGCGATCACTTTATGCGAACGCAAATTCCCTCAAACATTACTTAGACACACATAATAACCCAGAAATTATTTGTGTACAAAAAACTCATTTTAAAGATAATAGGTACGTAAAACTACAAGGCTACCATCCACCAATCATTCGAAATAGAAAGACACCGATTCAACCTAAAGGTAAAGATAAAAAGAAACCTCAAATAGGAGGAGGAGCAATAGCAATTTATGTTTCGATTCAAGTTAATTTAAACTGTCAAAATAATAAGACAACTTAATTTTAATACTGATAACATAGAAGTAGTAGGCGTATCTGTAAACTGTCAAAATAATAAGATAAATATAAGTGATTGTACTTGCATGTTTTTAGATTAAACAAAAGAACTACATGCCCACTCCTATGGGTGGGCAGAGTGGACAAGGTAGAATTTTGCTCACCCGGTGCCCACCCTTTGGTGGGCCGGTAGACAAAGCAGAATCCACCTGAGCTGTAGTGTATGTTCAAAGTTATTTGAACAAGGACTTGTTATTGTATTATTAAGATCCTTACACCAGCTCTGCAAGGTTTTAGTGATGCTTAGGGTTGTAAGCATTGGCAATTTAAAGTTGTGTGATTTGTGCTATGAAAAGTTTAAGTTCTTACAAATAAACAAACTAAATTGAAATTTAAATAAAAAAAATTAACATATACAAACTGAATTTATCACTGAATACCCTTTGTTAAACATGAGTTTGTTTTAAATTCACAATTATGAAAATTGTAAGGTGTTCCTTTTTATATTTGAATATGTTCTTTCATTAACTTTTAAAAAGTGTCTTTACATGGTATAGTTACATTAATGTTTTATGGTATGTATGTAAAATTTTTTAAAACAGGTATATTCATAAGCACATGTCTTTGTCAGAAGCATGTTGTTTGAATTGTTATAACAGTGTTTTGGTACCCTTAGTAGGATGCAGTTCAAAGTGAGCCAAATATTGAAGGCTGTATTATAACCTGTAATTCCTTACTTTAACTACACTGTGTCTTACTGGAGAGTTCTCTTTGGCATTCCTACCACTTTAAAAACACATTTTCTCTCTGACATTTGATTATTTCATTAGAATAATCTAAATATTTTAATTGAACTGAAGTAGCCTTGTAGGTTTCTTATATTGACCTATCCTTCTTCTCTTATACTGGTCTAGTCATTTGGGTGCACAATATAACCTACTGATCACTGAGATGGTTTGTATTGAAAGAAAAAATGTAACCTGTAAATTTACATTTTGCCTAATTGTACCACATTGTGTCAATGACATTCATACCACATCTTCTGAATTTTAAAGCGAATCTGTTTTGAATGAAAAATTAATTGATTTCCAAAATTGACTTTTTTTTTAACTCAAACCAGCTGAATCTAGAGAAAGTAATCTCCAATTATATATGTCATTCAATGTCAAGTTTCTTGGTACTTCTATGTTTGTTCAGTGTGAGCCAAGGCTTCGTCGGTGTTGTTGAAGGACGTACGTTGACCTATAATGGTTTATTTTTTTTAATTGTCATTTGAATGGAAAGTTGTCTCATTGGCACTTACACCACATCTTCCTATATCTTTTAAGTGATGTTATTTTTTTAATTTTTTTTTTTTTCTAAATTAGATTACTAAACAATCATTTGAAAAGGCTATTGTCTCATTCGTAAAGTTTACATCTCACTACACCTGCTTGGACTTTACAATGTAGCTATTATGTCAGCAACAAATGGTAACAACAGGCGTCGCTCTATATAATTAAGAATCTCTCAGTATCAATTAAAAATAATTTTATACTCACTTAGTGTCTTGTTATCTAATTAATTAGAGGAACATTTTAAAATTAAATACTACAGAATTGATAATTAGTACTGTTGACCAGGAGCTTTTAATTAATTTATAGAGAATGCGTTTATATCAGTACATTATCAAAATGATCACACAAAGCTTTGTTGCTTTGATAAAAATAAAAAAATTATCATAAATAAAACAAACTTCAAAATTTCATAAAATTATTTTACATGCATAAAAACCTAAATATAAAATTTATACATAATCTATTAAAACCGAAAATTCATTATCTGATTGTTTTCACAAAAAAATAATTATTTTGTTTTTATAAAGAGGAACATTTTAAAATTAATTACTACAGAAGTGATAATTAGTTCCCTGGCTAAGGTAACTATAAATAGAAAGTATTTGTGACTAAGGTAACTATAAATAGAAAGTATTTGTTCTTATCTCTATCTGCATCTGTCATCACTCGGTATCTAAAAATAGACATTTGATATCTTATCGCTGACCCTATTAAGTCTACCGAAATTGCATGCATGATTAATTTTAAGTTAATGTGTTCCGAAAGACTACATCTATCGTCCAATATATACTGCGTAAACCCTCAGGGTTTACGCAATAAATATAGTTAATGTGTATAGACCCCTAATCAAGATATTAAATTTAATGACTATCAAGAAGTTCTGCATAACTTATCAGATAATATAGTGCTACTTGGAGATTTTAATAGTAGATCCTCGATGTGGGGGTCTAGCACAACAGATAGCAACGGTAACATAATTGAAAAGGTCATAGACCAAAACAACATGATAATTTTAAACGACGGTACAGGTACATTTCAAACTGTAACAGGCAACCGAACACAAATAGACCTAACATTAGTCTCCGCCTCGCTAGCCAATGACAGTCAATGGTCAGTTTTAGATGATCAACTAGGTTCTGATCACTTCCCAGTATTCACCGTATTAAATGCAAAACCGGTAAAAAATAAAGTCTGCACTCCACAAAGATGGATTTACGATAAAGCCGACTGGCACAGGTTCACTACTCTTTGTAACGTAATAAATATAGATAATATAAAACATGACGATATTGAAATCTTTAATCAAAATCTTTGTGAAGTTGTGACTAAAATCGCAGATGAAACAATCCCAAAAACTAGTGGTACAGTACATACAAGAAAAAACTGTCCCTGGTGGAACGATGATTGTACAAATGCAAAAAAAAAAAAATAAGCGTCATAAACATAGAGTATATGATAAAACAAAATCAGAAGAAAATCATGAATTATATAAAACTGCAGTCAAGGAGTTTAAACGTATCACTGATAAGGCAAAAACTGACTACTGGCAAAATTTCTGTAACAAACTAAATTATAAAACTAACGTAAAAACAGTTTGGAACATAGTTAAAGGTATTAAAGGGGCAAAATCATCCACCCTACCTACACTTATTAATGACACCAAACAAGCGGTATCTAATGTAGATAAAGCAAACATGCTCGCCGGAACTTTTGCCGAAGCATCCAGTGACAATAACTTAGATCCTAAATTCAGAACTCATAAAATAAAAACCGAAATTGAAAATCCGATAAATAGGGACGATGACGAGCAACATAATAGGTCGAAGTTTAATATTCCATTCAACAAAAACGAACTTTATAAGGTGCTTAAGACCAAAAAGACAACTGCGCCCGGTGATGACCGTATAACATATGAAATGTTCAAACATATGCCTGAAAGTATGATCGATACTATGTTGCAATTAATAAATAAAGTGTGGATAACTGGTCAACTACCACACAGCTGGAAACATGCAAATGTAATCCCTATACTAAAACCTAATAAAAATAAATCGGACCCTTAATCCTACAGACCGATTTCTCTTACATCAAATTTTTGTAAACTAATGGAAAGCATGGTTAATGTTAGACTTAAACATCTTCTAACGGAGAAAAATATAATAAATGAAACACAAAGTGGGTTTCGTGAAGGTCGCTCCACATTAGACCACTTACTGCGACTTGAAACAGACATTAAAAAAGCTAAAGTACGTAAACAATTTCTACTAGCCATATTTCTCGATATTGAAAAGGCATTTGACTTAGTATGGCGTTCTGGTCTACTAAAAAAGTGCAAAGATTACGGTATAAATGGAAGGTTATTTAACTTCATAAAGGACTTTCTGCAAGGTAGAAAAATTCAAGTAAAAGTAAATCAAGAATCCTCAGACGAATATGATCTTAACAATGGTATCCCGCAAGGTAGTGTCATCAGCCCCACATTATTTAATATCATGATTAATGATCTAGTAGGTCTGGCAAAAAAACCCGCAGTAATGTCACAATTTGCTGATGACAGTGCTATGTGGTACCGAGGTGGAAATATTAAATATTTAACAAAAAAAATGCAAGAAACCCTTAATAACATTAGTGCATGGTCAAAAAAATGGGGTTTTAAAATATCTAAAACCAAAACAATAGGAGTTATATTTGGAGATCGTCATGTTTATTCAGTTAACCTAATGCTAGATAACCAACCAATCAAATTCCAGAATCATGTCAAATTTCTTGGTCTCATATTTGATAGAAAGCTAACATGGAATAAACACGTAAACTATTTACAAGAAAGATCTAAAGCAATATTAAACGTTCTCAGGTATGTTCAAGCAAACAATTATGGCATGGGTACTGATTCTCTTCTCATGCTATATAAATCACTACTTAGATCGGTACTTGACTATGGATGTCAAGCGTTTAATTCAGCATCAATAACTGTAAAATCTAAATTAGATATAATGCAAGCTAAAGGTCTTCGCATAGTGTTAGGGGCCCATAAATCGACCCCGTTAGAAACAATACTAGCCGAGTCTGGCGAAATGCCATTACAATTAAGAAGGGACCACCTTTCTCTTAAATATTATGCTCGTACTAAACAAAATCCATCAAATCCAGCCAATCAATTAGTAGATGACTGTATTGAATATCAAATTTATAATCATAAATGGAATGACCATAACATACCCTATGGATTCAGAGTCCAAAATCTACTTAAAGATAACGACCTAGACAAAATAAAGTTGGTAACTAAAAATATTCAAGATCCACCACCATGGATTATAGGTCAAGCAAAAACATCCAGTAACATAAAAAACAGTATCAGTAAAAAAGAAAATCCGCATATCATTAAGACTAAAGCGTTAGAGTACATCGACAATGCTTATAAAATCATTTAAAATTTACACCGATGGCTCAAAAGACCCAGCTTCGGGTAAAACTGGATATGCCTTTCTAATACCATCAAGGTTGATTGCAAGCTATAAACGAACGTCGGACAATCTTTCCGTTTATACCACAGAAATGACGGCCATTTATCAATAATTAAAGTGGCTATTCTCCAATCAACAGCCAGGGCAAAAAGTTGTTATTCTAACTGATTCATATAGTGCAATCCAATCTATACAAAATAATGTATCAAGTAGACCCGATATCCTAGAACCTATTCAAATACTAGCTTGCCGACTAAAACAAAAAAATATAGAAGTAACCATAGAATGGATACCAGCGCATGTTGGTATCCTAGGTAATGAACAGGTTGACAAACTAGCTAAATTAGCGCTAAGTAATGATAAGATTGACCTTAACTTGAGTCTAAGTGCAAACGAATTCATTGCAATAACAACAGCATTATATAAGAAAAAGTGGCAAGCTAGATGGGATAACACATGCTCCCTATGGAGTCGTTCTATAAATAATACAGTAAATAAAAAACCCAATTTTTATCAAGGTAATCGATATCATGCAAAAACAATAACTAGACTTAGGTTGGGCACTACTTTATTACCTGGTCAGCTAGGACAGTACATTCGCAATGTATCTCCAATATGCAATACATGCGGCAATAAAGAAGATATAGAACACGTACAGGGGCCTCGGTGGCCGAGTGGTCTAAGTAGTTACTACTGTAATCACTAGCCAGTCAACACTGAGGTTGTGAGTTCGAACCCCGCTCGTGCGGGTGCACTCGACTCAATCTTAATTGACTAGGATTGTCAGTTTTCCTATCGAAGGTCGGTGGTTTCTCCGGGCACTCCGGCTTCCTCCACCAATAAAACTGGCCGCCACGAAATAGCCCAAAAGCGGTGCTTAAAAGTGGCGTTAAAACACCAAATCAAATAGAACACGTACTAGTTAACTGTATTAATCATTAATCAAACTTGGATAAGGTTCAAATACAAAATATTAATACCAAAATATTACTAGATCCTCCTAAAGATAAACAACAATATGTCTGGTCGTGCTTGGTTCAGTTTTTAACAGAAATTAATTACCATAAATTTATATAAGTATTAAAAAAAAAAGTAATATAAATAAAATAATTAAAATACACTGCAAGAGTTATCCGGGTCAGTGACTCAGAAATGGAGTCAGGCCGTAACCGGCAGTAATAATTCAATTTTTACTACAAAAACAGTACGTAATATAGAATATATCGTTAAGAAGACCAACTACACTGCAAGAGTTATCCGGGTCAGTGACTCAGAAATGGAGTCAGGACGTAACCGGCAGTACAGAAGGCTCTTCAAGACGGCTCAACAAAACATCGTTAATAAGATCAACTACACTGCAAGAGTTATCCGGGTCAGTGACTCAGAAATGGAGTCAGGCCGTAACCGGCAGTACAGCAAGCTCTTCAAGACGAATTAAAATTCAAATAAATTATAATCTAAAAAAATGTTTTCCTTTGAAATAATTTAACGTATTTAAAATTAGTTAAAATATATGTAGTGATAAGTTAATTAAACTATTGAAATTATGCTAACTAAACAAGAACTCATTATAACCTTTGGCTTTTTTTATTTTTCCAAATTCGCGGCACCCAAATTATTTTTGTATCTACTTTTGGTCCTTACATAAATTTTTCATATCATTAAGCCGCAAGTCAAATCTAAGACTTAAAAAATGGTACTTCGCAAGATCTGGTTTGCGCTAACCCAGTTTTAGTTAGCGTGGTGCGCTGTCTTCCTGCGGATAGCGTCCCAGTGTACTAGCACTATAAAGTCCTACAACTACGGTAGGCTAGCACAAAGCAGTAAAAATTTTACATACACCCTTTGGTTTTTTATTTATTTTATTTTATTTTATTTTACTTCTCTTTTTATTTTTTTTTAGTACATACAAAACATCTCACTAATTATTTTTGCAAAACTCACATACACAAATTTAGGCTTATTTCGGTTTATACAAAATATTTGGCATATAAATTCACATACACAATTTGGCATATTAAAATTATCCGCTCTTTACTTGGCTGCTGGTGTACCAGGACAACGTTGCTGCCGTTCACTGCTGTTTGCTTGGCCTAGCTTTCCTCCTGTTCCTACTTCTGGTGGCTCCGTGTTTATTAATTATTATTTTTACGTATGTATTGTTTTTTTTTTTTTTTTTTTTCTTTTGTTTATAGTACTTTATTATATTTACTTTTATATTCTTTTCCCTTTATTTATTTATTTACTTATACATCAATTTATTTATTCATTTATCTATTTAAATTTTTGCTCTATTAATTTTTATTAAATTTTTTTTTTTATCATTCCAAATTATGTCAATTACCATATGGTAAAAATTAAATTATTTAATGCCCAAAAAGGCGCAAGCCAGGGCCGACCGTGCAAGGGCTGTATAGCCAGTCAAGGTCGTTAAAAACTCCCATTTGTTGTTGTTGTTGTAAAGTTCAATTTTCTTTTTAATCTGACCCGTTTTCTAACTTTTGCCAAGGATTTGTATAGTTAACCTTGCTTTTGCAAATCAATCCTTGATATTCAAACATTGTTCTACCAAACAATGTTGGTCCTGACAAGGATTTGTATAGTAAGAAATACAAATCCTTGGTCCTGACAGTTTAATTTTTGATTAAATTACGTCCCTGGAGAATCATAAAAAATGCACTTTTCTCGTCATTTCCCCGTTTACTCAATGTTAAATCTACCGATTCCCATGTCTACTTGTACATCAAATTGAGAAATTCCGTAAATAAAAGTCAAACTTTGCAAATCGATTGAGCATATCTAAACTTATATCTGGCGAAATATTCTACTTAAAACAGTTTAATTTAAGAGAAAATTACGTCCCACATCGATTTAAAAAAGTGATTTTTCGGGATTTTTCAAAATGGCGGATGTGTTTGGAAATGTCGCATTAATTTTAATCATCGTGTATTTTCATGCAGAATCTGTGCTGTTTCTGTTATTTTCTTAAATGATATTTCGATATGATTGATTTCAAAATGTCTTGATGAAAAATAAATTATTTCAAGTGTGAAGTGTAAAAAATAGCACCGGAACATTTATTTTGACAGATATACAAGATATACTGTTCCAAGAAAATAATTAACACTGAAATTTATAATAAAATTATTTTCGCTCCTAATTTTAAGGTATTTCCCCTGTTTTATGTATACTTATCTTTATTTAGAAAAATATCAATATATATATTCCTGTTAGAAAAAAAGATGTTTTCGTCCCAAGAGAAAAATTTAATGTCCAACAATTATTATAGATAAATATTTTATATACCTTTTAAAAACTAATGTCCCTTGACGAACAGGTGAACTCTGACTTAGGTTATCATGTTACATAACAATATATTGTCAGGTAGTGTAAAAGAATGGTGTCAAACCAAAAGCAACCAGGTGACATTAACATCCTGTGTATACATGTATTTCAGAGTTTAGATTTTGTGATATACAAAAGTTTTCATAAACGTACAAAGAGGAGTTCATCAACGATTGACAGCAATTTGTTTGCGTTCGTATTATGTTATGTTATGTTATGTCTGCGTCTGCGTCTGAAGATAGGGGTTATTGTCATAGCTGTTTAGGAATTAATGGCCAAAAAGGGCCTAACAAAAACAATTATTTGTCTTGTTCACAGACAATAACTTGAGTATAAGTGTATGGATCTCTTTGAAATTTTAGCACAATGTTCCATACCACTAAAGGATGGTTGGGATTGTTTTTTTTTTTTTTGGGGTATTGTCCAAGTGGTTTTGTAATAAGGGTTAAAAAAAGGTCAGTTTTACTGGGTCATAGAACATAAATTGGTTCGCAGACAATAACTTTAGTATAAGTGTATGGATCTGCATGAAATTTTAGCGCAAGGTTCTATACCACAATAGGAAAGTTGGGATTACCTGTTTTGTAATTAGGGGGCAGAAAGGTGCCAAAAACAATTATTTGTCTGGTTCAAGACAATAACTTGAGTATAATTGTATATATCTCTATTAAATTTTAGCACAAGGTTCCACACCACAATAGGAAGGTTGGAATTGATATTGGGGGTTATTGTCATAGCTGTTTAGGAATTAGGGGCCAAAAAGGGCCTAACAAAAACATTTTTTTGTCTTGTTCAAAGACAATAACTTGAGTATAAGTGTATGGATCTTTATTAAATTTTAGCACAAGGTTCCATATCACAATAGGAAAGTTGGGATTTAGTTTTGGGGTTATGGTCGTAGCTGTTTAGGAATTAGGGGCCAAAAAGGGCCTAACAAAAACAATTATTTGTCTGGTTCACAGACAATAACTTGAGTATAAGTGTATGGATCTCTATTAAATTTAAGAACAAGGTTCCATACCACAATAGGAAGGTTGGGATTTATTTTTGGGGTTATTGTCGTAGCTGTTTAGTAATTAAGGGCTAAAAAGGGGCCAAAAACAAGCATTTTTCAAGTTTCAGGACAATAATTTGTGTACAAGAGTATAGATTTCTATGAAATTTTACCACAAGGTTCCATACTTCAAAAGGAAAGTTGGAATTGATTTTTGGCCCAATGGCCCAAACTGTTTAATAATTAGGGGTCAAAAAGGGGCCAAAAAACTAGGATTTTCTGGTTTCTGGACAATAACTTGAGTACAAGTCTATTTATTGCTATTAATTGTGCCACAAGGTGTTATACCATAAAATAAAGTTTTAGTTAAAAGGGGCCAAAAATAATTCTTTTGTAATACTTTGTATAAATTGCTTATTTCTTTAGCAATTTCAATGGGTTTTATTTCAGAGTCTTGAATTCTTGGGGTTCTTTAATATGCTGAATCTAATTGGGTATTTATTATTTGGATTTTGGGTCTGTATTTGAATTAATTCCATTTTAAGGTTCAAAGGGTCCAAAATTAAAGGAGTAGGGGCATTAAGGCCCGGTTTTTGCCAAAGAAAATAAAATGTTTGACAACTATTTCAAATTGGCACATAATGTTTGGAAATGCATTGACTGAAGAAATATAAATGAAAAACATAAGATTGTTAATCTGATGACGTCACAATTTTGTCATATGTACCGTTTTTTATGAAAACGATGAAAAATACAGAATTTGTGCAATTTTCCATTGTCATTTCCATTACAGAAACATCGTGGGCAGCCAAGAAACAACAAAATAATTTAAGAGAAGCTTTATTATAACTATTGACATAATCTTACCAAATATAAAGTTGTTTCTTGTGTGCGCGCATACTTTGCCAATCTAAAATATACTTAGAATTTGATGAAAAGCAAGGATAATCAAGAAATTTTACAAAATATACAAACTTCGTCATGGTTTGTTGCCATGGTAGCTCGTTTAATGTGAAATTTGTTTTTATTTTCTGAAAACCTTGTACCTTAGTCTAGTTAGGACAAATTTAAGAATATGTATGATAACTTTTAAATTTGCAGTAATATTTGGGCCAAATAAGGACCTTATTGCCCCTACTCCTTTGTTCGATTTCTTCAAAAATTGAATTATTGGTGTTCTTTGATGTGCTGAATCTAACCATGTATTTAGATTTGTAATTTTGGGGCCTGTATTCAAGTTGGCCCAAATTGGGGTCCAAAATTAAACTGTTTGAATTCATCAAATATTGAATTATTGGTGTTCTTTTTGATATGCCAAATCTAACCATGTATTTAGATTTTAATTTTGGGGCCTTCTTTCAAATTGGTCCACATTAAATCCTAAAGGGTCCAAAATTAAACTTTGTTTGATTTTAAGAAATATTGAATTCTTGGGGTTCTTTGACATGCTAAATCTAACTGTGTATTTAAATTTTTTATTATGGGACCTGTTTTCAAATTGGTCCACATAGTGAATGTTTTCAAAGAACTGAAAAATTTGAAATTGGACATTTACCTATTATGGTCCAATATCCAAAATCTAAGTACATTGTTAGAATCAGCATATCAAAGAACTCCAAGAATTCAATTTTTGATGAAATCAAACAAAAGTTTAATTTAGGACTCTTTGGACCTCAGTGTGGACCAATTTGATAAAGGAGCCCATAATCCAAAATCTCTAAATACATGGTTAGATTCAGCATTTCGAAGAACCCCATAAATTTAATTTTTGTTGAATCAAACAAAGTTTTATTTTGGACCCTGATTTGGACCAACTTGAAAACTGGGCCCAAAACTCTAATATTTAAATACAGGTTTAGATTTAGCATTTGAAAGAACCCTATATATATTTAATTTATGTTGAAATGAAACACAGTTTAATTTTATCCATATAATTTCCTGTTCAGAGGGAAATAACTCAAACTGAATAAATCATTAACACATAGTTCTCTAAAATTAGATATGATTTAACCACTATTTTCAACCAGATTTTCGAAGTAAAAATTGGTTATTGATTTTGGGATGTACGGCTGGCCGGTAGGCGGGTGGCTGCCAAACAATGTCCGTTCATTTACAATGAAAACGCTTTGAAGAAATTTTTTCAAATTTAGATATGTTGTTTCCTGTGACTAATTGAAGGTCAGGTTCAATTTTCATGATTTTAGCTTTTCTTGTTGTTCAGTTATAGCCCTTTCCCAAAAACTCAATTTTGGATGAAATTCTTTAAAGATTTTTAAAAGACATTGTATTAATGATAAATGACATTTTGTATTTTTTTTTCTTTTCTTTGATAAATTGTTTGAAGAATTTTGTGTTAGGTTTGTTTGTTATTCTGTATAAACCAATTTTCTGAATGCTATATATACATTTTTTTATTAAGTGAACTCCTTTAATTAGATAATAATCTATTTTATTAAAGGATATATTTCATTACATTACATTGTGCAGATAAAGTTGATAGATAAGTTGCAGATTAGTTTGTAACAAATGAAAGAAAATATATTTGGAACTATTAATTATACTTGATTATAATTTGAAAATAGATATACATTGTGTAACATCATATCTAATTTTAAAGAACCATTTTAGAGAAAACATATCTAATGTTAGAGTACTAACATCATATTTCTGTTCAAAGGAAAATAACTCAAACTTATTCCATGAACCAGTAATGATAACATCAAAATTTCTTTATAACTATTTTTTTAAGTCATGTTTGTTATGAAGGTAGATGTCACAGTTGTTATGTGGTATTTTATATTTGTTGTGTGTGTTAATGTTTAATTTTTACATGATCCTGTTTGGGGTTCAGATTTGCAAATATCATTTTCATTATTAATTAGATAATAATCTACTATTAGTATTCAATCACAATCCAAATTCAGAGCTGTTTTAAGCTTGAATGTTGTGTCCATACTTGCTCAACTGTGCAGGGTTCACCCTCTGCAGGAAAATCCTGTTTGCTGTCACTCGACAGCCTCTTGTTTTAAATTAGATATGATGTTACACAATGTATATCTATTTTCAAATTATAATCAAATATAATTAATAGTTCAAATATTTTTTCTTTCATTTGTCACAAACTAATATAGATCTGGAACTTATCTATCAATGTCAACAACTTTATCTTTACAATGTAATGTAATGAAAAAGTAAAATCACAAAAATACTCAACTTTGAGGAAAATCCAAAAAGGAAAGTCCTTAATCAAATGGCAAAATCAAAAGCTCAAACACATCAAACGAATGGATAACAACTGTCATATTCCTGACTTGGTACAGGCATTTTCTTTTGTAGAAAATGACGGATTGAACCTGGTTTTATAGCTAGCTAAACCTCTCACTCAATATATCCTTTAATAAAAAAAGATTATTGTCTAATTAAAGGAGTTCACTTCATCAAAAAAAAAATATATATATATATAGCATTCAGAAAATTAGTTAATACAAAATAACAAACAAACCTATCACAAAATTCTTCAAACAATTTACCAAAGAAAACAAAAAAAAAATTAAAAATGTCATTTATCATTCACACAATGTCTTTTAAAAATCTTTTAAAAAACGAGTTAATTCCCTTTGAACAGAATGGAGTAATTAATAAGAATTTCATCAAAAATTGATTCTTGGGAAAGGGCTATAACTCAACAAGGAGAAAAGCTAAAACCGTGAAAATTGACCTTGACCTTAATTTAGTCACAGGAAACAACATATCTAAATTTGAAAAAATTTCGTCAAAGCGTTTTCATGTAAATGAATGAACATTGTTCGGCAACCGCTCGCCTGCCCGCCCGCCAGCCCCCATACATCCCCAAACCAATAACCGATTTTTCTTTCAAAAATCCGGTTAAAAATTGAATATATGAAGTTCTTTGATATGCTGAATCTAACAGTGTATTTAGATTTTGGATTTTGGACCCTTTTATCAAATTGGTCCACATTGATGTCCAAAGGGTTCAAAATTAAACTTTGTTTGATATAACAAAAAAATTGAATTCTTGGGATTCTTTGATATGCTGAATCTAACTGGTATTTAGATTTTGAATATTAGACCATGATAGGTAAAAGTCCAATTTCAAAATTTTCAGTTCTTTGACCACATTCATTCTGTGCCAGAAAACTATGTTGTGTCAAATATATAATCACAATCCAAATCCAGAGCTGTATCAAGCTTGAATGTAGTGTCCATACTTTCCCCAACTGTTCAGGGTTCATCCTCTGCGGTCGTATCAAGCTGCACCCAGGAATATTGTAAAAAAATACAAAAAATTTGTAAAAATTGTCGTTCAAGAAAAAGAACTTCCATCACTTTAATTGATTGACAACTTTGATCATGTTGCCTTATTTGTAGAAACTAGACATCATTGAGATGGAAGCCATCTCTGTGGGCCCCACTGTAAATAACAGGTTACTCTTTGACTATTAAAGATGTTAGTGGTTGAATCTCTTAGAGCAGGTTACATGTGCTATTAAACAGTATACTGGATGCACTTTACCTTTAATTTAAGAAATATAATATAAAAGATAAAAAAAAACTTCTTGAAATAGACACAGGTTATTTCCATTACTTGTCAAGCCAGAATTATGCCATTTAAATTGTTGGAACTTTGTGCATTTATATGAGAAAGTTGAAATATGGTACTTACTGTAATTTCATCCACATCCAATTTGATTATTGTATGATACTCCACATCCATTTATTGGGGTATTATGACACTTCGACACACACTCTGGTGTTGGTTAATATACATGTCAAGTATAAACTTTGAAATCATAAAGGTTCTCAAGATATAGAGCGGACACGATCTTTACCATAGGACATGGGGTTGTCAACTGAAACCAAAGTTTTTGACCTTTGACTTACGAAGTTGTACATACATTATGACACACTCTCTGGTGTTGGTTGATATACATGTCAAGTATAAAGTATGAAATCATAACAGTTCTCAGGGTATAGAGCGGACACAATTTGTTAGGGACGGACCGACCGACAGACAGACGGTCAGACCTTTGACCTAGGAAGTTGTACATACATTATGACACACCCTCTAGTGTTGGTTAATATACATGTCAAGTATAAACTTTAAAATCATAATGGTTCTCAAGATATAGTGGACATGATCTGTACCAAAGGTTGTCAACTGAAACCAAAGTTTATGACCTTGACCTTTGACCTAGGAAGTTGTACATACATTATGACACACCCTCTTGTGTTGGTGAATATACATGTCAAGTATAAACTTTGAAATCATAATGGTTCTCAAGATATAGAGTGGACACAATCTTTACCATAGGACATGGGGTTGTCAACTGAAACCAAAGTTTTTGACCTTGACCTTTGACCTAGGAAGTTGTACAAACATTATGACACACCCTCTGGTGTTGGTTGATATACATGTCAAGTATAAACTTTGAAATCATAACGGTTCTCAAGATATAGAGCGGACATGATCGGTACCATTGAAATCATTAGGGTTCTTAAGATATAGAGTAGATACGATCTTTACCATAGGACGTGGGGTTGTCAACTGAAACCCAAGTTTTTGAACTTGAACTTTGACCTAGGAAGTTGTTCAAACATTATGACACACCCTCTGGAGTTGGTTACTATATATATGTCAAATATAAACTTTGAAATCATAACGGTTCTCAAGATAGAGCGGACATGATCTGTACCATAGGACATGGGGTTGTCAACTGAAATCAAAAGTTTTTTACCTTGACCTTTGACCTAGGAAGTTGTACGTACATTATGACACACCCTCTGGTGTTGGTTAATACACATGTCAAGTATAAACTTTGAAATCATAACGGTTGTCAAGATATACTGTGGATTCATTTATTTTCGCGGGTGCCAATTTTCGTGGTTTGAGGAAAACTTGAACATTCGTGGATATTTAATTTTGTGGTTTGTCAAAGTCTGCATACATTCCTTTAGAAAATTTGCAATTCGTTGAATAACAAAATTCGTGATTCCCCTGTACCCACGAAATCCACAAAAATTGGTATCCAACGAATATTAATGAATCCACAGTAGAGCGGACACGATCTTTACCATGGGACATGGGGTTGTCAACTGAAACCAAAGTTTTTGACCTTGAACTTTGACCTAGGAAGTTGTACATACATTATGACACACCATCTGGTGTTGGTTAATATACTTTTATAAATTGTTATTTGGATGGAGAGTTGTCTCATTGGCACTCACACCACATCTTCCTATATCTATGTCAAGTATAAACTTTGAAATCATAATGGTTCTCAAGATATAGAGCGGACACAATCTTTACCATTGAAATCATAACGCTTCTTAACATATAGAGCAGATACGATCTTTTCTATATATATATGTCAAGTATAAACTTTGAAATCATAACGGTTCTCAAGATATAGAGCGGACACAATTTGTTACGGACAGACGGACGGACAGACTGATCACTATAGGGGTACCCGCCTAGTGGCGGGGCCCTAATTATATTGCTGATCATTTTTGCTGTTTACTGTTTCTTTCTATCTGTTATAATTTCGAAAAACAATAACTCAAAGCTCAAAAAGGGGTAAAAATAATCCCTTAACCTAAGGACAATAACTCCTATAAGGAGTCAATTATCAGTTTCAATAATGTTGACTAATTGGTTGTTTTCATCCTGATAATGTTTTATGTAAATAGTTTCTCTCTATCTATTATAGTTTTCAAGATAATTTAAAAAAACACATTAAATTGGGAAGAAATGTAATAACTCTATATGTAGTTAATTGACTATTTCAGTTATGTTGACTTATTTGAAGATCCTATCTGTTTGATATATTTTGCTATTCTCAGTTTCTCTCATTCTATTATAGTCTTCAAGATAATTGGCAAATCACAAAAAATATTGTAAAAATGGGGATTTAAGGGTTATAACTCCAAAGGAGTTATCATTATTTTGGTGAAACAAGAAGATGGTCTTGAAATTCTGAACATTTTTGCCCACAAAAGATTGTTTCTATTATAATTTTCAAGAAATTGAATACCGTAACTATTTGCATTAACCCACATTTTATTTATAGCAATGACTGCATGCATGTTGATGAATTGGCAGGAACAAAAATCACAAACTTTATACCAGATATTCTAAAGATCACTTAGCCCAAGTTTGTGAATTTGCTCAAATGGTTTCAGGAGAACAATTTTAAAAATTTTACGACAAAGATGATGAATGCCAAGTGATGGCAATAGTTCACCAAAAATTGAAGGAGTTTTCCAGTGACAATCTTTAATTTGGAATATTTTTACTAATCCCCTTCCAGAAAATGGTCACCAATTTCACATTTTTCTTTTATCGAACTCATCTGAGATGTTGATGAGTGGAAACTTCCATCAAAATTTAATAAGGATGAAAACTGAAGACAACAAAAAAGGACTGACTGACACATAAGCTGACATCTCGAAAACATTATAACCTCCTAGCTTTGTTGCATTGGGGTATGACATTATTCCCTCATGGCAACCTCTTGATCCACACTATTTTTTTAGCTAATTCTTATACCCTGCCTTATTTTGTCCAATTGTAAAAAGTGTAGCAATTGAATGAGATTTTTTTTCTCTTATAACCCTCAGAAGATTTTAGCAGAATATTTCTGACCTTATGAAATAAACTAAACTAAATCCTTATCTATAGTGCAGTGGTAAAGGGAACTTATCAGAGAAGCAAAATCCTTATGGGTCCAACTTAATTTGAAATAGTGGGAACCTAAGTTGAAGTAATGCATTAGGTGTTCAAGATGAGATGTTTATGAGGTGACAACCATCCCAAGAATTCTACTCACTAATCTTAAGTTAATTTTTCAAAATTAAAATAATGCTGTGTGTCTCAAATACAATATACATATATTGGAAAAAATCAATTTACAGTAGTTAAATATTGTAAAATACCATGTAACCTACAAAGAAATGTACATTGATATTATTTAGAAACATTTAGTGTGTACATTGTACATGTTGAATTTATCATCATAAACTATTGAGATTAAAATAACTTTTAACATATATATTATATATATACCTTGTTTCAATGTTGTCTATTAATTCTGTCAGGAATGGTTCCCTCACAGATGTGTCAAAGTTGTGTAATTGTGTGATGTCAACTTTACATTCTTCAGCTAAAGTGTTCAGTTTTGTCATCCATGGACCATCATATTTTGCTTGTTTCTTTTTGTTCAAGAAGGAAATAGTCTTACCTACCATGGTTTTCACCATACCTACAATAAAAAATATCAAAATATTATGTGTATCATATTCTTGAACAAATGATTAATTTTGTATGACATGTGTATCAAATGCTAATTAACTTACCCAAATGTACATCTCTACGCTGAAAGAAAAGTGACAGAGTGGTCATCTGTGGCAGCATCTCCAAGTAAAAGAAGTGTACACATGATATAGGGGTCTTTGAGGTTCTTTAGCAGCCCATTTCCAACTGGATCCCCACTAATGGTATTAGCTTCCAAATCTATGATAATTGCCCTGTAGACAGACAGAAATAATGTTCTAAACCAGCTGGAGTTTTTATACCAAAAATATATTTGTACTGTATACATTTAAAAAATGTTTCAACAATATTTAATCTCGTGTTTGTTGTGCTTGCTTACAATTAACCTATTATTGATAACAAACCATGTTTAATGTGTCACAATAAAATTTGTTATATATCTAAATAATGTATTCATACCTGTATGAGGTAAGTATAGATCTGACAGCTTGACCATGACTCAACCATCGATGATGCTTGGCCTTTTCATCTTCAGACATGGGTCTCCGAGTGCCTTCTGGACATCCTCCAAAGATTTTGTATGGTTACAGCTATATTTATAATATTTATGTAGGTTATCAAGAGTGTCGTCAAGGCGCTTAACTACCTTCACTGATTTGTAGGAATCCCTACATGCAAGGGCTAGCCTAAAGTCTTTGCAGTGATTAGCTATTAATGATGGATTAACTTCCTTGAGTTTTGCCCATACACCATTTTTTCCCAGATAAAACTGACGCTCCATCAGAACCAAACGCTGACATTTTGGAAATAGGCAAGTCAGCAGAAACTAGTTCCTGTTTAATTTTGTCAGTAATTGTTTGAGCACGTCCATCATTTATCAATGGGTCACTAATAAAGGCATTTTTAATGTTACATTCTGAATCTATGTACCTAGCACAAATTGCAAGGTGTTTATGAGATGTAATGTCCATTACTTCATCGACCATTATTGAGTAAGTGGGGCTTTTCTCATTTCTTTCAATAGATTTTCTCGAACTTCATCACTGAGTAGTTGCAAGAGTTCTGTAACTATATCCCAACTTGTATACTTAGCATTTTGGCTAATTGAAGATTGGCTAAATTATATGAACCAAGTTCTATATTTAAATCAACAAGGCTTGAAAATAAGTCGAGTGAAAGGTTGTGTTCTATTAGGTAATAAAGTACCTTCAAAGCATCTTGAATGGCATTATGTGAGTCAGTTTTAAGTTTTATACTACACTTGTCTGCATTTATTTCTTCGATTCTTTGTTAACTGACATTAAGTGTTCAGCACAGTGTTCATGCTCTTTTATTTTGTCAATTCTTAAGGTCACACATCCTGAAGAGCTCCATGCTCCCAGTTTACTGTGTTTTTACATAATGTACAAATCATTTTATTATCAATATACTGTAGCCATGGTCTTCCATTCTGCCATATGGGATCAAACACAACCCGATGTCCACTATTGTGCCTATGTCTTTACTAGGGTTCCAGATGAGGTGGTGGGACTGTTGGGTTGTTTTCTCTTAAGGGTATTTTATCTGGACTTTCAGTATCAGTTTCATTATTTTGATCACTTCCAGGATGATTTCTGAAAATTTATTAATTATTATTTAATTTTTGTTAGGATGGAAAATTTTGAGGAATATATCATTAAAGTAGAGGGTATTACATCAGGTTTCAGCGATTTTTATTGTAATGCAAAACTTGCAGGAATTGCTTATGTCCCTTGCAAACATGAGATCACTCCTGTTATTGGTAATAAAACATTTTGCTCAATCTCTCACAGTTTTCTGTTGTCTTTCATTCTCTTTCATTTTGCAATATCCTATGGTGTTGTCTTCAATTTTTGGACATTGGATTTTGATTGTCCCTTTGCTATGTTCTTCCTTTTTTTGTTGTTGATAGTACCTGTACAGTCAGACCCTCAGATGGACAATGGTAAATAAATAAAGCCCAAGTCAAAACTATGCAATATGTTCACATTTGGTATACTTACATACTCTCTTAAAAATAAAAACGTTGAATCTTGACTATGTTAACAGACAAACCACAAAGAAGGATAAAGTTCTTAAAAAAATTCCACTGATTTATTTTTTCACAGAAATAATATTATAAAATCAATTTTTAAAAGAGAAATGACACGACTGTCAACAATTATATTTATATATACACTTTGAAGTTTGTCCTGTAATACTTAAAACAAACGAATTTGCTATCATGTCTTGATGTAGTTCATACAACTGTGCAGTATTTCAATTCCATGCAATTCACGTAACTTTTCCAAATGCCTGAAAATTCAAAAAATTTCAACACTCTTATTAAATTAGTTTATTTATATAAAATATAGATTTTTTTATCGTTCAACTCAAAATGTATCCTTGATGTGAAAAATATATTTGAAAAACAGATTTGCATCTCAGATCATGTCTCATCATAATCCTTGGCTAGAAAAGAATCATTTCTTCTGTCAAACTAGTGCATAAAAATTAGTGGAAATGTCCATAAAAAATGTTTGCATTGCAATTTCACAATCACATTGGACTTCATAAGATTAATTTTCATGATTTATTCAACTAGCAAAAAAAAATATTGTTTTTTTTTCATACCCTAACAAGCAAGCCAGACAGCTTTACAGTTTGTCTCCTGGTCTGTTTTTTTTTTTTTTTTTTTCTTTTGCCATGGCGATCTCAATTTATTTTCGACTTATGAGTTTGAATGTCCCTTTGGTATCAATCGCCTCTCTTTTACTGAAGGAATGTATAATTGCACTGTAAGCCAAGTCCCAGAATTCAGGCTTGTGGAACATCAACCCCTAAAAGCCTTGAGTTAATTAAGTGATGATATGTTTAAAAGGATCCAAAGCTTACACTTTTTATTTTCTTGTGGTGGATGTATAAAGGGTATCAGAGAGAGAAAAAACGTCACCTTCTAGGCAAACACAGATGAATATTATAAAATTTATGCACAAACCTGGTGTCACCCTGAGCAAGTTTTGCTATCAGTATAGCACAGTTCTTTTGTAACTGTGGGCGTTTTCCATCTCTGGCTAATACAAGAAGATCCTTCATAATATCTGTTTTTGTAAGAGCTGCACAAACTTTTGGAATTTGCGTGCAGTGACCTAAACAAAGAGCTGCATTGCCAATTACACTTTCATCACAACTCTTAATGGATTTAACCAAAGTACCCAAACCTGAAATAGCATTTAAAAAAAAAATTAAAAGAAAGTTATAGCAGATGAAATAGTCATTCATTTCTTTATCATGTTTGCCACAAAAGTTTTTGATGGGTTCTGTTATTGATGTTTCTTGGTTTTTTTTATGAACAAAGTATTTTGTTGTTTGAATATTATGATAGAATTTGAAGGAAGATGTCAGAAGATTTATCTGCAATTCATTTATTTTTCAAACACATAATTCCAAATGCACTAGGAGGAGCTGTTTAAGTGGACTGATTCGAAATGGTTTTTGTCTTAAATGTAAGTGGCCGAATTTGTGTTCAGTCTCAACCTTTATATATGTTATGTATTATCATTAAATACAACATATATTTAAATATCAAGAATGAACACAAGTGTGGTCACTTACATTTTAAACTAAAACCGTCTAAAAATTAGCACAAATGCTAAAATTGTGAAGATTTAAATAGTTTTGCATGAATTAATGATGCTAGTACCTGATGCATGTGCTTTGTATTGTCAAATAAAGAGCTGCACCATGAGCGCATGATACGCCTGTCGCTTTTTCAAAGAACAAAGTTCCATAACTACTCAATGTCATATCAGAAATATATAAAAAACTAAAGGGAGGTTATTTTGATAGATATAAACCAGTCATCATTGCTCAACACACTTTTGAGTTATTGTCCGAAAAATGGAAAATCCCCCAAACTTGAAAACGTAAATTCTAAAATTTATAAAAATCGAAAGGAGCTCAAGTCAACAGATATAAACAGTTCATCAAAGTTTCATGAAAACTGCTCAAAGCATTTTTGAGTTATTGTCCGAAAACTGGAAAATGTCCTGCATGCATCTTTGGACAAAATATTATTATCCTGTCTTTGGCAAAGTTTTATATTTTCAGTTATTATCAGACCAGAATACTCATCTCTAAAATCTTCCTTGTTCATCAGGCATTAAAAAAAAAAATCTCACTGTGATTTGGCATCATAAATTGAGACACCGTTTACATGCTTTAGTACTTTCACTTCTGGTGTACAAAATTTAAAGCCTGGCATATATGATGAGTTTATTTCCATTTAGTTTATGTAAGAATGTGTAGTTTTTATCATATCAGGTATAGTGGTTATAAAAATGATAGTAAAACAGAGAGTTTTAGATGCAGTTTGAGTGTCTTGCATACTTCCATAAATGTACGAACAGTCACTTTATTAACTTTTTATTCCAGTCAGTGTTTCTACTTCAGTTTTACATGCTACTTGTTTCTTATTTGATGGCAAAATGAGCAAAATTTTAATGCAGGTTTATTGGCTGAGAGTTCAGAAAAAGGAAAATTGTTTTAACTTTATATTAGTTAAAATTGATAAAATCAACAGTTTAATGGATTCACGTGAATATACATATGCCTGCTTTCTTCATAACTTAAAATATCTTTTTTTTTTATTCATATTTAAAGAAGGATCACTAAGGTATTTAGGCAAGGCAATATTGTGATAATAGCTATAGTATATATGAAACCTTTTATCACATATTGGTCTTGACCATTCAGATTATAAAGATGTAATAAATAGAATTGCTTTACGCAACAGCTTATCATTCAGTCATAGAAAGGCTATTTCATGAAAGACAATAAGCAGCTGCCCCAAGAGTGCATGATACCCCTGATTGTGCATATTGAAATTGTTGCAAGAATAAGATGGGATATTTAGAAGGCATTTAATTAAGTAATCAGAAGCAAATAAAATGGCTCTGCAGAAAAACATACATTTGGATACTTATTGTGACAAATATGACTTAAAATTCCCATAAATCAGAAATGGCAAATAACCAAGTCAAAACCAAGTCCCGTTCTCCAATGCCAACAACAGTTTTAAGTTTGCAATACATGTAATTTGATTCAAGCAAACTAGAGCTAGTGCATGACATTAAAAAAATGTATTTTATTTATCTGACCCCCAAAGTCCAATCAATAACTTTGGAATGAAATATCGGAATTTTTGAAAACTGAAATGGTTGTTATTTTTCACCAATTCCACCAATTATGTAAAGTTTCCATACAAATACACCATGTGAAATATTTACCAAAATCTGACAATTAATGTCCCACTCGGGAATGCCAAACAAGAAAATTAAAATAATCAAAAGGGAGCTTGGTTTATCATCATAACAATTATGTAAAGTTTTGAGGAAATCAATCCAGGCTTACTGAAGTGAGTGCATGCGCAATATGTAAATCAAAGCATCGTCAATGTTGTGATCCAGCCATATTCATAGCTAGTCTGATATTCTTTCTGACCATACTTTTTTCAATATTTTTTTCTCTTTTCATTTCCAATCTTACTGTTAAATTTCTATGTTATTGGCTACAGGTAGGGAATTTCGCAATATTGATGCAAATAATGATATATATATATTGATATTTCAATTTTAGACTCTGTCAGATTTTTTTTTCTTATAAATATTTGCAATTTAATGGTATTGACATGAATGGATAGGGAAATCATCAAACAAATAATATATTTTTTTATATGCCATAATAACTGGCTTAATAATTTCCAGAAAGAGGCCTTGGAAATGCAGTTTCTCAACAACAAAAATGAAAAAAAATAATAACTAATTTTTATCTAAATTGGTGTTCATTCTTCGTTAAGAAAAATACATTTCCTGTATTCAAATTTAAATGTACAAATACTTAATGCTGAGATATTTCCAATGACTGTTAAATAGCAATATAATGGGATATAAATGTAGAACAAACAAAATAAATTTTATTGCAGAAAATGCTCAGGTAAGAGTTATGCAATTTTATTTATTGTTTCAACCAAATTTCTGATAATTGTAACTAATTAATTAGATCTAGATTATTGACTTATGTCAGATCATGGAAGTATTATATTGACAGGAACTACTACGACCCGACTTCAAACGTTTCATCTGCGATGCAGCGCAATTTAATGACATGTTAATTAGCTTGAAACATGGCACGTTATTTACACACCAGCGTGTGGCGCCTACAATATTGTCATTCTCGGTTGCTTTCGGGATTACGGAAATAAACGAAGAAATCGAAAGTTGTGATAAAGTTTAGAAACAGCAATCGACAAACCTCGGCAGATTCCGTAACCCTACATCTGCATATGTGTGCCGATTGAGTGATTGATGGATTAATGCGAGTCATCATTAATTCTATAGAAAATCACATTGACGATGGAAATTTGTACCAAATTTATTGAATAAATGCCCCATTTTATTGATTTATTTTTGGTAGAAATTGCACTATATGTAATATATATCGCAAGTTGTGATTATATAACTACTGTTTACTCCAGTGGCACACATTTCCTGCATATTTAAGACGATTGTAAATAATTGTTCTGATAAAAACAAAAGACCAAAGAGATTTTTAGATAAATGTTGGAATTATTAAGCTTCGCTCTAAATCCAGGGTAAGATCATTAGTTGGTATATATGAATTTTCAGCTGAACCCCGATGTGTTGAAATTTTTTTAGTACTGCGACTCAAGGATTTGTATAGTGACACTATACAAATCCTTGTGCGACTGTTCAATAATATTTACCAGTATCATTTGGACAGATATGGATAACATATTTTATGGGACAGAGATGTATTATATAAATAGCTATATAACATAGTTAGATCTCTGTTTTCTTCTGCTGTATTTTGTTGATTGGTACTTGCTCGATTAATTTTGTATTGTAAACTGGAAATTTCTACTTCCCCGGTTTATCCAGTAACTTAACCATATATATTACTCGAAACTTCACAGTTACAATATTTATCAAATATATTTATTGTTAACCGCGTAACCGAACACACCTTAATCACGATTTAAACTTAACCCACAAACTAATAAAATAATGTCACTCACTATTTCAAATCGTTGTAGAATAATTAATTCTGGGCGATTTTCATTGTTTATGCATCAGTCGATTTGTTTAAATAAGTTGTTCACGAATAAAAGTCTACCGACGCGAATGAAATAGGTAAAGGTGTTTTCCGACAGGTAATGATGTTAAGCTGTCTCGAAAAAAACCACGTGATTGATAAGAAGTATCTCTGGTCAATTTATGACCGCGGCATCACAGATAGTCACAAAAGAAATTAATGACAGCGTACTAATTAGACAGTTTCCATATCTTTTCTACAGGGCTACCCGGGTTATAAATAAATGCTAATTAATCGTTGTAGTTCCTGTCAATATAATACTTCCATGGTCAGATGATAATGACACTGATTTTACAAGTGAAATAAAATTTGCTTGCATTTTTTATACATATTTTTACATTTTTTGTCTTTTCTTTGAAAAATATCCACGTCTGATTAATCATTCAGCTAGCTAGCAAAATTAACAGAATATATTAATGTAGTGTAGATCAAAATAAATAATACATTTGTAGGTTTACTATCGAGGTCAAGAATGTGTGTATTCAGTTAGGTGTTTAATAAATTGTGCCTGTTTAATTATGTAACAGGTCATGAGATATTAAATGTGGTGAATTAATACTGGGGTTGTTTCCAATTAATACTTACACCTTGGAGTGTAATTATTTGAAAATCATGACAGTTGATAATCATACTGACTCTTACTTGCCTATGGAAAGAATTGGAGTAAACCATTTCAAAAAAGTGTGGGAATCAACTTAGAATATTAATACACATGTTGACCCAAATTTCATAGAAAAAAAACTTACACAAGCATAAGATAATAATATAATACTTTCAAAATTGTTATCAACTGATTCAATTGATGTAAAAATACTTTTTCAAATTAATTCATAAATAGTAAATCATTATAAATTTTGATTTACAAAGGAACTATATGCAAGTGTATATCTAAAATAAAAGGGTTGTTCGACCAATCTTATTTTAATTTAAGGGCAAATAACATGTCAAAAGTTGGCAGTTGATGATTAAAATGGTGTAGAAAGTTTCTGCAGGTCATAAAAACACATAATTAGATTCATGACATGTATTCAACTTAGTATTCTGCACCATCTCCAAAAACAGGGTGATCGCATAGATCCAGCATGGCTGAATCAAAAATTGCCTTAATTCAAATGGTTGAAGTCCCATTACTCTGGAATGACATAGCCACAAAATTTCAAAATCAAATAACTTTCATCCGTGGATTTTTTAAAATTACATGAGAGTTTGTTACAGCAAATTTGAGTTATGGAAAAAAGTGTTATTGATTAGACGTCTATTGATGTATAAAAATCAGACAAAGCAAAAGGCCATAATAAATTGAAACACCAAACAATTTATTAATATCTAATTATGTCAGATCTTTTCAATCCAACTCGTGTCTTTGAATTTTTTATACACATAGTTAAGACAAGTTTTATGTTCATACTTAAAATAATTTTTTTTAATAAGTTATAATCCCAATTTAAATAGATTTTTTTTAAAAGTTTATGGATGCATTTACCACTTTTATTAATTAATTACATTCTTGCAGGTGAAATCCTACTTCCTCAATAAATATATGTATTTGTGATATAATTAAGTAAAACTTTTAAGCCCCATTATAAATTTTTTGAGTAATACATATATTACCATTAATTATTATTTATTGTAGTACATGTAGAAAAATCTGTCCGTTCGGAACAAATCTTAACTTAAGTAGCTGTATGCATACGGGCCCCAAGTTAAAAAAAAATGCCTTGAAAATCTTATGATGTTTAGAAAGGGAACACACAATATCACTTATTTTGACTTGTACAAGTCGCAATCTAAACACAAGGATATTCACAAAATCACAAAATGTTGTAAAACAAACAACAAAATTATGCTATCTTGGGCAACAACTTATCAGTTTTTTCCATAATTTATTACTGAATATAAATATAAATATATAACAGATTTATTAAACGAGTCTTTCTTTAAAATTTGTATCTATCTTTTGCAATATTTTTTTTTCTCTGCTACATGTAGTGTTAAATTCTTACACCAATGTTGAAATAATCCATGCCCCAACTTGCCTTGAAATCATAAAAAAAAACCACACACACTCTCTCCTTTCCCCTTAAATATAACAGCAGTTTTAATCTGTTGAAAAATCCATTGGGAAACATACAATCTTTAATGCAGCCTTTCTTCGATCAGAAGTTGTGAAAAAATTTATTTTTACTTGTTTCAACAGATAAAATGTATTTATTATTATCAAGGATTTGTATAGTAAGACAAATCCTTGTTATCAGTATCGTTGTGGAATTTGTTTAAGAACTTTACGGAAAACGAAACACACATCGCCGAAGACAACTCAAGTTGTCTCCCTAAATTATGTATAAATAACACTCAAAACATTTATAGACCTATAGAAGTCGAAAGTTGTCTGCGGGTAGGTGACTTCAAACGTCACGCGTATCAATTTGGAAGTCACGCGCCTTGATGGCACTGACAAAATATCGTTTTCTTAATACCCCTTCATCTGCAAAAAATGCGTATAACAACGTAAAAAATCGGAGAACAACTGTGCAGCAGTTCCAAAACGTACTGAAATCACCCAAGTTTTACTGTTAAATCGATAAAAATCAATACTGTACTCAATGACTTTTCCGTTACAGTTTGTTTTTAATAATGGAGTCAGTCACTGTGAAGTCTTGTAAAAAATTGTGGGATCATAGATAGCGTAATAAAGCGGCAAATTAAAAAAACCCTCCTTATCTGAATATGTAGGGTAAAACAGAAACCGACACAAACAAGTCAAAATTTGATTTCTTGATATATACATTTTTTGACTTGTAGAAGTCAAAACATGTTTAGACTTGTATGTGTCTGAGCTCTGACTGATTACAATTATTGAAATCTGATACATCACTGCCACATATATTATGTTTATTTTATATATCAAGCTCTAAATTAACCAGAGTTTGGACAAGTAGTAAATAAGTTGAAACTACCAAATATCAGCCATCCTTGTAACTAAAGATATGATATAAGACTATTAAAATATTGCACATGCATGGATGGAATGAGAAGAGATCCTCCTGAAATCTATGTTGTACATGTTGATAGATAATAATACCTTTATGATCAACAATAAATATTCTAGCCTGATCATTTATTTGAGTACATCCTGCTAAACCCTTTAATGCTGATTTCTTATTTTCTTCCAATTCTTCTTCATTCTAAAAAAAATTATAAGAATCTGCATCTACTTTTCAAGAAATATTTCTACATCTACTACGGATTACATATTATTTACCAACAATGCTTACTACATATAGTATGGATTACATGTTATTTACCAACAATGTTTACTACATATAGTAAGGATTACATGTTATTTACAAACAATGTTTACTACATATAGTATGGATTACATGTTATTTACCAACAATGTTTACTACATATAGTATGGATTACATGTTATTTACCAACAATGTTTACTACATATAGTATGGATTACATGTTATTTACCAACAATGTTTACTACATATAGTATGGATTACATGTTATTTACCAACAATGTGTAGCCTTTTCACACATTTTCTCACAGTACAATTTCTACAATAGGCATGATAGTCATGAAAGCAATGAAACAATAAATGGCAAAATCAATATATTGCGGGAGTATTTCATAATTTTTCCATAATGCATATATTGTTTATGAAAAAACTGAATAGTATATTAGAGTTTCTATGAAGTCTGGATCACTTACTATACCTCTTTGCAAAAAAATGGCTAAATATGAACAAATGTTTCATAGCCATTATCATATGAATGTCCAACATAATTCTCAAAACCACCACGATAGAACTAGATTCGATTCTAGCAGACTTAGAAGATAAAAAAGATAATAAATTGTTGACACAGAGATATGCCTGGCCTGTATGTAATTTTGATAGTATAATGCATCTGTTGAAATTTAAATGGCAAAACTATAAAATGTAAGTTGTGCAAAACTTTCAAAGTCTATGGACATGACTGAGTATGCGAGGCCAAATAATTTTCATGGACATGAGATACATGTTAATACAACTGCATACCAAAAAATTTAAAGTTTCTCTCTATCTATTATAGTTTTCAAGATAATAGGTAAAAATGAAAAAAAATGGTAAAATTTGTCATTTCAGGGCAATAACTCCTGTAAGAAGTTGTCTGACAGTTTTGACGTATATGGACAATTGTAAACATTTTTAATATTTTTAGCCATATCGGCCATCTTGGTTGGCAGGCGGCGTCATCAGACACATTTGTTTAAACTAGATACCCCAATGATGACTGTGGCCAAGTTTGGTTATATTTGGCTAAGTAGTTTCAGAGAAGATTTTTGTAATCGTTAACAGATGACGGACGATGGATGCCAAGTGATGAGAAAAGCTCACTTGGCCCTTTGGGCAAGGTGAGCTAAAAAACTAAGTCCATTTATCAATAAAAAACAGAAAAATGAAAATAAAATTTTTTTAAATTTTGCTCTTGATACTGTGGTTTGGTCATAAACAAGCTTCTGTCCAAATTTTATAAAATTCCATGAAGGTTTGACAAAGTTGTTGATGACTGAAAACTTTAACCTCAGACTGAATCTGAATGTTAACTGTAAAAAAACTAAGTCCATTTATCAGTAAAAAACGGAAAAATGAAAATAAATATTTTTAATTTTTTGCTCAGAATACTGTATTTTGGTCATAAACAAGCTTCTGTCAAAATTTCATCAAATTCCATATAGGTCTGACAAAGTTATTGATGTCTAAAAAAAATTTAACCACAGACTGAACCTAAATGTTGGCGAAGCCGACGACAGAATTTAAGATCGCTATGTTTCGCTTTAGGCTTGACAAAAAAAAAGATTGTCAGGTGAAAAGTGAGAATTTTTTGTGTATCATTGAAGAAATCGCATATGTCCATTGCCAGGGACGAAATGTACATTGTTGTAACCTTTGAAAGACATCAATGACCTAAGAAATAGCCAATGGAAATGTCGTAATATTGTCTCATGATGCTGGAATAGCCAATTAGATTAACGCAGTTTTCGTATCACTTTTTCGTATCACACTCTGTGTAGTGTGATACAAGAAATATCTCTTCATGCAAGAAATAGATAACAGGCCACAACCATAAGAGAAATGCTAATACAACTGCATACCAAATATCTTTGACTAGACCATTATTGGTTCCACTTAAACTGTTTTTTTTTGAAACTTTAACATGTTAACTATGCAAAACATTTCAAAGTCAACTGACTATGACTAAGGGGGCAGGGCAAAATAATCTCCACGGAAATGATATGTGCTCATACAACTGCATACCAAATATTATTGACGTACCATTAGTGGTTCCACTTATACAGACCTAATCACAAACTTTTAACAAATTGTTGACTCTGCTGACATGACAACAGTATAATTTTCTTTTTACATTTGTTTTACATTTGTCATGTCAGAGCTTTTTATAGCCTACTATGCTGTATGGGTTTTGCTCATTGTTGAAGGCAATACTGTGACCTGTCAGTGCTTACTTCTATGTAACTTTGTCTCTGGTGTAAATTTCTCCCAGAGGCAATCAGACGACATCTTCTTATTTTTATATACAAGTCTCGCTTCTAAACTTTGAGGCAGGCAAGAAACAATTGTGTTTAAGAGCAATAGCTCTTTTTTAATCAATCATTCCAATCATTCCAGAAACTGAGTAATTTGTAACACAGTAATTTTGAGGAGGGCAAGGCATTGGCTTTATTTAAAAAAGCAGGAAAGTTAGCATTTAAAATGAAATGTAGTATTTCAATTTATTTTAATTCTAAATATATTTTATCCTGGAGAAAGCTTAAATACTATTTTAGAGGATATGAAGAATTTGTTTACCTGTGTAATGGAAAGGACCATACTGTTATAAGATCTCTACCAAAACATGTATCATGTTATATTATAAATAACTCAACACATATTTTATATATCAAATATTGAATATGAAAATTGACTCAAAGACAGATGGCATACCATAAAACCAAACAAAACTTATAAAATAAAATGCTCCAGAGCTCCAGAGGTCATAATGGCACTTACCTTTATACAATACAGCAAAAGTTCATGCCCTGCATTTTCACAGAACCAATCTACTGTTGGAATGGAATGTGGCAGAATATGGCCAAGAATAGTAAATGCTCTTTGAACTATCAGTTTATAATGCTTGAACTTTGAACATAATTCTAAACAATTTTTACAAATAGGCAAACTAAATTCCTTCATATTTTGAGATGGTTCGTATGTTAGATTTGCTAACATTCCAAGACATGCTTCAACTAACTCAATGCTGACTGGTTCTTTTAATTTATCTTTGTGGATAACCTGCAAATATTTTCAAAGTCCATCATCATAAACTATTAACATAGAAATATGTCTCAACTTACTATAGCAATTTAACATAGTTAGTGCAATACCACAAAATGACTTATTATCTATGACCTAACGATTGGTTTATTTTATATGACCAAAAACTATAACAAACTATACATTGTAGTAATTTTTTTGTCATACATACCACAAATTAGGCCATAAATTAGGCAACTAAGGTCAAAGGAAATAACACAAACTTACTTTAGTTCAACTAAACTAGAGGCTCTAAAGAGCCTGTGTCGCTCACCTGCATCTTCAACAATTGCCACTTTTTTTGTAAAAATCATCATTCAAGGGGAATAACAGTTTTCAGAGATAACTGAAAATTTCAGCCAAGTTTACGTATTTGTAGATCTTATCCTGCTGATAATTTTTATGTCCCGCCGTAGCGGAGGAGGTATTAAGTTTTACCCTTGTACGTCTGTACGTCCGTCAATTGGTTTCCACTTTCTAACTTTAGTTTGCCTCAACCAAATGTTATGAAACTTATACACAATGCTTATTACCACAAAACACAGATCAAGTTTGAATTTTGGTGGCGTCACTTTTACCTATCTAGAGTTATGTCCCTTTACAAATGGAATAAATGTGCTTCCCCGAGTGCAGCTGGATACGACCACAGAGGTCCAACCCTGAACAGTTGGGGCAAAAATGGACACAATATTCAAGCTTGAAACAGGTCTGAATTTGGATTGTAATTAAATATTTGACACATTATAGGTTTCTGACACAGAATAAATGTAGTCAAAGAACTTGAAATTGGTTATATGATTTGAATTTATATTCAATTGCAGATTTCTTGCTGTTTGTGCAATACATTGTGCAGTTGCGCAATACTTTGTTAATCTTTTTTCAGACTATATACAAAGAATTAGCAAAATAAATTGTAACCCCCAATTTTTTTGGAAAATTGATCATTTCTTAAGTCTTGAGGAAAATTCTTTACCCCCTCCCCCCTCCCCCCGTTTAAAAAAAAATAACATTTCAAGAAATTTTCTTTTTGTAAAATGTGGTTCAATTTTATTCATGTTATTGTCTGAAAACTAGAAAAATGCTTGTTTTGGCCCCTTTTTGGCCCCTAATTCCTAAACGGTTGGGACCATCACCCCCAAAAACAATCCCAACCTTCCTTTTGTGGTATTGAACCTTTTGGTTAAATTTCATAGAGATCCATACACTTAAACTAAAGTTATTGTCGGGAAACCAAATATTTTTAGACGACGTCGAAGACGTGATAGCAATATACGAACGCAAATTTTTTGTGGTCGTAAGATACAGAATTGTTCATTTCCATTCTCTTACTTTAGTTTGCCTAAACCAAATGATATGAATCTGATACACAATGCTTATTACCACAAAACACAGATCAAGTTTGAATTTTGGTGGCATCACTTTTACCATTCTAGAGTTATTCCCCCTTTACAATGGAAAAACTGCTGAATTTTTCGTTTCCGTTCTCTTACTTAAGTTTGCCTCAACCAAATGTTTTGAAACTTATACACAATGCTTATTACCACAAAACTTAGATCAAGTACGAATTTAGGTAGCATCACTTTTACCGTTCTTGATTTATGTCCCTTTATAACATTATATGCAAGCGGGGGCATCATCTGTGTCCGATGGAGACATTCCCCATTTATTTTTAAAGTTTCTATTTATATATATATTATAGTTTTGAAGATAATAGGCAAAAAAACACCCAAAATATGGTAAAAATTATCATTAAAGAGTAATAACTCCAATAAAGAGTCAACTGAAGATTTCATCAATTATGACTTATTTGTAGATCTTGTCTTGCTGATCATTTTTGCTTTTTAAAGTTTCTTTCATCTTTAATAGTTTTTGTCGAGCCTTCAACTTTTGTCGAAAAAGCGAGACATAGCGATCCTACATTCCGTCGGCGTCGTCGTCACAAATATTCACTCTGTGGTTAAAGTTTTTGAAATTTTAATAACTTTCTTAAACTATCCTGGATTTCTACCAAACTTGGACAGAAGCTTGTTTATGATCATAAGATAATATCCAAAAGTAAATTTTGTAAAAAAAAAATTCCATTTTTTCCGTATTTTACTTATAAATGGACTTAGTTTTTCTGCCAGGAAACATTACATTCACTCTGGTTAAAGTTTTTGAAATTTTAATAACTTTCTTAAACTATCCTGGATTTCTACCAAACTTGGAAAGAAGCTTGTTTATGATCATAAGATAGTATCCAGAAGTAAATTTTGAAAAAAAAATCATTTTTCCGTATTTTACTTATAAATGGACTTAGTTTTTCTGCCAGTTAACATTACATTCACTCTGTGGTTAAAGTTTTTAAAATTTTAATAACTTTCTTAAACTATCTTTGATTTGTACCAAACTTGGACAGAAGCTTGTTTATGATTAAAAGCTAGTAACTAGAAGGAAATTTTGTTAAAATGTTGTTCCATTTTTTCCGTATTTTACTTATAAATGGACTTAGTTTTTCTTCCAGTTAACATTACATACAGTCTGCAGTTTAAGTTTTTAAAACATTTATAAGATTCATAAACTATCCTGGATTTTTACCAAACTTGGACAGAAGCTACTTAAAATCAAAAGATAGTATAGAGAGGAATATTTTTATTAATTTTTTTCCTCATTTTTGTTGAGCCTGCGATTAACAGCAAAAGTAGGCGAGACACTGGGTTCCGCGGAACCCTTACGAATTTTTCAAGATAATAGGCAAAAATGAAAAATTGGGAAAAATCTTCACTTAGAGGGCAATAACTTCAATAAGGAATCGTCCAAGGACTTCGGTCTTAATGACACATTTACAGATCTTGTCTTGCTGATCATTTTTGCTATTTAAAATTTCTATTTATCTATTATAGTTTTCAAGACAATAAGCAAAAACGCAAAAAATTAGGAAAAAAATCATCATTAAAGGGCAATAACTTCAACAAGGTGTTGACTAACAATTTCAAACATGTTGACTTATATGTAGTTCTTGTCTTGCTGATCATTTTTGTTATTTAGAGTTTCTTTCTATCTAATATAATTTTCATGATAATGGTCTAAAATGAAAAAAAAATTGGTAAATGACAGTTTTGATGTCAATAGACAGTAGGTAGATCTCATCATTCTGAACATTTATGCCCTGTCAGATTTTCTCTATTTTTAACGGTTTTCAAGATAATAGCCATACATTGCATTTTACCCCTATGTTCTATTTTTACCCATGTGGGCCATGTTGGTTGGCAAAGGGGGTCATGGGGCACATTTTTTAAACTAGATACCCTAATAATGATTGTGGCTAAGTTTGGTTCCAATTGGCCCAGTAGTTTCAGAGAAGATTTTTGTAAAAGTTAACGGATGCCGACGGACAACAGATGACGGATGCCAATTGATGAGAACAGCTAGAAATAAATAAGATTCACTTGTTTAAAAATAATTATAGTGGCGACATTAAAAAGTTTGAACCTAATTAAGTTCAATGTTTAGATAAAATAAAATAATTAATTGAACCTATATTCAAAGTTGAAACTTAAATTGTGAAAAGTACTCTGATATACATTTTAAAATCAATTTCTGTTTTGGACACAACTTTGGCTTTAATTACTTGAACAGAGCTCAGAATTCATATCCTTGCCGTCATCCCCATTTTAAATAGATATGGCAAAGTAAATGATTTGCTTTGTAAAATGCACCAAAACATGTTGCGAAACAAAAAGCAACATTTAAGAAGAAAAAAGGTGAAAGGATAAACAAAAATAACTAGAGCTGTCCACATAGCAGGACTAATACCTCCATACATGCATTTTAGTTTCTGCTGTGAAATTAAGTACTGTAATGAGGCAATGACGTTTTGAGATTTATGTTTTCAGCAATACATTTTATATAATTATTGCCTCTGATTTACACATGGTTACTGATAGGTCAATCTGAAAGAGTTATACTGACCCAGGAACAAATTCTGAGGTTTGTATACTGTAAATTCAGAAATTAAAGGTCAATGTCAGGGTCAGTATGATGCTTCTGCATACACAGTTTTGTCAATCTAAGTGCTACAGTACAAAAGTTAAGCACCAAACACAAATCTGACAATGTGTTACTATCATAGGGTCAAAGGTCAAATTCAAGGTTAGAGTGGCTTAGGTATATCCCATCCCTTGATGTATCAGCATACCAAGTTTGGTCAACCTAGACGTTTTATGGTAAAAAAGTTATGCGCAGGACACAAATCAGACAAGGTTTAACTATCAAAGCGGTCAAAGATCAGAGAGACCTGACTTTGGTATATGAAACACCCCAAGCCCATGATGCAACTGCATACCAAGTTTGATAAACCTAAGTTTTATGGTACCAAGATAAAAAAAATTAGAACACAATCAAAAGGTCTTTCCAATAAAGGATCAAACTTGCAAATAAACTGACAAAACAAAGGACAAACATACAAAGATATTACCCAAATTTTTCACAGTTCCTTTGTACATATGGTTTGTACATTGGAAACTATATTTCAGTGTATGTAAATTAAGTGACAACATCCTAGTTTGTAAGGTGATGCCGTAGGAAATAAAATGCTTCGCTGAGCGCAGCCTGATACGACTGCAGAGGTCGAACCCTGAACAGTTGGGGCAAATTTGGACACAATATTCAAGACTGATACTGTCTGAACTTGGATTGTGATCAAATTTTTGACATAATATAGGTTTCTGACACAAAATTAAAGAACCTTAGTGAGCGCTCTCACATACCCCACATCCCCACATTGTCATTGGAGAAATAAAATAAGTGTAAGAAAAAAAAAAACTGAATAGTAATTTCCTGTCAATATGCACATCTACATAGTATGTCCTTATTATCTACAAAGTTTCATGAAATTCTGTGGTGTGGTTTCAGAGGAGTTGCGATGACAAACTGTTGCAGAAGTACATTGAAGTAAATAAGTTCAAAGGGGTGTAACTCCTAGAAAAAAATTGAATCGTAATTTCCTGTCGATATGCACATCTACATAGTATGTCCTTATTATCTAAAAAGGTTTCATGAAATTCTGTTGTGTGGTTTCAGAGGAGTTGCGATGACAAACTGTTGCAGTAGTACATTAAAGCAAATAAGTTCAAAGGGGTGCAACTCCTAGAAAAAAAATTGAATCGTAATTTCCTGTCGATATGCACATCTACATAGTATGTCCTTATTATATACAAAGTTTCATGAAATTCTGTGGTGTGGTTTCAGAGGAGTTGCAATGACAAACTGCTGCAGTAGTACATTGAAGCAAATAAGTTCAAAGGGGCGTAACTCCTAGAAAAAAAATTGAATCGTAATTTCCTGTCTATATGCACATCTACATAGTATGTCCTTATTATCTACCAAGTTTCATGAAATTCTGTGGTGTAGTTTCAGAGGAGTTGCGATGACAAACTGTTGCAGTAGTACATTAAAGTAAATAAGTTCAAAGGGGCGTAACTCCTAGAAAAAAAATTGAATCGAGTACTACATAGTATGTCCATATTATCTAATAAAATGCTCCGCAGGGCGCAGCTTGATACGACCGCAGAGGTCGAACCCTGAATAGTTGGGGCTTGTATGGACACAACATTCAAGCTTGATACAGCTCTGAATTTGGATTGTGATTAAATATTTGACACAGCATAGGTTTCTGACACAGAATGAATGTGGTCTAAGAACTTAAAAATTTTAAATTGGACATTCACCTATTATGGTCCAATATCCAAAATCTAAATACATGGTTAGATTCAGCATATCAAAGAACCCCAAGAGTTCAATTTTTGATGAAATCAAACAAAGTTTAATTTTGGACCCTTTTGACCTCAATGTGGACAAAGTTGATAACAGGGCCCAAAAATCAAAAATCTAAATACATGGTTAGATTCAGCATATCAAAGAACCCCATATATTCAATTTTGTTGAAATCAAACAAAGTTTAATTTTGGACCCGATTTGGACCAACTTGAAAACTGGGCCCATAATCAAAAATCTAAATACATGTTTAGATTCAGCATATCAAAGAACCCTCAGAATTCAATTTTGTTAAAATCAAACTAAGTTTAATTTTGGACCCTTTGGACCTTAATGTAGACCAATTTGAAAACGGGACCAAAAATTAAGAATCTAAATACACGGTTAGATTCGGCATATCAAAGAACCCCAATAATTCAATTTTGATGAAATCAAACAAAAGTTTAATTTTGACACCTAAATTTTCATACCAAACATAGGAAAAGAAGTAGAGTCAAGTAAACTAAAGGGGCAAATCCAACCTCCGAAAATAACAGACAGGCATAATACCAATTTTCGGTCTTATTAAAACCATACCTTAATTTCCAAGGAGTTTGAGTTCATTTGCAGTGAATTAAATAACTATTTGCGATAAAGGTCATTTATTCAAACATACCATAAAATCATAATATTCTGTATTATATAATCAATTATGCAATTTATGCAATAATCCAAATTTGAATAAATGACAAAAATTAGCAAAGGTGGCGAATAAAACCGCCAGTATAAAGAATACAATATGTTACACAATAAGAAAAAAACCAAAAAAAAAAAACAAACAAACAAACAATACAAAAAACAAATAAACCCAAAACATAAACATATGATATAAACAATATTTCAAAGGTGTGGGAGGGTGGGTTAACAGAATTGGCTTTTCTCTTGAAATCACAAAATGGCGTCTGGCAGCTTTCAAAACAAAATCGTAAATGACCAAGCGTCCCTCACATGCAATGATGCTATCATGCGCGGTTTCCTGATTGGTCACTCTAATTATAAATAGCCAATTGCAACTAATATATACCATGATCATGAGATGACCATGTTGACCTTGACTGCATTTGATTAAGAATTGCATAATACCTAGACAGTGGCTATGGAAATTTCCCAGTTTCATATTACGATATTGATAAGGAGTTACCCACTGTGATGATCAGATTAACAAGAGAACTCAAATTTACTGCCAAAATCCTTTTACTTACAATAAAATTAATTTTTGACACCTAAATTTTATACCAAACATAGGGAAAAGAAGTAGAGTCAAGTAAACTAAAGGGGCAAATCCAACCTCCGAAAATAACAGACAGGCATAATACCAATTTTCGGTCTTATTAAAACCATACCTTAATTTCCAAGGAGTTTGAGTTCATTTGCAGTGAATTAAATAACTATTTGCGATAAAGGTCATTTATTCAAACATACCATAAAATCATAATATTCTGTATTATATAATCAATTATGCAATTTATGCAATAATCCAAATTTGAATAAATGACAAAAATTAGCAAAGGTGGCGAATAAAACCGCCAAAGATCCCCAATATTAACGATTTTAAATTTGGGAGACCGCCACCAAAACTCCTAGAAGGTCAATGCAGTTTTATGAGAGGTGCATCCTCCCTAAAAAGAAATAAAATAAATGTAAAGCAAAATTCTTGGTACATTGTTTAGTGTGTATACTAAACAATAACAAGTTATAAGGCAACAATAATGTAGAGCAAGCCCTGTTGACCTCTACTTATAGCATACAATTTTAAATCATCACACACACAAAGTAGAAAAGTTAAATATATAAAAATTAAATGAAATGTGCAAGGCACGCAAAGTGTTGACATATTATGTAAAAACAAAGGAAAGAGCAAGCCTTGTTGACCTCTTTACTCATTTCTAATCAATAATCTAGTGTAAAACAAACAAAATTCTACATTATACAATTCTATTGACTGGTAGAGCAAGCCTTGTTGACCTCTACCTCAAAAATTATGTAACCTTATATAATTTTTACAGCGTTTGATTTCCATCTCCCATTTGTTGAATAACTTCTAAAGATACACCTTGGCTGCTGCAGATGTTGCAGCCCCTATTCTAAAACTATGACCTTTATATAACTGGGTGTTTAAACCAACGAAATTAAGAACTGCTTTAAGTGATGCGCTGAAGAAAGCATATGATACTGGTGTGCCACATGGAAATTGAAAGAGGGACCAGAATTATGTTTAACCAAATTTAAATAAGTAGACATAGCCATAACTGGACAAGCTATATTGCTAGTATTTTGTCAATTGAAATAGTTTTGGCTGCATGTCACTGTGTTTGTAATTCCTCATTGTGACCGTCATACGCTTTGAAACCTTGTTTTCAAACTCTATATTTAAATCAGATAATTGAATGACATTATTTTTCTAGCTTTCACTTTTAACAGCCATCTCACCTATACGAAGGAAACAGTAAAAGCCAGGGACATCATTGCTCTTAACAAAATTTGATTGTAGGGACTTTGTACAACTACCGGAATTGCTGCTACTAATTTTGACAAAATTTCTTTTGTGATTGGTAATCTATTATCACTTGAACTTCTTAGATTTTGGGCCCTTTAATAATTTTCTTAATAAAAATGAATCTGTAGGATCACTCCAAAATTAAGTTTGTGAACAAAACTGATGGCAGAAATGTAGGATGCTATTGTCGATGGCTGATAATTCTTTAAGAAAAGAAATGAAATAAAATGTGCTATCATAATGTTTGTAGATGGAAATGGTTGGACTACAGGAAATTTTTCTTTACAAAATTGCTGGAATACATTCAGCATCCTTTTATAAGATTGTCTTGTTGAATGTGATAATGAAGCTTGTAATAATTGTGCTGTTACAGATTCAAGAGATGCAGTGGAACCGTAACTGGATTTAGATTTAACCAGGAGCAATTCGGTGGGCTTCCTGAAAAGAAAACGAGATAGCAAATCACAGACCACATTTGTTTTCCCGCTATGTGTTTTGCCCTAAAGTGGATATTGAATTTCATTGCTGACAAGACCATTCGACGAACTAATTTCATCAGATTTTTGTCTTTAGATGATGTTTTATTTATAATATCTGCAACAGCCTGATTATCCGTCATAAATAACACTTTATGATTAGCTAAGTTTTTACCCCAAATCTCAATTGCAAGAACAATGGGAAAAAGCTCCTTAACAGTGATATGCAAATCTTTCAACTCAGGAGGCCATTGGCGGAGAACCATTATTACCAAAAACTGCTGCAAAACCACCATACACCCCAGCAGCATCAGAATAAAGTTTCAAAGATTCGGATGACACCCACTGTTTGAACAGGAAACAAGATTTTCCATTAAAATTGCATATAAATTCATACCAAGCTTTGAGATCTGCCCTGGCTTCGGAATTAAGAGTGATTCTAAAATGAGGACATGTATGTCCCAAAGTTAAATCAAATAATCTTCGCAAAAATGCACGCCCAGGGACAATCACACTACAAGCAAAATTTAGCAAACCCAATAATGACTGTAATTCTCGTAAAGTCACTTTCCTTTTTACCTTAAATTTTGTCAGTAAACCTAAAACCTTTTCTATCTTATCTTGAGGTAAACGAGCTATCATTGATTGTGAATCAATTTCAATTCCATAAATTGTAATACATGTGGTAGGGGTTTGAGTTTTCTCATCTTTGATAGGAACCCCCAATTTTTCAGCTAATGCTAGAAATGTATTTAAAGCAATGGAACATTCATTCGTCCCAGCTTTACCCACAAAGAAAAAATCATCTAGTAAATGTGACATACCCTTTACCTCAAATTTTGTATTTAAAATCCATTGAATGGCGGTAGAAAAACATTCAAAAAGTTGACAAGATGCAGATGCTCCCATGGGTAATGCTGCATCGTAATAAAATAAATTCTGCCACTTAAACCCCAACAGATGATATTCTGATGAATGGACAGGAACTAAACGAAAAGCCTCTAGAATGTCGGCCTTACTCATGAGACAGTTTAAACCAAATTCCTGTACCAGATCAATGACAGTTTCTATATTCTGATATGATACTGAAGTAAACTCAATTGGTGTCCAAGAATTAACAGAGTCCCCTTTTGGAAAAGATAAATCATGAATTAAACGAAAAGAACCTTCCTCTTTTTGGGAACTAGACCTAAAGGTGAGCAAATGAAACTTTCAAATGGTGGGTCTTTAAAGGCCCTCTTATCCTACCCTTTAAAATTTCCTTTGAAATTTTCTTATTTACTATGTCAGGATTCTCTCTGGCACTTTTATGGTTCTTAGGAAATTTTTATCTGTTTGAATTAAGGATGAATTTAACTTAAACCCAAATTTGAAACCATGAACCAATCTGTATTTTAGATTACTGTCATATCCCTGAAGAAAATGGTTTAGCTTATTTACCCTTACTGGTGTAGGCAGACTTGTTGAATTTTGAAGACCCTTCCCTGCATGAAATTGTTGCATGTTTTTTGGAACATCTGACACATTCGTGTTTGAGTCTGCAAGTTGCCATGTTGGCACATTCTCCTGATCTGCAGTAGGCCCAGCAGTACCCCATTGGGAATGGATTATTTTGCTGCTGAGCCTGTCTTGGAAAGGGAGAAGTTCCAACTTGCCTATTTATTCTATTATTATTGTTACCATTTGAGGTTTGACTGCTATTGAGATGTTCATAAAAGGCAGTACGCCATAAATCATCATTTACCTTAGACCAATCAAACCTCATCACTTTGCGTACCCTGCGGAAAGCCTCGTCATATGACCTAGCCATGTGAAAACCAAATTGTTTTGCCATGGCCCTTATATTATATGCATATTTAATCAAACTGAGAATTAAATGAGGATATTTAACATGATGAATAGACATAAATATATCGAAAGCTGCTGTCCATTGGTGAATGTTGGTTAACTGTTTTGCCTTTGCAGTTGTTGAAATTTTAACAGATTTTGTTCTAAACAGAATGTCATCATTTTCCTCCTCATTAAAATTTGGTGAAAGTTTTATCAAATCCAGATATAAATCGGACCAAATGTCTCTCCTTATTTTTCATCTACATTAAAACCTAGAGGTAAAGTGTTCTGTAAAATATATGAAGCTGTTTTACCCATTGTAGAATTGTCAATGCCTAAAGCGGGTGATGGACCTTCAACTGTGTGTTGACCTGAGTAAGCTATCAAATCAGGGTCTGTTACTAGTGGTGGTGCCAATACAAATGATGAATTTGGTTGACTTTCTGCAATTTGTATTGGTTCTGCATTGTGTAAGTCCCTTCTCCCAGTGTTCTCATGTGAAACCCCATCTGTTAAATAATTCGCCAGAAAGTTTGTTGTTACCGGTACTGGTTCTCTGTTGACGGTAAGTTGAACACCTGAATCTTTCAGCTGGCTTATCATTGCGGCAGCTATTTGGTCTGCTGATGGATGCGTTAAAGGAATCTGGGGTAGTGATTCTGCTGGTTGCTGCCTTGGTGGAACGGGTCGATCAGCTGGTACTTGGGTGGTATCAGCCCTTGCACGCCGACGCCTTGGCTGTGGTGCAGTTATGTCAGGGATCACTTGAACCGGGTCAACATCCTCAGATCTGTAGGTGCCACCCTTCTCCTCACTCTAGATCTCTGAGTTGGCATCTATAAATAAAACAACCAGAATATATGGCCTTTTTCACAATTGGTATATATGGCCAAAATTCCTTTTAAATGAACCAAATGATATAAAATAATGAAATCTGTACATGTATTGAATGTTTTAAAAGTTTTAAATATTGACATGTACCAACCTTGTAGGTACAGAGCACCCATTTAAATGGTAAAAATTTAATCAACCAATAAAACCATATCATTATAAACCATATAACACCATGTGCATATTGATACACGTTTAACCGTGTGTATATTGATACACTTTAACCATGTGTTTTTAATACACGTTTACCATGTGCATATTGATACACGTTTAACCATGTGTATATTGATACACGTTTAACCATGTGTATATTGATACACGTTTAACCATGTGTATATTGATACGTTTAACCATGTGTATATTGATACACATTTAACCATGTGTATATTGATACACGTTTCACCATGTGTATATTGATACACGTTTAATCATGTGTATATTGATACACACTTTACCAGGAAAATAATAACTCACATTTAACCATGTGTATATTGATATAATTTTACCATGTGTATATTGATACATTTACCCAGAAAAGAAATCATACTATATATAATTATTTATTTGCCAGTATATTCAGAAATTTGAATGTGGGCAATATGTGGAAAAAGAATTATCAAATATTGGAAATTTAATAAAACAATACATGTACAGATAATCAGATTTTGAATACACTATTATGTGTGATTGTTTGTAACCATAAATTATGTGTGTGTGAGTACTGAAAAGTTATGCAATGTGTATGTAACACGAAAAAATAAAAATGTTCTACTTTCGTTTGAACTGCCAACTGCTGCACGCATTTTTAGCATAAATCTGCATGCCTGCATTGTTTAAATGAACTTGATCTATTAATAACGACGCAGTATTATTCCAAAGTCCTCGATGATGCCAGAAAGTAATATTTTCCGGCATTTCAATGATAAATTTAACCATCGATTCACTTTGTTTACCTTTTCGTTATAGTCATGACCGAACTTCCGGAATACCTCGGCAATAATTGACCTATGACCACGTGACTTACTCCATAGACAGTGATAACGTAATCAGCAAACGAGACGATATCGCGCTAATTTGTCTGGGTAATTTTCATGTGTTAAATCATTACCGCGATCTGCATAAAAACTGTGAAATACGTGCATAAAATTTCCTTTTGAATGCATTTAGGTCCCGGTCGTAAAGTACCCCTCCCAAGCTTGCAAATTCTACTTGAATTTCAGTACCATCTAAACCCAAATTATACCAACCAAACTCATGATTCCTATATAAAAGGAATCTAATCTTCGTCTTTAATGAGTGACCGAAATTAAAACTGTATGAACCATAATGTCTTTAAAATGAATTATTTTTCAATATATGATATAAGTATATCGGATGCAAATAAAGGTATAAAAATGTAAATAGGATGGCCTAATACCTTGTAAATGAAGTCTGTAACTCCCAACACTCTTTTCCAAACTTGAAATCGTCTTCAGCTATTGGAAAACTTCTAAGATTAACAGAATTGGCTTTTCTCTTGAAATCACAAAATGGCGTCTAGCAGCTTTCAAAACAAAATCGTAAATGACCAAGCGTCCCTCACATGCAATGGTGCTATCATGCGGTTTCCTGATTGGTCACAATTATAAATAGCCAATTGCAACTAATATATACCATGATCATGAGATGACCATGTTGACCTTGACTGCATTTGATTAAGAATTGCATAATACCTAGACAGTGGCTATGGAAATTTCCCAGTTTCATATTACGATATTGATAAGGAGTTACCCACTGTGATGATCAGATTAACAAGAGAACTAAAATTTACTGCCAAAAATCCTTTTACTTACAATAAAATTAATTTTGGATCCTTTTGACCTCAATGTGGACAAAGCTGATAACGGGCCCAAAATCAAAAATCTAAATACATGGTTAGATCAGCATATCAAAGAACCCCATATATTCAATTTTGTTGAAATCAAACAAAGTTTAATTTTGGACCTCAATTTGGACCAACTTGAAAACTGGGCCCATTATCAAAAATCTAAATACAAGTTTAGATTCAGCATATCAAAGAACCCTAAGAATTCAATTTTTGTTAAAATCAAACTAAGTTTAATTTTGGACCCTTTGGACCTTAATGAAGACCAATTTGAAAACGGGACCAAAAATTAAGAATCTAAATACACAGTTAGATTCAGCATATCAAAGAACCCCAATAATTCAATTTTTGATGAAATCAAACAAAGTTTAATTTTGGACCCTTTTGACCTCAATGTGGACAAAGTTGATAACGGGGCCCAAAAATTAAAAATCTAAATACATGGTTAGATTCAGCATATCAAAGAACCCTAAGAATTCAATTTTTGTTAAAATCAAACTAAGTTTAATTTAGGACCCTTTGGACCTTAATGTAGACCAATTTGAAAAACGGGACCAAAAATTAAGAATCTAAATACACAGTTAGATTTGGCATATCAAAGAACCCCAATAATTCAATTTTTGATGAAATCAAACAAAGTTTAATTTTGGACCCTTTGGACCTTAATGTAGACCAATTTGAAAAACTGGACCAAAAATTAAGAATCTAAATACACAGTTAGATTCGGCATATCAAAGAACCCCAATAATTCAATTTTTGATGAAATCAAACAAAGTTTAATTTTGGACCCTTTGGACCTCAATGTGGACCAATTTAAAAATGGGGCCCAAAATCCAAAAACTTAATACACGGTTAGATTCAGCATATTAAAGAACCCCAAGAGTTCAAGAATAAAACCCCATTGAAATTGGTCAAGAAATAAGCAATTTATACAAAGTATCTTCTTTTGCACAATACTGTGCAATTGAATATTTCTAGCAATTGCGCAATACTGTGCAATTGAATATTTCTTGCTATTGAGCAATACTGTACAATTGACAATTTCTTGCTATTGCGCAATATTGTGCTATTGGATATTTCTTGCTATTGCGCAATACTGTGCAATTGAAGATTTCTTGCTATTGCGCAATACTGTGCAATTGAAAATTTCTTGCTATTGCACAATACTTATTATATAATAATTTACACATCCTGTTTGGTGTGTATCTCCTGCCATATCATTGTTATTTGCTTTTAAATATAAATCAGAAATAACCAACTTAAAATGGAAAATTTTAAAGAAAAAGAAAGGAAAAGAAGGAACCCCCAAATTTTTGAACCCCTTATGATTCATCACCCCAAACTCAATCCCAGCCTTCCTTTGAGGTATGGTACCTTGCAGTACAATTTCAGAGATCCATACACTTGAACACAAGTTATTGTCTGGAAACTAGAAAATGCTTATTTTGGCCCCTTTTGGCCCCTAATTCCTAACAATTCAGGCAATTACCCCAAACTCAATTCCAGCTTTCCCTTTGTGATATGGAACCTTGTAGTACAATTTCAGAAAGATCCATACACTTACACACAAGTTATTGTCATGAAACTAGAAAATGCTTGTTTTTGCCCTTTTGGCCCCTAATTCCTAAAATTTTGAGGCAATTACCCCAAAAACAATCCCAGCATTCCCTTTGTGATATGGAACCTTGTGGTACAAAGTCAGAGAGATCCATACACTAACACACAAGTTATGTCTGGAAGTTACAAAATGCTTATTTTGGCCCCTTTTGGCCCCTAATTCCTTAACTGTTGGTACCATAACCCCCAAAATCAATCCCAACCTTCCTTTTGTGATATTGAACCTTATGGTAAAATTTAATAGAGATCCATTCACTTAAACTAAAGTTAGAGTGCCAAAAACCAATGCGTCTTCGGACGACGACGACGACGCCAACGTCATACCAATATACGACCACAAAATTTTTTTGCAGTCTTATAAAAAGGTTTCATAAAATTCTGTTGTGTGGTTTGAGAGGAGTTGCGATGACAAAAACAGGACTGACGGACGGACGGACAGACGGACGGACGGGTCAAAAACATTATACCCTCCCCAACCCGTTGCGTGGGGTATAATAAATGTGGTCAAAGATCTTATAAATCCATTGCGCAATACTGTGCAATTGAAGAGAGATCCATACACTTACACACAAGTTATTGTCTGGAAACTAGAAAAATGCTTGTTTTTGGCCCTTTTTTGGCCCCTAATTCCTACGTTTGGAGCAATTAACCCCAAACTCAATCCCAGCCTTCCTTTTGTTATATGGAACCTTGTGGTACAATGTCAGAGAGATCCATACACTTACAAACAAGTTATTGTCCAGAAACTAGAAAAATGCTTGTTTTTGGTCCCTTTTTGGCCCTTAATTCCTAAACTGTTGGCCCCATAACTCCTACAATGAATCCCAACTTTCTACTTGTGGTATAAAACACTGTGTTACAATTTCAGAGCAATCGAAATACTTATACACAAGTTATTATCCTGAAACTAGAAAAATGCTTGTTTTGGGCCCCTAATTCCTCAACGGTTGGGACCATCATCCCCAAAATCAATCCCAATCTTCCTTTTGTGGTATTGAATCTTCTTAAAAAATTTCATAGAGATCCATTCACTTAAACTAAAGTTATTGTCCGGAAACCACTGTGTCTTCGGACGACGATGACGCAGACAACGACGACATCATACCATTATATGATCCTAAAAAAATTTTTGCGGTCGTATAAAAATTGGAATCTTTCCAAAAAAGATTGTCTACATTTTAATTTATTTCCTAAATCGTTGAAAATATATAGCAAAGTTATTGGTGATATTGTGATATTCTAAAAACAAAAGTATAACATTCCAACTTTGTGCTAAAAGAGAACTTCAAATAACACGATAAACTTTATAAGCGTTTCTTGATAATTGCAATGCTTACCAATAAGTCTACATTAGCTTTCCACATCTCATTCCTGTTCAAGATTTTAAGTCGAATATGAGGGTCATGGCATAGGTTCATCACTGTTGAAATGCAGGAGGGAAGGACATGTAATACACTTGAATTATCTTTCTACAAAAGAAGCACAAATGAAACATAAAAATATTGAATAAACAGTTCCTTAATTCAGACTTAATCCAATATCAGGCAACTTTCATCAACTACTTGAATAGATATGTTAACATGTAATTTGAAAATTTGATTCAAGCTTGGGACTCATATACATTCTCTATACCACCTCCATATATCTTCAGATGTTGATAATTTAACAACTATTCTGCTATAAGTTCCTCTAAAGAACCCTAAATGCAGAAAATAATTAAACTTCATCTCACTAACTCTACATACTGAAACCAAAGAGTTCTCACATACCAGTACCCTAATACAGAAACCAAATTAGAATCTTCAACTATATATCATAATAAATAGGTAATAAAGGAGGCGGTATGGTAAGAGCCATTATCAGTGTTCCCACTGTCTGTATCACTCTGCTAAGCTCTTCATAAAATTGCATATCATGGCTTTGTGAAGTCAAATACGTTAACTCTGCCTAAACAACTTTGACCCGGACATATCACCAACGTCATAATGAATGAACCGACGTTGATAAGTTTGACTCGAACTTATCAAGTCATCTTCTGAATTGCTGGTCGACCAAAGAGAAACACTTGTTTCTATCAGGCAAAATACACAAATACATTCCGATAAATCGATTATCAGATTTTCATCATATTTATATTGTAAAATATCTGCTGTTTGACACAATATGAAGCCTTTTTGAACTCGTTCGCTGCACTCACTCGACAAAAACTTCATATTGTGACTCGCAGCTGATATTTCACAATATCAATATGCACACAACCTGATTATTGGTACTAATTTGGCACCTGCAATTGCAAAAATATTCTATTGAAAAATGAAAAGGATATGCTGATAAATTTTGTGTTTAAATAAATTTTGAGACAAAATAAAATTGCTGAATTTCTACTGAGGGGTGTAATGATAAGGTCACTGCATATGGAAAAGCTTTCAGTGATTTAGAGTACAGGAATACAACAATTCAATAGGAGTATATTTCTGGAGATTTGGATAAAATAAGGGATTTTCTTTTTAAAAAGTCCATGTACATAAGTTTGAAGGTAAATCTTAGGCATTCAAGAATATAAAATATATTCATCTTTTTTTGTCCAATTTGAAGCCTCATATGACTTTAAACTCACCTAATTACAAAACTAAGTTAAAGTATAAATAGACCATGAATGAGGGGATGGGCCAAATAATCTCCATTGAAAAGAGATGTGCCAATGCTAATACAACTACATATCAAATATCATTGAATTACCATTAGAAGACCAAGGAACTATTTTCAGTGGCAGTGAGGTGTGTATTTTTTACCATAGAACACCACAGAACTGCCAAACTGTACCACATAACACCCAATGTTTTATACTTCATTTATTCATTAAATTTTTGTTCAGTTGAATGTTGAATATAATACAAATATGATACAGATTCACCAGTCATTTAGATTTACTGAATGCAAGAAAATACTTTTTATTTTTAAATTTAAATCTTGTTTTTGCTTGCTTGTTTGTGTCTTTCAGAAGTTTGTTTCTGTCTTTCAGAACTTCTGTGAAGTGTTCAAATAATTTTATGATTCACTTTTTTCTCAATAAATTTGATACTTCTAATCGAAATATGTTTATTTTGTGCGACACAAATGGCAAAATAAACTTTATCTATGGTGTTCGTGTTTTGTATATCATATTCTGTAAAACCATTGTAAATCTACTGTTATCAACTAATTAATTTTTGCATTTTGGGAAATACTTAGAGGCGAATTAATCATAATTTTAGGTGTTCTGTGGTATATGACAAGAGTTCTAGGGTAACATTGTGGAGTTCTGTGGAAAAAAAGACTATTTTAGCATTTTTTACAACATTCCTTAAATGCATTCCTTAAAGGCCAAAAGGAAATATGCAATGCAAAATTAAACTTTAAAGAGTCTGTGTTGCTCACCTAGGTTTATATTTGTGCATCATCAACAATGGACATTCTCCAACAAGACAATACCTGGTCTGGACCTCTGTCTTCGATGCAATTGGTTGAGGTAACATGTATACTGAAGCACTCCCTTTCATTAAAGACAGAAAATTGTGACGAAATTTTTCTTGCACAATGAGTGCTGTAAAATTTCAAACTATCCGCAAACAGGAAGTGGCTGCACAGCGGATGTAAAAATTGCTTACTCACTACAACTCAACATTATCAAGCGGCAGACCAAATATTAAACCAGTCCCTTTCATAGAAGCCAAGAAAACTTTGAAGGAAGTTTTCTACCCAAAAACTTTTAGAGGGATGGACAGAGTTGAGCCGTTACTAGACCTTCTTTTGCCTTCAGTGACACAGGTAATAATGTAGACAAGAATATAAAGACTAAAATCTCCTTTTTGTTAATCTTGTATTGCTGATAATTGTTTCTGTTTATAGGTTGCACTTTGTAAATACAGATGTTTCACAAACCACGCCTCTTTTGGGGAGATATATAATATTCATAGATATTTTGTTTTGTTTATGTACTGGTTCCCAGATATGATCTCTGTGTTTCATCTCATAGAGACATAACTTGGGAATGTTACCAGTATAAAAACACATGGATAGCCGAAATTGAATTCTGAGGAAGACCCAAAGTGAAGGGAGGGGTAGTACAGAATTTTAGTATATAAGTTTAAACTCTTAGAAGTTCGGGGCATATAAATGTTGAAAATATGCTGCACAGCCCTATATTTTGACCTTTGAATAAAATAGTAGTGCATATCAACTTTCCATTCTAGGATGTAATTTTTTTCGAAACTTCATAGTAAAAGTGGCACAGTTTTAGCCGTAAAGAGAGTTCCTATGGGAAATTGCATTGTCTATTTTTACAGAAGTGCAACCTATAGTTTCTCTCCAGCTTCTACAGTTTATGCCCAAAACACAAAGAAAGAGTCAGATTGTCATTTAAGGGAATTAACTCCTATGAGGCGACAATTGACAATTTTATCTACACTGAATTGTTTGTAGATCTTGTCCTGCTGAATTTTTTGCTATTGAAACTTCTATCTATCTATTATAGTTTTCAAGATAAAAGGCAAAATTAAAAAAATTTAAAAAGTTGTCCAACGATTTCAGCAATTTATATGTCTTGCCTTGTGGACCATTTTTGCTGTTAAAAATTTCTCTCTGTTATAGTTTCAAAATAATACGCAATAACACAAAAAATTGGTAAAAAAAATCATCATTTTAGGGCAAAAGCACCAATAAGAAGTCAACTGATGATTAAGGCAATATTTTACTTATAGGCAAGGTGGGCTAAAAATCATTCAAACGAAGAAATGAATTAAGAGGTGCAAATGTACACCATAATAGTTTCAAAAAACTATGTAAAGAGTTTCAGAAGCAGTATCAGATACAAATGTTTGACAGTTTGTCAAATGGAAAAATGGACAGTCACACTCCCATAACTATATACTGCCTGCTACCAAAAGAAGTGGAGGGTAACAATGAAAGAACTGAAAGCAAGGAGCTTACAAATACCCCTCCATTATGCTTAAACAAGTCAGGGCCATAAATTATGTGGAGGCATGTAGGCAGTTGTCCCCTATTGCAAGCCGACCATAAAAATAATAATCGAAAAAAAAGTGATATATTATTTGAGCGTTCTTACCCTGATACCGTATGCCTCTCCTGACACTGTAGAACATCCATCGTGCCCCACAACAACAATAAAAATCAGTCGAAAAATGCATAATTTTCCAATATGTCACAGTTTGACGTGGCAAAAAAATAACATTTTACGTTAGCGACGTCATTACCTCCCCTGTAACTGTATCGTATGCCCTTAAGGATGTAGTTAGGTGAAATAAAAAAAAACTGGAATTTAAAATTGATACTATAAGTCAGAAGAGCATTAGTTAAGGAACAAAATGAGCTAAAAATATTGAGAGGTTATGGAACTCCTTTTTGAGATATTTGATTTTTTTAAAATGGCGGGAAAAGGCTGACTCAGACTTTTACCTTATAGTTAGCATTGGCATTATTTGGGTCTCAAATTGTAAGAAAAAAAATCTAGAATCTGCTTAAATTTTGGTAATGACTTTTTTATGAGCTGTTGAAGTCTTCTATGAAAAGAAAAATGGGTGATATGGGGCAAAATATTTTACCCTATATCGTAGGAAAAACCCAAGGAGTCCGAACATTTGACAAAAATTCATAAACCTGACCTGAGTAATCCTTAAGGGCATGCGATGCAGTTTTGATTCCACGGTGAATTTTTGACGAAAGTTTGCATACAAGCTAATTTTCACCTAGTCAATTCAAATATGTAATAAAAAATATACCTTCATGTACTTTTAGAGATAAATTGGGTCGCAATTTTAGACATTTACTTGAAATTTATGTTTCTTGGACATTTCTATCCTTTAGAAAGACATACCGAACTTTTTTGTTTCAAAAGATAATTGCAAGCAGGTTTTTGTAACAACATTCGGAATATATCTTTTCTACATAAGCGTGATTTGAATTTGTATAACAATGGTTTGGAAATAATTCGTTTTTATCACATTTTCATGACTTTAGTAAAAACACGGCATTTTTTCCTGTATATTTATCTAATTTTTAAAAAATTCATCGGTGATTTGTTCATAAAAATTGGCACAAATAATCTTCATACTGTATCGTATGTCCTTTTAAAGGGCATACAATACAGTAACAGGGGAGGTAATGACGTAAAATGTTATTTTTCACGACGTCAAACTGTGACTTATCGGGAAAAGATGCATTTTCAACTGATTTTTATCATTCAGCTTAACTTATTGATTTAACTTGAAAAAGAGTTCATGGACCCCTCTTTTAAAAATGACATTTGGCTTGATTATGTATGAAGATTATTTGTGTCAATTTTTATGAACAAATAACCGATGAAAAGTTTTTTAAATTAGATAAATATACAGCAAAAAATGCCGTTCTTTGACTAAAATCAATAAAGTGTGATAAAAATGAATAATTTCCCAAGAATTGTTACACAAATTCAAATCACACTTATGTAGAGAAGATATTCCATTCAGATGCTTTTACAAAAATCTGCTTGCGTTTATTTTTTGAAACAAAAAAGTAAGGTATGTCTTTCCAAAGAATAGAAATGTCCAAAAACCGAAAATTCCAGTAAAGGTCTAAAATTTCGACCCCATTTAACTCTATAAGTAGCACATGAAGGTATATTTTTTATTACATATTTGAATTGACTAGGTAAGTAGCTTTAGTCAAAAATTCACAGTGGGATCAAAACTGTATCGTATGCCCTGCTTTTTACGAAATTTGGTATGCTTTTAAATCTTGTTGAACTTCATCTGAGTATTGATCAAATGGTTCATGTATCATTAACATATATATTCTAGAGATACAATCTTTTCAAAACTTTATAAATAGAACCAGAGGTATTTATTGTATGTCTCTAATAGAGAACCTAGAAATTTAGTGGGAAAAAGCGACGAAAAAAAAATGCATTTTATTCGATTACAATTCAGATTTCTCATAATTTAGTCAACATAATTTGTTTTAAATTATATGTTATCGCCGTGAACATTTTTGGTTTAATGATATGAAAATATCAGGGGTCACCAGATTGTTTTTGCAATCTTTTAAAAGTTTGAGTGAAGTATGAAAAAATATGATACATTACGATATTGCAGCATGACGTTACGCTTATTTTTTTTTTGACGCTTTTGTCCCTTTATATAACGAGACAGTAATTGAATTTTTACCGAACTTGAAAACGAATCCGTGGAAGGTGCATACAATGTATTTTATCAATGTTTTTTTACGTTCATTCTATATCTTTATAGATCATTTTCAAAATGTTTTCTTTGATATTATCTCTAAAAATATACACATTTCACTTTTTAGATATTCATATGCAGTTCAATGAGTTCCAAGTACATTCAAAATTTTATATAAAAAAGTTCTTACTTGGGTAAGAACGCAGTCCATATATCATATAACTTGAATCTGAAAACTGTGACCTTGCATTTGTGAAGACTCATGTCCAAGTTCGAACACTAGTAGCTAAATCATTTCTCCGGGTACAAGAAAATACATCAAGTTAATAAGAACGAAATTAGGACTTTGACACATGATGGTAATAAACTAACAATGCTCAAAATATCTTCACCAAACTTTAAATTAGAATGTGAATTTGGTATAATAAATAAAATTATCAGTTATGTAGAGAGCAGTTTCAATTATGAGGTTTGATAGTTTTTTTCCTGAAACCAAGTCCAGGGGGAGGCAAACAAGCAACATAAAACATGAACAACTGCTCAACATCTGGGGTCTGTACGTTCCCCAGACCCCTCACATTCTTATGCCTCCTATTAAACAAGTTCTAATTTACGGCCCTGCAAGTTCAAATTGAAGATAATAAGATGAAGATGTAAAAATACATCATCCATAACACGCTAAATATTTACTCTAAAGTCATACATTTATTCAAATAGAATAAGCACAACCTTACTTACCAGCAGAGTTTCAAATGATGGTAAGATATCATCCATTTTGTCACGGATCTGTTGCTTAAATCTGCAAACAAAATACATTTCAAATGAGAACTATTAAAATCAGTTATCTGTCTGTTATCAATTATACTTTTAGGGCATAAGAGCTTGCTCCATTCTTAAATATCATCCCTTCCAAGATGTTCAAAAAGAACTATTTTGCTTCATGGGTAATTCATTTGTTGTTATACATTATGTTTCCCTGAAATCAATAATTCACTTTGCCCAGTTCACAAATAAAGGTCTTAATAAAAGTATAAAAGAAACTTATAATTTTCAAAGATCCATGAAAATAAGTTTATGGTCAGATAAACCCTGCCAGATGGACATGTACACCTTAAATGTACGCACTTCATACAAAACTTAATCAGTTTAATTGTGGTCTGGAGCTGGCATGTCAGTAACTGCTAGTAGTCCTTTGTTAATGTATGGATCATTGTCATTTTGTTTAGTTTCTTTTGTTACCTATTCTGACATCGGACTCAGACTTCTTTTTAACTGAGTTTTACTGTGCGTATTGCTATGTGTTTCTTTATTCTACATTGGCTAGAGATATAGGGGGAGGTTTGAGATCTCACAAAACATGTTTAACCCCGCCGCATTTTTGTGCCTGTCCCAAGTCAGGAGCCTCTGGCCTTTGTTAGTCTTGTATGTTTTTTAATTTTAGTTCATTTATATGTTTTGGAGTTTAGTGTGACGTCCATTATCACTGAACTAGTACACAATTCTATTTAGGGGCCAGCTGAGGACCACCTCCGGGTGCGGGATTTTCTTACTGTGTTGGAGACCCATTGGTGGCCTTCGGCTGTTGTCTGCTCTTTGGTCGGGTTGTTGTCTCTTTGACATATTCCCCATTTCCATTCTCAATTTTATTAAGGATAGATATCTGAATTATTGGAAAGAAAATATTTTTTGTGATGACAAATCATTGAACGGTAATAAACTCAGAACCTATAGACAGCTTAAAGAAAATTACAAATTGGAAACCTATTTAATGTTAAGAATTGCCAAAATTTGCATAAGTAATAGTGTTCTTAAAATTGTACAAGGTCGACATACCAAAAACTCCTTTAGAAGAAAGAATTTGTCCCTTTGTCTTTTAGAAGTAGAAGATAAATTTCATTTCACTATAAAATGTACAAAACTAAATACAATAAGAGAACAATTATTTTCTAAAATTAGTGAAATAGTTCCCTCTTTTTTAAATATGACTAATGAACCCAGGTTTAAATTTTTTGGATTTTAAACCAATAAAATATCTTATCTTATCTTATCTGTACACCTTACAATCATTCTATGCACTCAACATAGTTGACCTTTTACTAATAGTATATGAGAAACTTATATAATAATGAAAACTTAAAGTTGACAAAAAAACCATGAAAATAAGGTAAAGGTCAGATGAACACAGTCAGACAGACATGTACATCTTACAATCATTCTATACACCCAATATAAATAAGCCATAAGAAATAGTACCTGAGATAGTCATAATCACCAAATGAACGAAGAGAATTAAGCCATGGTCAGATTAACCTTATCAGACATACATGTACATCTTAAATCATTTTATATATCCAATATACTGTCGATTCACTGATTTTCGAGTGTACCAATTTTCGTGAATTGAGGAAAAATGGTATTTTCTGGATATTTTATTTTGTCAAAGTATACATAAAAGCCTATGGAAGAATTGTACTTTGTTGAACATTTAAATTCCCCTTTATCCACTAAATCCACCAAAATTGGTATCCCATGAATAATAATGAATCCACAGTAGTTGAACCTATTACCTATAGTATCTGAGTAACATATCTGATCACAAAAAAATTGTGACCCAGCAATAAACCATGAAAACAAGGTCAAAGTCAGATGAATCGTCAGATGCATATGTATACCATGCAATGGTTCAATATACCAGATATAGTAGTTGACCTATTACTCATTTTAACTGAAATAAAATGCTCCACTGGGCACAGCTTGATACGACCGCAGAGGTTGAAACCCTGAACAGATGGGGCAAGTATGGACACTGCATTCAAGCTTGATACAGCTCTGAATTGGGATTGTGATTAAATATTTGACACAGCATAGGTTTCTGACACAGAATGAATGTGGTAAAAAAACTGAGAAATTTGAAATTGGACTTTTACATATTATGGTCCAATATCCAAAATCTAAATACACGGTTAGATTCAGCATATCCAAGTATATCAAGAATTCAATTTATCTATTTATTGATGGACAATATTAGCATAGTTTTTAAAGAGGGTCGCTTCATCAGAAAAATAAATATATTTAAATATAGCATTCTGAAAATTAATTTATACAGAATAACAAACAAACCTTCTACGAAGTTCTTCAATTTTTGAAAAACAATTTCCAAAATATCATTCATCATTAATATTATGTCTTTAAAAAATCTATAAAACTAACCATAAATTATTTTTCAAAATATCTAATAATGAACAGTAAGTTCGTAACTATATTTATACATAATTTCTAAAATGAGAATATGATGCTGTATCTAATTTTGTCCCCCACACAATGCTTTGCGGGGGACATAGAAACACCTGGCGTCCTTCAGTCCGTCTGTCTGTGCGTCTGTCTGGTCTCGTTAGCGCTCTCACATGTACAATTCTTGCCAGATTTTTATAAAACTTATATGATAGGTTTATATCAGCAATGTCTTGGACAAGTTCGAAAATCAGTGCTGATCTTTTATTTTTAAAAGAGTTATGCCCCTTGGAAACATTAATTATATGGAAAATTGCATCGTTAGCACTCACATGTATACAATTCTTGCCAGTTTTTTATGAAACTTATATGATAGGTTTATATCAGCAATGTCTTGGACAAGTTCGAAAATCAGTGCTGATCTTTTATTTTTAAAAGAGTTATGCCCCTTGGAAACATTAATTATATGGAAAATTGCATCGTTAGCGCTCACATGTATACAATTCTTGCCAGTTTTTTATGAAACTTATATCATAGGTTTATATTAGCAATGTCTTGGATGAGTTCGAAAATCAGTGCAGATCAATTATTTTTAAAAGAGTTATGTCCCTTGGAAACATCAAATATATGGAAAATTGCATTGTTAGCGCTCTCATGTGTACAATAATTGCCAGAATTTTATGAAACTTATATCATAGGTTTATATCAGCAATGTCTTTGACACTTTCGAAAATAAGTGCTGATCAAATATTTTTAACGAGTTATGCCCCTTGGAAAAATTAATTGTAATGGAAATCACATTGCATTTGCTCTGAAGCCTTCATTTCTCCAAGATATTAATAAAAACTTTTAAAGAACAAAAAAAAAGTGCTTTTTTCAGTTATTGCCCTAGTACCTTGGATAGATAAAATATGTGCAACGCGGGGGACATTGGAACTCTGTTCTTTTATTAACTATGAATTTGCTTTCAATTTCTTTTAATTGTGCAATACATCTTTGAATTTTGGATTGTGATTCAATATAAGACATAACATAGGTTTCTGACACAGAATTAATGTGGTCTAAGAACATTAAGATTTGAAATTATTTATGGCCCAATATCCAAAATCTAAATACATGGTTAGATTCAGCATATCAAAATACCCCAAGAATTAAATTTTTGATGAAATCAAACAAAGTTTAATTTTTTACCCTTTGGACCTCAATGTGGACTAATTTAATAATGGGGTCCAAAATCCAAAATCTGAATACATGTTTAGATTCAACATATCAAAGAACTCCAAGAATTCAAATTTTGTTTAAATCAAACTTAGTTTAATATTGGACACTTAAAATGTGGACCAATTTGAAAATCCAGGTACAAAATCAAAAATCTAAATACACGGTTAGATTCAGCATATCAAAGAACCCCAAGAAATAAATTTTGGTTGAAATCAAACAAAGTGTAATTTTGGAACCTTTGGACCTTAATGTGGACCAATTTGAAAACGGAACCAAAAATAATAATCTTAATACTCGGTTAGATTCGGCATATCAAAGAACACCAATAATTCAATTTTTGATGAAATCAAACAAAGTTTAATCTTGGACCCTTTAGACCCCAATGTGAACAAATTTAAGAAAAGAAATCTAAATACATGGTTAGATGCAGCATATTAAAGAACCCCAAAAATTCCAGACTTTGAATTAAACCGGGCTTGTTTTTGGTCCCTAATTCCTAAACATTTAGGACAATAACTCCCAAAATCAATCCCAACCTTTCTTCTGTGGTATGGAATCTTGTGGTACAATTTCATAGAGATCCATGCACTAATAATCAAGTTATTGTCTGGAAACCAAATGTCTTCGGACGACGACAAAGACACTGACAACGTCATAATATTATACAACCGCAAAAATTTTGCGGTTGTATAAAAATAACTTGTACCCAATACATCCACTACTGCAAACAGCACGTCTAAGTTTCACTTTTTCAAAATCATATAGGCAAGACAATAATGTGAAAATCTTTTTGAAAACAATCAAAGATGTATATAACATAAGGTTTCTGCTGTAAATTATTTAAGATTCAAATTATTTCCTTTTAAAATCAGCAGATCAGCAATTACTGTAAATTCAGAAATTATTGCTTGCATTTATTATTGCAATTTTGAAGAATGGACAAAAATGCAAGTTTAATTATTGTGATTTCAGGAAAATCTACATGTAGATATATATATATATCAGATATGCAAATGCTAGTTCTTATAATTGGGATACTAACCCTGTCACATTATTCACATTAATAAAAATCTTACAGAAATTTCTGAATTTACAGTACTACAGAAAAAAATATCCTAATTACAATAAAATTGAGAATGGAAATGGAGAATATGTCAAAGAGACAACAACCCGACCAAAGAGCAGACAACAGCCAAAGGCCACCAATGGGTCTTCAATGCAGCGAGAAAATCCCGCACCCGGAGGTGGTCCTCAGCTGGCCCCTAACTAAAATTGTGTGCTAGTTCAGAGAAAATGGACGTCACACTAAACTCGAAAACATATAAATGAACTAAAATTAAAAAACATACTACACTAATAAAGGCCAGAGGCTCCTGACTTGGGACAGGCGCAAAAATGCGGCGGGGTTAAACATGTTTTGTGAGATCTCAACCCTCCCCCTATACCTCTAGCCAATGTAGAATAAAGAAACACATAGCAATACGCACAGTAAAACTCAGTTTAAAAGAAGTCGGAGTCCGATGTCAGAATAGGTAACAAAAGAAACTAAGCAAAATGACAATGATACATAAATGAACAAAGGACTACTAGCAGTTACTGACATGACAGCTCCAGACCTCAATTAAACTGATTGAAAGATTATGTCTTCATCATATGAAAATCAAGTTCAATCCCTCCCGTTAGGGGTTTAGTATCATACCATCATAAAATATATGAAAAGAACATAACCCGTATCATGACAACAACTGGTTTTAGAATACATGTGTTTATTTTCGATGCAAAGACCCTAGGAGTGAATCAATATTAATACTAAAATATGCAATTCTTAATGACTTGACAACAGTATAAGTACACCATTATTTCCTGTTAGAATAGAAAATAAAGCAATAAATTATTAGCCAAAAATGCATACATTCAATCACTGAAATTGGATGGTAAGACGTAAGATTAAATTTTGGTTACACTACACTTGCTTCATATACTAACATCTTTTCACTGAAGCAATGAGCTAAAATGTTTTACCAGTTGATCAGTTTGAAGAGATAAATTCCAACTGTAATTAGGTAAAATATTTAATCAATTGGTATTGTAAAAGGACAAAGCCTTTTGAATATACAAAGTAACAACATTTCTTGACTTGTAGCTATTTCAAACTAACATATGATATAGATACTTGTCTATTGAATAAAATTGAGAATGGAAATGGGGAATATGTCAAAGAGACAACAACCCGACCAAAGAGCAGACAACAGCCGAAGACCACCAATGGGTCTATTGAAGACTGTTTGTTGCCTTTAGTTAATTTTTTGTGTCATTGGGTTACTGTCTCATTGAAATATACCTCCCCTCCTTTATTCATGTTTTGGTTATACATGTAAATGTGAAAATACAGCTAGCTATTACTATAACTTATTATAAATCATGAAAATGGCACAAGATTCGATTGACATTAATATGATAATTACTGTGACTTGTGTGTAAAATATCTGACCCAAATGCACTTTGTTTCTGACTTCTTACTCTGTATTATAGATACAACTAGATATCATTGAGATGGGAGCCATCTCTGTGGGCCCCGCTGTGAATAATGTGTGGTAAAAAATTTGTATCTTTATCATTGGACATGGGGTTGTCAACTGAAACCAAAGTTTTTGACCTTGACCTTTGACCTAGGAAGTTGTACAACAATTATGACACACCCTCTGGTGTTGGTTTATATACATGTCAAATAAAAACTTTGAAATCATAACGGTTCTCTAGATATAGAGCGGACACAATTTGTTACGGACGGACGAACAGACTGATCACTATAGGGCGTCCGCCATTCGGTGGGGCCCTAATGAATATAAATATAAAAAAAAGACATCCACACAATAGTTTAAGTTATAGATACAATGATAAGCGTTGATTCATGAAAAACAAACCATTCGCCCTCCGGGCTCATGGTTTCTTTTTTTTTAAGAATCAACGCTTATCATTGTATCTATAACTTAAACTATTGTGTGGATGTCTTTTCACAATTAAAGCCTTTTCTTAATTAGAAGGTATTGTTAGTGAGTATAAATAACCCTGTTATCATGTTCAACGATGCATTAAAGTTCACAATTAATCAGTTAGAGATATACAAATATAACATAACACGTCTGTCTTTAAATTATTATACATCTGAACATTATCCGTAATTTACAAAAATAAGACAATTTCGAACTTATTTCTAAGTATATATAATTAGTATATTACCAATATTTCTAGCAAGAAGCCTAATTTTAGGCACATCACCATTTACTCGCATAGGTATTTGGGAATAAACATTTGTAAAGATATGTAGTAAAACAGATGAGATCATACTATATATATAAAACAAAAATGCACAAATTGAATGTAATATTATTGGCCAATAATAATAAAAAAATAAACGGGAAAACCCACTACTATTACAAAAATATCTACAATAACATAAAAAATAAGAAAAACGGAAAAACTAAAGAATAGGGACAACAAAGAGAAAACAGGGATTCGAACCTAAATCGACAAGTCTCTACTTCTAACTTGACTCTATAAGTCATTGATCTTAACCTCGCGGCTACCAGCTTATACTATACGATTATCTATTATGTATATATAAAGGAACAAACTCCGTGTGTCTGTTGTACTGATGTGTATCATATGTTCATTTATATGTATAAATATATAATAGACATCTAGATTGCAACCCATTGGTAGCCAAGAGGTTTCATCGATGTGTTGATGTCAGTCACACATAACAGATTTCAAGGAGGGGGTTCCATTCCCAGTGAAGGCATATAAAAATTACAAAAATTAAAGGTAAGTTTTTGAATTAATTCCATTAGTGAACAGAAATCAGTAAATTAGCTAATTCAAATTTAATGAAATTAGGCACACAAAGGAAACAATTGAATATGATTTAGTGAGTCCATTTAAGCGACAGATTTAGGAAGTGTCGATTCTAGAAAAAGAATCCACTGTAAATGAATAGGCTGACGTCACGGCAATGGTTTAATAGTAAATGAAATCCTCTGATAATAAAACTAGTTTTTATGGACCATAAACCTAACCCATATGCTAGACCTAAACTGTAAGCTGTGAGACATCTGTATACCAGATATGAATAACCCAGCTCTTCCCATTAAATTCTGAGATATGAAGCAGCTAATGCCCCTGTAAACTATGAAACATTTACCATATTGTTCTCTGAATACTTGTTTTTGTTAACTTTGGAGCACTGCTTTATTTAGTTGAGAGTCCGTTATGAAATTTAGAACTTTTAGCTGACTTTTAGTCATATATTTAATGTATCCATTTGTCAATTGTCCAGGCATATGGAAAGTTATCAATCAAAAATTAAATTCAACAACTTTTACAATACCGGTAAACAAACCAAATTATATACTGTAAATTCAGTAAATACAAAGTTAATTCATACATTTTACAACAAATAAATGTTACATCACAAAACTTTCTACCATTTTATAGATTTGAAGAAGTTTTGCAGAAATTGTGACTCAAAAGGAGCAAGTTTTTATATGACCGCAAAAATTTTTTTGCATTCATATAATGCTATAATGTCGTCGTCATTGTCCGAAGACACATTTGGTTTCCGGACAATAACTTTAGTTTAAGTGAATGGATCTCTATGAAATTTTACCAGAAGGTTCAATACCACAAAAGGAAGGTTGGGATTGATTTTGGGGGTTATGGTACCAACAGTTGAGGAATTAGGGGCCAAAAACAAGCATTTTTGTAGTTTCTAGACAATAACTTGTGTGAAAGTGTATGGATCTCTCTGAAATTGTACAACAAGGTTCCATATCACATAAGGAAGGATGAGATTGAGTTTGGGGGTAGTTGCCACAAACGTTCAGGAATTAGGGGCAAAAAAGGGGCCAAAAACAAGCATTTTTCTTGTTTCCAGACAATAACTTGTGTTTAAGTGTATGGATCTCTCTAAAATTGTACTACAAGGTTCCATACCACAAAGGGAAGGCTGGGACACCAATGGATCTATTGAAGACTGTTTGTTGCCTTTAGTTAATTTTTTTGTGTCATTGGGTTACTGTCTCATTGACCTATACCTCCTTCCTTTATTCATGTTTTGGTTATACATGTAAATGTGAAAATACAGTTAGCTATTACTATAACTTATTATAAATCATGAAAATGGCACAAGATTCGATTGACATTAATATGATAATTACTGTGATTTGTGTGTAAAATATCTGCAAAATGCACTTTGTTTCTGACTTCTTACTCTGTATTACAGATACAACTAGAATATCATTGAGATGGGAGCCATCTCTGTGGGCCCCGCTATGAATAGTAATGTGTTGAAATTTGTGTATCTTTATCATTGGACATGGGGTTGTCAGCTGAGACCAAAGTTTTTGACCTTGACCTTTGACCTAGGAAGTTGTACAACAATTATGACACACCCTCTGGTGTTGGTTTATATACATGTCAAGTAAAAACTTTGAAATCATAACGGTTCTCTAGATATAAGCGGACACAATTTGTTACAGGCAGACGAACAGACTGATCACTATAGAAATCCGCCATTCGGTGGGGCCCTAATGAATATAAATATAGAAAGACATCCACACAATAGTTTAAGTTATAGATACAATGATAAGCGTTGATTCATGAAAAACGAACCATTAGCCCTCCGGGCTCATGGTTTCTTTTTTAAGATCAGCGCTTATCGTATCTATTACAAACTGTGGAATATTTCAAGTAAAGCCTTTTCTTAATTAGAAGGTATTGTGAGTAGTATAAATAACCCTGTTATCATGTTCAGCGATGCATTAAAGTTCACAATTAATCAGTTAGAGATATACAAATATAACATAACTTCGTCTGTCTTTAAATTATTATATCATCTGAACATTATCCGTAATTTACAAAAATAAGACAATTTTAGAACTTATTTCTAAGTATATATAATTAGTATATTACCAATATTTCTAACAAGAAGCCTAATTTTAGGCACATCACCATTTACTGGCATAGGTATTTGGAATAAACATTTGTAAAGATATGTAGTAAAACAGATGAGATCATACTATATATATAAAACAAAATGCACAAATTGAATGTAATATTATTGGCCAATAATAATAAAAATAATAGGAAAACCCACTACTATTACAAAAAATATCTACAATAACATAAAAAATAAGAAAAGCGCAAAAACTAAAGAATAGGGACAACAAAGAGAAAAGAGTTGCTGAACCTAAATCGACAAGACTCTAGTTCTAACTTGACTCTATAAGTCATTGATCTTAACCTCAGCGGCTACCAGCTTATACTATACGATTATCTGTTATGTATATATAAAGGAACAAACTCCGTGTGTCTGTTGTACTGATGTGTATCATATGTTCATTTATATGTATAAATATATAAGACACATCTAGATTACAACCCATTGGTAGCCAAGAGGTTTCATCGATGTGTTGATGTCAGTCACATAACAGATTTCAAGGAGGGGGTTCCATTCCCAGTGAAGGCATATAAAAATTACAAAAATTAAAGGTAAGTTTTTGAATTAATTCCATTAGTGAACAGAAATCAGTAAATTAGCTAATTCAAATTTAATGAAATTAGGCACACAAAGGAAACAATTGAATATGATTTAGTGAGTCCATTTAAGCGACAGATTTAGGAAGTGTCGATTCTAGAAAAAGAATCCACTGTAAATGAATAGGCTGGCACGTCACGGCAATGGTTTACTAATAAATGAAATCCTCTGATAATAAAACTAGTTTTATGGACTATAAACCTAACCCATATGCTAGACCTAAACTGTAAGCTGTGAGACATCTATATACCAGATATGAATAACCCAGCTCTTCCCATTAAATTCTGAGATATAAAACAGCTAATGCCCCTGTAAACTATGAAACATTTACCATATTGTTCTCTGAATACTTGTTTTTATTAACTTTGGAGCACTGCTTTATTTAGTTGAGAAGTCCGTTATGAAATTTAGAACTTTTAGCTGACTTTTCTAGTCATATATTTAATGTATCCATTTGTCAATTGTCCAGAGCATATGGAAAGTTATCAATCAAAAATTAAATTCAACAACTTTTACAATACCGGTAAACAAACCAAATTATATACTGTAAATTCAGTAAATACAAAGTTAATTCATTCATTGTTTTACAACAAATAAATGTTACATCACAAAACTTTTCTACCATTTTATAGATTTGAAGAAGTTTTGCAGAAATTGTAACTCAAAAGGAACAAGTTTTATATATGACCATAAAATTTTTGCATTCATATAATCTTGCTATAATGTCGTCGTCATTGTCCGAAGACACATTTGGTTTCGGACAATAACTTTAGTTTAAGTGAATGGATCTCTATGAAATTTTACCAGAAGGTTCAATACCACAAAAGGAAGGTTGGGATTGATTTTGGGGGTTATGGTACCAACAGTTGAGGAATTAGGGGCCAAAAACAAGCATTTTTGTAGTTTCTAGACAATAACTTGTGTGAAAGTGTGTGGATCTCTCTGAGAAATTGTACAACAAGGTTCCATATCACATAAGGAAGGCTGAGATTGAGTTTGGGGTGGTTGCCACAAACGTTCAGGAATTAAGAGGGCAAAAGGGGCCAAAAACAAGCATTTTTCTTGTTTCCAGACAATAACTTGTGTTTAAGTGTATGGATCTCTCTAAAATTGTACTACAAGGTTCCATACCACAAAGGGAAGGCTGGGATTGAGTTTGGGGTGATTACTCCAAAGGGGGGTTCAAAAAGTTTGGGGGATTTTTTCCAATTTTTTGGGGGGGTTCATGTTTTTATTCTTCAAAATTTTGAAATTTCAAATTTTTGAAAGTTTCAAGAAGAAATCTTCAATTACACAGTATTGTACAATGGCAAGAAATCTTCAATTGCACAGTATTTAACAACAGCACAGTATTCATAACAACACAGTATTGCACAATAGCACAGTATTGCTTAATAGCACATTAGCGCAATATCACAGTATTCTTAATAACAAAAATCTTCAATTGAAAATAAATACAAATCTTTTAACCAATTTCAATGGGATTAATTTAATGTCTTTAATTTTTGGGGGTTCTTACCTTGTATTACTCTTTTGGATATTGGGCCCCATTTTTAAATTGGTCTACATTGAGGTCAAAAGAGTCCAAAATTAAACTTTGTTTGATTTCATCAAAAACTGAATCATTCTTGCTGTATGATATGCTGAATCTTATTGTGCATTTAGATTTTTGTTTGGGCCCTGTTTTCAAATTAGTCCCATTAAGGTTTGAAGGTCAAAATTAAACTTTGTTTCAACTAAAATTAAATTTTTGGTGTTTTTTTATATGCTGAATCTAACCATGTTGTTAGATTTTGGATATCAGACCATTCTAGGTAAATTGAATGTCCCATTTCAAATTTTTTAGATCTTTGACCACATTTATTATGTGTCAGAAACCTATATTAAGTCAAAAATTTGATCACAATCCAAATTCAGACACTATCAAGTTTGAATATTGTGTCCAAACTTGCCCCAACTGTTCACGGTTCGACCTCTGCGGTCGTATCAGGCTTCGCTCAGCGAAGCATTTTATTTAATCATATAGTAATGATACATCAACTATCAGTTCATATACTGTGGATTCATTATTATTCGTTGGATACCAATTTTCGTGGGTTTGGTGGGTACAGATGAACCACGAATTCAAATGTTCAACGAATAATATATTTTCAATAGGCTTTGTATATAGAGATTGGCAAAACCACGAAATCAAATATCCACGAATACGCAAGTTTTCAGCAATCCACGAAAATAAATGAATCCACAGGAGGTCTTACCTCTTATCTAAAGCCAAGTTGTTTAAGATGTAACCAGCCATGACTGCCAAGCTAGCATTAGTTCGAACCAGGTCATATAATAATGTTAATAGCCTGTAATATAAATGATAACATTGCAAACATAACAATATGTGAAGATTTTTGGTCAGGTTGTAGTTACTGGTACAGTCCTCAGAAAGGTTAAATCTTCACCTTGTTTATCATTCATGTTTCCGAATCTTGTACAGTGCATTTAAATGGACAGTGAAATGTTTGAGTATGATAAAGGAGTAGGTCCAGTAAGACCCCTTTTTGGCCCCAAAATATAGCAGTTTTACAAAATTGTGAAAATGCAAACTTTTAGCTATTTATTGGAAAGTAAAATACTTCTGCTACATAAATATGGGCTGTTTTTGACAATACAATGCACATGTATCGGGTACTAGCATCATGAAGTCATGCTAAATTACTGAAATCTTCCAAATTTTAGCATTTTGGTTAATTTTTAGATGGTTTCCGTCTGAAATGGAAGTGTCCGCATTTGTGTTCATTCGTAATATTTAAATGTAAGTTGTATTTCATGATAATACATAACACATATAAAGGTTGAGATTGAACACTGATGCGCCCACTTTCATTTTTGACAAAAACCATCTGAAAAGTGACATATTATGGCATATTTGATAGATTTTTCATATTTAAGCTTGAATTTTGGCGACTTTAATGACTTATCAGTTCAAATATTTCACATTAACTAACTGAACCGACTGAAGTAGACACTTAAGTGTTTAAAAAGTGTCCAATATCTTTCATCAGATGAACCTGAACTTTGAGGCCAAAATCGGCCCTAACTGGACCTACTCCTTTCACAGTAAAATGACAAACATGAACATAGCGTAAATTAGACACAAACAAAATTTCCTGATTTATAAGGTACCGTAATGCACGAATGTCTGGTTGTCTTTTGATTATTTGTGTCCTGACCTTGGGTTGATATCTAATTAATGTATTGTAATCATCGTCAGTATGAAACTTAATCTTCATTTTGAAATCCGTAACAATATATCAAAATTTGGAAAGCCTTGGTTTAAAAGGTTATGATATTGCACGGAAAGATCATAAACTACGATTTTCAAATTTTCAAGACCATAACTTCTGAACGGTAAAAGTGAAAATCATCAATATCAAACTTGACCTCCATTTTGTTATCAGTATTAAAAATTTGAAAAGGATTGGTTGAACAATTCATAAGTTATTCAACAGAAACAACATAAAGTGCCATTTTCAAATTATCAAGGACCATAACTCCAGAACAGTACAAGTAAAAAATCAACATCAAACCTGACCTCCATTCTGTAATCATTATCAACAAATTAAAATTTGAAAAAAATTGGTTGAACAATTCATAAATTACTGCACAGAAACAACCTAAAGTGCTATTCTAATATATCAAGGATCATTACTGCTGCATGGTACAGGAAAAATTGTCAAAGTTGAAATTGACCTCCATTTTGTCATCAGTAACTAAAATTTGAGTAGCATTGGTTGAGAGGTTCATAAGTTACTGCATGAAACGACCTAAAGCGGCATTTTCCAACATATCAAGGTCCATAACTCCAGAACAGTAAAAGTGAAAATTGTCAATATTGCACTTGATCTCCATTTTGTCATCAGAAACAACATATAAAAATTTGAAAAGCATTGGTGGAATGGTTCATAAGCTATTGCAAAGAAACTGTTGGGGTCCGCCCGCAGCCAGCCTGCCATACTTTATCATTTTTTAACAACCGTTTTTTTCCTTTGGAAAACCTGGTTAAAAATCCAAATTTTAAGTTGACTAAGGAGCACAATTCTTGACAATAGACGTGAAAATGATTAGAATCACATGACTTGTATATTATGGTCCATGGCATTGTATTACAATCACATGACTTGTATTTCTGACCCATGGCATGTCTTAAAGTTTTAACAGATCTAGTCAAAGGGTATTATCAATGTCATCAGACATCCAAATTAACTAAGGGACATAACTTTTGAAGAGTACATCTAAAAACAATTAAATGTTTTCAACTTTCAAAAGATTTTGTCGAGGGTATTACCAATATCATCTGGAAACCCAACTTTTAAATTAACTAAGTGGCATAACTCTTGAACAAAATATATAATAAACTGTTGACACAGAGGTATGTCTTGCATATAGGCAGAAAATTTTTGTTCAACGAATAATATATTTTCAATAGGCTTTGTATATAGAGATTGGCAAAACCACGAAATCAAATATCCACGAATACGCAAGTTTTCAGCAATCCACGAAAATAAATGAATCCACAGGAGGTCTTACCTCTTATCTAAAGCCAAGTTGTTTAAGATGTAACCAGCCATGACTGCCAAGCTAGCATTAGTTCGAACCAGGTCATATAATAATGTTAATAGCCTGTAATATAAATGATAACATTGCAAACATAACAATATGTGAAGATTTTGGTCAGGTTGTAGTTACTGGTACAGTCCTCAGAAAGGTTAAATCTTCACCTTGTTTATCATTCATGTTTCCGAATCTTGTACAGTGCATTTAAATGGACAGTGAAATGTTTGAGTATGATAAAGGAGTAGGTCCAGTAAGACCCCTTTTTGGCCCCAAAATATAGCAGTTTTACAAAATTGTGAAAATGCAAACTTTTAGCTATTTATTGGAAAGTAAAATACTTCTGCTACATAAATATGGGCTGTTTTTGACAATACAATGCACATGTATCGGGTACTAGCATCATGAAGTCATGCTAAATTACTGAAATCTTCCAAATTTTAGCATTTTGGTTAATTTTTAGATGGTTTCCGTCTGAAATGGAAGTGTCCGCATTTGTGTTCATTCGTAATATTTAAATGTAAGTTGTATTTCATGATAATACATAACACATATAAAGGTTGAGATTGAACACTGATGCGCCCACTTTCATTTTTGACAAAAACCATCTGAAAAGTGACATATTATGGCATATTTGATAGATTTTTCATATTTAAGCTTGAATTTTGGCGACTTTAATGACTTATCAGTTCAAATATTTCACATAAACTAACTGAACCGACTGAAGTAGACACTTAAGTGTTTAAAAAAGTGTCCAATATCTTTCATCAGATGAACCTGAACTTTGAGGCCAAAATCGGCCCTAACCGGACCTACTCCTTTCACAGTAAAATGACAAACATGAACATAGCGTAAATTAGACACAAACAAAATTTCCTGATTTATAAGGTACCGGTAATGCACGAATGTCTGGTTGTCTTTTGATTATTTGTGTCCTGACCTTGGGTTGATATCTAATTAATGTATTGTAATCATCGTCAGTATGAAACTTAATCTTCATTTTGAAATCCGTAACAATATATCAAAATTTGGAAAGCCTTGGTTTAAAAGGTTATGATATTGCACGGAAAGATCATAAACTACAATTTTCAAATTTTTCGAAGACCATAACTTCTGAACGGTAAAAGTGAAAATCATCAATATCAAACTTGACCTCCATTTTGTTATCAGTATTAAAAATTTGAAAAGGATTGGTTGAACAATTCATAAGTTATTCAACAGAAACAACATAAAGTGCCATTTTCAAATTATCAAGGACCATAACTCCAGAACAGTACAAGTAAAAAAAATCAACATCAAACCTGACCTCCATTCTGTAATCATTATCAACAAATTAAAATTTGAAAAAAAATTGGTTGAACAATTCATAAATTACTGCACAGAAACAACCTAAAGTGCTATTCTAATATATCAAGGATCATTACTGCTGCATGGTACAGGAAAAAATTGTCAAAGTTGAAATTGACCTCCATTTTGTCATCAGTAACTAAAATTTGAGTAGCATTGGTTGAGAGGTTCATAAGTTACTGCATGAAAACGACCTAAAGCGGCATTTTCCAACATATCAAGGTCCATAACTCCAGAACAGTAAAAGTGAAAATTGTCAATATTGCACTTGATCTCCATTTTGTCATCAGAAACAACATATAAAAATTTGAAAAGCATTGGTGGAATGGTTCATAAGCTATTGCAAAGAAACTGTTGGGGTCCGCCCGCAGCCAGCCTGCCATACTTTATCATTTTTTAACAACCGTTTTTTTCCTTTGGAAAACCTGGTTAAAAATCCAAATTTTAAGTTGACTAAGGAGCACAATTCTTGACAATAGACGTGAAAATGATTAGAATCACATGACTTGTATATTATGGTCCATGGCATTGTATTACAATCACATGACTTGTATTTTACGGCCCATGGCATGTCTTAAAGTTTTAACAGATCTAGTCAAAGGGTATTATCAATGTCATCAGAAATCCAAATTAACTAAGGGACATAACTTTTGAAGAGTACATCTAAAAACAATTAAATGTTTTCAACTTTCAAAAGATTTTGTCGAGGGGTATTACCAATATCATCTGGAAACCCAACTTTTAAATTAACTAAGTGGCATAACTCTTGAACAAAATATATAATAAACTGTTGACACAGAGGTATGTCTTGCATATAGGCAGAAAATTTTAAAAATGGACAATCTGATGGACAGCAACATTGCTATTTAATTCAAAGTCGCTGAACCATGACCTAGGGGGACAGGGCCTCGAAATAGTTGTCAAACTGATATGTACTGATAGTAATGCAACTTTATACAAAATATCATTGATCTATCACAAGTAGTTCTTATCAAACTGACTTAAGCAGAAAACTTAACATTGAAAATTGCTAATTAATTCAAAGTCACTGGACCATGACCTAGGAGGCAGGGCCTCGAAATAGTTGTCAAACTGATATGTACTTATAGTAATGCAACTTAATACAAAATATCATTCAACTATTACAAGTAGTTCCTATAAACTAATTTAAGCAGAAAACTTAACATCGAAATTTGCTTATTAATTGAAGTCTTTAGGCAGAAAATTAAAAAAGACAATCTGATGGACAGCAACATTGCTATTTAATTCAAATTTGCTGGACTCTGACTTAGGGGGCAGGGCCTTCAAATAGTCGTCAAACTGATATGTACTGATAGTAATACAACTTTATAGATAAAAGAACAGAGTTCCAACGTCCCCCACGTTGCACATATTTTTCTGTCCAAAGTGCAAGGGCTAGGGCAATAACTAAAAAAAAAAATGTTTTTTATCTTAAAAACTTTTTTTAAATATCTTAGAGAAATGAAGGCTTGAGAGCAAATACTATGCAATTTCTGATATAATTAATATTTCCAAGGGGCATAACTTGTCAGAAATATTTGATCAGCACATAATTTCAAAATTGTCAGAGAATTGTACACATGAGAGCGCTAATGATGCAATTTCTCATATAATTAATGTTTCCAAGGGGCATAACTCTTTTGAAAATGATTGATCGGCACTGATTTTCGAACTCGTCCAAGACATTGTTGATATAAACCTATGATATAAATTTCATAACAATCTAGCAAGAATTGTACACATGAGAGAGCTCACAATGTAATTTTCCATATAATGAATATTTCCAAGGGGCATAACTCTTTTAAAAATAATTGATCGGCACCGATTTTCTAACTTGTCCGAGACATTGTTGATATAAACCTATGATATAAGTTTCATAAAAATCTGGCAAGAATTGTACACATGAGAGCGCTAAAGATGCAATTTCTCATATAATTAATGTTTCCAAGGGGCATAACTCTTTTGAAAATAATTGATCGGCACTGATTTTCGAACTTGTCCAAGACATTGTTGATATAAACCTATGATATAAGATTCATAAAAATCTGGCAAGAATTGTACACATGAGAGCACTAACGATGCAATTTTCCATATAATTAATGTTTCCAAGGGGCATAACTCTTTTTAAAATGATTGATCAGTACCGACTTTCAAACTCATCTCAGACATTGCTGATATAAAATAAAGGGTTGATCATATCTTTTTTTCATGGTGACACTTTAATATATAAAGGTGCAAGTCAGAGTAACCTTTTTTCTGCATCAAGATCCTAAGCCATGTCTTAAAAATAATAGATAACGAGAACACACCCGCAACATCGCAGGTCCGTTACTGAATTAAAGTACCTATGCCTTATTTTTAGCCTGGATTTTTAGTATTTGTATTGTCATGCTGATTGTAAGGTGCACAGTTTTCTCTGCTCTCAAAATCTTTCTGTTTTGACTTCAATAAACTTACTATAAACTAAATTTGATTTTTTTAACTAATTAACCAAAATTAATAGTGGTATTGAGGTGGAAGAAAACAGACTTGTTATACAGTGTACTATAGTGTAACATAGATATAAAACAACTACTGGAAGAATTCCAAGATCTCTTGATAGAGGAGGGATTTACAGAAGGTTACAGGTAACTACAACAGGAAACTACATGTGACATATACTATTGGTATCGGTATTGGATTTGACCCAGAACTTGTTAATTATTGGTAATATTAATTATGTGGAAAACAAAAGGGCCTGGTGGTGTAATTTTTAAACACCACCATTGTCCTATATTAGTTATATATAAAGTTGAATTCTTTGATTCGTCGTTTTTACATGATGCCGGCTAACAAATTGGACCTCGTTATTTTAGTAGTATAGATATATGATAATAACAAATAACTGTAATTTTGATGTTGTGCAATAATTATTACCTACCTTGTCATATTGAATGTGAGGATAACAGTCGACCTTCCAAGTTCTGTCAATGCAACTGTATTCAGGAAATTAATATATGCTGACTTCATAACTTTTCCATTAACTTTTATTTTTACTTCTAAAAATCTTAAAAACTTATTTGGAAATCCATTGGATGTTACAATCAATTGTTGGTTTGTCTCTGAAAAAAAGTATTGGCAAATATACATATAAAACTGATTTGTATTTGTTACTAACACCTCAAGATGAGAAACTAGGGTTTCCTAAGAGCCTGAATCTCTCATATAGCAAAACCAAAAAATGTGTAAAAACTGTCATTTAAGGGCAATAACCCCTTATAAGGAGCCAATTGAAGATTTCATTCCTGTTCATTTATTTGAAGATCTTATCTTGCTGATAATTTTTTGCTTCTTACAGTTTCTCTCTGTCTATTTTAGTTTTCAAGGTAATTACAAAAAAACAATAAATGGGTTATAATCACCATTTAAGGGGCAATTTTTTACTCGTACAGGGTCAAATGACACTTTCGTTTAGGGTTACAGTTTACAGTTTCTCCCTATCAACAAAATTTTCAAGATAATTGCAAAAAATATTTACAAGAGTGCACATGCTGAAATGTCTCACCTGCTTTACTCATCATGATTAAGTTTTCAAAAGTTTCTGAGAAAAATCAATAATTGTTTTTTCAAGCATTCAGTGAAACATGAAAATTAGTTAAAATTACAATGCACATATGACAGACAGATCATTTTGAACATAAGGCATATATATACAAGGTTTGAATATATCAAAGTCTTTTTTCTTCTAAAGTATAAAGTTTTATGCAAATAGTTTACACTGTAACAGCCAGACTGGCATCCCTATGAGAACAAAAATGGGTAAAATTGTCATTTTAGGGCTATAACTCCTATAAATCTGATTATTTTATGAAATTAGAAAGAAAGGTAGCTCTTTACATTCTGAGTGTTTGAGATTTTCAATATATGAGAGGCGTCAGATAGTAATAGACCTTATGCAAGTTCATGTAAACATGTACATGTATATGACTTTGAATGTGTAACATTCAAATAAGAAATAAAAGATAAACTTTGGTCTGTTTTGTAGGGTTATTATAATAACTCAAATTTCAAACAATTACAGACTTTCCTTAAGAGTTTTTTCAACCAGAAGCAGCTATTATAAATCTTAAGATATAAATCAGACAATTGTTTGCATTTATCTTTATATTAACAAGTTAACAAACACATAAACTTTATACTCTATACCTTTAGGAACATTCAGGTTATTGGTTGAAATTGGTCATTGGTTTCAGCGTAGAAGATTTTTAAAAAAAGTTTTGGACAATTTTGGACACACAGTGATGGTAATCAGAGGCAGATTTAGAGGCCCCCCTCCCCCTAATGGAGCTTCATATATGATAAATGTATATCATTCCAAACATTGGCATGTCATTAATAATGGTACAAGATTTATTTCCATGATTAACCAAATTGTAAATTAGGCCAGTATAAGCTACTGTTCACGGTTTTTGTATGGTGAAAATTATTCAACCAGGAAAGTATTGCTAAAATTGGCCATCACAAATACAGGTGAACGGTCTGTGCTAAAATGTACCGTCCCCTAGTCGATTTAAATTAACGCTAAAATGTCTTGTGCCCAATCAAGTGTAGGATCATTTCACTTTTATTTTTTAGCACTTTTTGATGTTTTGATCCTAGTTATAATCATTAGTGTAACTGGTTTTTTTTTCTAGTACTAAATCAATCTAAGTTATAGATAATTCTTTATTCTCATATAAGTCAAACATGATACTTGTGACAAATACAAATAATAACAACAACAAAAAATAAACTGATTTGAATACATATACATATATACAAGCAAAAATAAAAAGTCACCAGTCCTCAGCTCTTAAGACTGTTTTATAAAGGAGCCTGTTTTTTTTCACTTGGTTTATATTTGAAGGATTTAGCAGGACTACTAGTTTTTCAGTATCAGACAGATTTGGAAATATAGGATTATTTATTGCAATGTCATTAAAAAGTTTAATAAGTAATATTCTATTATTTTGAAAGTAGAGGACAAAGTGGTTTTCATCTTCTATGGTTTTACTAGTTAGGCATGTTCTTTGGGTTCAAGGTATATCTGCCTTTTCTTTAAGTAAATTATGGTCACTGATTCTAATTTTTATATATAAACATCTAGTTTCAAAATTTGGATATCTAAGATAAAATTCTTGGTCTTGTTTGACTTTAATCTTTTATAAAGAAAAAGTTTATTATTTTCTTTTAAACTGTTTATTTTACTTTTCAGTAATTCTGAATAAAAGTTGCTTGAAATATTCTTAATCCAAGTCTTAAGTTTTTACATCTTTTATATTTTTACAGGAAACTATTTTTTGTATATCAATATTAATTTCTTGTGTAGAATCTTTGATGAAAGTGGACAGATAAACTCCCTGTGAGTCAAGGTGTTTACTTAATGTATAACTTCCTTTTAGTAATGGGTTTATGTTTTTAGTAATTAATATAGTCAAATAAAGGATTGCTTGCGTTTTTATATAATTTTCTATTGGTTATCTACCAAGTTCAGCTTTAACCCCTAAATTAGAAGACACCTTTTTGGTACCTAGAATATATTTACAGAAATTAACATGAACCTTTTCAAAAGGAGTCTTGTCAAAATATTGAAAATTATCTAAAGGGTAACGTTTTTTGTACTTATAATCATTTCTTTTATGTTTTACTTATGATTATTGAAATTCTTGCATTTATCATTATGGTGTGTTTATAATTTTGGCACTTTAATCTAAAGCACCGAATAAAAAAATATGTATACACAAATTACTTAAAACCTTTACTAAATTCTTCCATAGATACAAAGATTTGGTTTGCAAGTTTGGCTTTACCTGTAAAAAAACTTATTTCAGACGGAATAGCACATCCTAAATTTTATGGTGATATTGTTTACCGAGCTGGAAATTTATATGCAATTCAGGTAAACTTATCAATCCCTTAAATAAACTTATTTTAAAAGGTTACCAATTTAACACTGTAATTAGATCTTTGAATATTGTTTTATTGGTATAAAAATTGATTTTATTATCAGTAAATTAAAATCATACTAAATAGTTTTGTTATACACATATGGACTTTAACGGTACTACAGTCTGTCAATACCTTTATTTTGGCATTGCACAAGGTCATGTTTTTCTCTGACTGTTAATAACGTCTTTACACTAAATCCATTGGATGTTAGATGTGTACTGATTGATATTTTAGTCTTAGATACATGTTAGTTTACCCCACCACATTCTTTATGTGCCTGTCCCAAGTCAGGAGCCTGTAGTTCAGTGGTTGTCGTTGGTTCATGTCTGTCATATTTGTTTTTCGTAAATTGTTTTGTTATAAATTAGGCCATTAGTTTTCTCAATTGAATTGTTTCATATTTTTCATGTCAGGGCCTTTTATAGCCGACTATATGGTATGGGTTTTTCTCATTGTTGAAGGCCGTACGGTTGCCTATAATTGCTTACATCCACTTTGTTTGAACTATGGTGGATAGTCGTCTCATTGGCAATCATACCTCATCTCCTTATTTTTATATACAATCAAAATGTCCCAATTTACAGTAAATAATTGTATGATTTTTTAATGATTCTTTGTGATGAGACCACATTAAATAAACCTACCACAGTCAATGCATGCTTTATTAAACATATTTATACCAGCTGTTAACATGTCTAATTCTTCCTGAGATAAGCTCCTTGGAGATGCAGCAAAACACCTAAAAATAAAGTTTATGTAATAATACAAAATAACAAGATAACACAGGGATATTGTTACTATGTAAAAGTGTGATTTAAGGAAAAGAAAGAATATGGTGTAAATATTCATGAAACAAAATCACTACATGCACATAAAAAAGCCCAAAGCAAAGGAACAGTGCTTGTAATTATATTGATCTTCATCTCATGCAGTCACAGTGAGGCCTTCAACATGGAGCAAAAACTCTCACTTTACTGCAAGTTCAAGAGGGCCTCTAAGGTTCTTTAGCCATTTAAAGATTGGAAACTGAAATAGTTAAGAAATCCATTTATTTACTGAAAGCTATGGTAGCAATACACAGTAAGGGAAAAAACTTAAAATTGACACTTATAATATTTAACCGACCTCTTTCCCTTGCTTTCTTACAAATAAGGCTTACTGTTTGTGTCATGTATGTGCATATGTATGGAAGCAGCATCTTTCATAGATTTTATTTCCAATAGTTAAAATGGTGAAATATAATTTCTTTTGGTGTAACCATAGCAACAATCTGAATTATTTTGATACAAAATATTGTAAAAGGAGGTGAAAATATCACATGTGTCCCCAAAATTTCTTTACTGAAAGCTATGGTAGCAATATACAGTAAGGAAAAACTTAAAATTGACACTTATAATATTTAACCGACCTCTTTCCCTTGCTTTCTTACAAATAAGGCTTACTGTTTGTGTCATGTATGTGCATATGTATGGAAGCAGCATCTTTCATAGATTTTATTTCCAATAGTTAAAATGGTGAAATATGATTTCTTTTTGGTGTAACCATGGCAACAATCTGAATTAATTTGATACAAAATATTGTAAAAAGGGGGTGAAAATATCACATGTGTCCCCAAAATTTGGTCCAAAGTAGAATTTCAATCCATTTGTGTGATACCTTTTCTGAAACCATTGACATTCATCTATCAAGAGGTCAAATAAAAATCATAGCATTTATCCTCATTTTTTTCATAAAATTGAATTGATAAGTTTGTTGAAAAACACTACAATAATTTCTGGTAATCTGGTTATATGGCAGGTACAGATGTGAAAATACAGACTGTCAAACAGAAAATGGCCTTTAAAACACGCAAAAATCAATCTTGATGTTCATATTTAAAGACTATATTATTCTTCAGCTATCTAAAAATTAATTTTATTGCATAATAACTTTCATATTTGAAAAATTCACAGGGGCAAGAATGTGAAACCAAATTCCTACCAGTATATTGCTATCTTTTATCAACTTGAAAGTCATAAAAAGTTCATATCAATTGATAAAAACTACTAAAAATTCTTCATACTAAAGTGAAAGTGTAATTTCCAGCCCATTGGCTCTTATACAGATGTATCCTGGAAATAAAAAGTTTCACTATGAAATCTGCCTAATTGCATCACCTTAATGTCAAGAAAAAATATGCACTTATGTATAATGTTGAAACAGACACTTATGAAGAAGAGAATATCTTTACAAAAAAATTTCTTATCTTATCGATATATTTTTTATTTCCTTATTATTTGTTAATATAACTTTAAAAGATGGAAGAAACTTGATGTATTTACTGCCATTTACTGAAATTTGTTTAGTACTGAGGACTGAGTTATAGACTTAAATATCTGCTTTTCCTGCACATTTCTAATTTTTTCAGGTCTTATTTTTTTCTTGCATTTGCATTTAAACTAATTTAATCTCCTGTTCCATTTTAAGTAGGGGCCTCAGTGGCCGAGTGGTCTAGGTAGTCAAACTACTGTATCCCTAATAATTTCAAAATTGGAACGTTTTAGCGTCTAGAACAAAGTGAAGCCTAACTTTATCAGATTTTATTTTTCCAGTGACAAAAACTCTTCAGTTGTTTGATTATCAAGAAATTTATATATTTTTTCATAAAATCAAATGCATTATAAGTTTTTTTGGTCAGTTTCAAAGGGTGGATGTACCTCATACTTCCTCAAAATGACCATTGCTATTTTATTGAATTATTCTGTCATTTTATGGCTATATAACCCATGAAAAAGGTATATCTATTATAGTAGGATTTTTGCATCAAATTTCCATATCTATAAAATAAAAATATTTCAGTTGCTGAAATCCATTTGCTGGTGTTGGAGAATCTGTAGATCTTGTGACTTGATATTTGCTTCAAATGTACTAGGATAGAATACGCTGATGTATATACAAACTCCAAATACATCAACTGGTGAACGAGGATCATGGAGATGTTGATATGCCCAACACTTTACACCTTTTGATTCATTAAACAGGCCATGAACCTTGTTTTATCAATGTATAAAATCTCTTTTACAATTAAATGACTTACTTTGGAAAATATGAGTGTTCTTCTATCAGACGCAAACCTCCTTTTGTTCTGAATAGTGTTCTTTCTTCATCTGTAATATTTATGCAATAATTGTTTTAACATTTGAAGTTTACTGACAAAAACATTTTATAATGGACATCAATACAATAAATTTGCTCCCTTAAACCTGAATAACACCTGGTAAACAAAACAAAACTTTTTGTAATCCAATTCAGAAAAAATTTGCAGGGTTTTTAGCATTTCAACAATTATACCACTGAAAAACAATCATATAAAAAAATATGCATGAATTCATGTATTGAATATGCAATACTGTGGATTTATTTAATTTCATGGGTACCCATTTTCATGGAATTGAGAAAAATGGTACTTTCGAGGATATTTGATTTTGTGGCTTCGCCAAATATTCACATTAACAATATAAAGGTGTAGTATTATATAAGAATATTGCGTCTATTTTTCTGTTGACCAGCCCTACTCATTTGCATGTTATGTCAGGTTTTTCTGTTGACAAGGCATACTCATTTAATTATTACACCTAATTTTATGCCAGGTTTCAGCCTCAGTTACCCTTGGTTTATGCTTGGTTTACATCTGGTTTACACCTGGTTCACACTTGGACATGCATTTCTTAAATATTGCAATGACACCAGGTTAAGGTTTGAATTGTATGGCTGGTTTCCTTGTTACATGTGTCACATTTTATACATGTTGTTAGCATTTTTTTAACATATCTTTAACATTTAAATACTTATTTTGGCAAGGGTCATTTTTTCCCCCTTTAATATGAATTGATTTACCCATTGTACTTGCAAATTTTAATTTAATATAATTTAGATGTATGATATATCCATTTAAAATAAAAGAAAATAAATGGGGAATGTGTCTATGGGACACAGATGATGTCCCTGCTTGCATACAACGTTATAAAGGGACATAACTCAAGAACTGTAAAAGTGACGCTACCCAAATTTGTACTTGATCTGAGTTTTGTGGTAATATTCATTGTTTATAAGTATCATAACATTTAGTTGAGGTAAACTTAAGTCAGAGAACGGAAACCGGAAACGAAAAATTCAGCATTTTTTCCATTTGTAAAGGGGCATAACTCTAGAACAGTACAAGTGACGCCACAAAAATTCTAAGTTGATCTGTGTTTTGTGGAAATCAGCATTTTGCATAAGTTTCATAACATTTGGTTGAGGCAAACTAAAGTTAGAGAACGGAAATGAAAAATTCAGTAATTGTCCATTTGTAAAGGGCATAACTCCAGAACGGTAAAAGTGACGCCACCAAAATTCAAACTTGATCTGTGTTTTGTGGTAATAAGCATTGTGTATAAAGTTTCATAACATTTGGTTAAGGCAAACTAAAGTTAGAGAAGGAAACCAATTTTGGGACGTACAGACGGACAATGGTAAACTTAATGCCCCTCCGCTCGCCGGGGTATAAAAATAAAATTTTGTTATCAAAGTACGTATATGTCAGTAAATTATGAAGCCGTAAATAAAATACATAAATATATGTGAAACAACTAAAAGTGTAAAAAGATCTACTGAGCTTCAAACTTACTCTTTAAAAAAGGATGGGTTAGTGGTGGTGGTCAAATCAAAAGAGTTCAATTATTAAGGCATTTTCTTCAATGCTAAATATAATGAACATGCATTTTATTTCCATTTCTGTTACATATGCATACATATATATATAAAATACAGGTCTTTTGTCTGTTTAATATAATATAACCAACATTGTAGCACAAAATTTACATTCCCATTCCAAGATTGCATTCATTTTGCAGTGGAAACTAAAAATTAAACATTGCATTGTATTGAGCATTTGAAGGCAATGATATACCAACTTCAACTATGTATAATGGAAGATAACTTCAATTTTAAATATTACTTGAACAATGACATCGTTGATATATTTAGAACAGATACTAGATTCATGCACCATGCACAATTTATGTAATTTTCTTGACAAGTTTGGTTATACACATACACATCATTTTGTAACTTGAATTTCTGAGTATACATTTCATTGATAAGTTTTAATGGCTTGATAGTTATTAATTTTCCAGATTCTATCACTACTTTTGATACTTGTATATACACAAAACATAGTGCATTGAGCACAACATTCTTCACATCCTATGTTTTGTGTACATCAAAAGTAGTGATAAGATCTGAACCGAAACGAAAAATTCAGCATTTTTCCATTTGTAAAGGGCATAACTCTAGAACAGTACAAGTGACGCCACAAAAATTCAAACTTGATCTGTGTTTTGTGGTAATAAGCATTGTGTATAGGTTTCATAAAATTTGGTTGAGGCAAACTAAAGTTAGAGAACGGAAATGAAAAATTCAGTAATTGTCCATTTGTAAAGGGGCATAACTCCAGAACGGTAAAAGTGACGCCATCAAAATTCAAACTTGATCTGTGTTTTGTGGTAATAAGCATTGTGTATAAAGCTTCATAACATTTGGTTAAGGCAAACTAAAGTTAGAGAAGGGAAACCAATTTTGGGACGTACAGACGGACAAGGGTAAAACTTAATGCCCCCTCCGCTACGCCGGGGGTATAAAAATAAAATTTTGTTATCAGAGTACGTATATGTCAGTAAATTATGAAGCCGTAAATAAAATACATAAATATATGTGAAACAACTAAAAGTGTAAAAAAAGATCTACTGAGCTTCAAACTTACTCTTTAGAAAAAAAGGATGGGTTAGTGGTGGTGGTCAAATCAAAAGAGTTCAATTATTAAGGCATTTTCTTCAATGCTAAATATAATGAACATGCATTTTATTTCCATTTCTGTTACATATGCATACATATATATATAAAAATACAGGTCTTTTGTCTGTTTAATATAATATAACCAACATTGCAGCACAAAATTTACATTCCCATTCCAAGATTGCATTCATTTTGCAGTGGAAACTAAAAATTAAACATTGCATTGTATTGAGCATTTGAAGGCAATGATATACCAACTTCAACTATGTATAATGGAAGATAACTTCAATTTTAAATATTACTTGAACAATGACATCGTTGATATATTTAGAACAGATACTAGATTCATGCACCATGCACAATTTATGTAATTTTCTTGACAAGTTTGGTTATACATACACATCATTTTGTAACTTGAATTTCTGAGTATACATTTCATTGATAAGTTTTAATGGCTTGATAGTTATTAATTTTCCAGATTCTATCACTACTTTTGATACTTGTATATACACAAAACATAGTGCATTGAGCACAACATTCTTCACATCCTATGTTTTGTGTACATCAAAAGTAGTGATAAGATCTGAAAAATAAAGCCAGCCACATAAGGGTTTTGACTGCACAAATGCAGTCTTTACCCCAAAAACAACCAATGACACAATTAAACTGATTGTAGATCCTAGCAATTTAATTAACAAGTTATTACAGGTCATATATCAGGATGAAATAGTAACTATTAAACAAGTATGAACTGTAGATAGCAATGAAATATTTGCTTTCATTCAGGGGTTTCATCCAGAAATGCTTTTAAAAATCTGTATATTTTTTTTAGATTGATGTCTAAAAGCAATCTGCAAAATCAATTAGATGATACAAAGAGTCAGAATGTAAATTTCAATTTTGTAAAGGTGCACAATTTTTCCATATCCTTTAAAACATAAATTTAGGACATAAAAATCACTGAATTACTGAATTCATTTAATTTTTTTCTGAATTCTTTTTTCTTATACATTGGCAAAAACAAAATCTCATGTAATATGGCTGCCATTAAAATTTTTAAACTTTTCAAAGCCAGAGATTTAAATAAAAACTTATTAAATGCACCAAAGGCAGAATCTGTAAAACTTACTATTATTTACAGCAGAGCCAAGAAGTTTGAAACCTCCAGCATAATAAATTGGTAGTTGATCTGGTTTTAAGACTTTCTCCAGTAGATAAGCAATACCACAGCAATTCTCATTACCACTTTCAAATAACTCTTTAACCTTTTTTTCTTCTTTTTCTTGTTCCTCAGCCCTGTCTACTTCTGACAAATATTCTAAAACAGAAAATTATCTCATGAATAAACATGAATTTTCTTGTTCCATGAGTGTCTCGAAAACATAAGACTTTTTTCAAATGACAGTCCAAATTTCAAGCCTTCATCATGGTCAACGAACAGAAACCTTTATTTATTCATTTTGTTTAATCTATTTTCGTTCTAATATGCATAAAGTAGGTGCAACTGTACACTAAGCAAATAGTAATCAATCAACCTAGCTACCAGAAACCTGAAACTTAAAAAAGATTATTTTTCTTGAAACCAATTTCATTGATAGAGTGTAATTCTGTAAACAGGTATACTTGATTACATGGATCGACATTCCATACATCTTGTCTGCAGTCAAATATATAAGGAAATTATGTAACATATTGCATATTAAAATTCATGGTTTGCAAGTAAACATTGCAATCAATCAAAGATTAAATCCATAGTAATTAAATTTTTATAATCTATTATATTGTGTTGTCTAAGTATATGTAAGAGAATGATAATCCCTTTCTTCATGATTAAGTACGAGCGTTAGCGAGTACTTATCATGAAGTAAGGGATTATCATTCTCTTACAAACTTAGAATATTGTAAAGTGCTCAAGGCTCAAATGATCTCTTGATTGGTTGTATTCAAGAATTAGTGTCATTGTCAGTGCAATGTTTATAATTGATGCATGACTTCCTTTTTCAGCATTTCATTTATGGATTAGTTTTAGTGATGTAAGGACATTCTTATAATTTGGGAAATATTAAAAAAAAAATGCGTTATAGACATTAGGTGACACAACAGTACAAAGAAAAGGTAGGAATTGTATATGTTTCCTGATTGGTAGTATGAATGTATATCATGTAATATTTTAGTGAGGAATTATCCTTTTTTTTATTTACAGTTTGAATAAATAACTATATTTGAGTTACAACTAATTTTATTTCACAGCCAATATTTTGGTCCAGCTTTTGAAATCAAATACTATTTCATTATGTCAGGGGAATGGTCAAATAAAATGCCTTTAAGTTTTGAATATATTCAAAACTTAAATTAAATTTCTATTTTTATTTTATTTTAACGGAATATTGGAAATAACTATTCTTCCCAACCGCTAGTCCAGTTATCAGAGTTTTGGAAAGCTAAAGATTAAGGTTGTTTTTGATTTTAAAATTTTTTTTTCTTTTTTTGCATTGCTTTGATATTGTTTAATTTTTTAGTAATTTGAAGTTATTAATATTTTTATAATAAGATTAAAGATACCAGTTTTACTGCACCAGTAGAATTTTTGATATTTTTGTTTCACAATTCAACTTTTAACCAGTTTCAATCATTGTGTGATAAATCCTTTCAATCTGATAAATGTGCTTCGGGCCAGTTGTAACTCATTTATAGAAACTCTTGTTTTGAACTGTAAATACCCAAATAATAGGATAATCCCTTACTAAGAACATGATTTACATTCATTCTTCACAATTAAGAGACATCAAATTCTACAATTTCATTGGTCGAGAGCACTTTGCTATATTCTAAGCTAGCCATGATATCCTGTCTCTTTAAATGAGTCATCTTCGTTTTACAATACAACTCTTAAACTTAAATTTTTTAACCACTGTTTTTTTCCAAGTTTGGCAGTCAATTTAATGAGTTTGATACATCAGCTACAATTAATTTGGACCCTAAAATTCTGAGATTTCTATTGACAGTCACAACCTTGGTGTCAAACATAGTACTGTTGAATTTGGTTCTGTTTCTCTTCCACTACTTATAATTTGTTATGAGACAGTACAAATTACAACCCCAAATGGACAATAAAGTTATTCAAATTAATTGAAGAGAATGAATAAAACTTATTCATGCAAGACCCTGTACTATCAACATACACATTGATTTTTTTTTTTTTTTTTTTTTTTTGGTGTTTTTATGCCACTTTTAAGCATCGCTTTTGTGCTATTTCGTGGCGGTCAGTTTTTATTGGTGGAGGAAGCTGGAGTGCCCGAAGAAAATCACCGACCTTCAATAGGAAAACTGACAATCCTAGTCTATTAAGATTGGAGTCGAGTGCACCTGCACGAGCGGGGTTCGCACTCCCAACCTCAGTGTTGACTGGCTAGTGATTACAGTAGTCACTACTTAGACCACTCGGCCACCGAGGCCCCTCATAGACATTGAAGACTTTCATTCTTTTCTATTATTAAGTTACTGAATGACCCTACAATACAGTTCAAATGACAACAAAACGCAAATAATTAAAAGGTTATAACAATAACAAACAAATTTCGATGGGAACTGTCCATAAGGAGAGAGTATGGAGGCAATGTATCATGACGCAATGTAAACTATGTTTAATGTGTATCTCTAATTGTCACCACGCTTACCATGGTGCTATCCAAAAATCTTGGTGAGAACACTGCTAAGCATACCTTCACTTGTAATTCAAAGTATCAGAAAATATGATGTAGGTGTCCGACAGATCCAAAAAGAACTCACACATTCCCGAAGAGTCTGAGGTATGTGTACAATTTTAAGACCCCCTTACCTCCATCAAAATGTGTACATAAACCATTGTCAGAATTCTTGACCACAGCGAACAAGTTTAACTATGAGCTATTGCTCACAAGTGATACCCCTGCTTTAGGTATTGGTAAACATTGATTTGAAAACAATTGATGTGAACATGCATCACAGAGTCATCTCCTCGTATATGTAAGAGAACTGTAATCCCTTTCTTCATGGTTAAGTACGAGCGTTAGCGAGTACTTATCATGAAGAAAGGGATAATCATTCTCTTACAAACTTAGAATATTGTAAAGTGCTCAAGGCTCAAATGATCTCTTGATTAGTTTTATTCAAGAATTTGTTTCATTGTCAGTGCAATGTTTATAATTAATGGATGACTCCCTTTGTAGGTATTTCATTTATGTATTAGTCGTAGTGATGTGAGGACTTACTTTTAGTTTGTGATATTCTAATAAATTGTCTTTTAGGCATTAGTTGACACAACGGTACAATGAAATGGTAGAAATTGTATAAGTTCCGTAATTGTGAGTATGAGTGTAAACTATGTAAAATTTTGGTGAGGAATTATCTTTTTGTTTATTTACATTTCAATTTAATAAATTCAAAATCAGAGTTACAACTAAATTGTATTCCACAACCAATTTTATTCCAGCTTTTTACATCAAATACTACTTAATTAACTAAAATTTAACAATTAAAAGATTCTTTTTTTTTTTTTTTAAATTCAAAAGTGACATTTGTAATTCAATTTCATGTATGTACCGGTATATTGGAAATGACTATTCCCACTAACTGCGGATACAGTAATCTGATTTTTGGTAAGCGTATTAGCTAAATATTTAGGTTAAATTTAATTTTAGAAGTTTTTTTTTTCTTTTCCTTCTTTCACATTGCTTTGATAATGCGTTTTTTTTTGTAATTTTGAAGTTCTAAATATTCACATAATAACATAAACGATACCAATTATACTGCACAAGTAAACTTCAAAATTATTTTGATTCTTTTGTTTTTTTCAAAATTCAACTTTCAATTTATAATCCTGTCAATTTGATAAATGTGCTTCTGGCAGTTGTGACTCATTTATATAAATTCTTTGTTTTAAACTGTAAATAGGCCTAAACAATAGGATAATCCCTTACTAAGAACATGTTTACATTCATTCTTCACAATTAAGGAACACCAAATTGTACACTTTCATTGGTCGAGAGCACTTTCCTATATTCTAATTGGTCAAGGTATCTAAACTTTTAGTTCTATTGTCCCACTGAATAAATACAATAGCTATTGTTCTCTGTGTAGTTTATTCACTGGGACCTTTAAATGTCTTCTAAGAGAAATCCATCACTTACTGATTAATTTACCTGAGTAAAAAAGTTATCTTCTAAGTAGATGAAAATACATGTATCAACTCACAAAACTGCATGTGATGTTGTATTTATTCAATATCTATAAAATATTTTCAATTATTCACTGTACACACTGATTCAAACATTAAAAGTTGATTTCTGACAAAATTTTCAACATTGTTCCTATTGAATTTTTTTTTTTTATGTGTTTGACAAATAAAAAACTGGAAAATGATTTTTTTTAAATTAAGGCCTTCTTAAATGTATTCTATAACTAAACAAAAACAAACAAAAAAGGTTTCGCTGAGCGCAGCCTGATACGACCGCAGAGGTTGAACCATGAACAGTTGGGGAAAGTTTGGACACAATATTCAAGCTTGATACTGTCTGAATTTGGATTGTGATCAAATTTTTTGATATAATATAGGTTTCTGACACAAAATAAATGTGGTCAAAGATCTTAAAAATTTGAAATGGGACATTTAATTTACCTAGTATGTATGGTTTGATATCCAAAATCTAACAACATGGTTAGATTCAGCATATAAGAAACACCAAAATTTAATTTTAGTTGAAATCAAACAAAGTTTAATTTTGGACCCTTCAAACCTTAATATGGACTAATTTGAAAACAGGGCCCAAAATAAAAAATCTAAATGCACAATAAGATTCAGCATATCATAGAGCTGCAATAATTCAGTTTTTGATGAAATCAAACAAAGTTTAATTTTGGACCCTTTGGACCACAATGTAAACCAATTTAAAAATGGGGCCCAATATCCAAAATAGTAATATAAGGTTGGAACCCCCCAAAATTAAAGACTTTAAATTAATCCCATTGAAATTGGTTAAGAGATTTGTATTTATTTTCAATTGAAGATTTATTGCAATTGCGCAATACTGTGCTCTTGCACAATACTTAGTTAATCTGTTATATATAATAATTTACACACCCTGTTTGGTGTGTATCTCCTGCCATATCAGTATTTGTTGCTTTTATATATAATCAGAAATAATCAATGTAAAAAAACCAAAAAATTATGAAACCTACCCCCCGAAAAATTTGTCCAGGTGAGCTAAAAAATATGAACCCCCCCAAAAAAAAACTAAAAAATTTTTTTTTGAAATTTTGAAGATTATTTTCTTTTCAGGAAAAATGTACAATTTCAGAGTTCCATAAACTTTAACACAAGTTATTGTCTGGAAACTAGAAAAATGCTTGTTTTTGGCCCCTTTTTTGCCCCTAATTCCTGAACGTTTGGGGCAATTACCCCCAAACTCAATCCCAGCCTTCCCTTTGTGATATGGAACCTTGTGGTACAATTTCAGAGAGATCCATACACTATAACACAAGTTATTGTCTGGAAACTAGAAAAATGCTTTAGTACCTGCTGATAAGGCAGCAAACAATGTTGTGATTGTTTGATGTAAATGTTGCAATGCCATGTTACGTGAAGAAATTTATTATTCTAACATTTTTTACAATAAGATACCTTGACAGCATTCTTACTGTTGCAAATCCTGAGTTTATCAAACATGATGAATGTATTTACTGTTGATAATCCAGAGTTTATCAAACATGATGAATGTATTTATTGGAAAGAGCTTGAGCTTAAAAAAGCTAATAACAGTTAATGTTGAACATTTTTAGACAAAACAGTTTTGTTACAAAAATATATGGCAAAAGAGACAATTTCAACTTTGAAATCCAAAACTTCCCTTTTTTAAATGGCAATATTCTATGGCATGTACACTACTTCTAGGGTTTGTTAAAGTATTTTCTATTGAAGTAGAATTTTATGCCAGAGTATACCATTGCATTAACCTAAAATTCAATTTTTACAGATATCCAAATATTTTGACTACTGTCAATTTTTTTAGAGTAGTTATCAGTATCTGTAATTTAAATCGTTTCTTGTCAAAAACTAATATTAGAAGTATTTCTCTTCCTACCTTCGATTCTTTTCCCAGGAACATAAATATTGAAAATTGATATATAAAATTTGGAAAGTTTACTTATTTGCCTGAATTTTGCTTACAAATACTATGATTTCATTCAAATTTTATGAAGAGAATTCATGAAATCTGATAAGAGTGTTGTTTTTAATGTTTTTTAACAGTAGTACTGTAAATTCAGAAATTATGGCAAGCATTTATTATTGCGATTATTCAAGAATGGACAAAAATGCAAGTTTAATTTATTGCGATTTTTGCGATTTTGAAAAAATCTGCATAAAGGTCTATGTTTCAGTTATCAGAATGAGAGCTCTTATTATTGCGATACTCACCCAGTCGCATTATTTGCATTAATAAAAACCTCGCAATAATTTCTGAATTTACAGTATCTAACCACAGCTGTAAATGTGGATACCTTAGCCAGCTTCCTATAGCAGCAAGTTGTTTTTACCCTGCTGTTTAAATTATGTGCTGTCTTTTAAAGCCTTGTTCAATTAGTGGTTCTGTTTTTGCAGCACTGTACATGTTTTATATTGTGTGGTTTACTTCTAGACAGGCAAAAAGGGAGGTTTGTGTGCACTTAAAACTGGTTTAACCCCACTAAAGTCTTTGCAGGTACAAAGTCAAGCTATCTGGACCATGTGTTGTTGTTTGTTGTTGTCTAGGTGCATCTTCTGTTTTGGAGGAGTCAGGTGTTGGTGGTTGGTGTGGACTGATGTACTCTCAAATATTTGTGATAATTCCTATCACCTTTTTATGCAATATTGACAACCCTTTTTATGCAATATTGACAACCCTTTTTATGCATTATTGACCACCCTTTTTATGCATTATTGACCACCATTTTTATGCATTATTGATTGAATATATATCAATTGTAAACAAACAGCACATATATTTCATTTTTGCATTCATAAACTAATGTATATTCAGTTAATATTGATTGTTTTTTATATTTGAACTGTAAGAGCAATTATTCTGTTACAAATGTATCAAAATATCAATAATAAACAATAATACTAATCAATTATCTATAATTTTACCTTTGATTACATTTTCCATTTTTGAATCAAATTTTTTAGCCTCTTGGAAACAATCTCTTGCTTTACTATAATCTTTCAGTCCTAGGTGTGCTCTTCCCATGTGAATGTGAGCTTTAATGCAGTTTGGTGATAACTAAGATAAAAGCATATTTAAGTTTAATTGTAGTATTCATTACACTGATTTAGTCTGGATCTATTATTCACATTTAAATTTGAACAGTCTAAATGCATGTCTAAAAACAGAAATTGACAGGTGAAGTTAATACATATAAGAAATATCTTGCCTTTTTTCAGCATTATTTAAATACAAAATTTTACAATTGTTTTCTAGGTCAATGGATTAAGAAACTATGCTCAAGGTCAAATGACATCTGTCTGAAGTTTATTTGTTTATTTGATCATAATTTTGTTGTCTCATTTTTTCAGATTCTCCTGGTGTAAGAACACATTATAATCATTTACAATTTAACATGGTTGAAAAATATAGCAAATTTCCAGACAAAAATTATTCTTATATTGACATCACCGAAAAATGAAAATGCTTCACAACAAAATTATAACCAGAAAAATGAAAATGCTTCACAACAAAATAAAACTTTGACAAAAGTTTTCTTTCGGACAGACAGAGTCGAGCGGTTACTAGACCTGCTTCTGCCTTCAGCGACACAGGTAAAAACTTAACATTGACAAATGAACAATGAAAATGAGGTCAAGGTCAGATGAACTCTGCCAGACATACATGTATGCCTTGCAATCATTCAATACTTGAACATAGTTTCTTATAGTGTTTTAAAGACCTAACCATGAATAAAAATAATAATCTTTATTTCAAGAGGGTAAGCTCAATTAGTACAAACACTATTCTACCTTCAGGCCCTCACACTTCACCCAAAATGTATCACACTAAATTTTACATAACCAAGATAACATTATATACTGTGGATTCATTTATTTTCGTAGGTACCAATTTTCATGGATTGAGGAAAACTTGCATTTTCATGGATATTTGATTTCGTGGTTTTGGCAGTCTGCATACAATCCAATAGAAAATTTGTAATTTGTTGAACATTTCAATTCGTGGTTCCTCTGTAACCACAATATCAACGAAAATTGGTATCAAACGAATAATAATTAATTCACAGTATTATACAGAAGAAATTGTTCATATAATACATTCATTTAATAATTCCTGGATAATACAGTAAAAACTTGAAACAATTTGATTTGAAAGTATTTATATTTGACATTTGATATCTTAGTGCTTCTGGAAGTTTATTTCATAAAGTTGGACCAGAGAATGCAAAAGACTTTTTAAATGTGTTTGTGACTGCCTTTGTATACTGAGTAATTGAGTTGTGTTTGATCTTAGTTGTATTCTATTTCTATTTGTTACATAGATCTTGTTCGACATATAATCTGGGACGGATCCATATAAGCATCTATGTACATATCTGTAACTCTTTTGGTAGTTGAAAAGATCCATAAATCTAAGCCAAGATAGATTTTTAAACAGTGTATCAGATGGGTTATCATAAAGTAGTTCAAGAATAATTCTTGCTGCCCTTTTTAGAAGTTTATCTATTCTACTAGTAAGTCGATCACTGGTATTTCCCCAAATTGTACAACAGTAATCCCAAATAGGAATAATGTATCCATTGAAGCACAATTTATGTGTTTAAAGTGGGAGTGATTTCTTGATTCTAGAATGAAGATTTAGCCTTGTACTGATTATTTTAGCACAAATATTCAATATGGAATGCTCACTCCAGATTATTGTCATTTAAAACCCCTAGAAGCTTTTTCATCCCTACATTTGTAATTTTCAACAGTCTTTGGTGCTTGCTACTTTCTGTCTAGAGCCAAAAACAATAGATGTAGTTTTAGTAAGATTGAATTACATCTTTTTTTTATTACACCATTCTTCAATATTATCTAAATCACACACAATACTTTTCTGGATGGCATTGAGATTGCAACTTGTGCAATGAATGGTAGTATCATCTGCATACAGGTCTGCATTAGATGAATTTATATTAAAAGGCAAGTCATTTATGAACAATAAAAATATAAGGAACCTAAGATTGAGCCTTGATGCACTCCAGATTTAAATTCAAGTGCCTTTGACTTGATTGTCAGGTAAACACTATCTGGCAGACATATAGACTTTGCAAGGATCCCATTTACCAAATATAGCTATCATATAACTCATAATAATGAGAAATTTACACGATAAAAAAAACTCCCCGGTATACAGTTTTTTAATATGTTGCTGAAAAATGCAAATGAGGTCAAGGACAATTGACACAAGACAGGTCTTCTATCTTCTGAAATATAAAGCTCTTAATTTTAAGCTGTTGCAGCTGCCAGATCAGCATCTTTTATGTCTTAAATTCTGCAACTTTTGTTGCAAGCGAGGCACAAATGAATAAACCAAAGGGCTCCCAAGAGCCTGAATCGCTCACCTTGTAAAAAAATATGCCATTTTTAGATTTTTTTTCTTCTTCCTTTATTGCAATCAATTATGTTTGCTTATTTGTAGATCTTATTTAGTGGCTATTTTATAATTCTTGTATCGATGATAATTTTTACTGTTTACAGTTTATACATATCTATTAGAGTTTTTGAGATAAAAATAAAAGAAGAATGTGTCGGAGGACACAAATGCCCCCGCTCAAGCTTTGCAATGAAAATGGGATGGACTGACAGAAAGATTGAAAGATGAAAGGACAGAAAGACGGAAAGACGGAAGGAAGGAAGGTCAAGGGTAACACCTTAATGCCCCGTTGCCTACGGTGGGGGCATAAAAAACCGTCATTTAATGGCAATCAATGCAATAACTAGTGTGATAATTTGGCCTTGATGACTTACTTGTAGATCTTGTTTTGCTGATCTTTTTTAATTTTAAAGTTTCTCTCTCAACTCCTATAGTTTTTAACAAAAATGCAATAAATGGATAAAAAACAGGGGAAAAAACTTCGCATCTTGAGTACAAAATTATAAGCCTGGTATCTTTGATAAGTTTTTCTATAAGGAGTCGATTGACAATTTCTACCATGATGACTGATTTGTAGATCTTATTGTGCTGAATATTTTAGAGTTTTTACTGTTTCTCTCTATCTATTGTAATTTGTACAATAACTGCAAATATGGAAAATAAATTGCTTCGCTGAGCACAGCTGGATACGACCGCAGAGATCCAACCCTGAACAGTTGGGGAAAAAATGGACACAATATTCGCGCTTGATACAGGTCTAAATTTGGATTGTAATTAAATATCTGACACAAAATAGGTTTCTGACACAGAATAACTGTAGTCAAAGAACTTAGAATTGGTAATATGATTTAAATTTATATTCAATTTATGCTTTTGTGCAATATACTATGCTGTTGCGTATTGACACCCCCTCTTTTTTGCCAAAAAAAATAATATTTGAAGAAATTTTCTTTTTAATTTCTGAAATCTGAAATGAGAAAATTGTCCCCCACAATTTCATATTTCCTCCCCAAACTTTGTTTTTCAATTCCCCCCTTTCCCTTATTCCAAAAAAAAATTCTTTCCTCATGATAAGGTCATAATCTCAATTCAAATTTCTAATAGAGTTTGCAACCATAATTACCCATTAAAATACATCATAAAAAGTCTTAAAATAGAAAATGACATACATATTCAAGGCTAAAATTAATATTAATTACTGTAACATTTAAAAATAAATTGACAGCTAATCACCTCAAGACAATACAGCATTTCTTATACATAATTTACAAGCAGTGTAAGGGAGGAAATCCAAAACATACACAGCATTGTATATTAAATGTGATTGGGTACCTCCCTTACACTGCTTTAAAATTGTCCATTACCAGGAAACCCTTGTTTTTCCCCTTTTTTTGCCCCTAATTCCTAAATGGTTTGAGCCATAACCCCCCCCAAAGTCAATCCTAACCATCCCTTTCTGGTATGGAAACTTGTGGTATAATTTCAGAGAGATTCATACACTTAAACACAAGTTATTGTCTGGAAACTACAAAAATGCTTATTTGGGCCCTTTTTTTGCCCCTAATTCCTAAACTGTTGGGACCATAATCCCCAAAATCAATCCCGATCTTCCTTTTGTGGTTATAAACCTTGTGTTTAAATTTCATAGATATCTATTAACTTATACTAAAGTTATTGTCCGGAAACCAACTGTCTTCAGACGACAACGACAACAAAGACAACGTGATACCAATATACGACCACAAAAATTTTTTGCAGTCATATAAAAATCATCTTTCAAGTGCAAAAGCTCCTCTCAGGGGTCAATTGACAATTTCAACCACGTTGAATCTTTTGTTGATCTTAATTTGCTGTACATTCTTGCTAAATACTGTTGCTTTCTATCTTTCTTTGCTTCTGCAAAAATAAACTGTTGACAGAGATATGTCTCGCCTATCGGCATAAAATTCAGAAAAAGGCAATCTGATGGACAGCATATTATTATGCATATTAATTCAGTCATTGGACCATGATCTAGTGGGCAGGGCCTGAAAATGGTCGACAAACTGAGATGAACAGACAGTAATGTAACTTTATAGAAAATATCATTGTTTATTGTAAATAGTTCCTATCACTTTAACTTGAGCAGAAAAACTTAACATTGAAAATTGCTAATCAATTCAAAGTCACTGGACCATGACAAAAGGGGCAGGGCCTCGAAATAGTCATCAAACTGATATGAACTGATAGTAATGCAACTATCATACAAAATATCATTGATCTATCACAAGACTAGATCCTATCAAACTAACTTAAGCAGAAAACTTAACATTGAAAATTACTTATTAATTCAAAGTCACTGGACCATTTCCTAAGGGGCAGGGCCTAAAAATAGTTGTCAAACTGATATGTGCTGATATTAATGCAACTTCATAGTAAATATCAATGATCTATCACAATTAGTTCCTATCAAACTAACTTAAGCAGAAAACTTAACAATTGTTGACGCAGTCGCCAGAAAACCAATTCCTATGTCTCGCTTCCGCAGGCGAGACATAAATCATAAAATGGGTGAAAATGGCAATAACTCCTACAAAGTCAGTTGACAATTTTGGCCATGATGACTTATTTGTAGATCTTATTGTGCTTTACATCTTTACTATTAAAATTTCTCTCTATATCTATAAATGGTTTTTGCAAAAAAGAAAAAATGGATAACAATCATTATTCAAGGGCAATACTAACTCCTATAAGTGGTCAATTGACAATTTCAGCCAAGTAGACTTCTTTGTAGATCTTATTTTGCTGAACAATTTTGCTTCAAAAATTTGAATCAATCTATTGTAGTTTCTACAAAAAACACAAAAAATGAGTAAAATTAGTCTTTCAAGGGCAATAATTCCTATTGGGGTCATTTTCAATTTCTGCTTCATTGACTTATTTGTAGATCTGATTGTCCTGTTCATTTATACTGTTTAAATTTCTCTCTATCTGGTATAGTTTTCAAGATAATAACCAAAAAATAGCAAAATTTCCAAAAAATTGACATTTCAGGGGCATTAGCTCCAAAATTGTTTGTTTGATTTTTCAGAAAATTCCACAAGATATAGACCTTGACCTTCTGATCAATTCCACCTTTGTTAGATTTACACTAACTGCTTTAGTTTTTGAGATATAAGCAAACAAGAATGTGTCCCCAGTACACGGATGCCCCATCCGCACTATCATTTTCTATGTTCAGTGGACCGTGAAAATGGGGGAAAATCTCTAATTTGGCATTAAAATTAGAAAGATCATATCATAGGGAACATGTATTCTAAGTTTCAAGTTGATTGGACTTCAACTTCATCAAAAACTACCTCGACCAAAAACTTTAACCTGAAGCGGGACGAAAGGACGAACGGACGGACGAATGGACGGACAAACGAACGGACGGACGGACACACAGACCAGAAAACATAATGCCCATAAATGGGGCATAATAAATGGGGCATAATAAAAACTTCAATTTACTAAAAATTAACATTTCAGGGGCAATTACTCCAAAATGGGTAGTCCAATTATTCTGAAAAAAATCCTAGTCAATAAAGATTGGAGACCAACAAACCAGACACAGGAAGGGTTTCAAACTAACAATCTGTGTGTTGACAGACTAGTGATCAACATGAATGAACAACCTAGACCATTAGGCAACCGAGGCCCTTTTTAATAATGAAGAAGCTTCTGTTCAAGTTTTTTCCATCTTTTGATAAAATACAAAAAAAATAATGGGGGAAAAAGTTTTACTCTTGATTTATTGATAAAATTCCATGAAGGTTTGAAAAAGGTTATTGATGTTTTAAAAACTTTAACTCTACACTGTATCTAAATGTTTATCAAAAATATACAAAGTCCATTCATCTGTTAAATACAGAAAAAAATATTTTTTTGTTCTTCAGATGTTATCTCTTAATCATCTTTAAAAACTTCTATTAAGCTTTGACTGATATCTTAAAAACTTCAAATCCAAACTAAATCTAAATGTAAGGGGCAAAATATAAATAAATACATCTATTAGCAAAAATTATCGGTAAACTACAGAAAAATAGGGGGGAAAAATAAATGTGTTCAAAGCTTTGCTCTGGATGCATAAAGTTCCATGATGGTTTGTAAGAGTTATTGATGTCAAAAAACATTGTCACTTGACTGTATCTATTAGTGTCAGACATTTTTTAAATACATTTTGGTATATTCAATTAAAATTTAAACCAATTCAACAGACTTTTCAGGAAACTTCAAGTCAATTTAATCTGACTACCAGATGCCAATACAATGCTAAACCAAAAATTTTCTATTTATGCTATGCACAGTTGCTGAAAGGTAAGTCACATAAATATTCCAATATTCTAAATAATGAAAATATAAAATCCAGTTTTGTTACCTATTGACCCAGCTAGACTCATTAAAATGGAGTATACCTACAACTCACCAATATTGTATCATATGCCAAATTTCTCATCAGTGTAATGATAAGTCGTTGATAAAACATTCAGATATGACATATTATAATAAGAGCAGGTATTATTATTCAGAAATGTTGCATATTTGCATACAAAAAATACATAAAATTTTCATGATAAACTGGCTAGCGGAATTGTTTCAATCTTACCAAGCACTTCCCTTTATGACCCTTAAAGAAACTCACTTCTGATATTTAACCAAGTCACTAGAAAAAGCCTGAAACCATGTTGTCTTTTTGTTAGAATTCAAAAAAACATTTTCTTCGTTTATTTTTTTATATACATTACAAACATGACAAAGGTAAGTAGGTTTTTTCTAAATATTTGTTCATGATTACAAAAAATTGCTTTGCAAAATTAGTGAGATTGATTCACACAAATCAGCATAAAATTATTTACCCTTAAAGCCCAATCACAGTCTGTTAATGCTTCTCTGTATTTCTCTATTTTAATCAGAGTCTGAGCTCTGTTTGTATATAACACTGTAATGTCTTTTATCTGGTCCAAAGCCTGAAATCATAAATGTACAAACAATGTAACAGAAATATTAACAGAAGTTCCAATAGCATGCATGCATCACTCACTTCAAGTCACTTGCATTTTATTTCTGTGCAATGTCACGATCATCAGGTGTTTTGTTATTGATAGAGAAAACTTGAATTTCTGATTCCACAGCATGAATTTGAAAATGGCTCTGGTCAAATGAACATCAGTATTATATACATGTATGCATGAAGTTTATTTGATGCCTTAACTCAAGATCAATCAGATTTTTTCATTTTGCATTAACATTTTCTTCTACAATCATTTTCTTTTATCAGACAAATCCTGATAATTCATAATGATCATAATTCTTAATCATTTACAGCATTTAAATTTCCAAGTTGAACTCTTGGTGTAAATTTTAAGTTTTTGTTTTTTCTCCAGAGTGACATTATTATAATCTACCTAATCTGCTAAAATACAGGTCTTAAGGAAGTTAAAAAGAAAAAGAAAAAGAACATTATAAACAAGTGGCTTATTTTGTAAATGAGAAGTTAAAAGTAGGGCACATACTGGACATTTAATGATACTGGCCACACTATCAAAGCATCATCTGTGCTGTGAGCCAGCAAATGTGACTTAATCATCAATAAATTAAAATTTTTACCTTATAGTTATATCTTTTCTCTTCACATGTTTTATTCAAAGCAATTCTTTGAACCTCCCTTTCAAAGTATTCAAAGAAATATACAGATGCCACTTGAAAAAAATATACTTTTGTAGATCTTATACCAAAATGTAATTGTTATCTAAATGCATATGAAGCAGGAACAACAAACAGTTCAGTAAACTTTTGTAAGTAATTGTCTCGTTGGCAATTGGACATTTCTTCTGATCCCATTTTAAACCTTATTTACTCCACAAACTGAATTAAAACAGCCACCATTCTTATTGGGGAGGGGGTTCAATTGTCTATAGTAGGGGGTCAAAATATCCTGGCCAAGAACAAGTGATGAAACATCTTTTCCAACATATTTTATTCATACCATATTCTTATTGAATCATTAAAACCACAGCTAAGAAAAAGTGTTGGAACATCCCCTTTAGATATCAGAATTTCAAATAGTCAAAACATTTAAGCTACTTGCCCTAAATATTATGCTTCATTAAGTATCTAGAATGAAAAATGTATGTTGAAAAAAATTTAATAACAATTTTTCTCGTCCATGGTATTTTGACCCCCTTACCCTTCCCCTATTAGGTCAAAATTTTAATTTATGATAGCATTTGCACAACTTTAAAAAGTTATAATGCTGCATTAAGTATCTTGAATGAAATACATATGTTGAAAAAGATTTTATAAAAAAATTTCTTAGCCATATTATTTTGACCCCCCTGTCACTGAAAATTGAACCTCTCCCCTATTAGGTCAACATTTTAATTTATAATATCATTTACACTATTTACCTTGATACCTCTGCTGGTGAACTATAAGTCCCTGAGGGTATCATGAGCCCAGTAGTCGGTACTTCGGTACTGACATGATTAATAACAAACCTTTCTAAAATTGTCAGTTTATAAATTTTGAAATTATGAAGAAACTAAGGTTTCAACTCCCTCAGGCAAAGTGAACCTTAGATGGATTTCTCTTTTTATTAAGGTCATTTTTATCATATAACTCTTCAACTGTTTCAGTTCTTATACATCCTTGGCTTTCAAATATTCGGCTTTGAGCGTTCCTGATGAAGATACATGAAATTTATAAAGTGTTGTCTTCATTTTTTTTTAACTAAACATAATGCTACAATAAGTATCTTGAATGAAAAACATAAGTTGGAAGAAATTTAAATAATGTAATTATCTACATATACCATTATATTATGTTCCACTTATATCTCAAACGAATAAACATAAGATATTGATTAAATACTATCAAAATTTCTTTTTTTTTAAACTGTAGATTTTCAAATTTCAAGTGCAATAAATCTGGAACCATGCAATAAATTATAGTTTTGTAAATTTGATCCAATCTGAGTTATGGTTAACAACTTTTTACAAAGTGAAAAGAAGTTCTGTAGAAAACAAAAATTTTGTATAATTTAGACTTTCCAAGGATCATATCTCAAGAAAGAGAAATATCTTGGAACCGATGAAATATGAGGAATATGGCCATCAACCTCTAAATAGGTTCAAATTGAATATAAGAATACTTTTAATAGAAGCCATATTTTTCATCTCATCAAAACCACATGTAGAAAACGCTCTGTGTGGCATAATTTCTGATAAGTTTCTAATAAAATGCTCGCAGGGCACAGCTTTATATGACCGCAGAGGTTGAACCCTGATCAGTTGGGGCAAGTATGGACACTACATTCATACTTGATACAGCTCTGAATTTGGATTGTGATTAAATATTTGACACATCATAGGTTTCTGACACAGAATAAATGTGGTCAAAGAACTGAAAATTTTGATATTGGACTTTTACCTATTATGGTCCAATATCCAAAATATAAATACACTGTTAGATTCAGCATATCAAAGAACCCCATATTTTAAATTTTTGTTGAAATCCAACATAGTTTAATTTTGGACCCTTTGGACCCCAATTTGGACGAACTTGAAAATTGTACACAAAATCAAAAATCTAAATGTATGCTTAGATTCAGCATATCAAGGTACCCCAAAATTCAATTTTTGTTAAAATCAAACTAAGTTTAATTTTGAATACTTTGGACCTTAATGTATCCAGTTTGAAAAACGGGCCAAAACTCAATAAAATGCTCCGCTAGAGTGCATTGCAATGACTGCAGAGGTCAAACCCTGATCAGTTGGGGCAAGTATGGACACTACATTCAAACTTGATACAACTCTGAATTTGGATTTTGATTAAATATTTGACACATCATAGGTTCCTGACACAGAATAAATGTGGTCAAAGAACTGAAAACTTTGAAATTGGACTTTCCCTTTTATGGTCCAATATCCAAAATCTAAATACACAGTTAGATTCAACATATCAAAGAACCCCATATATTCAATTTTTGTTGAAATCCAACAAAGTTTAATTTTGGACCCCGATTTTGACCAACTTGAAAGCTGGGCCCAAAATCAAAAATCTAAGTACACAGTTAGATTCAGCATATCAAAGAACCTCATATATTCAATTTTTGTTAAAATCAAACAAAAGTTTAATTTTGGACCCCAAATTGGACCAACTTGAAACTGGGCCCAAAATCAATAAATTGCTTCGCTGAGCGCAGCTGGATACGACCGCAGAGGTCCAACCCTGAAAAGTTGGGGCAAAAATGGACACAATATTCGCGCTTGATACAGGTCTGAATTTGGATTATAATTAAATATTTGACACATAATAGGTTTCTGACATAGAATAACTGTAGTCAAAGAACTTAGAATTGGTCATATGATTTGAATTTATATTCAATTTTTTTGTTTTTTTGCAATACACTATGCTGTTGCGAATTGAACCCCCCCCCCACAAAAAAAAAAAAATTTTATCCCTTTTTTTTTGCTTTTGAGCAATACACTATGCTGCTGTGTTATCGATTTAAATACATCATAAAAGTCTTAAAATAGAAAATGACATGGCTAAATTTAATATTAATTAATAGAAACTTCTAAAAATAAATTGACAGCTATAAATCACCCCAAGTCATCTACATTTCTTTTCACATAATTTACAAGCAGTGTAAGGGAGGTAATAGAATCATACACAACATTTTTCTTTAAATGTGTTTGGATTACCTCCCTTACACTGCTTTTAAATTGTCTTAATTGTCCATTAACCAGGAAATCCTTGTTTTTCCCCCTTTTTTGCCCTTAATTCCTAAATGGTTTGAGCCATAACCCCCCCAAAGTTAATTCTAACCATCCCTTTGTGGTACAGAAACTTGTGGTATAATTTCAGAAAGATTCATACACTTAAACACAAGTTATTGTCTGGAAACTACAAAAATGCTTATTTGGGCCCCTTTTTTGGCCCCTAATTCCTAAACTGTTGGGACCATAACCCCCAAAATCAATCCCAACCTTCCTTTTGTGGCTATAAACCTTGTGTTTAAATTTCATAGATTTCTATTTACTTATACTAAAGTTATTGTCCGGAAACCAACTGTCTTCGGACAACGACGATGACGATGTGATACCAATATACGACCGTGGTCGTTTAAAAATTTAAATACATGTTTAGATTCAGCATATCAAAAAAACCCTTGAATCCAATTTTTGTTAAAATCAAACAAAGTTTAATTTTGGACCCACTGGACCAATTTGAAAACCGGTCCCAAAATCAAAAATCTAAATACACAGTTAGATTCAGCATATCAAAGAACACCAATAATTCAATTTTTGATGAAATCAAACAAAGTTTAATTTTGGACCCTTTAGACCTTAATATGGACGAATTCAAAAACAGAGCCCAAAATCCAAATTCTTAATACATGGTTAGATTCAGCATATTTAAGAACCCCAAGAATTCAAGACTTTGAATTAAACCCAATTGAAATTGGTCAAGAAATAAGCGATTTATACAAAGTATTACAAAAGTATTGTTTTTGGCCCCTTTTTCTAAACAGTTAGGGTCATAACCCCCAAAATTAATCCCAACCTTCCTTTTATGGTATGGAACCTTGTGGTACAATTATCTAGTGAACTAGTTATTGTCCAGATACCAGAAAATGCTAGTTTTTTGGCCTCTTTTCAGCCCTAATTCCTAAACAGTTTGGGACATTACCCCAAAATCAATCCCAACCTTCCCTTTGAGGTATAGAACCTTGTGGTAAAATTTCATATTAATCCATACACTTATACACAAGTTATTGTCCTGAAACAAGAAAAATGCTTGTTTTTGGCCCTTAATTACTAAACAGCTATGACAATAACCCCCAAAATCAATCCCAACCTTTCTACTGTGGTATGGAACTTTGTGCTACAATTTCATAGAGATCCATACATATATACTCAAGTTATGGTATGGAAACCAAAATGTCTTCGGATGACAAAGAAAAATGCGTTTTTGGCCCCTAGTTTCTAAACAGCTAGGACGATAACCCCCAAAAGCAAACCCAAACTTCCTATTGTGGTATGGAACCTTGTGCTACAATTTCATAGAGATCCATACACTTTTACTCAAGTTATTGTCTGGAAACCAAAATGTCTTCGGACAACAAATGTCTTTGGAACGCAGATGTCTTTGGACGACAAATGCCTTCGGAGGACGACTCAGACATCGCCAAACGCATAAAAATTTGAAAATGTGACTTTTCATAGTTTTACTGGGAACATTATGCCATCAATGCAACAATATTTCCACCTAATCAACATTAAATGAGTATTGTTTGTATGGGGTCTCCCAATCATCAATCCTGAATTGTTTCAAAATGTTTCACCTAGTAGAGAAAAATATTTTAGAAAATAGGCCAATCAGAATAAACGATTGCCTCTGGAGGCCTTGTGTTTGTCCCACTTTCTGACTAACTACAACATTGGTTTTTAAAATTAAAGGCTCCAGAAACCCTGTGTCGCTCACTTAGGTCTATTTGCATCTTCAACGATGAGCACTCTCCAACATTGTGGTCTAGAATAGAATTCATGACAAAAAAATCTTTTTTGTTTATCCTGAATTGCTGATTTTTTTTTGCCCAAAACACCAAAAAGGGTAAACAATCGTCATTTAAGGACAATCACTCCTATACAGAATCTACTAATGATTTCAGCAAAATTTAACTTATTTGTATATCTTGTCTTGCTGAAGATTTTTGCTACTTAAAGTGTCTTTCTATCTTTTATAGTTTTCAAGATAATAGGCAAAAAAACCTAAAATATTGGTAAAATCGTTATTGAAGACCAAGAACTCTTAAAAAGAGTCGACTGATGATTTCTGCTATGTTGACTTATTTGAAGATTTGGTCATGCTGATCACTTTTGCTATTTAAAGTGGCTATATATCTATCTATAATAGTTTTCAAGATAAGAGGCAGAACACTAAAAATGGGTAAAAAAAAACATTAATGAGCAATAACTCCAATAAGGAGTGAACTGATAATTTCAACCATGTGAACTTATTGTAGATCTTGTCTTGCTGATCATTTTTGCTTTTTTTAGTTTCTATCCATCTATTATAGTTTTTTCAGATATTAGGCAAAAACGCAAAAAAATTATAAAATAGTCATTGAAGGGCATTAACTCCAATAAGGGGTCAGACGATTTCAACAATATAAACTAATTTGTAGATCTTTTCTTGCTGATCATTTTTGCTTATTTAAGGTTCTATCTATCTATTAGAGTTTTTTCAGAAATTAGGCAAAAAAAAAAACTGCAAAAAAAATAATAAAAATCTTCATTAAAAGACAATAACTCCAATAAGGAGTCGTCTGAAGTCTCGACCATGTTGACTTATTTGTAGACCTTGTCGTCCTGATCATTTTTGCTGTTGAAATTTCTATTAACTATTAAAATTATCAAGATAATAGGCAATAAAAAGATGCGCCATGAGCGCATGATACGCCCATCGCTTTTTCAAACAATAAAGTTCCATAACTCCTCAATGTCATATCAGAAATTTATAAAAAAAACTAAAGGGAGGTTATTCTAATAGATTTAAACCAGTCACCAAAGTTTCATGAAAACTGCTCAAAGAATTTTTAAGTTATTGTCCGAAAACTGGAAAAATCATCCCTTTATATGAATAAAATCTCATAACTCGGAAACGTAAAATCTAAAATTTATAAAATTCGAAAGGGAGCTTACGTCAATAGATATAAACAATTCACCAAAGTTTCTTGCAATTTGGTGAAAGTGTTTTTGAGTTATTGTCCGAAAACTGGAAAATCCCCCTTTTTTAATGAATAAAACCCCATAACTCAGAAATGTAATATCTAAAATTCATGAAAATAGAAAGGGAGCTCACATCAATAGATATAAACAATTCCCCATAGTTTCTTGCAAATTGGTGAAAGTGTTTTTGAGTTATTGTCCGAAAAACTGGAAAATCCCCCTTTTTAATGAATAAAACCCCATAACTTGGAAACGTAGAATCTAACATTTATAAAAATTGAGAGGGAGCTCAGGTCAATAGATATAAACAATTCACCAAAGTTTCATGCAAATTGGTAAAAGCGTTTTTGAGTTATTGTCTGACATGTTGACGATGGACAGACAACGATATACCATAACATGTCCCATAAACGGTCGTATAAAAATGAACAAATTTGTAAAATTAATAATTTAAGGGCAATAACTCCTGTGATCAGAATTTTTTCTTATATATTTTGATATAAATGGACAATAGTTACATCTAATCATTCTGCACATTTTTGAACATGTTTGGTTAAATTTGGCCCAGTAGTTTCAGAGGATAAAATTTTAGTAAAAGTTAAAGACGATGGACGATGACAACGGATGCCAACTGATGATAAAAACTCACTTGGGAGCTAAAAAGTTAGATATAAAAATATATTTTGCATTTTATTCATAAATGTTTTTGGCAGTCATTATTACACTTTTACATTGACAGCAGCAATCACAGGCCATACATAGGGTTGCATGGAAATTCTGTGCAACCATGTGTCTTGCCTGTGATTGCTGCTGTCAGTGTAAAAGTAAATGTATATATATATATACAATGAACCCCCATACTATCTTCAGTGGTTTTTAGTGTATGGTAAGCAACAAAACTGACTTGTACTGAAAGATGAAGAGCAAACACCTAAATCACTTTGCCACCATTAGGCCAATATCATATATATTTAATTTGATTCTTTATGTGAGACACTTAATGTAATATTACAATGGTTAATATCCTCAGTTCACTACTGGTTTTCAATAGGGTTCCTGTTACCCAATCTTTGGTTTTTGGTGTACTATTTTGTGAACTGTCTTTAGTTTTTTTATTGTTTTCTTTTTGGCCATCTACTTTTAATCAACTTATGGTTTTTAATCAACCCCTTGGTATCTTCTTCCTGTTTTCAACTAAGAAATTCAGAAAAATCTAAACAGTGCTATGTCAAGTAAGAAAAGTTGCAGACAGTATGTCTTTCTATATTAGTAATCTGATTGCAATGTTCCCCTCATTCCACAAAATGATCTTTAAAGTTGATATAAACACCACATCTTTTATGGAATTCTAAAATTCAACTTCAATTAGAAAAGAACGGGAAAAAAATTAATAATTAAAATAAAGCTTAACTCAAATCCTCAGAGCTAGCTCAATTTGCACAATGCTTATCCATGTCTGGTCGTATCAAAGTTTCTGCACATACATGTATGTATATAAAAATCAGGAGATGTGGTATGATTGCCTTTGAGACAACTATAAAAAAACCAAATGACATTAGAATGTAAACAACTACAGGTCAATGAACCGAAATCACCCTGTATAACCCTGATACAAATGAATCCCGACGTTGACCCATTCGAAGCTATAATCAGGACAACATTTTGGATGACAACAATTTCGAATGCCATTCTAGAACTTAAGTGAGTATATATCAATGTGTACATGAACATGGTAGTTTATCTAATCAATTATAAAGTTGTTGTAAGTTTCAGATTTTGTAAAAAACGTTAGATAAAAATGCTAGATGCAAAACGCACAGACATGGTGCAATTTTTAACCAGATTTTCGAAGGAAAAATCGGTGATTGATTTGGGATTGTACGGCAGGTGGGCGGGTGGGCGGGCAGCTGCCAAACAGTGTACGTTCATTAACATGCAAACGCTTTGTCGAATTTTTTTTCAAATTTTGATATGTTGTTTCCTGTGACTAAATGGTCTTGGGGTTCTTTGATATGCTAATGATAACAATGTTATTAGATTTTGGATATTGGACCATAATAGGTAAATTTCCGATTTCAAATTTTTCAGTTCTTTGACAACATTCATTTTGTGTCACAAACCTATACTGTGTCAAGTATTCAATCACAATCCAAATTCAGAGCTGTTTAAAACTTAAATGTTGTTTCCATACTTGCTCAACTGTTCAGGGTTCGACCTCTGCAGGAAAATTCGGTTTGCTGTCACTCTGACAGCCTCTTGTCTACATTTTATGAGGTAAACATTGTTCAATACCTTTTCATACATCAACTTTTGTGTAGCAACACTTTAAGCAATGATAAATAACTACACGTAAAATTACCACATGCCTTCAAATGTTCCCTAGAAACCCAAATAAACATGATATCGTTCTACATAAGTTCATCTTATACTGTCAATTTCTTTGCTCTTTTACAAATAATCACTGTACAATTCGTTGACAAAAACTGTCACAAATCCCTGTATTTTTAATGCATTCTTGATGGCAGCAGCACCTTTTTTTCTGTGTTTTATTGTAAATTTGCATCTGTAACTCTTGTCGAAGTAGTCAACCAGGAAATTATCAGTCATCCAGAGCCATAATTGAAATGTTTTATCTAGCGCACATCTGAAGGCAATTTTTTATTGAAGACTAGGAATTTCCACGTTATTCCAGATGAAATAAAGTTAAATAAATGTGGATAGTGTCCACATGTGGACACAGATGATGCCCTCGCTTGCATATCATATAGTTATAAAGGGACATAACTGAAGAACGGTAAAAGTGAAGCTACCCAAATTTGAACTTGATCTGAGTTTTGTGGTAATAAGCATTGTGTGTAAGTCTCATAACATTTGGTTAAGGCTAACTTAAGTAGAGACAGAAACTAAAAATTCAGCAATTTTTCTATTTGTAAACACGCATAACTCTAGAACGGTTGTGTATAAGTTTTATAACATTTGGTTCAGACAAACATCAAGTTAGAGAACGGAAACGAAAAATTCAGCAATTTTTCTGTTTATAAAGGGACATAACTCAAGAATAGTAAAAGTGTCGCCACCAAATTTTGTACTTAATCTGTATTATGTAGTAATAAGCATTGTGTATAAGTTTCATAACATTTGGTTGAGACAAACTAAAGTTAGAAAACGTTAAAACAAAAAATCTGTACTTGATCTTAGTTTTGTGGTAATGAATATTGTGTATAGGTTTCATAATGTTTGGTTGGGGCAAACTTAGGTTACAGAATGGAAACTAAAAATTTTGCAATCTTTCGATTTATAAAGGCGCATAACTCAATAATGGTTAAAGTGACACTACCCAAATTCAACTTGATCTGTGTTTTATCAGTGGAAGTCAAAATTAAACATTGCAACTATAATCATGGACAAAGGAAGATAACTCCAATTTTAAAAATTACTTGATATATAGAAGAAAATAAAAATTTTGCAATTTTTCCATTTATAAAGGAGCATAACTCTAGAATGGTTAAAGTGACGCCACCAAAATTCAAACTTGATCTGTGTTTTGTGGTAATAAGCATTGTGTATAAGTTTCATAACATTTGGTTGAGGCAAACTTAAGTTAGAGAACGGAAACTAAAAATTTTGCAATTTTTCCATTTATAAAGGGGCATTACTCTAGAACGGTTAAAGTGAAGCCACCAAAATTCAAACTTGATCTGTCTTTTGTGGTAATAAGCATTGTGTATAAGTTTCATAACATTTGGTTGAGGCAAACTTAAGTTAGAGAACGGAAACTAAAAATTTTGCAATTTTTCCATTTATAAAGGGGCATAACTCTAGAACGGTTAAAGTGACGCCACCAAAATTCAAAGTTGATCTGTGTTTTGTGGTAATAAGCATTGTGTGTAAATTTCATAACATTTGGTTGAGACAAACTCAAGTTAGAGAACGGAAACCAATTTTGGGACGTACGGATGTATGTTCGTACGTAGACGGACAAATGCCCCCCGCTGCGGCGGGGCAAAAAAAAATATATATTACAGCCACTAAAACTTCAATATCTCTTACTTTCATTATTTTTAGGCTCTCTCAAATGCAGATGTTGGTCCAAGTTCGCCTAAACGAAAAATAACCAGATGAGCTTGCTGAACATTGTTTGCTGAATGCATTAGATGACGAGTCAAGTCCTTTCAAACTGTTTTATAGTCAATTCTTATCTTGTGTTTTTAAACCACCATCTTATGTTGGGTATAGGATTGACTTGCAAACATGTTTAACACTGCCGCATTATTATTTACCAGTATCATTGACAGGGGCGGACCCATATATTTTTCAGGGGAGTGTCACCAATACTCACTTTCAAAACGTTTCCTTTTTCTTTTATAATAAAGGTCATGAAAGTAGCAACAAAATGGTAACCCATAAGTTACAAAATTGATTAAAATTTAATTTTTCTTTGATGGCTGCGAGCAAAAGAGCCCATGAATTTCTTAGTGTAAACATAATGCAAGTCCAAACCAAAAGGGTTTACTGGATTATAGGAAAATCAAGGTCATACCTTGGTCTTTTTTCCGAACGGAAATTCAATGGCTTGATTAGAGAGTGCCCTCTAAACTGTAAGAACCCTTGCAACAACTCTTTGAGGTGTCCATAGGGGCATTTTGCGAGGCTAAATTACATTTTCCAGTGGCAGTCCAACCTCAAAAATTCATCCCGACCAACCCTTATTATAGGGCCTACATATTGTATTTATTGTTAATTTGTTCACGTCCTGAACATGCATGACATGTTTGCCATAGGACACTAAGAAAACAACAACCAATCAATCATAATGCACGTGCATCAGTGCTAATCCATAAAGTTATTTCTGTCCTATTTTTTTTAAAATAAGTTCAAAAGAAGCTCAGGAATCTGAGCTTCCTATTTAAATGCTGACATTCTCAACTGCATGGTTACACTCGTGCTGACTATTTCAAATATGGCAGATGTTTGGAAATTCAAACTTTTTGTGTTTCTAAATGCTTTCAGTTGCTGACTTCGGTTATGTTGGTTTTGTATTTGGCCAGAAATACAACCACACTTTTACTTCGAATGATAAATCACTCGGGTTAATCAAGAAAAAGTTTAGGTTTTCGATTACTAGTTTAACGCATGTGTCTGTGTTCTTGATATTCACCCGAAAAAACAAGAGCAATAACAAGTGTCCATTAAGAGCAGTTGGTTCTTCAGATTGGTGCTGATGATTTTTCATGAAGAAAAGGGGGTAAAATAAGTAAGAAGTCAAAATTTGAATGAAATCAATATACTGTAGCTAATAATAATAAGAACGAATGATGAATCATTTGGATTTTGACATTACAGTAGCAAAACATTATAATGTTCGGGGAAATTAAGCAATAACGTTTATATCTTGCGCCCATTACCATTACATTTCCTCGAAAAAATCTTTACATTTGTGCACAGATTTTTATTACATTTGCGCGATTCATTTTACAGGTAAAACAAGGAAATTAGATATTCCATTTCTTCATGGTCCTAGGTTTAGCATAACGGTTTTCAATATCTAAATTAGATAAGGTACTTCTCATCGAATTCATTTTTGGACGAACATTTTCGGTGGTCAGTTTATAAAGAAAATTTGGCATTCGTTACAAGAAAGTTAGGACATAGAAGTTAGATTTTTATACTATTCCCATCCCATCCAACCCAAATAACCTTCATATATACTACAAGTACTTACTCAGTTCGTATTTACTTGCGCATATTGAATTTTGATGCGTTTATATATATATAAAAATGAGGAAATGTGATGATTGCAAATGAGACAACTATCCTCCAGAGTTAAAATGAAGTGTTAGTAAGCACATACGGGCCACCGTACGGCCTTCAACAATGAAAAAAACATTTCGTATAGTCGGCTATAAAAGGCCGCGACATGAAAACTGTGAAATAATTAAAACGAGAAAACTAATGGCCTCATTTATAACAAACTAATTTACGAAAAACCATATATAACAACAAAAACCACTGTACTACAGACTCCTGGCTTGGAACAGGCACACAAAAAATTTCAAAGGCAGGATAAACGTGTTCTATCGATAGGGAAAGGAAATCCATCGTTCATATAATATAATATATTTATATTTTTTAAGATGTGAGTTGATGCAACTTCACACAATGACTTAATTTATATTCAGTAAAATTAGGAAACAGAATACAATATTCGCACTTAGAATAGAGAAAGGAAACAGGGAATGTGTCAAAGAGACAGCAACCCGATTAAAGAGCAGAACACAGCCAAAGGCCACCAATGGGTCTTCAACGCAGCGGGAAAATCTGCACCTTGAGGCGGACTTCAGCTGGCCCCTAAACAACAATGTATTCTAGTTCAGCGAAATGAACGCCACACTAAAGTCTGAAACATACAAATGAACCAAAACTAAAAAACACACAAGACTAACAAAGGCTAGTTCCTGACTTGGGACAGGCGCAAAAATGTGACGGGGTTAAACATGTTTTCTGAGATCTCAACCTCCCCCTAAAACTCTAGCCAATGTGGAATAAACAAACACACAGCTAAGTTAGATTTTTATAGGCCACTGTACGTCGCAATAAACATTCATGTATGTCTTAAGAGCTTAAGGGATTTCTCTTGATCACTTAATATAATTTTTGAGAATTCAATATGGAAAATGTATAAATGCATAAACTGTTATCACAGAGATATGTCTCGCTTTTTGGTTATTTCGATAATGCAAATGTTGAAATTAAAATAGCAACACTTTTACATGTAAGTTTTGCAAATATTCAAAGTTAATGAATCATGACTGAAGGTACATGGCCAAACAATCTCCATGGAAATGAGATGTGCCAATGCTAATACAACTGCATACCAAATACCATTGACTTATAAGTAGTTCCCTTTAAACAAACCTAAACACAAACTAACACATGTAAACTAAGCAAAATTTCAAATTCAATAAACAATAACTGAGGGGGCGGGGTCAAATAATCTCCAATGTAATGAGATGTACCAATCCTTATACAACTGCATACCAAATATCATTGACCTACCACTAGTGGTTCCCCATAAACCGACCTAATCACAAACTAATACATGAAAACTAAGCAAAGTTTCAAAGTCAATAGACCATGAATGAGGGGGCGGGGCCAAATTATCGCCATGGAAATGAGATATGCCAATGCTTATACAACTGCATATCAATTATCATTAACTAACCACTAGTGGTTCCCCATAAACTTACCTAATCACAAACTAATACATGAAAACTAAGCAAAAATTTCAAAGTCAACAGACCATGACTGAGGGGGTGGGGCCAAATAATCTCCATGGAAATGAGATATGCCAATGCTTATACAACTGCAAACCAATTATCATTAAGTTACCACTAGTGGTTCCCCATTAACTGACCTAATCACAAACAAATACATGAAAACTAAGCAAAAATTTCAAAGTCAATAGACCATAACTGAGGGGGCGGGGCCAAATAATCTCCATGGTAATGAGATGTGCCAATACTAATACAACTGCATACCAAATATCTTTAACTTACCACAAGTGGTTCACCATAAACTAGACCTAATCACAAACTAATACATTGTTGACGCCAACGCCGGAAACAGCATACCTATGTCTCACTTTTTGACTCCGTCAAGCGAGACAAAAATGATAAATATGTTTAAAATTAATAACATAAGACAAATTTATCATGAATTATCTATATATTTACCTGCATTACCTATTAAGGAAATTGTGCAAAAGTAAAAAAAAACCTGATCCAAGTCAAGAGCCTATAATCCATTGTTTTTCTAATTGTTGTCTACCATGTTTTCATTGTTTTCATTTCTTGTTGTAGTATAAACTAGGCCTCTTGTTTTTATAATTAGCTCACGTTTATTGATCCTATACAGTAGGGGATTTGCTTAAGGTTGAATGTCGTACAGTAAACGTTTAAAAATATGTTATCAAATGGGAAGTCCCACATGTCTATGGGTACGCTCAGCCATTGATTCTGTAATTTGTCGAGCGTTTGTATTTTCTAACCAATTTACACTTTCAAATTAGTTATGACACTTCTTAAATGTACAAAAGAACTAAAAATACTTCCAGGTGTATTTCAACTATGCAACGGAGATTATATGTTAGCTTATGGTAGTAGATCATTTTTTCTAACATGTATATTGTTATCTACATATGACAGCATGTTTTAATACATGCAAAATTCATATAACAAATTCAATGTTTTCGCAACGAATCATACAGTATAAAAAAGTGTACAGATAACGAAGCGTACACAATTTAAAAATAAAGACATGTGAAAACATGCATTTTTTCGTTTCTAAATAACACAAAAACCTACAGTCTTTGCAAGTTAGATAAGTCTTTACTTTAATATTATCAAGAACCTATGTTTTAAAAGATGAGGCACGGGAAACCTGAAATTTATAACTATCAAAAATAGTGAGCTTGCTTTTATCAGTGGCAAGGTCGTGTGTTTTTTGATATTTGCGTCAACGTCCAGATACATTTGGTTACAAGAGCACAATTATTCGTAATGCATTTTCCATAGGGTACCAGTGGTGTTCCGTATTTTATTTCTCAAAGACTACACAAACTAGGAAAAAACGGGTAGCAGTTCTTGTTACTAGAAATGCCAGTGTTGCATAACAACCAAAAAAATATATATGGTCATGTGGCAAAAATTGACTTAATATGCAGTTGAAAAAGATCGTCTATTTTTTTCGCTTAATGAAAAAGGCATATTTTTAATGGCTCTGATGTGCAGAAATGGAAGATAATTTCTATACTTTGTAAAATGTGAATTTGATTTTCTGGATTTTTTAAACCTAATTGGATAAGCTTTCGATTTAAAGTAATTCCAATCCTGTATCATCCAATCAGAAGCCATACAGGATTCTATTCTGAGTACCATCTTGGGGTAAAAAAACTTGCCGGTAAAATGTAAAACAAATAATTGCGCTCTTGTAACCATTTGTATCAGGGTTATACGGGGTGGAATTGAGATGAACTAATGGGTATACAACTGCATCCAAATATTATGACATACCGTTAGTGGTTCCCCTTAAACTGACCTTTAACAAACTTTACAAATTGCTGTCCTTAAACAGCACATCTAAGTCTCACCTCTGCTACTTTGTCGAGGTGAGACAAAAAACTTTAGACTTCTGAACTAGACCAACAATGCAGCTGCCAAAGATGACACACCATTAACATAATACACCCACAAAAAATTGCAGTAGGATATGTATTCCAAAAAGGACTACTACACAAGAATTTAGCTTCACAATATCAACTGAATTTTAGAATCTGAAAAATTACCAATTTTTGTGACTTATTTCTTATTTATTTTTCAAAGGTCATGATAGCTAGTCAAATCTATATCAATCAGTGACTGCTTAAGACATTTAGTTTTCTATCTGTTAATCCAGAAGAGTTCTATATTAAAATCAAAATGCTTGAGCAAAGAGTATTAACCTTTGAATAGCAAGTTAGAGCTAAGTGATAATTTTCTTGTCTAAAGTACTCATTCCCCTGTTCTTTCAAAATGTTGGCTTCTTTTTCTCTGATCTTCCTCTTTTCAGCTCTTTCCTTAGCATCTGCTTCTAATGTTGCCATAAAAGCTTCTGAAATTAAAAAGATGATCACACGATAAAACCAGGCATCTGTTAAAATTCTGAAGATAAGTGTTAGCACAATGATGAAACATTCAACATACCTCCGTTAACAGTTTAGTTAATAATGACATCATAATAACAGAATTTAATCACAGGACTAAATATTGAAAAACAAAATTACCCATCCATCATTTTCCATGAGTTACCAAAGAAATTCTTTATTGTTTTCAAATGAAATAGAAGACAAAAAATTGTATATTATGTCAGAGTTGCCTATATTTGCACTGCTTTTGAATTTAGAAGGAGAAAATCCTTAAACTTTTCCCAAACACTCAAAGTGAATTTTCCACAAAATATGAGTCAACAATTGAAGAAATACTTTTACAGGATAATTTCTTGATTTTTCTTTAAAATGAGCACTGTAACATTTACTTGTTATTTATTTATTTCAAAATGCAAAACAGACATACTTATGTACATTCTTTTAGAAAGATTATAACACGATATTAAAATAAACTGTTAACACAGAGATATGTCTCGCCTATTTGTTATTTTGATAATGCAAATGTTGAAATTAAAATAGCAATACTTTAACATGTAAGTTATGCAAATATTCAAAGTCAATGAACCATGACTGAAGGTACAGGGCTAAACAATCTCCATGGAAATGAGATGTGCCAATGCTAATACAACTGCAAACCAAATACCATTGACTTTTCATAAGTCGTTCCCTTTAAACAAACCTAAACACAAACATTACCTTGTAAACTATGTAAAAGTTTCAAAGTTAATGAATCATAATTAGGGGGTGGGGTTATATAATCTCCATGGAAATGAAACTTGCAAATGCCAATACATTTGCATACCGAATATCATTGACTTAACATTAGTGGTTCATCTGAAACTGACCTAATCACAAACTTATACATGTAAACTAAGTAAAAGTTTCAAAGTCAATAGACCATGACTGAGGGGTAAGAACCAAATATTCTCCATGGAAATGAGATGTGCTAATGCTTATACAACTGCATACCACTTATCATTGACCTACCACTAACAGTTCCCCTTAAACTGACCTAATCACAAACTAATACATGAAAACTAAGCAAAAGTTTCAAAGTCAACAGACCATGAATGAGGGGGAGGGGCCAAATAATCTCCATGGAAATGAGATATGCCAATGCTTATACAACTGCATACCAAATATCATTGACCTACCACTAGTGGTTCCCAATAAACTGACCTAATCACAAACTAATACATGAAAACTAAGCAAAGTTTCAAAGTCAATAGACCTTGACTGAGGGGGCGGGGCCAAATAATCTCCATGGTAATGACATGTGCCAATGCTAATACAACTGCATACCAAATATCATTGACCTACCACTAGTGGTTCCCCATAAACTGACCTAATCACAAACTAATACATGTAAACTAAGCAAAGTTTCAAAGTCAATAGACCTTGACTGAGGGGGCGGGGCCAAATAATCTCCATGGTAATGAGATGTGCCAATGCTAATACAACTGCAGACCAAATATCACTGACCTACCACTAGTGGTTCACCATGAACTAGACCTAATCACAAACTAATACATTGTTGACGCCGCCGCCGCCGATGCCGGTGTCTCGCTTTTTGACTCCGTCAAGGTGAGACAACAAGATTGCTACATCGTAAGGAATTAAATTGTGTGTCACAATGTGTCATTGTGGTACGATAGTCAAAATATGGTAAAAATGATCAAATCAAAATAACAGTATAATATGGTCAACAACACATGATGGCAAACAAACCTTCCAAGTCAGAGATTTTTCTGTCAAATGGTGTCAAAGAACTCAAAAGTTGCATTCCCAAAGTGTCATTGCGGTACAAAAGTTTTAAAAAAAGTCAACATCCCATAAATAATGATCTTGAAAATCAAAATGAAACAAGAAATGATTGTAACAGGATGCTGTTACGAAGTCTCCCAAACAAAGTCCCCATAAGTATAAACCCTTAAGGACTCATTATTCATTCAATTCAATAGAATTTCCTTTTTTTTTTTAAATTGTATCAATTGAAAATAATCTGTTCAAGGTCAAAGGTCAAGGTCATAATTGGCCATTGAACTTTTGACTTTAAGTAGGCAATATGTTCCCATGGTCATTACTGAAGACCCCATGTGTCTATCACTAACTGTTCTCAAGTTATAATCATTTGAAAATCCCAAAGGGTTCTATAGTAAACCCCTCCCTTCTTTTGGCTCCTCAAAGTACACCTTTATAGACCCCAATGCACAAACAAATCTCTCATGGCCCCACTAGACATGTTAGTCTAACATATTGTGGAACCCTAAGTAAATCTGACAAGCGGTTTTGGAGAACTGCTGCGGACAAGTTCAAAGAAAAAGAAGAAGAAAAAGTCTTTAACCTTTGTTGGGAGACTTAATAATGTGAGCAACTACACATGATGGCAAACAATCTTACCAAGTATGAAAGCTTTCAGTAAAACAGTCTCAGCGAGTTGCATTCACAAGGTGTTACTGTCATATTACTAAAAAAAAATGGTCAAAATCCTATTACTCCTGTAAAAATGGTAAATCAAAATGGCGGTACAACATGGTAAACTACACACGATAGCAAACAATCCTACTAAGTATGAGAGTTTTCTGTAAAACAGATCCAGAAGACTTGGGTACATAGGCTGTCATTGTTACAATACTAAAACAAAATGGATCGAGTCCAATGACTCCTGTAAAAATTGTCAAATCATCCTAATGATATAGCACTATCAAGAGAATATGACAGCAAATAATCCTACAAAGTGTGGGGACAATAATAGCCAGAGAGCAATACATGTTTAGTTATGTAATACATGTCTCTTATCACAATACTAGTAGATAACCTTTAAATATAAGTTTATTTGCATGGATCGTATCTTAATGAGCTCTATAAAATAACATCACCGTAAAAATGAGGATGTGATATCCTGTTTGTATTCAAAGTTCAACCTAACTTTACGTAATTTTTATAGCATAGAGCAAAAGTTGTAATTAAAATGGAAATACTTTAACATGTAAACTTTGCCAAACATTCAAAGTCAATGGACCATAACTGATAGGGAGGGACAAAAAACTCTCCATTGATGTGAAATGTGCCAATACTTATACAACTGCAAACCAAATATCATTAACCTTCCACTTAATGTTCCCCAAGGTCCAAAAAAAAAATGTGTTTCCTGTGACCGACCCTTATTTACAGACTAGGACCCTAATTTATAGGCTCCAACGCTAACTCCGTCCCCCCTCAAAAAAAATTTCAAATTGGTAGTTATAAAATTTGGTGTGATTGGAAAAAAACTCTTCTTTTAGCATATCCAAAATTGCTGTGATCTGAAAAAAAGCTCATCCTGTAGCATGTCCCAAAATCATCTAGGTCTTATTTGTGCTATTTGTAAAAGAGTTTTGGTTGAATGATAATAAACAAATGACTAGTGTGCTCGCAGTTCGGTTGATGAAATGTAACCATAAACCTTATATACAAACATTCATGACAGTTTCACACTCAATAACATTTGAACAACGGTTAAAAGAACTTCATAATAAGATCAATTGAAGAAAAAACACTATTGGCTTTAAAGAGTCTGTGTACAATGGTGTAGCTCACCTAGGTCTATGTGCATCTTCAACAATGGGCACTCTCCAACAGATAATAAGCAAAAATGAAAATTTGGTAAAAATCTTCATTAAAGAGCAAAACTCTGATATGGAGTAGAAGGATCATTTTGGCTATGTTGACTTATTTGTAGATCTAGTCTTGCTGAACATTTTTGCAAATTTAAGTTTCTATCTGTGCATTATTGTTTTTTAAATATTAGGCAAAAACGCAAAAATTTATAAATATCGCCATTAAAGGGCAACCCTCCAATAAGGAGTAGCCTGAAGATTTCCACCGTGGTGACTTATTTGAAGATCTTGTATTGCTGATCATTTTTGCTATTTAAAGTTTCTCTATATTTATTATAATTTTCAAGATAGAAAGCAAAAATGAAAAAAATGTGAAATTCTTGATTTAAAGGTAACAACTTCTTTAAAAAGTTGTCTGACAGTTTTGATGTAAAACACATACTGGAACATGAGATTTAAAGAATAACTAATCAAAGATTTCAAGTATATGAAAATATTCATGAGTACTGAACAAAACATTACTGGTAATTCACAAATGCATGTTGTGTCTGAGTCAATTATCAGTGTTGTTCGGTCACTAGTTGAGTATTTTTTCCTATAATTAAATTCTTGGGTTAATTATTCTTTTAAATTAATTGAATTCTAAATGGAAATAAAAGAACAGAGTTCCAATGTCCCCCCAATGCACATATTTTTTCTATCCAAAGTACAATGACAATAACAGAAAAAAGCACTTTTTTTTCGTTCTTTAAAGCTTTTTCTTAATATCTTAGAGAAATGAAGACTTCAGAGCAAATGCAGTGTGATGTTACACCAGAAAATGGCCTTTTAATTGTAGCCAACAAAAGACATAAATCAATAATAAAATTTAACAAGATTTATTATACACAAGTTTACAAGAAGTATTACACAAAAGAAATGTCAACTTAACTGTCAAAATATATGTCTGATCTTTTGTCTTTTCTTTATCCGGAAATCTTCTCAGGAATCCACGCAGAATATAACGTCCAATAGGTCACAATCTAGTATGTTGTAGTTTGTAAATAAAAGTGTCAATCCAACTGCTGAGAATGTTGATGTCTATTGATGTCTATGTCTATATCTATGTCTGTGTCTAATTTTAGGGTCTGCATTCTTATATATATACTCAAACGGAAACTTCTAGATATCGCTAGATGTTTAAATTATGCATCTTTTGTTATGATCATTCTGGAAACATTATGTAAGTGAAATAAAAAGTTCTAATCATTCCATGAGTATCAATGATCATGATGATTGTTCCAGTTTTTTCTAAACTGCATAGTTGTAACACAATGTGTATAATTTTGTACACAATGTAAAAACATATAATAGGCCAAACAAAACAAATTAGGCCAATTAAATAAATACGATAGTTACAATATCATAACACCTCCCCCCTTAAAATAAAATGATCCGCTGGGTGCAGCTTGATACGACCGCAGAGGTCGAACCCTGAACAGTTGGGGCAAGTATGGACACAACATTCAAGCTTGATACAGCTCTGAATTTGGATTGTGATTAAATATTTGACACAGCATAGGTTTCTGACACAGAATGAATGTGGTCTAAGACTTAAAAATTTTTAATTTACCTATTATGGTTCAATATCCAAAATCTAAATACATGGTTAGATTCAGCATATCAAAGAATACAAAGAATTCAATTTTTGATGAAATCTATGTATAAATCAGAAATAACCAACTTAAAATGGAAAATTTTAAAGAAAAAAAAAAGGAAAAAAAGGAAAAAAAAATCCCCCCCCAAATTTTTTGAACCCCCTTATGATTCATCACCCCATTACTCAATCCCAGCCTTCCCTTTGTGGCATGGTACCTTGAAGTACAATTTTAGAGAGATCCATACACTTGAACACAAGTTATTGTCTGGAAACTAGAAAAATGCTTGTTTTTTGGCCCCCGTTTTAGCCCCAAATTCCTAAATGTTTAGGGCAATTACCCCCAAACTCAAACCCAACTTTCCGTTTGTGATATGGAACCTTGTAGTACAATTTCATAAAGATCCATACACTTACACACAAGTTATTGTCCTGAAACTAGAAAAATGCTTGTTTTTTGCCCCTTTTTTGCCACTAATTCCTAAAATTTTGAGGCAATTACCCCCAAAATCAATCCCAAGCCTTCCCTTTGTGGTATAGTACCTTGCAGTACAATTTCAGAGAGATCCATACACTTGAACACAAGCTATTGTCTGGAAACTAGAAAATGCTTATTTTTGGCCCCTTTTTGGCCCCTTATTCCTAAACGTTTTGGGTAATTACCCCAAACTCAATTCCACTTTTCCCTTTGTGATATGGAACCTTGTAGTACAATTTCAGAAAGATCCATATACTTACACACAAGTTATTGTCTGGAAACTAGAAAAATGCTTGTTTTTTGCCCCTTTTTTGGCCCCTAATTCCTCAAATTTTGAGGCAATTACCCCCAAAATCAATCCCACATATGGAACCTTGTGGTACAATGTCAGAGAGATCCATACACTAAAACACAAGTTATTGTCTGAAAGTTGCAAAAATGTTTATTTTTGGCCCCTTTTTGGCCCCTAATTCCTTAACTGTTGGTACCATAACCCCCCAAAATCAATCCCACGACAGGTGCCACATGTGGAGCAGGATCTGCTTACCCTTCGGGGGCACCTGAGATCACCCCAAGTTTTTGGTGGGGTTCGTGTTGCTTAGTCTTTAGTTTTCTATGTTGTGTCATCTGTACTATTATTTGTCTGTTTGTCTTTTTATTTTTGGCCATGGCATTGTCAGTTTGTTTTCGATCTATGAGTTTGACTGTCCCTCTGGTATCTTTCGTCCCTCTTTCAATCCCAACCTTCCTTTTGTGGTATTGAACCTTATGGTAAAATTTCATAGAGATCCATTGACTTAAACTAAAGTTATTGTGCGAAAACCAATGTGTCTTCGGACGAAGACAACGACGTCATACCAATATACGACTGCAAAAATTTTTTGCGGTCGTATAAAAAGTTTGAGTGTAACAAAAACTTTTCATGAATAATATGTACAAAAATACATAGTATATACACAGTGTTTTAATAAGTTCTAGATAAAGCATCTGCTATTACATTATCTTTATCTTTAATATGTTTTACAATAACATCATATTCCTGTAACAATAAACTCCACCTAGTCAATCTCTGGTTCTTGTTTCTCATTTTATGTATGAAGGTGAGAGGATTATGATCAGTATAAACAAGAATAGGATGGACAGTGGGATTTAAATATACATCAAAATGTTGAAGTGCAGAACACTCTTTTTCAATAGTTGAATAATTTTTCTGATGTTTATCTAATTTCTTAGAAAAATATGATATAGGTTTCTCAACATTATCATCTGTTTCCTGATATAAAACAGCTCCAACTCCTACATTGCTTGCATCAACGGCAAGTTTAAATTGTTTTTCAAAGTTGGAGTGATCAGAACTGGACTATTAATTAAAACTGATTTGCTATTTTCAAAAGCGTTTTGACAATTTTCACTCCAGATGAATTTAGAATCTTTCCGTAAAAGATGAGTCAATGGTTGAACAAAGTAGCAAAATATGAACAGAATTTCCTGTAAAATCCAATCATGCCTAACTATGTACTGGCTTCCGAAGCTACATAAAACACCTTACAAATATAGATTTATTTCGTCTTCAAGCCATTGTTCCACTACTATATTGTCTATTCTTCTTACCAGTTCACTTGGTACAATCAAAAACCTGATAATAAATTGTTCAAATAAGGCCTTTGAAAATAGTGGAATTAATTACTTTTGGAGTGTCAAAAACTCGTTGGAAGTACTTGATAAATTGCATGCTTATATTGGTGATTTTGAATCTGTTCAAAGTTTTGATTTTTCTACCCTGTATACCACATTGCCTCACATTCTCATTAAGAAAAATTCACACACCTAATTAAATGGGCATTTAAAAAGTCAGAATGTGAATACATATGTTCTAACTCTTTTAGGTCACTTTTTAGTAGCAATAAACAAAAGAACTATGTCAATTGGACATGCTTTGATACTATATCTGCCCTTGAATTTTTACTAGATAACATTTTTGTTCGCTTTGGAGATTCCGTTTATCGTCAGGTTATCGGAATTCCAATGGGGACTAACTGTGCACCACTTATTGCGGACCTGTTTTTGTATTGCTATGAGTTACAATTTATGACTAAAATCAGCAAAGACCCATCGAAACAACATCTGATACAAAAATTTAATAATACTTTTAGATATTTGGATGATATATTGGCTCTCAATAATGACTTCAGTATGTATACTAAAGAAATTTATCCTGTTGAACTTACTTTAAATAAAGCTAATACTAACAATGACCACTGCCCTTTCGTCAATCTTGATATCTATATCATTAACGTAAAGCTTAATACAAAAATTTATGATAAAAGAGATGATTTTTCATTTCCTATCGTTAATTATCCATTTTTAGATGGTGACGTTCCCTTGTCACCATCTTACGGTGTTTATATATCTCAACTTGTACGATTCGCTCGTGTATGTAACAACGTTTCAGATTTTAACGAAAGAAATTTATGTATTACTGAAAAATTATTACACCAGGGTTTTCGATATCACAAACTAGTCAAAACATTTACTAAATTTTATCATCGGTACAAGGACATCATTCGTAAATATAGCTCAACATGCAGACTTCTTATACGTTCAGGTATTTCACATCCAATCTTTTATGGTAATATTCTTTATAAAGCACTAAAATGTCATTATTCACCTCAGAAGCTAACAAAACCTTTAAATAGACTTATTAAGAAGGGATATAGTTACGATACTGTTGTCAGGTCATTAAAGATTGCATATTTTGGCTTTAATATTGATTCACTTATAGGGTCTTTGCATCCGAACTAAACACATTTATTTAAAAACCAGTTGTTGGCATGACACGGGTTATGCTCTTCTCATATATTTTATGATGGTATGATACTAAACCCCTAACGGGAGGGATTGTGCCTGATATCCATATGATGAAGACATAATCTTTCAATCAGTTTAATTGAGGTCTGGAGCTGGCATGTCAGTTAACTGCTAGTAGTCTGTTGTTATTTATGTATTATTGTCATTTTGTTTATTTTCTTTTGTTACATCTTCTGACATCGGACTCGGACTTCTCTTTAACTGACTTTTAATGTGCGTATTGTCATGTGTTTACTTTTCTACATTGGCTAGAGGTATAGGGGAGGTTGAGATCTCATAAACATGTTTAACCCGCCGCATTTTGCGCCTGTCCCAAGTTAGGAGCCTCTGGCCTTTGTTAGTCTTGTATTATTTTTACTTTTAGTTTTTTGTGTATAATTTGGAGTTTAGTATGACGTCCATTATCACTGAACTAGTATATATATTTGTTTAGGGGCCAGCTTAAGGACGCCTCCGGGTGCGGGAATTTCTCGCTGCATTGAAGACCTATTGGTGACCTTCTGTTGTTGTCTGTTCTGTGGTCGGGTTGTTGTCTCTTTAACACATTCCCCATTTCCATTCTCAATTTTACTAAATATCTCATAAGTTGTTTTTTATTTGTAGGAGGAGGAAATTTGGTAATTGCATCCACTTTAGCCGTAATAGGTTTCACTTGACCTTGGCCAACTGTATGCCCTAAATAATCAACAGTGGCCTGGCAAAATTCACTTTTACCAAGATTAGCAGTCAAATTTGATTGTGACAATCTATCAAAAGTATCATATAAATGTGTTAAATGTTCTTCCCAGCTATCACTACATACAATAAGATCATCAATATAAGCATAACAACAGTCTAAATCTTTTATAACATTATTGATCATTCTTTGAAATGTAGCTGGAGCACTTTTCATGCCAAACGGCATTACAGTATATTGAATTAAGCCGTCTGGTGTGACAAAAGCTGATATTTCTCGAGCTCTCTGTGTCAATGGGACTTGCCAGTAACCTTTCAATAAATCAAATTTGCTCACAAATTTTGCTTGTCCAATGTTTTCAATGCAGTCGTCTATCCTTGGAATCGGATAGAAATCAGATTTTGAAACAGAATTTACTTTTCTGAAATCAGTTACGAAACGAAAGGTTTTATCTGGTTTGGGCACAAGCAGACAAGGAGAGCTCCATTCACTGTTACTCAGCTCAATAATATCATTGTCAAGCATATATTTAATTTCTTGTCTCATAAATTCAAGTTTGAGTGGATTGAGCCGGTAAGGATGTTGCTTAATTGGAGAAGCATCACCTACATTGACATCATGACAAACAGCAGTGGTTTTGTTTGGCACATCTGGAAAAAGATTTTTAAAAGAAAATACCAAAGCTTTTAATTTTTCTCTACGATCAAAAGACAGATGTGCAAGTTTTGAATCTAAATTTGACAAAATTCCTGAATTTTTCAATCTAACTGTCTCTTCCATAATTTTAGAACTAAAAGGTGGTTTAATTATATCTGGTTTGTCATGATTGTTCTCCAATTTAACCATGGCTAAAGTGGCAACTGGTTTAATCTCACCTTCATTAGTACGCTCAAAATATGGTTTTAACATGTTAATGTGACACACTCTATTTTGTTTACGCCGACCTGGAGATTTTACAATATAATTCAAATCATTGATTTTACTCTCTATTGTATAAGGACCACAATATTTAGCCTGTGAAGGATGTCCAGGGACTGGCAAAAATACAAGTACCTTATCACCAGGCTCAAAAACTCTGTCCCTGGCATCTTTATCATACCATATTTTCATTTTATTCTGAACAGGTCAGCGTTTTCAAAAATTTACCGGCTTCAAAAGCCATTTTGTAGAATTTTGTTGGCTAGTTCTAATAAAAAACACTGAAAAATTTTCAATGAGATATTTACGTTATCCTGGACAAGTCCCCAATTTCTGTTAAGTCAGAAAATCGCCTTTTAATTGTAGCCAACAAAAGACACAAATCAATAATAAAATTTAACAAGATTTATTATACACAAGTTTACAGAAAAATTATTACACCAGGGTTTTCGATATCACAAACTAGTCAAAACATTTACTAAATTTTATCATCGGTACAAGGACATCATTCGTAAATATAGCTCAACATGCAGACTTCTCATACGTTCAGGTATTTCACATCCAATCTTTTATGGTAATATTCTTTATAAAGCACTAAAATGTCAGTATTCACCTCAGAAGCTAACAAAACCTTTAAATAGACTTATTAAGAAGGGATATAGTTACGATACTGTTGTCAGGTCATTAAAGAATGCATATTTTGGCTTTAATATTGATTCATTTATAGGGTCTTTGCATCCGAACTAAACACATTTATTTAAAAACCAGTTGTTGGCATGACACGGGTTATGCTCTTCTCATATATTTTATGATGGTATGATACTAAACCCTAACAGGAGGGATTGTGCCTGATATTCATATGATGAAGACATAATCTTTCAATCAGTTTAATTGAGGTCTGGAGCTGGCATGTCAGTTAACTGCTAGTAGTCTGTTGTTATTTATGTATTATTGTCATTTTGTTTATTTTCTTTTGTTACATCTTCTGACATCGGACTCGGACTTCTCTTTAACTGACTTTTAATGTGCGTATTGTTATGTGTTTACTTTTCTACATTGGCTAGAGGTATAGGGGAGGTTGAGATCTCATAAACATGTTTAACCCGCCGCATTTTTGCGCCTGTCCCAAGTCAGGAGCCTCTGGCCTTTGTTAGTCTTGTATTATTTTTACTTTTAGTTTCTTGTGTATAATTTGGAGTTTAGTATGACGTCCATTATCACTGAACTAGTATATATATTTGTTTAGGGGCCAGCTTAAGGACGCCTCGGTGCGGAATTTCTCGCTGCATTGAAGACCTATTGGTGACCTTCTGTTGTTGTCTGTTCTGTGGTCGGGTTGTTGTCTCTTTGACACATTCCCCATTTCCATTCTCAATTTTACACAAAAGAAATGTCAACTTAACTGTCAAAATATATGTCTGATCTTTTGTCTTTTCTTTATCCGAAATCTTCTCGGAATCCACACAGAATATTACGTCCAATAGGTCACAATCTAGTATGTTGTAGTTTGTAAATAAAAGTGTCAATCAACTGCTGAACTGTCTATGTCTGTGTCTGTGTCTAACTTTAGGGTCTACATTCTTATATATATACTCAAACGGAAACTTCTAGATAACGCTAGATGTTTAAATTACGCATCTTTTGTTATGATCATTCTGGAAACGTTATGTAAGTGAAATAGAAAGTTCTAATCATTCCATGAGTATCAATGATTGTTCCAGTTTTTTCTAAACTGCATAGTTGTAACACAATGTGTATAATTTTGTACACAATGTAAAAACATATAATAGGCCACACAAAACAAATTAGGCCAACTAAATAAATATGATAGTTACAATATCATAACAGTGATTTCCATTATAATTAATATTTCCAAGGGGCATAACTCGTTAAAAATATTTGATCAGCTCTTATTTTCGAAAGTGTCAAAGACATTGCTGATATAGACCTATGATATAAGTTTCATTAAGTTCTGGCAATAATTGTATTCATCAGAGTGCTGGTGTTGCAATTTTCCATATAAAAAATATTTCCAAGGGGCATAACTCTTTTAAAAATAACTGATTGGCACTGATTTTTGAACTCGTCAAAGACATTGATGGTATAAACCTATAATATAAATTTCATAAAAATCTGGCAAGAATTGTACACATTAGAGCACTCATAAGGCAATTTTTCCATATAATTAATAATTCCAAGGGGCATTACTCTTTTAATGATAATTGAACGGTACTGATTTTTCGAACTTGTCAAAGACATTGCTGATATAAACCTATGATATAAGTTTCATAAAAATCTGGCAAGAATTGAACACACGAGAGCGCTAACGATGCACTTTTCCATATAATTAATGTTTCCATAACTCTTTTAAAAATAATTGATCGGCACTGATTTTCAAACTTGTCCAAAGACATTGCTAATAAAAACCTATGATATAAGTTTCATAAAAATCTGGCAAGAATTGCACATGTGAGAGCGCTAACAAGACCAGACAGACGCCCAATATTTTTATGTCCCCCGCAGCGCGTTTTGCGGGGGATTATAAAGTAGAAAATGAATGGAATTATAGCTTTTTTCTATGCATTTTCAATTTGTTTATATCATACGTCATCCACAAGGACTTGACAACACCCTTTGCTGTATGATGTAAAAGAGTGAAATTATCAGTTTTATTTCACATGTGAAATTATAGGTTTTATTTTTACTGTGTAATCACGGTATTTCACTGCAACCAATGTAAAGAAAAATGCTATTTGACAGGATTTTTGAGCCAATTAACACAGTACAGTCAACTTTCGTTATCTCGAAATCAGTCAGACCAGAGAAATATTTTGAGATACCCATAATAAGATTCAAACGAATACCGGAAGTTTGACAGACCAAGGGACACAACTCTTGCTTAGCTTAGTAAGGCTTGAATAAATCCAAATATATATGGGTCAGGATCAATATTCTGGTCTGAGATCAAAGTATCTGTTTGTAATTGTCTTATATTAATGTAATAAAATTATCTTTTTTTTTTTCTCTTTGTTATTTCTTTGTACAATAACAATTTTTACTGTGGTTTTCGTCAGAGAAAATATTTTTTTACATTGTTTCACAGGGCTCACACTACTTCAAAATCATAGGGAGAAGTGACTTCTCTTTTTGATACTGGTAGGGAGAAGTGGTGGGATTTGAAAGAGAAGTGCTGGTTCACCCACGGCGCTACAATGTTTTTACTATAATATAAAGGGCCATATGTATCCTTTTTTTTTGTATAGGTATTCAATTCATACCTGAGTCAATTAAAGTAACAGTTGTTTCAGTTTATGTCTTAAATAGTCATTTATATATATATTAATATTTGCACACTTATATTAGTCCTCTTGTCAGACTCTACCAACTAAATATCTAGCACTATAAAGAATTTTTTTATATCAGAAAGGAAAGGAAAGTATCATATATCAATTAAAATGCAATTAAAAAACTATGCTGTTTATCATCTTAATGAAATTCATTGTTTCTCATTAAAAAGATATACAAGTTTAACCAAGTTAAGCAACTTTAATCAATAAATTGAAACAATGCATTTACATGGAAATATATATATTTAGCAAGGAGATCTTACCAAAAGTCTGTTAATGCATGTGGAATGCGTAATTTTCACTTTTGAGGTCATTATTCTTTTGTCAGCTGTTCAATTCAGGCGTCTGTAGTTATTATAGTAAGAATACGGATTTCGGTCATAGCTGGTCCACTTCGGATGAATCCCGCCTCTGTTCCATAGTTCGTACAAATATTTCAATGACGGACGAAGAAAATTTACGAAAATAAACAATGTTTCACAAGCGATTCGGAAAGGAATATGACGCTTTTAATGCAATGAATGGACCAAGCATTAACTAAAGGCAATTTTGATCACTTTCTAATGAAGTAACAAACTTATTTTGCCGAAAATCGGAACGTTTTTGACATACGATCTCGAGTAACATGTAACTGAAATGAAAGAAAATACTTCATAAAAGTTGTTTCTCTGAAATAACATATGACCAATCTGTAAAGTCAATACTTTCACAACTTTTCTAAAGAAATAAATCGTTTATGTCTTTTAATTTGTTCACTTTTAAATGAAAAATATGCTGTTTCATTCACTTGGTAAAAAGGGGAAATTGCCAATGACGAAAGCGACTGCAAGCGACTATTGGGAACACCAGGGCGACTAGATATCGCTTTTGACGGTCGGGCAAAGCGGAATGACGGATGGGAAAGCGACTTTTTCGCCCCAGTCGCCTGCTAGTGTGAGCCCTGGTTTCAAAGGCAGGTTGAAAGAAAGCAACATAACCCTTATATATGTATAACATACAGGTTAGTAAATCAGTTTTTAGAAAATTAAGATTTCTTGTCATTTTCTTTTTCTGCCAGAGAATATAAAAGATTAAGGACACCGATTGAGTAGTTTTTTGTTTGCTACATTATATGTAAAAATGACACCCACTCTCAATATTCAGGTCTAAGATCAAAGTATTTGTTTGTAATTGTCTTTTATTATTATAATAAAAATATCATTTTTTTGGTCTCTTTGTTATTTCTTTGTACATTAACAACTTTTCCTGTGGTTTTCCGCCGAGGGAATAATTATTCTACATTGTTTCAAAGGCATGTTGAAAGAAAACAACACAATGCTTATATAACATACAGGTTAGCAAATCAGATTTTAGAAAATTTAGATTTCTAGTCCTTTTCTTTTATTTCGAACTTTTTCTACAAGTGAATAAAAAAGGTTAAAGACACTGGTTGAGTAGTTTTGAGTTGCTCACTTAATCCTCACTTTATACACAACCAAGCTCATTAATGTATGATTACGGTTAATTATTTATAAAACATTTTAAATGATTTTAAATAATTTATATCAATAATTATTATTTATTATCTTGATTAGAGAAAATCTTAGGCGAACACTCGCGGGCAAAGAATGTCATAAATCTATAAAGTGGTCATGATCAATGCCCTGACATTTAAGTACAGGTGTATTGTCAGATAAACTTGTCAGTCCATTTAAATCCTGGAGGTCATAGTTTGACGTGTGTGTATTGCTTCAACACAACAAACGCAATTTAAATGCTTTGTTAACCTTGGGACTGTAAATTTGGTTCGATACAATTGAAATTTCGACTTGTCAGGATTTGTAATACATATTGTATGGAACAAAGTTCTGGACCACAGGGAAAACATCGACTCATCGGAAATTTTTAGTCAACCGAGTTCCAGACAAAGAGAGTTAACTGTTTTTATAAATGAAGCTGAATTTTAGATACTTGGCATCTAATGAAACAATAGGATTGACTTTATTTCTAAATCAAACAATGGCTGGCTGATATTTTATTACAAACCTTGGTTAACTGGCTGATTAATTCCATGGTTTTTTACTGGAGTGATATTGGAGGATTCATTTTCATTCTTGTTAATAACAGTCTTATTGAAACCTGAAAGTAAATATTTTGTTTGCTACAATGTATATTAAATGATGTCAGTTTTTAGAAAATAATAAACGTTCAAAATGACACTCACTCACCATGCTCACTGTAGTTTAAATCCTTCTAAATTTATAAAAAGTTCAGCAGACCTTTGAGTCACACCTGTGACTTTTATCGTCTGTGTAAAAGTGTAATGTTGACTGCCAAAAAAGTGTATCATTCAGTTAAACTACTTTAAAATACATATTTATGATTTTTTTTTTTAAATTGGAAATTTTGCTTAGGGTAAAATCCTTTGAATGTGAAGAAGCTTCTGTCCATGTTCTGTGTAATTCTATGAAAGTTAGACAAAGTTCTTCCAGTTTTAACATCTTTAACAACAGACTGTACCTAAATGTTGATTACACAAAAAAAGTATGCTCATTTAAGAATAAATGACAGAAAAATCCTTGATGTTATCTCTTGGTTATGAAGAAGCTTCTGTATAAGATTAAAAAAAGGTCTTTGATGTTTGAATAAAATGCTTCGCTGAGCGCAGCCTGATACGACCGCAGAGGTCAAACCCTGAACAGTTGGGGCAAGTTTGGACACAATATTCAGGCTTGATACTGTCTGAATTTGGATTGTGATTAAATTTTTAACATAATATAGGTTTCTGACACATAATAAATGTGGTCAAAGATCTTAAAAATTTGAAATGGGACATTTAATTTACCTAGAATGGTCTGATATCCAAAATCTAACAACATGGTTAGATTCAGATATAAAAAAAAACCAATAATTTATTGGTAGTTTAAAACATTTGGACCCTTCAAACCTCAATATGAACTTATTTGAAAACAGGGCCCAAAATAAAAATTTAAATGCACAATAAGATTCAGCAAATCATACAGCCGCAATAATTCAGTTTTTGATGAAATCAAACAAAGTTTAATTTTGGACCCTTTTGACCTCAATGTAGACCAATTTAAAAATGGGGCCCAATATCCAAAAAAAATATACAAGGTTAGAACCCCTAAAAATTAAAGACTTAATTAATCCCATCGAAATTGGTTAAAACATTTGTATTTGTTTTCAATTGAAGATTTGTTGCTATTGTGCAATACTGTGCAATTGAAGATTATTTGCTATTGCGCAATACTGTGCAATTGAAGATTTCTTGCTATTGCGCAATACTGTGCAGTTCATTAAACTAAAGTTATTGGCAAATTTCCAATGGAATTTATTAATAATAAAGTTTTTGGCAAATTTCCAATATACATAATTTAAAAGCAGTTTAGGTGAGATAAACAAATGAGTTTCAATTACCAACCTTACACTGCCTTTTAAATTATGTTTTGTACTTTAAAAGTAATTGTCCATTAACCTGGAAACCCTTTTCCCCCCTTTTTTGCACCTTATTCCTTAACGGTTTGAGCCATAACTCCCAAAGACAATTCTTACCATCCCTTTGTGGTATTCCAATATCCAAAATCTAAATACATGGTTAGATTCAGCATATCAAAGAACCCCAAGAATTCAATTTTTGATGAAATCAAATGAAGTTCAATTTTGGACCCTTTAAACCTCAATGTGGACCAATTTGATAATCGGGCCCAAATATCAAAAATCTAAATACATGGTTAGATTCAGCATATTGAAAACCCCATATATTCAATTTTTGTTGAAATCAAACAAAGTTTAATTTTGGACCCCGATTTGGACCAACTTGAAAACTGGGCCCATAATCAAAAAACTAAGTACATGTTTAGATTCAGCATATCAAAGAACCTCAAGAATTCAATTTTTGTTAAAATCAAACTAAGTTTAATTTTGGACCCTTTGGACCTTAATGTAGACCAATTTGAAAACGGGACCAAAAATTAAGAATCTAAATACACTGTTAGATTCGGCATATCAAAGAATCCCAATAGTTCAATTTTTGATGAAATCAAACAAAGTTTAATTTGGGACCCTTTTGGCCCTAATTCCTAAACTGTTGGGACCAAAACTCCCAAAATCAATCCCAACCTTCCTTTTGTGGTCATAAACCTTGTGTTTAAATTTCATAGATTTCTATTTACTTATACTAAAGTTATTGTGCAAAAACCAAGAAAAATGCTTATTTGGGCCCTTTTTTAGCCCCTAATTCCTAAACTGTTTGGACCAAAACTCCCAAAATCAATCCCAACCTTCCTTTTTTGGTCATAAACCTTGTGCTAAAATTTCATAGATTTCTATTTTACTTATACTAGAGTTATTGTGCGAAAACCAAGAAAAATGCTTATTGGGCCCTTTTTTGGCCCCTAATTCTTAAACTGTTGGGACCAAAACTCCCAAAATCAATCCCAACCTTCCTTTTGTGGTCATAAACCTTGTGTTTAAATTTCATAGATTTCTATTATTTAAACTAAAGTTATAGTGCGAAAACCAAATGTCTACGGACGACGACGACGACGACGCCAACGTCATACCAATATACGACCGCAAAAATTTTGCGGTCGTATAAAAACTTTAACCAATGTAATTGTGAACTCCAAAAATTATGTCCAATTATCAGTAAAATTCCAAAAAATGAAAAAATATATATGTTTACAAAATTAAGATCTGAATGCTATCTGTTGATATTAAGAATCCTCTGTCACAGTGTCCTGATTTTGATATGTGACACACCGCCTTCTCATGATGCATCTTTAAACCATGTTTGGTCAACCTAGGTTCTATGGTAAAATTCATACCCTGGATTTGATTGGATGCATACCAAATTTGGTCAACCTAAAGAGACCAGATTCAACTATAATAGAAGTCAAAGTCAAGGTAAGAGTGACCTGACTTTAGTATATGACACACCCACTGCCCATGATGCATTTGCATACCAAGTTTGGTCTACCTAAGTTCAACAGTACAAAAGTTATGCACTGGACATGAAGCGGGATGGATGGACAGACAATTCCTACAATGTATATACTCCCCAAACTTTGTTTCTAGGGGTATAAAAATAATCTGTTTTTTATGTTTTATAACATTGTGCTAAAATTTAAAAAGATTTTGTCACAGAGTACTTTGTACTTCCATTATCACCTGGAAACTTAAAAACTAAATTTTTAAGGAAATTAGGGGAATACCTCTTGTAAATGTCAAAACCATAAAAACTGACCTTGACCTGTATTTAATGATCCATGCCATTTGTGTTAATATTTCAAAACATTTGGTTAAGTGGTACTTTAATTATCATTTGAAAACCAATGAGCCTCAATCTAATTAAAATTAGTTCTCTGCACTTGCTCCTCATTTTCGTACAGTTGTTTATATAACGTGCGACATATAAACAACCGAACAAAAAATGGGGAGTAAGTGCAGAGAACTTATTTTAATTAGATTGAATGAGCCTGAATGGCTCACCTAGTAAAAAATATGCCATTCTGATATTTATTTTTTTTCCATTATCATGATTATTGCAATCAGTTTAAAGGCAATAAATCTTATTACTAGTGTGACAATTTGGCCATGTTGACTTACTTGCAGATCTTATTTTGCTGATCTATTCTTGCAAAAATGCCCCAAAAAATGTATAAAAATCTTCATTCAGGGGAAATGACTTCTATAAAGAGTCTGTTGACAGTTTTGGGCTTTTAGCCATGATGGTCCGAGGACAGTTATTGTCCTTAGATTTTCGTTGTCTACAAATATAGTCCCTAGTGTGGATAGTGTATAACTTCCAAATTTTATTCATACACTTTCCAAATTTATTTCTTATATTTTATGCATGAAATATTAAGTAAGGGGATGAAATTACATGTTAAAAAAATTTGGGTGCTGAATCTTTATGTTAAGTAGTGATTTGGTCCAGTTAAAAAAGGTCAAAAACTAGTATGTCTGAAGCTGTCAAACTGAGTTTTAGACCCCCTTAACATAGAATTGTCAATATTTTGAGTTAGAGCTGGTAGACTTTTCTATAATTTTGATATTATTTGTCCCAATAGTAGTACACTACACTGTAAAAATCTTTTTGAGATAGAGCAGGTGCGATTTTTTTAATTAGAATTTATTGTCTAAAAGAAATGCACCATGAAATAACTGTGTTCTCGGTCCTGATGACTGATTTGCCGATCTTATTGTGCTGAACTGTTTTGCTTTTTTACTGATTCTCACTATCTATTATGGACTGGGCAAAAACAGCACAAATAGAAAAAAATCATCTTTCAAGGGCAATAATTCCTAAAAGGAGCTGGTTGAAAATTTCAGCCATGTGGTGACTTATTTGTAGACCTTATTTTGCCAAACACTTTTGCTTTTTACAATTTTTCTCCATTTAATATAATTTCTGCAAAAAAAGAGTAAAATTCTTCCAAGCGCAATAACTCCTAAAAGGGGTCAATTGATGATTCATCCATGTTAACTCATCAGATCTTATTGGTCTGGTCATTTTTAATGTTAAAAATTTCTCTATAAACCAAAAACTGCAAAGTTTGCAAAATTACATTTCAGGGGCAATAACTCCATAATGGGAAGTTCAATTCTTCTGGTCAATTTAATCCCTGTCAGATTTGCTCTAACTGCTTTAGTTTTTCAAATATAAGCCAAAAACGTTGAAATTTATTAAAAATTGATGTTTCTGGAGGAATAACTCCAATGTGGGTTGACCCATTTTTCAGAAAATTTTCATAACTTCATATCATATGATATCTGTTTACAAGATATGAAGTATTCAGGTCTTCTACCCTCTGAAATATAAAGCTTTATGCAAAGTACTAACACCTCTCCTGGGTTATATATGGGAGTATCACTATTTCTTGCATTCTAAAACATAATTCAGGCCAGACAAAAAAATTATGTTGACTTTGAAGTGGTTCCACTTTGCAAGTCCCTCCCTCTCTCTTTGAAAGGGAGGGGGAAATCCCTAGACTAGAAACGATCCTAGATATTTCTTCAAGTGTTACCTGTTTTAGTTTGAGGAAGGCCATCTTCATCTTTATGTTCATTGACAGCCTTCTTTTTACTAATATCAATCAATTCATCAGCTTTCTTCATTGCTGTAGACACATCTTGACCCTTTCCATATTTCATCGTTTTCACCAGATTTTCTATAAATATATACATATGTATATTTACATATAATCTTAATATACATGTACCATGCATACATGATTTTTTCTATTTATGTCCAATTGGTCATAGTCTTGTGTACTATGTTCCTAAATATATATAGTATACATGGTATATACATGTATGTATATTTCCAATGGTTGGTTACAACACTTGAACTATAGACACCTAGGAGCCTGTATCACTAACCTGGCAAATTTACCCCTTTATTACTTACAATGTTACAGAAGATAAAAATTATATATTTATCTACAAATGTTTCTTATTTTTTCAGGAGATTCTGTTGTTCTGTCCAAATTTTTGTTATTTTAAAGATTCTTTGATACCTTCCAAAAATAAATCTCAAGAAATATGAAATTAAAACTTTATAAATTTGGTGCATCCATTTATTCCAAACATATTTCTGGATTTAACTTCATCAGGAATGCTCAAAATCAAAATTTTAACAGCCTGGAATGCATAATACTTGAGTATATAAAAATAAATATAAAGAAATAAAATAGCAAACAGCAGCTAAGGTCAACTTTGCCTGAGATCATTTGAACCTAAGTTTCTTAATAAGATCTTTACTTATCAATAGAAAATTTAAGAAAAGTATGTTATTCTGCATAAATCTGTGCTAGGGGCCGTCTAAAACTTACAGTGAGGTTTCTTTGATACTTATTGTGACTTTGAGATGAAGTAATAACAGTACATGAATCCAGGTCTGTTCGGCCTGATTCATGTATCTTATCGCTACATGAATCCAGTACCTGTTCACCCTAATACCTGTTCGCCCAGGGTCCATTTGCCCTGATTTTTATTTTTTCTATTGTTGTCTAGTTGCATGTTTATTATTTGAACAGAGTATGTTAAAGTTTGTTGAACAATTTGCCGATTATTTATATTGCTGCAACCAAATAATTATTTTCCTGTGATTTGCATAGTAGAATAATGGAATACAATGTATTTATCTTTATTGATATTTGTTAACATATCAATGATTCTAGTCAGTCAATTTATGCACTATAATAATAAATGAACTTTTAAATCCTTTTCATGTTTTACAATTCGTACATCATTGTTTTTACTTTAATTGAATTTATAAATCCTTTTCATGTTTTAAAATTTGTACACCATTGTTTTTACTCATTACAAGCTGACTAGTTTATGAAAACAAAATGTTGTTTTTATTATTAATCCATCAAAGACAATTATTACAACAATCAGTGAGAATTATTATTATGGTGTCTTCCTCCTATTCCCGCTTTTTAAAAATCACTATTCCTTCTATTCCCACATGCAAATAACAATAGATGTTTTGATAAATAATTTGTTTTATAACAATCAAGGTTCATTAAAAATTCACCTAAGATTTACCTGTATTTTTAAAAGAAAACATATTTCTTACACTGTTTAAGTATATATTTAAAACAAAATAAAATTAATACACTGTTTATTTGTAAAATGTTTTTCTTCTTCAAAGAATTACCTTAAAATTAAGAATAAGTCAGATAAACAGAAGTGATATAAGATTAGAAAATCATTGAATTTGTAAACCTAAAAAATTGTCATCCGATCACATAAATTGATGATAGGTAATATCCGCCCATCACGGCGAGGGGTTTGGGGGCCGCTTAAGGCCCCCAGAATTTTTTTCTAAAATGGTGCAAAAATCCTGCATTCTGATGGGCTCCTGAACTCTACTTTAGTCCTAATCAAACACCATTTTTTTAATGATAAGGTAAATGAGCAGCAAGATGGTCATATTTTCTATAAAGTTGATCACATAAATATTATTATCACTATATCAAGACTTTCAGCTAACAAGTAGTTGAAGTTGTTTGAGGAAAATGATGAAGGTATGACTCTGTAAGACATGGTAATCAGAGGTGGATTTAGAGGGTTTTTCTGGGGGGCCCGGGCCCCCCCTTTTGTGGCAAAAATTTGGTTGATTATATAGGGAATCACTGAAGCATGACTGGAGCGGGCCCCCTCTTAGGCAGTCAGTGGGCCCCCACTTATGAAAATTTCTGGATCCGCCACTGGTGATCATTCAGGAATAGATTCAAATTTGATCTTATTAGTTGAAAATATTTTTAGTTTAACTGTAGACATGCAATTATTCAAATAATTCTAGTCCATAGACAACATTTTTTTTTTATTTCTCAGTATTAATAATTTCACATACTTATTACAATAAATCAAATGATGAATTGGACTGTTGCAGGCAAAAAGGTGAGTCTTTAAGGATGTACTTTGGTGAAATTAGAAAAATGTAGAATTTAAAATTGATACTATAAGTCAGAAGACTTCAAGAGCATTTAAGTTAAGAAGCAAACTAATGGAAAGAGAAGAAATCTACAATCTGCTTAAATTTTGGTATATGACCTTTTATGAGTTAGTAAATGAAGTATTATATATGAAAAGAAAAATGGGGGTCATGGGGCAAAATATTTTACCCTGTATTGTAGGAAAAAAACCTGAGTCCAAACATCTGACAGAAATTCCAAAACCTGACCTAAGTACATCCTTAAATGCATAATGCAGGGCTCACACTACTTCGGAATCATAGGGAGAAGTGACTTCTCTTTTTGAAACTGATAGGGAGAAGTGGTGACATTTGAAAGAGAAGTTCTCCTTTGCACACTGTGCTACAATGTTTGGTTTTTACTATCTATAGTACAAAGGGTCGTATGTAAATAATGTTCTTTTTATATTGTTAAATTCATATCTGAGTATACAATTAAAGTAAAAGTTCAAATTCAAAGTTGTTTAAGTTTAGGTTCTTGTGAGAAACTACCAACTAAATATCTAGCACTAAAAAGATTTTTTTTTATAACAAAAAGATAAAGAAATCATAATATATAAATTACAATTCAATTAAAAAACTGTCTTGTTTATCATGTTTATGAAATTCAGCGTTTCTCATCAAAAGATATAGAAAGTTAAGCTGGCCATATATATTGATATTAGTAATATAGTCCCAGAGTTAATAAAGCAAGTTTAATCAATATTTTGAAACAATCCATATATATATGGAATTATATACATTAATCAAGTAAATCTAACAAAAAGTCTGTTAATGCGTGTGGAATGCGTAATTTTTCCATTTGGGACCAATTTCCTTGTCAGCTGTTTCATTCATGCGTCCGTAGTTATTATTGTAAAAATACGGATTTCGGTCATATCTGGTCCGTTTCCGATCCGTAGTTAGTAAACAGTTAAGGTAGCACGGTAGTATTTGCATTCCGGAATTTAGGTTGCTCTTTTGTGTACCCTACTTAAGTCAATGTATCTGAACAGTGTGATTGGACAAAAAATACAGTATCAACTGAACATACTTTCCCAAACTGAGGGATGAATCAGGTGTAGAAAATATGAAAGAATTTTACATACAGGTGAAAATGAATTTTGAGAATTTTTTAATTTTGTATTCACTGCATGATAAAAGACCTAAAAGCGCTAGTGGCCTTAGGTTTTAAAAATAGCAAAAAAGTAAACGGTCATGATACATATTCAAATTTATTTCTGATTAGTATAATGAAAGTACTTCAGTTAACTGTGTATGTAGAATTTTTCGCAGTGTTAGAAAGTGGTGAAAATCCTAAAGGGCTATCATTATCCCTTATGGGCCAGGAAATACTACCGTGCCACCTTAACTGGGATATATATGTTAACACTAAATCAATAAAGGTATTTTTTTTACCTATGCAATTTGTAAGTTTATCAATAAAAAGTTGATTAAGGGCAAGTAGAATAAAAACAGCCCTTAAATTTCACCCCTGGGAGTGAAAATTGCTGATTCAGCAAATTTTGCCTGATCTGTGGATACTAATGTTAAAATTTACCTAGAAAGTAAAATTTCTTTATTTTTAAGTAACTTGCAATACATTTTTAATTATAAAGTTTCGCTTTAACTTTTCGCAGTGTCTGACACATGTGCAACAACTGGAATTTGAGACGCGACATATTTTAGTTGCCTGTACGTCCTATAATTTTCACCGTAATAAATAAAGTGCATAATTTCTTATTTTTTCCTCACAAGTACAGCTATACTAGTTTTCTTCAGGTTTAATTTGTAGTTCTGTGGTAACATGACACCAGTTAAAAGCTTTTTTGGAACTAGTAAGTGGTTAAGGGGTCCTTACTTATTCATTTAGCCCTTATATTTAGCTGAAATAGGGATAGCATTAGGGGTTTCTGTACATTGACAAGACAATTTTTTGGACAAAGAATGTGATTAGGATTGTATATCAGCAAGATTAAATATTTTATTCATTTTCCATGCAAATGGCATTAATTATTTTAATTTTCTGACACTGAAAAGCACAATAAATGTAAATTGATTATGTAAGGGGACATAATTTAACTTAATGCATACATGAGAAATAGACAATCAGTCAACTTAGAGATATATTCTAGTACATGTACAGTCAAAATTTTTAGAATAATAGTTAACTGCCATCTACAGAACCTTGTTGTATTGCCTTCATAATCTGGAAATGCTCAAAGGAATGTAAGGCATGCTGTAAAATGTGGAATGGACTCTACTATCATTTTTCATGATTTGGTGCTTAAACTGTTTCTTTCAGTCAGATTTACTATAAATAGAGTTGGCAATCCAATATCTCCTCCTTAATCACCATGTTTTACTTCTGTGTTGATTTGAAACATCATATATTTGGGTTTTGTTCACTCCTTAAGTAAAATGGTAAGATGAAAAAAAGTGAAAATATGCCAGCTGGGGTAGGGGTATAATCTTTAATATTTTTTTGGTAAGAAATAAGTGCAGACTAGTATTCTTTATTGTAATATTTTTCCTAGTTAGAAGTCTATGCATCATAGGTGTCATGACTGGTTTCAAGTCTGTGATGTCTTGGTTAAGGTAGCACGGTAGTATTTGCATTCGAATTTAGGTTGCTCTTTGTGTACCCTACTTAAGTCAATGTATCTGAACAGTGTGATTGGACAAAAAATACAGTATCAACTGAACATACTTTCCCAAACTGAGGGATGAATCAGGTGTAGAAAAATATGAAAGAATTTTACATACAGGTGAAAATGAATTTTTGAGAATTTTTTTAATTTTTGTATTCACTGCATGATAAAAGACCTAAAAGCGCTAGTGGCCTTAGGTTTTTAAAAATAGCAAAAAAAGTAAACGGTCATGATACATATTCAAATTTATTTCTGATTAGTATAATGAAAGTACTTCAGTTAACTGTGTATGTAGAATTTTTCGCAGTGTTAGAAAGTGGTGAAAATCCTAAAAAGGCTATCATTATCCCTTATGGGCCAGGAAATACTACCGTGCCACCTAATAGCGGACGAAGAAAATTTACCAAAATAAACGATGTTTGACAAGCTATTTGGAAAGGAATATAACGTTTTTAATGCAATAAATGGATTAAACATTTACTGGAGGCAATTTTTATCACGTTCAAATGAAGTAACAAACTTATTTTCTCGTCGAAAGTTAGATTGATGTACGATCTCGTGTAACAAGTACCGGGAGTGCATGAAGTGATAAAAAGTTGTCTTTTTATTAAATAATCTTCTTCACACTGTTAAGTCAATGCTTAAATCTCTGTTCTTCAGAAAATGAATCGTTTATGTCTGAATTTCTTTAATTATCAATGTTTCATCGACTTGGTAAATAGTGAAAATATTATTTTTGACAATTTTGAAGTAGCCGCGCCAAAGCAGAAGTAACATGGAATTCGCGAATATAAAAACAAACTTTCCCATCTTGCAAGATTTCCATGTACAACAAACGCAAAACGAACCTACCAGTTTTACCAAAAAACGTTGATGAAAATAACATAGAAGGTATTTGGGCACGTACTACCAAAGGTGACCCTTTCTTGCTAACAGACGACAACACAGTTGGGTGTGTGTTAATCTTCAGTACTCAAAAGAATCTGACACATTAGCAGCAGCAGATATCATATACTAGTATGGTAGAGGTACATTTTATTCATGTCCAAGCCTATTTTTCAAACTTTACACATTCACGCAACGGTTGACTGCGCAATGTATCCACTGGTACACAGTTTACTTCCAGCCTAGAGCAAACTAGCATACACAAGGTTCCTGACTTTACTCAAAGATGTATAAGTCCAGTCAATCTAGCATAAATTTGACCCTAACCTTGAAGTAATTGCAACAGAAGATTTTTAAGTTTTAATCTTTAGCATAATACCCCAAATATAGACAGAAAAAAGTCCCACAAAATCTAACTTGAGGAAAACTAAAAAATCATGATTTTAATATTCGTATGGAGATTTGCATTGATATGGGAGATAACTCTGCAAAAAAGGCAGAAATATCAATAAAAATTGATACAAAATTATAATTTTACCGCTTCTATTCACCAGAATTTATTGATTCTTGATATTTTAGCCCTCTTTAGATTATAACAAACAACTCTAAAGGTGTTTTATATCTTTTATCAAGCTACAATCTAGATTTCATAATTCATTAGTTGACCATTTATTAGATTTTTCAGCATGTCAAGGTAAATAAAATGCTCCGCAGGGCGCAGCTTGATACAACCGCAGAGGTCGAACCCTGAACAGTTGGGGCAAGTATGGACACAACATTCAAGCTTGATACAGCTCTGAATTTGGATTGTGATTAAATATTTCACACAGCAGAGATTTCTGACACAGAATGAATGTGGTCTAAGAACTTAAAATTTTAAATTGGACATTCACCTATTATGGTCCAATATCCAAAATCTAAATACATGGTTAGATTCAGCATATCAAAGAACCCCAAGAATTCAATTTTGATGAAATCAAACAAAGTTTAATTTTGGACCCTTTTGACCTCAATGTGGACAAAGTTGATAACGGGCCCAAAATCAAACATCTAAATACATGGTTAGATTCAGTATATCAAAGAACCCCATATATTCAATTTTGTTGAAATCAAACAAAGTTTAATTTTGGACCCGATTTGGACCAACTTGAAAACTGGGCCCATAATCAAAAATCTAAATACATGTTTAGATTCAGCATATCAAAGAACCCTAAGAATTCAATTTTGTTAAAATCAAACTAAGTTTAATTTTGGACCCTTTGGACCTTAATGTAGACCAATTTGAAAACGGGACCAAAATTAAGAATCTAAATACATGGTTAGATTCAGCATATCAAAGAACCCCATATATTCAATTTTGATGAAATCAAACAAAGTTTAATTTTGGACCCTTTGGACCTCAATGTGGACCAATCTAAAACGGGCCCAAAATCCAAAAACTTAATACACCGTTAGATTCAGCATATTAAAGAACCCCAAGAATTCAAGAATAAAACCCCATTGAAATTGGTCAAGAAATAAGCAATTTATACAAAGTATCTTCTTTTGCACAATACTGTGCAATTGAATATTCTTGCTATTGCGCAATACTGTACAATTGACAATTTCTTGCTATTGTGCAATATTGTGCTATTGGATATTTCTTCCTATTGCGCAATACTGTGCAATTGAAGATTTCTTGCTATTGCGCAATACTATGCAATTGAAAATTTCTTGCTATTGCACAATACTTATTATATAATAATTTACACATCCTGTTTGGTGTATATCTCCTGCCATATCATTATTATTTGCTTTTAAATATAAATCAGAAATAACCAACTTAAAATGGAAAATTTTAAAGAAAAAAAGGAAAAAAAAATCCCCCAAATTTTTGAACCTCCTTATGATTCATCACCCCAAACTCAATCCCAGCCTTCCCTTTGAGGTATGGTACCTTGCAGTACAATTTCAGAGATCCATACACTTGAACACAAGTTATTGTCTGGAAACTAGAAAATGTGTTTTTGGCCCCTTTTGGCCCCTAATTCCTAAACGTTTAGGCAATTACCCCAAACTCAATTCCAGCTTTCCTTTGTGATATGGAACCTTGTAGTACAATTTCAGAAAGATCCATACACTTACACACAAGTTATTGTCCTGAAACTAGAAAAATGCTTATTTTTTGCCCCTTTTTTGGCCCCTAATTCCTAAAATTTTGAGGCAATTACCCCCAAATCAATCCCAGCCTTCCCTTTGTGATATGGAACCTTGTGGTACAATGTCAGAGAGATCCATACACTTACACACAAGTTATTGTCTGGAAGTTACAAAATGCTTATTTGTGGCCCCTTTTGGCCCCAATTCCTTAACTGTTGGTACGGTACCATAACCCCAAAATCAATCCCAACCTTCCTTTTGTGGTATTGAACCTTATGGTAAAATTTCCTAGAGATCCATTCACCTAAACTAAAGTTAGAGTGCGAAAACCAATGTGTCTTCGGACGACGACGACGCCGGACGACGTCAACGTCATACCAATATACGACCGCAAAAATTTTTTGCGGTCGTATAAAAATCTCAAATTGAATAAAACTACTTAAGCATATATTCTTTTTTTTGTGGTTTAAAGTTTCTTTAAACAAGGTAGATGCTGAACACATATAATTTACAGATATAAACAATACCAAAGATTCACATTATTTTTTCAAAATGGTCACAAAGCCATAAATTTGCAATTTCTTTAAGGAAAAATGTGCAACTTTGGTTTTGTACATTTTATGAGCAGAAGATTATATAATATAGTCAAATACGAACTTATAATCCAATCAAAGTATCATATTTTACATAAATTTTTAGAAAATCAACCAAAAATTTACAAAAAACACTAATTTTGGCAGAGTTATCTCCCTTTCCAATGTTAATTTCCATAGGAAATTAAAAATGCAAAATATGAGTTTTCCTCAAGTTAGATTTTTTGAGATGGGACTTTTTTCTGTGTATATTTGAGGCTTAATGCTATAGATTAGAACTAAAACATTTTCTGTTGCAATTAGTTTGAGGTTCAAACTTAGATTGACTGGACTATATGTCACCAACACCAACTACAACTTCAGCCTACCACTATCTTCCTGGACTATGAAGTTGTCATCCGAAATGCAGCATATTATGTATTTTCTTACATCAACGCAAACCACTGTTTTTTTCCACTACACACAATGCATCTGGAGAAAGCACAAGGAACGGGGATTCAGGATCCATACAAGAAAGACAACAGCATTCATCAACTAGTATGCGGTGCCATTGTCCTTCCACTTTTACCCACTGTTTTTTGGTTTAATGCAAGGGCAGACATAGATCAGATTGCTACTAACATCAACTACACGCCCTTTACAGACTATGTAACAAAATACTGATGGGACCATTACACAACACAGGGACTGCGGACTACACATCATCTAAAGGGATGCCAAACAAGCAGAAGAAACATTCCAGCACCCCCATCAAAACATCTTTAAACTCATAACACTGCTGAAACATGAGGAAGCTATGCCCTGACCATGATCCAGTATGCAGCCGGTGGGAAGAGAGTGGCTCAAAAACGAAAGTATGTCGAAATCAACAACAGATTAGAACAGTTTTTGGATAGATACCTCAACCAGGAAGTCACAACATTACAGTTCGGTGATGCAGCCTCCCAGCTTATTCACACTGAATATATTAATAAACTTTGATAGACTCATATACAGAGAATTTCTAATGTATGTGCTACAATGTGTGATTTGTTTTAGTGCTGTTAACTTGTATTGTTTGTTTCATATCATAATGCTTGCTTGACTCTACTGTTGAGTTTTTGTTATAAAAGAAATAAAATAATTTACTATATTTGTTTCCATTTCTTTCATATTTATTTAAATTAAAAACACAGAATTCATACACATACAAAAATAACCTATCAACACTGGTCAATAAAAAGTTGATTAAACAATGTTTATACAGTATAATCATTTGTTTGGATAAGTTTTCCTCCTATTCCCACATGACATTTTAACTTTTCTTACCAGATTTTAAATAAAATGTTTTGCTGAGCGCAGCCTGATACGACCGCAGAGGTCCAACTCTGAACAGTTGGGGCAAATTTGGACACAATATTCAAGCTTGATATTGTCTTAGAATTTGGATTGTGATCAAATTTTGAACATAATATAGGTTTCTGACACAAAATAAATGTGGTCAAATGTCAGAGAGATCCATACACTCACACACAAGTTATTGTCCGGAAACTACAAAAATGCTTGTTTTGGGCCCTTAATTCCTAAACTGTTGGCACCATAACCCCCAAAATGAATCCCAACCTTCTACTTGTGGTATTAAACATTGTGGTACAATTTCACAGCAATCAAAATACTTATACACAAGTTATTATCCTGAAACCAGAAAAATGCTTGTTTTAGGGCCCCTTTTGGACCCCCAATTCATAAACGGTTGGGACCATCATCCCCAAAATCAATCCCAACCTTCTTTTTGTGGTATTATATGTCTCTGATATTAACATTTTTTAATAAAAGTAAGGAGAACGAACCCAGGGCGAACAGACTCTATGGGCGAAACTCACGGCGAAGGGACCCATTGTCAAACATGTAATCAGGGCGAACAGACCCGATACCTTGCTACATGATGGATGTGCGGTGTAATAATGTCCATCAGACGTGTCACCGTACGGTACCATATCAAGAATTCATAGATACAATGAGATAGGCTTTCAATTCAAACCAAGAGCAATCACTAACCTATTTCATCAACCTTGCTTAAAAAATCATCAATTTCTTTATGTGTGCCAATACCATCATTCGTCGCCATTTATTTATTTGTTTATATTAACAACCGTAGATTATTGGAAGATGAATGCTTCATTCGCTTTTTTCTAATTTATGTCTATTTCTTTCTTGAAAGTCTAGATTGATCTTTAGTATAAGTGGACTAATTTCACACTGCTTGTTTCTATTTTTTTAAGGGCTGTCAGGAATTTCCAAAACCAACGCAGAGGCAAGTGGAATTCGTTTGATTTTTACGATAATGATTGGAAAAGTCCCAAGATACACGAATGAAAAATCAGCCGAGGTCGTTGAAGTGTTTTTAAAAACAATTTGTATATATGTATTTCAAAGCTTTCGTTGTACGTCGATCAAATAGTTTTGGTAACAACAACAGATAAAAAAAATAAGAGGTGAAAAATTTTTGATCGGTTTTAAAGAAAGGGGAAAATATCACAAGAAACTTTATCTCACAAGCTCTTCAAGTTTTGCGATTCTTAACATAAAGAACAGACGACTTTGTCCCAGATACGAACTGAACGGTACAGTTTCTTGATAAAGTGATATATGACACTAATATGTATCAGGTTTGCCACCACCAGAATAATACATGTATTATTCTTAAGGAAACACATTTTCTTTTAGTTTTTAAATGAGGCTTTGTTACTTGTGAAAGAGGATGAATCCATAATATGAGGCATGCGTTACGGTTACCTGTGAAAGGGGACGAAGTCTGTATACATTATTTTTTAAATCATTCAAGCATATTTTAACTTCAGAATCTGTTAAAAAAGAAATGGAAATACAGAAACGTTTCCGATCTTGGTCCTGTTGTTAGGGATTTTAGTTGTGACGTCATTTTCAATGTAAACAAAGAAACGCTATGATTTCATTAGTATGTTGATTTTTATATTGATTTATAGTTTTATTGAATTGCTTAATGTTATAAGGCATGTTCCCATAATATTTTACTCAAATCCCGAGATAAACGATACCAGAAAAGATTTCTGCGCAGATGCGGGAAAATAAAAAAAGTTAGAAAAAAAAAGTTAACGATTTTGAATTCATTAGTAGATTGAATTTTATTTTTTTTTTCTATTGATTTTTCTACAGTAATTGGGGACTTTGTCCCCATAATATGAGGCAGGCGGGTATCGGGTCCGTTCGCCCTAATAACATGTTCGCCCTGAGTCCGTTCGCCCTGAGTCCGTTCGCCCATAGAGTCCGTTCGCCCTGGGTCCGTTCGCCCTATTTTTTATAAAATAAATAATATTAATGGTTTAATTTAAAGTTTTGTAATCTTATTTAGATATTTAAATGGTAAATATTAAAAATGTATATCTCCAAATTCATGAATAAACATTGAAATTAAAAGAAAAGGTTTTTGTTTTGGAGCATTAATCAGGCTAATTGGCTTCATTGTTACATTTGTTTTTATTAAGAATTACTTTTAATGACTGTTGATTGTACATAAACTCATCATAGATACCAAGATTGAAATTTTGTACGCCAGACACACGTTTCGTCTACAAAAGACTCATCAGTGACGCTTGAATGAAAAAAGTTAATAAGGCCAAATAAAGTACGAAGTTGAAGAGCATTGAGGACCCAAAATTCCTAAAAGTTTTGCCAAATACAGCTAAGGTAATATATTTCTGAGGTGGAAAAGCCTTAGTATTCCGAAAATTCAAAGTTTTGTAATTTAGAATGCTGTTGTACAGTACCATTCAAGAGGACCAACTCTCCCACACCCTACACCAAGGAAAATGTCGGAGTCATCCGAAAACTCCGATATTCCTCCCAAAATGTTTGGAGGAATTTAGAGTAATCTCTCCCAAAATCGCAAATGTTTATTGTGATAGCGAGCTCACTCCCTACACCGAGGAATTAATTGCCCTTATCCTACTTTGATCTCTACCGGCACACGACTGATAGGGTAATTGGATTACCTGACAGGTAAAGGTTGACGTAATAAAGAATTATATTTCCGGTCTACTGTACCAGTTTAAGTGTCAAAACAAGTGTATAATTTTAAATGTCTTTTATACTGGTTAAGTTTAATTTTTGTGGTAATAATAAGTTAAAATATTTTCGTATTTCTTGCTTGCCAATCTAAAAATATCTTTACCTAAATGTACTTGCTTTAAAAAAAAGGATTATAAAATATAGTGGAAAATGTGAAAAAAACGCAATATTCTACTTCAAAGTTAAAGTCTTTATTTGAAAATTATGTGTCTCAAAGTTTTGTATATGCAAGTAAAAAGGAAAATTTATTCACCATTCGTTAGGCATAATAATTATGTAAGTCTACAGCATTTTCTTTTACGATTATCTCATTGCTTGAATGAATAAAAGATTAAAAAGCAAAATGTTGTTGTTAATTCTTTCAATTGCATTAAAATTTTATAAAAATAAAATTTGTACTTAATTTTGACCTCGATGTTTTCACCAGTAAATTAATATTTTATTTACGAAATGGACATACTTGTGTAAAAATATCCGAAACTTCCGCTAAATTAATGAGAGCAGTTTAAAGAAAATCATAAAAATTACGTACACAAAGTTTTGTATATGCAAGTAAAAAGAAAATATTATTCACCATTCGTTATGCTTAATATTTACGGCATTTCGTTTCGATTTGTTGGCATTACTTTAGGATAATAATACATTTCGGTTACAACAGGAATACTTCCACAGCTGCATTAACTCGTCTTTGTATAATATTTATTTTATCGAATGTAAATTTGTGTATTTTGAACAGTGATCTTAAAAGATTTAAAAAATTATTTGCCGTGCGAAGACAATTCCACGATACACATGTCAGATATCAACAGTTTGGGTTGAACTTGAACTTGACTTACTTAACAATGTTAAATGCTAAAAATAGTTAACATTAATTTTATCCACAGCACGAGATTTTTAAAGGCGGAAATAATATCACGTACCAGTAAACTCAGGTGACCTTTCTGGACGACCGTGGGAAAATTCATTCAGCTTTTAAAGATGCAGAACGAAATTTTTGTGCGTGCTTATTGAGGCTCTAGAAGGTCCTTTTACAATTGATTAACCTGAATCTAAAATATATTTTTTCCGAATAAACGAGAACACATCTTCTTTAGCTATTTGATTTTTATGTTTTATCAGTCAAAACAGGACGTGATGAACATTAGTTATCGTCCATGGTCAATAATATAAATTCATGGTTGGTGAAATATTGAAATTATGATGGAAATTGTCCGGGGGGATCAATTGTGTTCAAATGACAAAAATACGATAAAGAACTGCCAATTGTGGGCGGTTGAGACATTTTGAAAATGAAATTTTGACTGATTTAACTGGAATAGAATATTATGACGGCAATTGAGGTTCAATAATAATTAAAGGATTAGTGACCTATCGGATGGCGATAAGCGGATTACTTATCATCACAACTTTTAACATTGTTTGTAAAACGTTAAATGGCTGAGCGTCATAAACTTGTCAAAAACATGTAGACAGGTAGAATTATAGTAATTTAATGCGAAAATATTTTTACACTTTCCAAATTTAAATGACGAAATTGATATAAAATACTTTCGTCAATTTGAAAACCGTTTCAAAAATACGAAAATGACGAGCGCTAGCAAAATCACTTTAAGTTATTCCTTTGTTCAACAGAGTTGTCACTTTACAGTTTCTTTTCGTAATTTAAATTATTCAAGTCTGTATAAATGTACCGAGGTGGTGAAACATAATATTTTACATTGCTCAATAAATTGAGTTTACTTGTTGATCCGATTAATAGATTGGACGATCTAGTTACCGTAAAAACTACATTTTTTTATAAGCCAGTTGATTTTTATATAATGAACAATTAATGCACGGATATTGCTTATTGAGTAAGTCATAAAAGATTCTAATGGTGGCAAAATCGTCTTTGTTGAAAGAACACAATGTATGACCTGACCGGACTGTAATAGAAACACAAAAAAACAAGTTTTTTCTTCATATTTTTTGTTTGAAAATTATTTCAAAGATAATGGCATGGGACATAAACATAAAAGATATAAGTGATAATTTCACATCTTTATCTGTCAAAGAAAGGAAAACATTTGTTAAAATTTTAATACCGTGATTTTAAAGCACACCTGTGCAATCAAGATCGATTAAATGTACATAGGTAAATTATCTGGCTAATCCGATTATGTTGTCACGCGTCGTTAATTTTAGTACATCATGACTACATCCGATGGGCAATAAACCAATTAACAGACACGCGGTGTTGGGAGAGAATCTTTGGAGGAATTTGGGAGTGAAATCCAGCGGTACTCGGTGTGGCTCGAAAAACACGGAATCGGAAAAAACGATATCGAATCGATTCGTTTAAATGGTACTGTAGATCATATGTCAGATAACGATGCCTTTGATCCCACTGATTGATGTAATTGTTTTGATGGATTAATATTAAATGAAATTGTTTTTTTAAATAAACAAGTCAGCTTGAGTTAAAACAATGATGTAAAAATTGTAAGACATAAAAGGGAAATTGTTTTCGCCTCTTGGCTTCTTTGATATCAAGGTGTTGAGTAAGTTGGGTCTTGTTATAACTGTTTGGATTGTTTTGAAATTGTTACAAGGTTTCAAAAAAGATAAATTCATACAGATAACTTGGTCTCCAGTTCCTGAACACGTCTTCTTCAAAATACTGTCCACATTCAACATGATGAATATTCTCGCAAGAATATTCAATGCAAATCCAAAGAAAAATAATTATCTGGTAGCATCAATACAACATAAATATTTCGGCAGAATTTTCAACAAACTTGAACATAATTCATTCAAATAATTTATATTATACAAGAAAACAAAATAAAATAGAAATCAGGGCGAACGGACTCAGTGCGAACAGGAATTAGGGCGAACGGACCCAGGGCAAACAAGTATTAGGGCGAACAGGTACTAGGGTGAACACGAATCAGGGCGAACGGACCCGGATTCAGGCAGGCGTTACCTGTGGAAGGGAACGAAGTCCGTATCAATTATTTTTTTTAATTCTAACATATTTTAATGTTCAAAAAGAAACTGAAATACCGTAACGTTTCCGATTTTGGTCCTGTTGTTAGTGATACTCAAAGTCTCATGTCAAACGAGACCGGAAGAAAGAAAGAGATTTCTGTGCAAATGCGGGAAAATAAAAAAGTTAGAAAAAAAAAAGTTAACGATTTTGAGTTCATTAGTACATTGGAAATTATATATATTTTTTTTCTTTTTTTACAAATGTACCTCTGAAAGAGAACGAAGTCCATTTTAAATAACATTTTGAATACTGTTTTGCAAAATTAAAACTAGGGTTTTCAACATTAAAGGGTGGCCGATTGCCCAAAGCAGAACGTTTCGGCCACAGTCGTTTCGGCCACAGTCGTTTCGGCCATACTTTGGAAAGTTGTATCAGCCATGGTTTTAATTGTTATAAATGGAGGAAAATATAATTGTTTCTAACAAGAGATGTTAACATCTTCTTATTTATAATTATAAAGAAACAAATGGAAAAATAGGATTTAATCGTGTTAATCATACATTTATTTTCCCTGATAAAAATGTGTCTCAATTTATGAATGAAATGAAAATTGTAAAATGGTGATTATTATTAAATTTTAAAAATGAAGTTTTAATATATCATAAAAGATATGATAGTTAAAAAGTGAAGAAGATTGTTGTTTTATCAGATATATATCTACATGTGTATATAATGATATATGTCTCTGTTCTTATCATAATAATAATATTGATCCCTCTGATCATTTGTTAATTGTAAATTATCATTTCTTTGATATATCTAAAGTATTAGTTATGCTTTTGTCAAATAGTTGTTGAGAAAATACCAATAAAACAAGATATTTGGTATGATTATCGATGAATCAACTTAATATGAGTTCAATCTCAACAGACTGCATGCACAATATCAAACGTAAATCTGTTAAAATGGAATCAGCACAGCAAATGTACATGTATAAATATTAGATGCAGTAGTTGGTGTCCTTGTTTCTCATACTTATGTTTGGTATGGACAAATTGTTTATTTTCTATTCTCTGTTATAAAAATATATATAATAATGTCTGAATATGTCTCGACATATTCTTGACATTCTAAATAATGTCTGAATATGTCTCGACACATTCTTGACAGTCTTAAATATGTCTTGACACTATCTCAACAGTATAAATTTGGCCTGAAATGTGAACAGACTTATTCTGCACTGTTTATGACATTCTAATTGCTGTTATTTACTCCTTTTATTATGGCTAAACTAAACTTTGAAGAATCAAGGATCAATTTGGTATAGTAAGATACCCTTTTGGTGCAACTAAGTTGGAATACCCTGAATAATTCCCCATGTAGTTTAATTTTGATTTATTTTAATTAAACATTTAATTAATTGTTTTCACTTGGAATATAAGTCAAAGTTACTACCAAACAGCATTTAGATTTTTGCCGTTCATAAAACTGCCAGTCAAATTTGCTTTACTAAAATAGGTGTCTTATAGGCAGTTTTAAATGTGACCATGTGTCTCTTTTGGACCCCACAATTCATCTTTTGGGTTAATGTGGAAAAAAAGAGGGGGGGCTTTCGTTTAGGTCAAAGAATTTGTTCCTATCTTGATTCAAAACCTTATTCATTTTTAGAACAACCCAAAACATTTTTATTCAAATTTTAGTGTTGAATTTTATAATTTTTATCAAAATAAATATTTGTGATAACTCCTTCCTGAAAAGAAAACGAATGTTTAGAACTATATTGTGCATGTCTGTTTGAGATCCATTTCATAAGACCAATGATTTCTATAGAAATCATTAATGGAAAATACCATTATAAATACATTTTTTTATTATTCCTGGAGTAGATAATAATTTTCTTTTAATATTTGGGAATTATTCAATTTTTTTTATGTTAAAATAATTAACTTCATAATTTTGATGAAAAAATCCATGATGATTTTCATTTTCATCTATCAACAAACTTTTGAAATTGTAGTGGCATGTTCGGTCAACTGATAAGTTGTATGGCTGATTACAGGTAAAGCAGTAATTTCTATTTGACAGTTGCGTGTACTCTTGGGTGTGGAATACCTTAATTTTATGGGAACATCCTGTCCATGTGTAATACTTAATATATTCCAACAGATGACATTACACAAATTTTCTTCTGTTAAATGAATGATTTGTATATCATCATAATTTGCTATTTATATAAACCACATTTTGTATAATAATTATTTACCATATCAACATTGAATATTATGAATGTAGAATGAAATATGTCTACAGTATGATTGGTTTGAATCATTTAATTTATGAGGGTCTGGATGGGGGGGTCTGTTATTCTGTAAACATTTAATTTTCACCCCTTTTTTCTCTAATCTTCAAAAAATTAACCCCTTTTTTCTCTAATCTTCATTTTTTTTGCCCGTTATTCTCTAACCTTCATTTTTTAAGGGCATTATTCTTTAATCATTTAACCCCATCCAAACCCTCATTTATAAGATTTAGGAATCAAAATTTGTAATTATTTAAAAACCCACATTCAAATTGTTTTATATCAACACACCCTCATTTGAATTATTTTATACTTTAGATTTCATAGCCATATTTGCATTTGTAAAAATATTTATATACCCAAATTTTCAATTATTTTACATGCCCAACTTTTATTTTTGTTGTAAGAAGTGTAACTTGGAACAACAGTATATCATATAAAGAGAAATAAAGATTAAAGTTATATCATGAATATTGGTCATGATTTGTAAAACTCAGAACTGTCAAGTAAATTTAAGACACAATTCAAAATGTTCAGAATGTGTCAAGCCATAATGAGAAAAATAAGAATGTCGAGAATATGTCGAGAAATATCAAGACAGTATTCAAATGTCAAGAATTTGTCAAGAAATTTTAAGACCATATTCAGAATGTCGAGAATATGTCGAGTAAATTTCATACAAATTTAATATAAATGAGAATTTGTCAAGAAAAATTAAGACACGAGTCATACTTTTGAGAATGTCGAGTAAAAGTTCATGCAAATCAAGACAAAACTGGTCTTTTCAGACTTTTAGACTTTTGTATAATGAAGCACCAAAGTCAAAGGTAAATGTTGTTAATGTCTTCATCATGCGTGACATCTAAATGTTTAAGAGCAGATGGAGGTACACATTATGACAAAATGACTTTTTGTTAAGTTATAATCTTTCTCAAAACAAACTTTTGTCAAAACAATAATTACATATATATGTTAAGAACAATATGAAATAGTGTACAATGTAGCTGAACTGGTTGTGTGGCAGAAACGTCTTGAAAGCCAATTATCCCAGACAAGTGAAAGTCATCATCGGGCAAGTAAAAATTGCAGTGTACTTGTCCTATTGGCAGGTAAAAAAATAAAAGTTAAAAGGGTGTAAACCACAGAATCTAGTCTTAATTATCTTCTTATCGAGAAATCATCATATCAATCAGCCCGACAATATGGAAAAATTTAGTTTTAGTATTTTCCCTTTCATGCTATAGACATGTTATAAAAAATTGGTCAATCAGTGAACTATTATGTTGTTTTTTGACGCATTCTTTGATAAACCAATCAGATTGGACCTAGCTACATGTATTTTAGGAAAACTATTCCAGACATAATAATGATAAGAATTCAAGATCTCCTCAATATCGTCATTTTATAAACTTTTAACAAAAGTAAAATAAATGAAGATTAGAAAATATATTTAAATCAATTTAAACCTGATATTAATTTATGAGCTTTCTCATAATTTATTGAAAGGGTTTCTGTACGTGGGTAAAAAATATGTGACTGCTGCTTCAGTATCAATCCCAGATTAAACACACTGAGGGGCCCAGGAATTTTTGTATTCCCAGTGTTTTCTTTGGATAGAGAGCAAATTTCATTCTAAAATATAATTCCCAAGCCCCTGTGATTTAAGATGGCACAACAGCTTACTCTTAGGAAGTTTCTCGGTGGAATACAGAAAAACTTGAAGCTGAAAATGATGAAATCTTATCTCTTCCTTTGAGAGTTCAAAAAACATACCATTGTAGTTCAGTGATGTGAACATTCCAAAGTCTAAGATCCTATCCAGCCCATGTCATACAAATTACTAATTTTAGACTTAGATTATTTAAGTTACAAAATTGTGTGTACATAATGTGTATAAATTAACCATACTTGTCATGCTTGTCAAAAAAACTATTAAATTAAAAATGACATATAAGTTGTGCATGGTGAATCTATCTTAAAAAATAATAACTACAAATGTACATTTACGAACAAAGGAAGATAACTTGATTCAAAATGTCTAGAAATGTTCAATTCAGCTTAATACAGTTCTGAATGTTCAATTTTAAGTTCACACATTACATAATGACAGCATGCAATCTTAAATAAATAACCCTTCAGTGTTCAAAAGCACTTTGATTATAAAAACAAAATAGATGTGTAAAAATGAAAGGAATGTTCCTGCCATCTGCCAAATAGTCAAGCATTCAATATTTCTGGCAATCTACATGTATACAATGTACTGAAGGGACTGCAGGCATAATGGAACAAGAAAGGACAAGTTCAATTTTCAGAAAATTATGTTCCAACTAAATAAATAAATAAAAAAGTCATCCAAAAAGAAATGAGTACTAGCTAGATGATTTACATGCTAAACCATATATCAGCATAAAATCTATTGGCATAACCAAAGAAAAAGTCAGACTAACTGTTGATTTTCAGAAGTACAGATAAGGTCCGATGAAGATGGGTAATATTTTATATGCTTGGCCACAGAGAAGTGACAATGAAATACCAGTATTATTTAAGCACTTGAAATTGAACCATACAAACTGTAATTTGGTATAATTTTATTTGACTGAACCACACAATAAATTGCTCATAAATTCAGTGCTAAAGGAATATAAAAGACTATGAAAACGATACATGTATTGCATAGCTCTTCCATGTCTTCTATAAAAAAATAGCTCTTTCATTTGTGATATACCTTAAACTAATTACAACTGCAAGTTGTGTTCCATCATAGACATTAGACATGTTAGATGAAATAAAATAAAGTTATGATGTGGTAAATAATATTGATATACATGTATTGCAATTTGTTTATTTATAGCCAAATGTCAGCAGAGGAGAAGAGACGTGGAGAAGATGTGGAAGATGGAGGACCAGGCTTAGTTTATATGCCATTTGTTATAATGGAAGATCTACTTGATAAATTAAGACTATTGGATTATGAACAAAATTTTTGTAGAGAAAGAAATCTGAAACCGATATCACGGTAAAATATTCATAATTGATTTACAGATACACTAATAGGTTAATATTTTTTGCTATTACTTAAAATAGAAATTTTTAAACAAATGCACTCTGGATGAAATCTTGAGCTGCTGTTGCTAAATTTTCCCCAGCCAAAACATGGTGCAGAGCACATAGAAATACTGGTTGTCTTTCTGATTTTCCTAACTTTCATCTGTGGGTCTAGCCTTGTAAGTCATGTAGTAGCTATCACAATACATTTCTCGCCAGAATTATGTGAAATTAAAATCAAAGGTTTATAATATATCAACAATGTCACAAACATATTTGAAAGTCAGTTCTGATCAACTTTTTTTTAAAGGAGTTATGCCCCTTTGAAAAATTATTTATATGGAAAATTTCATTGTAAGCACTCTAAAGCCTACTTTCTTGCAGGAAATGTTAATTTTTCAGACATCAACTGTGATGTATCATTGATATTAAAGTGTTACAATATCAGCCCATAAAGTAAAACACCATTCAACAGTATTTGAGTTGACTACATAAATTACATAAATGAATGAATAGCTGATGTGAGCCGCTGCCATCATTGTAAACATTTATCAAAATTTTCCAATTAAAATCACTGAATCAAATATAACCTGAGGCTGAATGATCTATAGTATAAACTTTGTGTTTTTTGTTCTGGCTAAGAAACCAACATAGCTTTAAATAGAACACAGGGCTTAAATGAGAGTACTCATCTTATATCATGAAAAATTGTTATAAAATAAATCTGGAAGGTACCTTTTCATTTATTTTTTCGTCCGGAACATGCATGAAATATTTGCCACTGGACATTAAGCAACCAACAATCAATCATTTATTTTTTTAAGTTGGACAAAAAATTGTGGAGAAAAAACTTAGTTTTTTGTTAAAAAAAATATTAAATTTTTTTAGAAACATTTGTTTGTGCAAGAATATCAATAAAAAATGATATTTTATAGGTTATTATATGCTATTAAAAATTTCTATTCCAAATCTCAAAACTGGATTTTACATACATGTACTTTTTGTTTAAAAATTCACATACATGTATTTTGATTTCTAGTGTCAAAAATTTTGGTTGCCCATGATATTTACAATGCATGCCAAAATACATCATGCTTGGAGTTACCCTTATTTTATATTCATCGAGAACACATCCTGAATTAATTCCAGGAGTCAAATTTTATGAAAATTTATATTAATGAAAATGAATTGCTTTGTTTGCATCAGGTTGACATGTTAATTTTCTAATTTTTTAAAATTTTTCACTAAATATTTATCAGTTTTGAAAACAAAGAAATAACAACAAGATCTACAAAGTTCAAACATGGTCAAAATTATTAATCAATTCCTCATAGTTACTACCCAATTTTGATTTTTTTGCAGTTACATGTAAATTGAAAACTGAACAAATATGTTAAATTTGCACAGATAGAAAATTACTTTAGTCTTAATATTCCCTAGGTGAGTGACTCTGGCTCCTTGGAGTTATTTTTTGCATACATGTCAATTTCTCTACATCAAATTAAATGATATCAGATATTTTTGCTTTTTAATCCTCTTTTTATTTAGGTCCATAGTTTTGGAAAAAACATGACCTGTTGAGGTTAGTGTGCCATTGCTTTATAAACACATCATGTAGTAGACCTTCATTGCAAGGGCTTTTAGATGTGTGCCTATCGATTCTTTATTCATTTGAAGCATTCCAACTAAACAGAAGCTTAAAATTCTTTTTAAATTATCATATGAATGTGGTTTTGTAGTTTGTATGTTGTATTATTTATTTGTTTTTAGGCACTACTTTGCTATTCCTACCAACCCTGGTGAGCAGTTCTTCATGTTTACATCACTGAGTGCATGGCTGCTTAGAAAAGCTGGTAAAAATTTTGAGCAACCTCAAGAGGTATAATTCCTGTATGAAAGATGTAAAAAGAGAACTATATGATCCAATCACCAACATCTGTTGTGAATCTGAACAAAAAATGATTAATAATGCTCTTTTCACATCTATATTCTATTTTCAGCAAAACAAACTTGAACTGAATGAACCTTAGGCTTAGGGTCAATGGATGACTTCTTATAAGAATGAATGATGATGATGATTTTTGACTTATTTTCAAGTTTTTGTCTTTAAATAGAAAATATAATAGAAAAGTAAAAACTCTATAATGCAAAAATGTCCAGCAATACAAGAGCTTTAAAAATATTAACCTGGTCCAAACCAAATGGATTATTTATGGGAGTTTTGACCCTTAAATGATGATGTTTATTTTTTTTATCATATTTTACTAATTTTCAAGCTTTTTCCTGCTATCTCGATAAGTGGAAACTGTAAACAGCAAAACTATCGGCAATACAAGATTAACAAAAAAAGCCAAATATATATGACTGACACCTTTGGATGAATCCTTATAGGTGATTATAATGAAATTTTGAAATATTGCCAATTGTCTTTAAAACATAATTAGATAAGTAGAAACTGTGCAAAACATAAACAAAATTATCAGCAATGCAAGATAAGTTTTTGACAGGTGAGTGATTCAGGCTCTAGGGAGCCTCTTGTTTTTTGCGTTTAAGGCTTTTACCTTAAAAACTATAATAGTTAGATGGAAACATGACTGTAAAAATGATCAGAAGGATGTCATCTACAAATAAGTCAAACATTACAGAAATTGTTGCACAACAAGATGCTTTTGTCCTTAGATTATAATTTTTTCCTGTTTCTGCACAAGACAAGATCTAGAATTTAGTCAACTGATGGTAATTGTTAATGGACACCTTATATGAGTTAGTAAGACCAATGTCAAATGATTCCTTAATGGCTATTTTTACTTTTTTTTGCATTTTCTGCTATTATCCTGAAAACTATGATAGATAGAGACTGTAAATAGCAAGACAAGATCTATAACCAAACAGATGGAAATTATCAATTGTTTATTTTCATTAAATGACTTGACCATCATTTAAAGATGTTCTCCAAGTGGAACTGCATCAAACTTGGTCACAATATAACTTAATGTGGGAAAGATGGCTGCCACTGTTGCTTATGGTTTTAATGTTGTACTTTTTTGCCAGATTTGCAAATAGGCTGCTGGGAGTCTCTAGTCTTATAAGATTTATTAAGAAGTACTTATAATAGACCATTATTACACTATGTTGTTGCATTAACAGTCACATATCTTAGTTGTACATATCCCAAGCTGCAGTATATATGACCACACCATCAGTCATGCTTCATTTTCTTAAATTTGTACATTCTCCACATGTTTTTTAATTAGTATCAATAAAGTTGATGTAGGATAAATGTCAATACGATAGCAATCCAACAACCCAAAAATGAACAAAAAGTGTGCTTTTAAAAAAATGATATGTGTGGTTGACCAGTGATATTTGATATGATAGTGTATAAGGCTTTATTAAGCATCTGAATATCTTTTAAGTCAAATGGAAAATAACAATATTCTATCAAATTGGTTTTTTTTAATTTTTGAAGCAAAGCAGCAGGCATAACATAATTCTGTGCTTATATCTTTTGTAGTATGATGATCCTAATGCTACAATATCTAGTATTTTAGATGAAGTCAGGAAATATGTAAGTATTAACCCTTTTATACAGATATTCCTTTATTGTTTGATTTTTCAGGGGCGGATCCAGCCATTTTTAAAAGGGGGGGGGGGTTCCAACCATATGTCCCCATTCAAAAACATTTATCGTCAAAAAAAAGGGGGTTGCAACCTCCAGAACACCCCTGGATCCGCCACTGTTTTTTAGCATGGCATTTTTTAGTGTCTAAATACTCTTGTTCATCTTTATTAACTTGATTTACCCGGTAGTTTGTCAGAAACAACATGTACATGTAGTAACTGCACACTGACATACTAATTTTTGGGAAGGTATACATCATTGATTTATGAATTCGTGTTCCTTGAAAAATAACATCTCAATTCTGACGTGAAGGTTGTCATATCCTATAGAGATGCTCTTGTTTATTGTGAGTGGTTGCTTCATGGGGATATGGTAATAGTATCTGTCTGTCTATCTTTCAGTCAGATTTCCATCTGTCCTAAACACTTTGTGAACACAACTTCTCTGAGACCATTTGACAGAACAGTCTCATAAATAGGATTGTTTGCCATCAAGTTTGCTATATTGTACTGCCGTTTTGATTCAACAATGTTTGTCTTGCCTCAATGTATCGGTATTTGATAAAGAGAGACCTTGTGACACACCATTCTATTCATCACAGCGGCGGGGACATTTTGCTATGGTATACCAATCTTGTTGCCATTGCATTAAGTAGAATAGCTGTTGGAAAAAGTTTTCAACTTCAGTGGCAAAATAACGGCTCTTTCTATACCTCCTCTTTTCGGATAAAAACTCTTGAGAAACATCCTTTTGTGCTAGGTTTTCAAAAGATTGATATACCGGTATATTAAATAATAACCTGCTATATCAAATTGATTTCAGGTGTCTAGTTTGTGGTAAGAAACCTTTTTTTGTTTTTGGATTTCAAAGATTATTGATATATAAAAGTACAATATGCCATTCAAATTGAATCCCTGTTTCAAAAATTATTTATTTACAGCCACTTTTTTAAATGTTAACCATAATACATTATAAATTCATTGTGCATGTATTGTAAGGAAACTTGATATCTAGGTAAAAAATATTCTGAATTTATGCCTGGTGTCAAAATAAACGAAAATATTCTACCTCATGAACATATATTGCTTTCTTTGCATCTGCATTATTATTTGTTTTTGCGCCTCAACACAAAATGTGCAAACATGGTCCTTACTGACGTCATTTTTATATGACCGCAAAAATTTGCGGCCGTATAATGATATGGCGATTTTTGTTGTTGTTGCCATCGTCCGAAGACATTTGGTTTCCAGACAATAACTTGAGTATAAATGTATGGATCTCTATAAATTTGTACCACAAGGTTCCATACCACATAAGGAAGGTAGGATTGAATTTGGGGGTTATGACTGTATCCACTTAGGAATAAGGGGCCAAAAAGGGATAAAGAACAAGCAACTTCTTAAACTTTGTTTGAATTGTTTATTTCTTACCAATTTCAATGAGGTTTAAATAATCTTGAAATATTGGGGTTATTTGATATGCTCAATCTTACCGTGTATTTAGAATTTTGATGTTGGGCCGTGGTTTCAAATGTGTCCAAATTAGGGTGCAAAATTAAACTTTGATTGATTTCAATATGCTGAATCTAATAATGTATTTAGATTTTGGATTTTGGGCCTATTTTTCAAATTGGTCCACATCAGTTCCAAAGGGTCTAAAAATAAACTTTGTTTGATTTCAACAAATATTGAATGGTAGGGGTCTTTGCTATGCTGAATAATTCAAAATAACATTCTAACAATCAGCCATACATAAAACCAATAAACAATGAAAAATTACCTCCTCCATAACATCACATGATTTGTCTCTTGCACTTTAAATAAGTACAAAGATGCATCATCAAATTTATCAAATGATCAGCATTCTCATTCAAATATATCAAGCCACTTCAATATTAATTTAAACATTTCCCACATATACTTAAAAACAATTTCCTCCATATTGACATTTCTGATCAAAGGGAAGTAACTCATACCACAATTGAATGATAATCCACTCTAAAACACACATCAATGTCACCTATTGATACCCCTTTTCAGAACAATTCATGCCCAATTTTATGCCACAATTTTATCCCATACATGTATTATTATCCTATTATCCTTTTAATTTTGATATGATTTTATGCTGCATTTCATTTCCATTCATTCATTCCTGAAATAGCTAAATTATCAGTATTAATTTCTAAATGCTAACAGTTTAACAATGTCAAGAAAAATGAATTTCCACCCCTTTCCCATCACTCAGTCACAATATGTTGAAAAACTTCAATCATTATTTGATGACAAATAAACGTCAACTAACACACACATCCACCTGTACTTGTAGCAATATTCAAACACCAAAAAATTATTAATTTAATAAAAGGTTTCCTATACCAATTACTGGCAGCTTAAACTAAATTCCTTTATGGAGCATTTTAAAAACTATTAAAACTAATATTGTCCATTAATAAATAGATAAATAAAGTTCTTGGTGTACTTGGATATGCTGAATCTAACCGTGTATTTCGATTTTGGATATTGAACCATAATAGGTCAAAGTCCAATTTCAAATTTTTCAGTTCTTTGACCACATTCATTCTGTGTCAGAAACCTATGCTGTGTCAAATATTTAATTATAATCCAAATTCAGAGCTGTATCAAGCTTGAAAGTAGTGTCCATACTTGCCCCAGCTGTTCAGGGTTCGACCTCTACGGTCAGCACCTCGCAGAGCATTTTATTTTAGTTTTTACAACATTCAAATAAGATAAAAGTATTTTTTATAATTGTAGTCGTTTTGAAGGAAACTCAATCTTACAAATGCGAAAAATTTGATATTATTTATGTTATATCCCACAGCAACATTCCATAGACTTCCCACCATCTAAACTTAAGCAGGGTTGTGGAGAGCATTGCATATATGTATTAGACAGACTTGCAGATGAAGCACTAAAGAACACACATTTTAGTTGGTCAAGGTAAGTTTTATGAATATGAGGTTTCATCCTTCAAGTTACTACCATTTCTGTAAATCAAGGGTTACAAAGTTTTTTTGTAAAGTAAATACTGAAAAAGACGGTCTCTTTTAAAAGTATCGCTGGAAATAACTATCAAAGTACACAGCAATGCATGCAATGGGTATCATTAGTGTAGCAGGAATTTCTAAGTAAACATTTCTGGAGTTCACTCCACTTTTTGTCTTGCCATGACGGAATCAAAAAGTGAGACATAGGTATGCTGTTTCCGGCGGTGGCGATGGCGGCGTCAACAATGTATTAGTTTGTGATTAGGCCTAGTTCATGGTGAACCACTAGTGGTAGGTCAATGATATTTGGTATGCAGTTGTATTAGCATTGGCACATCTCATTACCATGGAGATTATTTGGCCCTGCCTCCTCAGTCAAGGTCTATTGACTTTGAAACTTTGCTTAGTTTACATGTATTAGTTTGTGATTAGGTCAGTTTATGGGGAACCACTAGTGGTAGGTCAATGATAATTGGTATGCAGTTGTATAAGCATTAGCACATCTCATTTCCATGGAGAATATTTGGTCCTTACCCCTCAGTCATGGTTATTGACTGAAACTTTTGCGTAGTTTACATGTATTAGTTTGTGATTATAAGGTCAGTTTAAGATGAACCACTTATCATGCTTATGTTAAGTCAATGATATTGGGTATGCAAATGTATTGGCATTTGCAAGTTTCATTTCCATGAAGATTATATAACCCCACCCCCTAATTATGGTTCATTGACTTTGAAACTTTTACATAGTTTACAAGTTAATGTTTGTGTTTAGGTTTGTTTAAAGGGAACGACTTATGAAGAGTTAATGGTATTTGGTTTGCAGTTGTATTAGCATTGGCACATCTCATTTCCATGGAGATTGTTTAGCCCTGTACCTTCAGTCATGGTTCATTGACTTTGAATATTTGCATAACTTACATGTTAAAGTATTGCTATTTTAATTTCAACATTTGCATTATCAAAATAACAAATAGGCGAGACATATCTCTGTGTTAACAGTTTATTTAGCTCATGTGAGCTTATGCCGTCACTTGAAGTCCGTAGTCATCGTCGTAAACTATTTCAAGAATCTTCTCCTCTGAATCTACTGGGCAAATACCTTCATCATTAATGAATGTTCTTTAGTGTATTTAGTTTATAAATTGTATCCGAAGTTTTGATCCATCAACAAACATGGCCGCCATGGCGAAAAGTAGAACATAGGGGTCAAATGCAGTTTTTGGCTTATATCTCAAAAACTAAAGCATTTAGAGCAAATCTGACGTGGGGGTAAAAATGTGCAATAGGTCAAAATCTATCAGCCCTGAAATTTTAGATGAATAGAACAACCCATTGTTGGGTTGCTGCCACTTAATTGGTAATTTTAAGGAAATTTTGCAGTTTTTGGTTATTACCTTGAACATTATTGAAGATAAAGATAAACTGTAAACAGCCAAAATGTTCAGCAAAGTAAGATCTACAAAAAAGTTTTTATATGACTAAAATTGTCAATTGACCCCTTAAGGAGTTATTGCCCTTTAAGGACAATTTTACACAATTTTTCATCATGTTTGCTAACATTTAAAAATCTTCTCCTCTGAAAGTACTGGGCCTAATACTTCTAAACTTTAACTAGATGTTCCTTAGGGTAACTGGTTTATAAATTGTATCTGAAATTTTGAATCCATAAAAAAAAATGGCCGCCATGGCTAAAAATAGAACAAAGGGTCAAATGCAGTTTTTGGCTTTTATCTCAAAAACTATAGCAGTTAAAGCAAAAGTGACATGGAGTTAAAGTGATGAATAAGTCAAGATCTATCTGCTATGAAATTTTCAGACCAATTGGACAACCCGTTGTAGGGTTACTGTCCGAAATAGTTTAATTTTTATGAAATTTTACTGTTTTTGGTTATTATCTGTAATATTATAATAGATAGAGAGAAAGTGTATATAGCAAAAATGTTCAGCTAAGTAAGATCTACAAATAAGTCAAATGATCAAAGTAGTCAATTGACTCCTTAAGGAGTTATTGCCCATGAAACATTTATTTTTTGTATTTTTTTGTGCAAGTCTATTACTTTTTCAAAAATCTTCTTCTCTGAAAGTATTGGGCCAAATACTTCCAAACTTTAAATGAATGCTCCTTAGGGTATCTTGTTTATAAATTTTATCCGAAGTTTTGATCCATCAACAAACATGGCCGCCATGGTCAAAAATAGAACATAGAAGACAAAAGCAGTTTTTGGCTTATATCTCAAAAACTACAGCAGTTATATCAAAAGTGAAAGAGTGTTAAAGTGATAAATGGGTCATGACCTATCTGTTATGAAATTTTCATATGAGTTCGACAACCCATTGTTGGGTCACTGTTGGAAATAGTTTATTTTTTATTAAATTTTACTGTATTTGGTTATTTTCTTTAATATTATAATAGATAGAGAGAAAGTATAAATGGCAATAAATGTTCAGCTAAGTAAGATCTACAAATAAGTCAACATGATCAAAATAGTTTATTGACTCCTTGAGGAGTTATTGCCCTTAAAATGTTTTTTTTTTACATTTTTTGTGAAAGTCCAATTACTTTTTATACAACCGCAAAAATTTTGCGGTCGTATATTGGTATGACGTTGGCGTCGTCGTCGTCATCGTCCGAAGACACATTAGTTTTCGCACTATAACTTTAGTTTAAGTCAATGGATCTCTATGAAATTTTACCATAAGGTTCAATACCACAAAAGGAAGGTTGGGATTGATTTTGGGGTTATGGTACCAACAGTTAAGGAATAAGGGGCCAAAAGGCCACAAATAAGCATTTTGTAACTTCCAGACATAACTTGTGTGTTAGTGTATGGATCTCTCTGAAATTGTACCACAAGGTTCCATATCACAAAGGAATGCTGGGATTGATTTTGGGGTAATTGCCTCCAAATTTTAGGAATTAGGGGCCAAAAAGGGGCAAAAACAAGCATTTTCTAGTTTCATGACAATAACTTGTGTGTAAGTGTTTGGATATTTCTGAAATTGTACTACAAGGTTCCATATCACAAAGGAAAGCTGGAATTGAGTTTGGGGTAATTGCCTGAAATGTTTAGGAATTGGGGCCAAAAAAAACACATTTTCTAGTTTCCAGACAATAACTTGTGTTCAAGTGTATGAATCTCTCTGAAATTGTACTGCAAGGTACCATACCACAAAGGGAAGGCTGGGATTGATGATGGGGGTAATTGCCTCAATATTTTAGGAATTAGGGGCCAAAAAACAAGCATTTTTCTAGTTTCAGGACAATAACTTGTGTGTAAGTGTATGGATCTTTCTGAAATTGTACTACAAGGTTCCATATCACAAAGGGAAAGCTGGGTTTGAGTTTGGGGGTAATTGCCCTAAACGTTTAGGAATTTATGGCCAAAAAGGGGCCAAAAAACACATTTTTCTAGTTTCCAGACAATAACTTGTGTTCAAGTGTATGGATCTCTCTGAAATTGTACTGCAAGGTACCATACTACAAAGGGAAGGCTGGGACTGAGTTTGGGGGTGATGAATCATAAGGGGGTTCAAAATGTTTGGGGGATTTTTTTTTTCCTTTTTCCTTTTTTCCTTTTTTTTTTCTTTTAAAATTTTCCATTTTAAGTTGGTTATTTCTGATTTATATTTAAAAGCAAATAATAATGATATGGTAGGAGATACACACCAAACAGGATGTGTAAATTATTATATAATAAGTATTGTGCAATAGCAAGAAATTTTCAATTGCACAGTATTGCACAATAGCAAGAAATCTTCAATTGCACAGTATTGCACAATAGCAAGAAATATCCAGTAGCACAATATTAGCAATAGCAAGAAATTGTCAATTGTACAGTATTGCGCAATAGCAAGAAATATTCAATTACACAGTATTGTGCAAAAGAAGATACTTCAGATAAATTGCTTATTTCTTGACCAATTTCAATGGGGTTTTATTCTTGAATTCTTGGGGTTCTTTAATATGCTGAATCTAACAGTGTATTAAGTTTTTGGATTTTGGGCCTCGTTTTTAACTTGGTCCACATTGAGGTCCAAAGGGTCCAAAATTAAACTTTGTTTGATTTCATCAAAATTGAATTATTGGGGTTCTTTGATATGCGAATCTAACCGTGTATTTAGATTCTTAATTTTTGGTTCCGTTTTCAAATTGGTCTACATTAAGGTCCAAAGGGTCCAAAATTAAACTTAGTTTGATTTTAACAAAAATTGAATTCTTAGGGTTCTTTGATATGCTGAATCTAAACATGTATTTAGATTTTTGATTATGGACCCAGTTTTCAAGTTGGTCCAAATAGGGGTCCAAAATTAAACTTTGTTTGATTTCAACAAAAATTGAATATATGGGGTTCTTTGATATGCTGAATCTAACCATGTATTTAGATTTTGGATATTGGACCATAATAGGTGAATGTCCAATTTAAAATTTTTAAGTTCTTAGACCACATTCATTCTGTGTCAGAAACCTATGCTGTGTCAAATATTTAATCACAATCCAAATTCAGAGCTGTATCAAGCTTGAATGTTGTGTCCATACTTGCCCCAACTGTTCAGGGTTCGACCTCTGCTGTCGTATCAAGCTGCGCCCTGCGGAGCATTTTATTTAAAAATCTTCTTCTCTGAAACCACTTTGCCAAATACTTAAAAACTTAAATTGAATGTTCCTTAGGGTATCTTGTGTATAGATTGTATTCAGGGATTTGATCCATTCAAAAACATGGCAGCAGTTTCTTAAAATAGAACATAGGGGTCAAATGAGGTTTTTGGCTTTCATCTCAAAAACTAAAGCAGTAAGAGCAAAACTGACATAGGTGAAAGTGTTAAACAGGTTTAGATCTACCTGTCAAGTAATCTTCAGACCAGTAGGACAACTTATTGTTGGGTTACTGTCCAGAAATAGTTAAGTTTTAGGAAATTTTACAGTTTTGGGTTATGTATTATCTTTAATATTATTGTAGAAAGAGAGAAAGTGTAAATGACAAAAATTGTTCAGCAAAGTAAGATCTACAAATAAGTCAAATGCCTGAAACTGAAATTACAGCCAGGTGTGCGATATCAGGCTCTCATGAGCCTCTTGTTTATTTCATTTGTGTTGCTCACTTGAGCTCATGTGACTCATTGGCCAATGAGACCTGTTGCCAACACTAGACATCATTCTCCTGTAAAACCACTGGATCAGTTTTAGACAAATTTGGGCTGAATATTCCTTATGGTATTTTTAATCAACTTTGTGCTTTCTGCCCATCAACCAACATTAGGCGAGGATCCAGCCATTTTGAAAAGGGTGGTTGCAACCCCGGAACACCAAGAAACATTCACATAATTAAAAAAAAAAAAGATTTAAAAAAAAAACAGGGCCAACACTCTGAACCCCTCTTGGATCCACCAATGCAACATTAAAATTATAAAAGACCGAGAAAATCTAATGGGGCCAAAAAAACTCAGAATTTCAATATCTAACAAATTCCATTACAAAAAAGAACAAAAATGGATAAAGAGAAACTGAATACAGCAAAATTGAAAAATAAAAAAATTGTGATTACAAATCAGTACTAAGTTCCATTCTTACCGCAAACAACATCCCAAATACATTTCTGCAACATCAAGTTTTAACTAGCTTAATTAGTAGACAAAAGATCATGTTTATGTTTAATTGTGTGCAATTTTTAGTGAGATTTAAGGCCATGGCTGATGAAAATCATTTGTAATAGTCTCCACTCTTATTGAAAATTGAACACAAGACAGTTAACCATAAAAAATGGTCTTTCAGTCTGCTAGACTTGCTAAAACTTGTCTTGTTAGTCAGGCTGAGAGTTATGCATTGAAGAAAGATAAGAAATGCAATCTTCTTGGAGACTGTCAGCAACCTTGTAGAGGTAATTTGTTGAGATTGCAAGACTGTTTACCACTTATTAATTTTAAAAGAACACATAAATTGGCTAATCAATAATTTGGTTATGACATAATATAGACCAGAATATCCAGAAGAAGAAATGGATGAAGAAAATATAGTTGAGGATGACGCAGAGTTAACATTAGGAGAAATAGAAAAAACAATGATGCAGGTAGATTATTCTTATCAGTTTTTATTATATGACCGCAAAAATTTTTTATACGACCGCAAAAAATATGCGTTCGTCTATTGCTATCACGTCATCGTCATCCGAAGACATTTGGTTTCCGCACAATAACTTTAGTTTAAGTGTATGGATCTCTATGAAATTTAATCAAAAGGTTCAATACCACAAAAGGAAGGTTGGGACTGTTTTTGGGGGTGATGGTCCCAACCGTTTAGGAATTAGGGGTCAAAAAGGGGCCCAAAACAAGAATTTTTCAAGTTTCAGGACAATAACTTGTGTATAAGTATTTTGATTGGTCTTAAATTACCCAAACCGTTCAGGAATTAGGGGCCAAAAAGGGGCCAAAACAAGCATTTTTCTAGTTTTCAGACAATAACTTGTGTTTAAGTGTATGGATGTCTCTTAAATTGTACCACATTTTACAAAAAGAATATTTCTTCGAATAGTAGTTTTTTTGGAGGGAGGGGGGTAAAAAAAAAATTTTCAGGGGTCAATTTTTTTTCCCTCAAGATTTAAGAAATTATCAATTTTCCCCCAAAAAATTGGGGGTCACAATTTATTTTGCTAATTCTTTGTATATAGTCTGAAAACAGATTTACTTAGTATTGTGCAACAGCACAATATATTGCACAACAGCAAGAAATCTTCAATTGAATATAAATTCAAATTATATAACCAATTTCAAGTTCTTTGACTACATTTATTCTGTGTCAGAAACCTATAATGTTTCAAATATTTAATTACAATCCAAATTCAGACCTGTATCAAGCTTGAATATTGTGTCCATTTTTGCCCCAACTGTTCAGGGTTGGACCTCTGCAGTCGTATCCAGCTGTGCTCAGCGAAGCACATTTTTAACAATTTGTTTTCCATTATAAAATCTCCCACTTGAAAACAATGATGAAGGTAGATTATTCTTATTTGTTTTTATTAACAATTTATTTTCCATTATAAAATCTCCCACTTGAAATCTGCAGAGAATTATCCCTCTTTTATATATATATATGCTTTGCCATTATAATCCAAGAGAGCATAACATGTCAGTCCTGTCTGTTTTGACATCTTTTCATTTACTTTAAAACTTGGACTAATTTAGTTGAAACTTGCAAGGACCATCAAACAAAAGTCCTGTTTGATATTGATATATTTTGTGTTTTTTCCTGAGTCATAGACTTTGATTATGTAGAAAATAGATGTATTTTTAGGTTTCCATTAAATAACATGAGTTAGTATTAAGGATGAAGTCAGGTGAAATTAAAAAAATCCAGAAGTTAAAATTGATACTATAAGTCAGTTGATCATTAGTTAAGGAACAAAATAAGCTAAAAATATTGATAGGTTACCGTATGTAACTCCTTTTCGAGATGTTCGATTTTAAAAAAATGACGGGAAAAAACTGACTCAGACTTTTACCTTATATTTAGCATTGGCATTATTTGGGTCTGAAATAGTAAGAAAAGAAATCTAGAATCTGCTTAAATTTTGGTAATGACCTTTTTATGAGCTATTGAAGTCTTCTATGAAAAGAAAATTGGGTGATGTGGGGCAAAATATTTTACCCTGTATAGTAGGAAAAAACCCAAGGAGTCAGTACAAAAATTCATAAACCTGACATGACTACATCCTTAACAATGTCATGTAAAATGTAAGAAGTATTGTTGTTACACTTGTGTAATTTGATTTTGACAAAAACCATGACTTATGCCCCTTGATTACCAAATAGTAGCCAAACTTTAGGTTTCCATGCAGTAACCTAGGGTTTCTTTTAATAATTAATTTTGATGACATTCCTTTATAAATATCTATTAAATTTATTCTTACTATTTCTAAATCCAGTTGGCAAAAGAGTTTGTCATTTGAGACAAACACTTTCCTTTTGCTGAAGATTGTATGTTGTATGATTTTGGTTTTATTGTATTGCTGGATTGCTGTCTAACTGACTTTTACTAAATTAGTTACATACTATAACTCTGACTTCAGACAGTCTGTTTTGGGACTGGTTGGGCTGTGGTACTTTACTGCTGTTCATATTGAAAACATGAAAATTGCCAATCTAGACTTTATGCAACTCTTTCATTGGTATGAAATAGCCTTGACCAGTTCATATGAAATTTGGAATCATTAAACACTGTTTTAAGTTCAAAATATTTTACCTGTACTTCCCTGAGTTATGCCCTCATTATGTGAAAAGTAGCCAAATTTGAGTTTCTTATCCAGTAATGTGAATATCCATAAGATTTTAAAACACAGTATTATAAACTAGTACTGAAAACAAGGTCAGTCCCATTTTGATGACAATCACATGTGACATTTCTATATATAGTAAGACTGTATTGGCAATCTCCTATGGTTTTATTTTGGGTATATTGCTTTTCAGCATTTGCTCTATTTCATATTTGTTTAATTTTGGTTTCAAGCACCACAGAGAAGAAACAGATTTTTGAAATGTGAAATGTGCATACAGTGCATTAAATTAAATATGATATTTTGTAATTTTGTATTAAGCCCCTGGACATATTCTTGATTTCTCCCTTTGATACATTGTTTGGTTTGCTAATCCCTGTTATCTCTGTGATTGGATTTATGTCTTATCACCTAGAACCTTTTTTATACCCCCGCCGTAGTGGAGGGGGCATTAAGTTTTACCCTTGTCTGTCTGTACGTACATACGTACGTCCGTACGTCCAAAAATTGGTTTCCGTTCTCTAACTTGAGTTTGCCTCAACCAAATGTTATGAAACTTATACACAATGCTTATTGCCACAAAACACAGATCAAGTTTGAATTTTGGTGGCATCACTTTAACCGTTCTAGAGTTATGTCCCTTTATAAATGGAAAAATTGCAAAATTTTTAGTTTCCGTTCTCTAACTTAAGTTTGCCTCAACCAAATGTTTATGAAACTTACACACAATGCTTATTACCACAAAACACAGATCAAGTTTGAATTTTGGTAGTGTCTCTCTAACCATTCTAGAGTTATGCCCCTTTATAAATGGAAAAATTGCAAAATTTTTAGTTTCCGTTCTCTAATTTAAGTTTGCCTCAACCAAATGTTATAAAACTTATATACAATGCTTATTACCACAAAACACAGATCAGGTTTGAATTTTGGTGGCGTCACTTAAACGGTTCTAGAGTTATGCCCCTTTATAATGGAAAAATTGCTAAATTTTTAGTTTCTGTTCTCTAACTTAAGTTTGCCTCAACCAAATGTTATGAAACTTATACACAATGCTTATTATCACAAAATATAGATCAAGGGTGAATTTTGGTGCCGTCACTCAAATAGTTCTAGAGTAATGCCCCTTTATAAATGGAAAAATTGCAAAACTTTTAGTTTCTGTTCTCTAACTTAAGTTTGCCTCAACCAAATATAAGAAACTTATACACAATGCTTATTACCACAAAACACAGATCAAGTTTGAATTTTGGTGGCGTCACTCAAACCATTCTAGAGTAATGCCCCTTTATAAATGGAAAAATTGCCTCAACCAAATGTTATGAGACTTGCACACAATGTCCCTTTATAACTATATGATATGCACATGTGGACACAATCCACATTTATTTTTTTACATTCTTTCCCCTTTTCTTAAGGTATGCAGTATTTGTCACAGAAAGCACTTGTTAGCTCACCTGGCTAAAAAGGCTAAGTGAGCTTTTCTCATCACTTGGTATCTGTCCTCAGTCGTTTTCTGTCAATTTTTACTAAATTCCTCTCCTCTGAAACTATTGGGCCAAATTTAACCAAACTTGGCCACAATCATCATTGGGCTATATAGTTGTGTCCAATGACCCCGCCTGCCAAAGAACATTGCTGACATATTAAAAAAATACAAGTTTTGACTATTTTCTTGAAAACAGCTATAAATAGAATAAATCTGACAGGGGCCAGAAATGTTCAGGATGTTGAGATCAACCTACTGTCCATTAACATCAAAACTGTCAGACGACTTATTTCAGGACTTATTGCCCTTAAATGATGAATTTTAGCATTTATTTTCGTTTTTGCCTTTTATCTTAGAAACTATTACAGATAATTGAAAACTTTAAAAAGAAAAAAATGCTCAGAAAATGATTTACAAATAAATCTAATGGCTAAAATCTTCAGTTGACTCCTTATTTGAGCTATTGCTCTTTAATGGTGATTTTAACCAATTTTTTAGTTTTTATCTATTTATTATCTTCAAAATTATAATAGATAGATGAAACTTAAAAAATCAATATGATCAACAACATAAGATCTACAAATAAGTCAAACACGACCGAAATATCAGTTGACTCCTTATTGGAGTTATTGCACTTTAATGATATTTTTACCAATTTTTTTTTGTCTTGTCTATTATCTAGAAAACTATAAAAGATAAAAAGACACTTTAAATAGCAATAATGATCAGCAAGACAAGATCTAGAAATAAGTCAAATTTTGCCAAAATAGTAAGTTGACTTTTTGTAGGAATTATTGCCATTAAATGACAACTGTTTACCCTTTTTGTTGTTTTGGGCAAGATAAAGAGGAATCCTATAGAAAATAAGTTATCACCAATAAAAGATATAAAAAAAGAGATTTTTATTATGAATCATATTCTAGTCTACAATGTTGGAGAGTGTTTATTGTTGAAGATGCACATAGACTTATGTGAGTGACACAGGTCCTTTAGCGCCTCTAGTTTTACTGGAGTACCTACTGAAACATTCCATTAATTTCAAACTTGAATAAATGTTGATTGGTATATGCATCAATCATACAGCAATCCAATGACACAAAACAACATCTAGAGGTCAATATATGGTCTTCTGTTCAATAATAGACTTTTTTATGCCCCCGCCGTAGCGGTGGGGGCATTAAGTTTTACCCTTGTCCGTCTGTATGTACGTCCCAAAATTGGTTTCCGTTCTCTAACTTGAGTTTGCCTCAACCAAATGTTATGAAACTTATACACAATGCTTATTACCACAAAACACAGATCAAGTTTGAATTTTGGTGGCGTTACTCTAACCGTTCTAGAGTTATGCCCTTTATAAATGGAAAAATTGCAAAATGTTTAGTTTCTGTTCTCTAACTTAAGTTTGCCTCAACCAAATGTTATGAAACTTATACACAATGCTTATTACCACAAAACACAGATCAAGTTTGAATTATGGTGGCGTCACTTTAACCATTCTAGAGTTATACCCCTTTATAAATGGAAAAATTGCAAAATTTTTATTTTCTTCTAAATATCAAGTAATTTTTAAAATTGGAGTTATCTTCCTTTGTCCTTGATTATAGTTGAATCAACTACAATCAATGCTTTAAACAATGCAATGTTCAATTTTGACTTCCACTGATAAAACGCAGATCAAGTTGAATTTGGGTAGTGTCATTTTAACCATTATTGAGTTATGCCCCTTTATAAATCGAAAGATTGCAAAATTTTTTGTTTCCATTCTGTAACTTAAGTTTGCCCCAACCAAACATTATGAAACCTATACACAATATTCATTACCACAAAACTAAGATCAATTACAAATTTTTTGTTTCAGTTTTCTAACTTTAGTTTGCCTCAACCAAATGTTATGAAACTTATACACAATGCTTATTACTACATAATACAGATTAAGTACGAAATTTGGTGAGAACACTTTTACCATTCTTGAGTTATGTCCCATTATAAACATAAAATTGCTGAATTTTTAGTTTCTGTTCTCTAACTTAAGTTTGCCTCAACCAAATGTTATGAAACTTATACACAATGCTTATTACCACAAAACACAGATCAAGTGTGAATTTTGGTGGCGTCACTTTAACCATTCTAGAGTTATACCCTTTATAAATGGAAAAATTGCAAAATTTTTATTTTCTTCTAAATATCAAGTAAAAAATTGGAGTTATCTTCCTTTGTCCTTGATTATAGTTGAATCAACTACAATCAATGCTTTAAACAATGCAATGTTCAATTTTGACTTCCACTGATAAAATGCAGATCAAGTTGAATTTGGGTAGTGTCACTTTAACCATTATTGAGTTATGCCCTTTATAAATCGAAAGATTGCAAAATTTTTGTTTCCATTCTGTAACTTAAGTTTGCAACCAAACATTATGAAACCTATACACAATATTCATTACCACAAAACTAAGATCAATTACAAATTTTTGTTTCAGTTTTCTAACTTTAGTTTGCCTCAACCAAATGTTATGAAACTTATACACAATGCTTATTACTACATAATACAGATTAAGTACGAAATTTGGTGAGAACACTTTTACCATTCTTGAGTTATGTCCCTTTATAAACATAAAAATTGCTGAATTTTTAGTTTCCGTTCTCTTACTTTAGTTTGTCTCAACCAAATGTTATAAAACTTATACACAACCGTTCTAGAGTTATGCATGTTTACAAATAGAAAAACTGCTGAATTTTTAGTTTCTATTCTCTACTTAAGTTAGCCTCAACCAAATGTTATGAGACTTACACACAATGCTTATTACCACAAAACTCAGATCAAGTTCAAATTTGGGTAGCGTCACTTTTACCGTTCTTCAGTTATGTCCCTTTGTAACTATATGCTATGCAAGCAGGGGCATCATCTGTGTCCACATGTGGACACTATCCACATTTATTTTAAATATATATATGTCAAGCTTTAAATCGACACGTCTTGAAAATTTGTGATTAAAATCAACAGACAATCAACAATCTGTCAACAACACCTAAAGGATCAAAAACACTAAGATATAAAGAAGGCCATTATGATCATAAGTACAAGAATAACCGCCAAAATTGCTTGCCTTGCAGATCATTTCATAATCTAATATATACTGTCATGCAGATGCATTCTCAAGCCAACCAAGCTATATCTGATTGTTATTATTTCAGAATCATATATTGTTACTTTCACCTAGTATAATTAATATACAAATGAATTTCAAATAGTTGTAACTTAAAATTTTCATTTTCTATTTTATTGATGTATGAGAATTTAATACCTCTGCAGATAAACTTGACTCTATTGTACAGTAATCATCTCTTCTTTTCTACAATTACATTTTTGTCGAGCCTGCAACATGTATGTTGCTAAAGCAAGACATAGCAATCCTAGATTCCATGGTCGCCTTCATCCACATTTAGGTTCAGTATGTGGTTAAAGTTTTTTTTAGACACAAATAAATTTGTCAAACCTTCATGGAATTTTAGGAAATTTGGACAGAAGCTTGTTTATGACCAATATACAGTATCCAGAGCAAAATTTTGAAAATATTTATTTTCATTTTTCTGTATTTTACTGATAAATGGACTTATTTTTTTTCACAGTTAACATTCAGATTTAGTCTGAGGTTAAAGTTTTTTAGTCATCAACAACTTTGTGAAGCCTTTATGGAATTTTATAAAATTTGGACAGAAGCTTGTTTATGACTAAACCACAGTATCAAGAGCAAAATTTGAAAATTTTTATTTTTATTTTTCTGTTTTTTACTGATAAATGGACTTAGTTTTTTTTTTTTACAGTTATCAAGTAGATATAGTCTGAGGTAAAAGTTTTTCAGTCATCAATAACTTTGTCAGACCTTCATGGAAGTTAAGGAAATTTGGACATGAGAAGCTTAGTTATGACAAAAAAACAGTATTCAGAGCAAAATTTTGAAAATATTTATTTTCATTTTTCTGTATTTAACTGACATAGTTTTTATACGACTGCAAAAAATTTTTGTGGTCATATATATTGGTATGACGTTGGCGGCGTCGTCGTCGTTGTTCGAAGACACGTTGGTTTTCGCACAATAACTTTAGTTTAAGTGAATGGATCTCTATGAAAATTTACCATAAGGTTCAATACCACAAAAGGAAGGTTGGGATTTTTTTTGGGGGTTATGGTACCAACAGTTAAGGAATAAGGGGCCAAAAATAAGCATTTTTGCAACTTCCAGACAATAACTTGTGTGTTAGTGTATGGATCTCTCTGACATTGTACCATAAGGTTCCATATCACAAAGGGAATGCTAGGATAGATTTTGGGGGTAATTGCCTCAAAATTTTAGGAATTAGGAGCCAAAAAAGGGGTAAAAACAAGCATTTTTCTAGTTTCATGACAATAACTTGTGTGCAAGTGTATGGATCTTTCTGAAATTGTACTACAAGGTTCCATATCACAAAGGGAAAGCTAGAATTGAGTTTGGGGGTAATTGCCCAAAACGTTTAGGAATAATGGACCAAAAAGGGGCCAAAAATAAGCATTTTTCTAGTTTCCAGACAATAACTTGTGTTCAAGTGTATGGATCTCTCTGAAATTGTACTGCAAGGTACCATACCACAAAGGGAAGGCTTGGGATTGATTTTGGTGGTAATTAACTCAAAATTTTAGGAAATAGGGGCCAAAAAGGGGCAAAAAACAAGCATTTTTCTAGTTTCAGGACAATAATATGTGTGTAAGTGTATGGATCTTAATGAAATTGTACTACAAGGTTTCATATCACAAAGGGAAAGCTGGGTTTGAGTTTGGAGGTAATTGCCGTAAACGTTTAGGAATTTGGGGCCAAAAAACAAGCATTTTTCTAGTTTCCAGACAATAACTTGTGTTCAAGTGTATGGATCTCTCTGAAATTGTACTGCAAGGTACCATACCACAAAGGGAAGGCTGGGATTGAGTTTGGGGGTGATGAATCATAAGGGGGTTCAGTGTTCTCCCCAGAAATTTGAGATAGCATCACATTTGGCGTAAAAAAAACTATTTTTTTCAATGTCATTTGTCGTGTCGCGGCGATGCTCTATTTCCTTTATGTTATATGTTTATATGTTCAAATCATAACTGAGAATACAATTAAACTATACCCATGATAACAGTTGTTTCAATTTATGTTTTCTATATCCATTTATAGTTATTTTTTTCCTCTTGGGCCAAATATAAATAAATGTGTGGTTCCAGTTACCCTACCTACCCAACTAAAGAATGAGTGAATGAATGAATTTTATATAAAAAGGGAAGAGAAAGTATCATATAGCAATAAAATTTCAATTTTTTCTTTGTCATGTCTATGAAATTCATTGTTTCATGGTACTCAATGAATTAGTCCCAGTTGCTTCTTTATATCAAAATGATATATATTTTTAACAAAAGTTATGCTACTTTAATCAGTATATTGAAACAATGCATTTTCAAAAAGAATACATTTAGTAAGAAGTTCTAACAATTAGTCAGTTAATGCGTTTGAAATGCGTAGTTTTCTCTTTTGAGATAATTTTTTCTGTCAACTGTACCATTTGTGCGGATTTTTATCGTATCTGGCCCGGTTCCGATCCGTAGTTTACACAAATATTTCAATGTCGGCCGAAGGAAAATTTACGAAAATAAACAATATTTGACAAGAGATTGGGAATGCATATGACGCTTTTAATGCATTAAAGGGATGAAACATTAACCAAAGCCAATTATGATCACTTTCTAAATAAGTATCAAACTTATTTAGATCAAAATCGAAATGTTTTATATACGGTCTTGATTGACAAGTAGTACAGGAAGGAAAGAAAGTAATTTTATACGACCGCAAAATTTTTGTGGTCGTATATTGGTATGACGTTGGCGTCGTCGTCGTCGTCGTCGTCGTCGTCGTCGTCCGAAGACACATTGGTTTTCGCACTCTAACTTTAGTTTAAGTAAATGGATCTCTAGGAAATTTTACCATAAGGTTCAATACCACAAAGGAAGGTTGGGATTGATTTTGGGGTTATGGTACCAACAGTTAAGGAATTAGGGGCCAAAATAAGCATTTTGTAACTTCCAGACAATAACTTGTGTGTAAGTGTATGGATCTCTCTGACATTGTACCACAAGGTTCCATATCACAAAGGGAATGCTGGGATTGATTTTGGGGTAATTGCCTCAAAATTTTAGGAATTAGGGGCAAAAAGGGGCAAAAATAAGCATTTTCTAGTTTCAGGACAATAACTTGTGTGTAAGTGTATGGATCTTTCTGAAATTGTACTACAAGGTTCCATATCACAAAGGAAAGCTGGAATTGAGTTTGGGGTAATTGCCCTAAATGTTTAGGAATTAGGGGCCAAAAGGGGCCAAAAATAAGCATTTTCTAGTTTCAGACAATAACTTGTGTTTAAGTGTATGGATCTCTCTGAAATTGTACTGCAAGGTACCATACCTCATTGAAGGCTAGGATTGAGTTTGGGGTGATGAATCATACGGGGTTCAAAAATTGGGGGGATTTTTTCCTTTTTCTTCCTTTTTTCCTTTTTTTTTTTTTCTTTAAAATGTTCCATTTAAGTTGGTTATTCTGATTTATATTTAAAGCAAATAATAATGATATGGCAGAGATACACACCAAACAGGATGTAAACTTATTATATAATAAGTATTGTGCAATAGCAAGAAATTTTCAATTGCACAGTATTGCGAATAGAAGAAATCTTCAAGACCATGAAATAGCATCTAAAGAAAAGTCTGATTTTTTTAAATTCTGTATTTTACTGATAAATGGACTCCTTTTAAGTCAACATTACAGTTTTACACTGACAGCAGCAATAACAGGCAAGACACAGGATTCCACTGAAACCCTTACAAATTTTACATTTTAATTGGAAAGAACTTTTGCTCATGGATTTTAATCATTATGGTTCTGAAAAGATGTATTATAATGTATATTTCCATGTTTTGATTTGATGAAATCCAAGAAGATATCTACCCTATTGATAAAACTACTGTAATAGCTCCCCAAAAGTACTTATTGCAAATAATTTCAGACATATAATGATGATGAGGAATTTGAAGAAGAGGAACAAATGAAAAACGATCACAAAAGGTTAGGATGTACCTCATTTATATTCCATAATTTAATATTATGTTTACAATGTTTGAATTTAAGATAAATAAAGAGTTGCTGAACCAACGCCTCTATGTTTTGTGCTGGTAGAGTTCCTTAAGTGGATACCAGATGGTATGCAGGGTTGTCAGATAAAAAATCAAATACCGCTACATTGACAACAACACTTAAGTAAACTGCATCTTTATTGTCGACATGTTTCGCCGATTAGATCGGCGTCATCAGGACAAAGTATACAAAATCAGAACCCCTGAAGTACAGAAAAACGGCATCATGTATGTGACGTCATAATTGTCCATTGTTGACGTTGCTATAGGATACTCTATATCATTATGTAATGTTGAACAGAAAATGAATCAAACATAGTACAATGCAAATGAAGTTACTAAATTTAGAGTTAATCTTTAATTGTTTCAATTGTCTTTATCTTAAAATTGTTGTAAACTATTCTAATGGTAAGTGTATAAATAAAATATGTTTTAAATAGAAATATAAATATGTGTAACATGAATATAAGTACAATGTCAGTGTACAGTTTATAAAGTTTCTTCCTAATTTGGACAACACTTTTAGGGCACACCTACCACTTGACTGGCTTCCTTTGGCGGAGGTACTACTTCAATCGCGTCGGGAATGCCGTAAAGTGGTTAACTGTCATAAAATTTCTTGGCAATGTTGGTTGAACTGGAAATGGTAGTGGGAAGGATTTATGTTCTTTGTATCTTACTTCTTTTAAGTTTAATTTCCTGTAGGTTCTTAATAGTACTGAAGTCTATCTTGGCTTTTTGTGTTATCTCCATTTACTTTTGAAAGATCCTTTTAAGGTTTCACACTTAAATAATTTTATATTTAATTTTTCGATGGCACGGAATGATGGTACATATAAATCTTGATATATTGGCCGTCCTGTTGTAGGAATGTAAAACAAAAGGAAAATTATATGAAGAACAAACAGAGGATTACATTCCTACAACAGGACGGTCAATATATCAAGATTTATATGTAACATATTTTTATTAACACAAAAAGCCAAGATAGACTTCAGTACTATTAAGAACCTACAGGAAATTAAACTTAAAAGAAGTAAGATACAAAGAACATAAATCCTTCCCACTACCATTTCCAGTTCAACCAACATTGCCAAGAAATTTTGCGACAGTTAACCACTTTACGGCATTCCGACGCGATTGAAGTAGTACCTCCGGCCAAAGGAAGCCAGTCAAGTGGTAGGGTGTGCCCTAAAAGTGTTGTCCAAATTAGAAGAAACTTTATAAAACTGTACACTGACATTGTACTTATATTCATGTTACACATATTTATATTTCTATTTAAAAACATATTTTATTTATACACTTACCATTAGAATAGTTTACAACAATTTTTAAGATAAAGACAATTGAAACAATTATAGATTAACTCTAAATTTAGTAACTTCATTTGCATTGTACTATGTTTGATTCATTTTCTGTTCAACATTGTCAATGTAGCGGTAAATGTTTGAATTTGTACAACAATAAATTTCTTTGATCACATTTTAGCATGGTTGTGTTAATGTCAGTGTCATCAATCTGTTTGAAGATAGTTTTTTCTCAATAATACTAGATATAGATGATTTCTTCTGATCACTTTTCATATAATGATTAATGACACAAAAGTAAGGTATTGCCAAACATTTAAACTAATAAAGCCAAAAGTGTTACAAAACAATATTTTCTCTAAATGTATTGTGCAAAAGAAGATACTTTGTATAAATTGCTTATTTCTTGACCAATTTCAATGGGGTTTTTATTCTTGAATTCTTGGGGTTCTTTAATATGCTGAATCTAACCGTGTATTAAGTTTTGGATTTTGAGCCCTGTTTTTAAATTGGTCCACATTGAGGTCCAAAGGGTCCAAAGTTAAACTTTGTTTGATTTCATCAAAATTGAATTATTGGGGTTCTTTGATATGCCGAATCTAACCGTGTATTTAGATTCTTAATGTTTAGTCCGTTTTCAAATTGGTCTACATTAAGGTCCAAAGGGTCCAAAATTAAACTTAGTTTGATTTTAACAAAATTGAATTCTTAGGGTTCTTTGATATGCTGAATCTAATCATATATTTAGATTTTGATTATGGGCCCAGTTTTCAAGTTGGTCCAAATTGGGGTCCAAAATTAAACTTTGTTTGATTTCAACAAAATTGAATATATGGGGTTCTTTGATATGCTGAATCTAACCATGTATTTAGATTCTTAATTTTGGTCCTGTTTTCAAATTGGTCTACATTAAGGTCCAAAGGGTCCAAAATTAAACTTAATTTGATTTTAACAAAATTGAATTCTTAGGGTTCTTTGATATGCTGAATCTAAACATGTCTTTAAATTTTTGATTATGGGCCCAGTTTTCAAGTTGGTCCAAATCGGGTCCAAAATTAAACTTTGTTTGATTTCAACAAAATTGAATATATTGGGTTCTTTGATATGCTGAATCTAACCATGTATTTAGATTTTTGATTTTTGGGCCCGTTATCAACTTTGTCCACATTGAGGTCAAAAGGGTCCAAAATTAAACTTTGTTTGATTTCAACAAATATTGAATATATGGGGTTCTTTGATATGCTGAATCTAACAGTGTATTTAGATTCTTAATTTTTGGTCCCGTTTTCAAATTGGTCTACTTTAAGGTCCAAAGGGTCCAAAATTAAACTTAGTTTGATTTTAACAAAATTGAATTCTTAGGGTTCTTTGATATGCTGAATCTAATCATGTATTTAGATTTTGATTATGGGCCCAGTTTTCAAGTTGGTCCAAATTGGGGTCCAAAATTAAACTTTGTTTGATTTCAACAAAATTGAATATATTGGGTTCTTTGATATGCTGAATCTAACCATGTATTTAGATTCTTAATTTTGGTCCTGTTTTCAAATTGGTCTACATTAAGGTCCAAAGGGTCCAAAATTAAACTTAATTTGATTTTAACAAAATTGAATTCTTAGGGTTCTTTGATATGCTGAATCTAAACATGTCTTTAAATTTTTGATTATGGGACCAGTTTTCAAGTTGGTCCAAATCGGGTCCAAAATTAAACTTTGTTTGATTTCAACAAAAATTGAATATATGGGGTTCTTTGATATGCTGAATCTAACCATGTATTTAGATTTTTATTTTGGGCCCGTTATCAACTTTGTCCACATTGAGGTCAAAAGGGTCCAAAATTAAACTTTGTTTGATTTCAACAAAATTGAATATATGTGGTTCTTTGATATGCTGAATCTAACCATGTATTTAGATTTTTATTTTTGGGCCCTGTTATCAACTTTGTCCACATTGAGGTCAAAAGGGTCCAAAATTAAACTTTGTTTGATTTCATCAAAAATTGAACTCTTAGGGTTCTTTGATATGCTGAATCTAACCATGTATTTAGATTTTGGATATTGGACCATAATAGGTGAATGTTCAATTTAAAATTTTTAAGTTCTTAGACCACATTCATTCTGTGTCAGAGACCTATGCTGTGTCAAATATTTAATCACAATCCAAATTCAGAGCTGTATCAAGCTTGAATGTTGTGTCCATACTTGCCCCAACTGTTCAGGGTTCGACCTCTGCGGTCGTATCAAGCTGCGCCCTGGAGCATTTTATTTAAAGTAGTAAAACATACGACCAAACCTCTTTTCTAAAGAGATAAATCGTTTGTATCTTTAACTTTTCATTATGCAAACGTAGATTTCAATTGTTTTATGATTTTCTGATTACATTTTCTGCATGTCGAAATTTGCGATTGGACCACGTGGTATAAGTCATGTCACAAGTGTCAGCTTGGGGTGTCTTCCTCGAATGCCAACATTTTATATGTTACCTATTCCTTGAATGCCAACAAAAATATTTCAATGGATGTTTATATAATTTCAATAGGTGTTTTTATAAGTATTTAACTGTTAAAAGTAATTAGTGAACTTGATAAAATTGCAACATTTAATTACTTTTTGATAAGAAAAATAGTAGATTTTAGGTTTAAAATTATAATGAATTTTAAAGAAATAAAGAAAATGAAAACATTTTATTACTTTTTATTAAAAAAAGATATTTTGGGAATGGAAAAGTTTATTAACATAAGACATATTAGAAATATTAAAGACATTTTAGTTAAATACAATTATTTCAAACTAAAATAAAGGATATAAAGGACATTAACATAAGACATATTAGAAATATTAAAGACATTCTAGTTAAATACAATTATTTCAAACTAAAAAATGATATAAGAGATTTATTTAATTCCATATCATTTTAAATATTATATAGTAAATATGAACTATATGAAGATTTCAATTAAACAATTAATTAAACTTTAAAAATCATCAGACTGAATAATTAAGTAAATTTGATAACTTCCAAGCTAGAAACTCTACAAAGTTTCAAGAAAATCCATAACATAGGGTAACAAGAATTCCGATGAGTTGCAAACATAATAAACACCTAAACAATATTATTTTATGAATCACTTACAATAAAAAAAGGGTGTAGTATTATTACCAAGAAAAATATCCTGAACAAACTGAACAAATAAAACATAGTAATCTAACATGTGATACAAAGTTTCCAGAAATTTCATCAAGTAATATGGGAGGATATTATAGCACACACAACTATAGAAATATTGAAATAAACCTTCAAAGTCCAAAGAGGCTATTGTAGAATTTGTGCAAACTGGAATTCCTGACAATATGCACATGTTGACTTTGTGATGCAACACTTTTTAAAGTTTCATTTTAAGAGAATCCATATTTGTTCAAGCAGTAACAGCAAAAAATGATTTTCAACAACTTGACAAACATGAATTAGTTTAGCTACCTGTAATTTACCTACCTGTTTAATTAGTATGATTGTTTTGATAAGCATGCACTTTTGTTGTGATAACTACTTACACCTATTCCTCGAACGCCAACATTATTTTACAGGTGAATTGTCGGTAGATCAAAGGATGTTGGCATTCAAGGAATAAACCAGCTTGGGGTATTTGTATCAAACAGTTATCACCCAAAGGGCAATTAACACCTATTTAATCACTCTAAATTGTCTCTAGTGTCCGACTTGCAGGGATTACAATTAAAGGTGACATAATTTTTATGATCACAAGCGGTAATTAGATGAAAGTTCAAAATTTCGGACATGGTTTTACGATAGAGACAAGAAAAAAAGCATCCTCAAAATAATTATAGCGTCGCGGAAATTATTATAGCATCACGGGAAAAAAAATATAGCGTCGCGGCACCGCGACGCTAAAACAGCCTGGGGAGAACACTGCCGGGTTCAAAAAATTTGGTGGGGGATTTTTTTTTCTTTTTTTTTTTCTTTAAAATTTTCCTTTTTAGTGGGCAAAATTAAACTTTGTTTGATTTCAACAAAAATTGAATATATAGGGTTCTTTGATATGCTGAATCTAACCATGTATTTAGATTTTTGATTTTTGGGCCCCGTTATCAAATTGGTCCACATTGAGGTCAAAAGGGTCCAAAATTAAACTTTGTTTGATTTCATCAAAAATTGAATTCTTTGGATTCTTTGATATGCTGAATCTAACCATGTATTTAGATTTTGGATATTGGACCATAATAGGTAAATTAAAAATTTTTAAGTTCTTAGACCACATTCATTCTGTGTCAGAAACCTATGCTGTGTCAAATATTTAATCACAATCCAAATTCAGAGCTGTATCAAGCTTGAATGTTGTGTCCATACTTGCCCCAACTGTTCAGGGTTCGACCTCTGCTGTCGTATCAAGCTGCACCCAGCGGAGCATTTTATTTACAGTTAACATTTACAGACAGTCTTGGATTAAACTTTTTTGACATGATAAATTTGTAAACCTTCATGGATTGTTATGAAACTTGGACAGAAGCTAATTTTCAAGACCATGAAATAGCATCTAAAGAAAAAGTCTGATTTTTTTTTAAATTCTGTATTTTACTGATAAATGGACTCCCTTTTTAAGTCAACATTACAGTTTTACACTGACAGCAGCAATAACAGGCAAGACACAGGATTCCACGGAAACCCTTACAAATTTTTACATTTTAATTGGAAAGAACTTTTGCTCATAGATTTTAATCATTATGGTTCTGAAAAAGATGTATTATAATGTATATTTCCATGTTTTGATTTGATGAAATCCAAGAAGATATCTACCCTATTGATAAAACTACTGTAATAGCTCCCCAAAAGTACTTATTGCAAATAATTTCAGACATATAATGATGATGAGGAATTTGAAGAAGAGGAACAAATATTAGACTTGGAAGGACTGAAAAAACGATCACAAAAGGTTAGGATGTACCTCATTTATATTCCATAATTTAATATTATGTTTACAATGTTTGAATTTGTACAACAATAAATTTCTTTGATCACATTTTAGCATGGTTGTGTTAATGTCAGTGTCATCAGTCTGTATGAAGATAGTTTTTTTTCTCAATAATACTAGATATAGATGATTTCTTCTGATCACTTTTCATATAATGATTAATGACACAAAAGTAAGGTATTGCCAAACATTTAAACTAATAAAGCCAAAAGTGTTACAAAACAATATTTTCTCTAAATGTAATGTACCACATTTATTTATTTCAGATTCTGATCCAATTTGTTGTTGTTGTATTCTTTACAAAACAAAACTGTAGTCTTTATAATTCCTGTGATATATGGGGCCAATCTTTTTTATTTGTGTTATTGTGTTTTTTTACATTTCAATTTCTAATCTGATTTTAATGCAGATTAATCTCCAAATTGGATATAAAAATTCCTGCTTACATATTTCAATCATATTTGTAGTTGGTCTTACAATTTTCAAGATCTATGTTGCCAAAGAGCAAAAATAATGTGTCCATAAGGAACATAGAAATTTTAGGTTTCATCCAATTTTGATGGGAATTTATTAATTTACTTCCTCTTTAAAGAACTCTTTCGAATAGATTTTGCATAACCCTTACAGTTTTACAGTGAGATAAAGGTATAGAAAATCACACATTTATAAAACAAATCAAATCTCAAGTACTGTGTCTAGCACAATTACTGTGTCGACAGTTGCTTTTACAAAACACCTGTGTAAATACACAATTAAGGGATGTACTTAGCTAATTCCATCAACAATTTCTCTAAGAATTTTTAGGCAAAATTTAATATGACTTGAATCACCTAAAAGATGTTAGGTATTACATTTTATAGCATTTATTATTTTTTTAGTAGTGCTGATGTTAACATATTTTTATTTATATATCTTTTTTTTCAGCAACAAGACATTGAAAGTTCAAAACCTGAAGAAATTCTTGAATCAACCACTGATGCAGCAGACTGGAAATTGGAAGTAGAGAGAGTGTTACCTCAACTGAAAGTCACTATAAGAACAGACAACAAGGTAAAGTTAGATTAGTTTTATTGATATTAAAGAAATTTCTTGGTATTCCTAAACGGAAGATTTTATACACACAGAAGAAGTATATTTAACAACAAAATTATTTTCATTTACCTGTGTTTAATATGTAGCAGGTTTTTTCAAAAGTGATGATTTTCTAAAAATTGTTTAACATTTCACAGTGGTATCATACTTTAACTTTGTTTAAACCTGTTTATTTACTTTTGACCTTAATTATTTATCCCTTATAATTTTTATTAACTATATATTTGCATTCAGGTATCACAGATCAAATTTGTTCGTTCATTGTGTGTTAATTTACGTTTTTTGATTGAGTTAAGCCTTCCAATTGATATTTTATTGTGTGTCTTTCTATGTTGTGATGTTATACTATTGTTTCATAAAAGGGAGAAGGTTTGGTACCATTAAAACGTTTAATCCCGCTGCAAATGTTTGCACCTGTCCTAAGTCAGGAATCTGATGTACAGTAGTTGTCGTCTGTTTATGTAGTTCATATGTGTTACTCGTTTCTCGTTTTTATATAGATTAGATCGTTGGTTTTCCTGTTTGAATGGTTTTACACTAGTAATTTTGGGGCCCTTTATAGCTTGCTGTTCGGTGTGAGCCAATGCTATGTGTTGAAGGCCGTACCTTGACCTATAATGGTTTACTTTTATAAATTGTTACTTGGATGGAGAGTTGTCTCATTGGCACTCATACCACATCTTCCTATATCTATATAAAGTAAAATTTGATCATTTGAATAATATTTCAGGACTCTCTCTCAATACTGTTAAAAATTGCTAAGGCTAAGTGATGATATGTTTTATATACATTGGGTATTCATCAATGTGACAGCATCTAGTCTCTTCTTTGAGTTTGGTTTTTATATGACCGCAAAAATTTGTTTGGGTTCTTATAATGCTATGATGTCGTTGTCGTCTGTGCATCGTCATCCGAAGACACAGTTGGTTTCCGGACAATAACTTTAGTTTAAGTGAATGGATCTCTATGAAATTTTACAAGAAGGTTCAATACCACAAAAGGAAGGTTGGGATTGGGGCTGGGGTAATGGTACCAACAGTTTAGGAATTAGGGGCCAAAAACAAGCATTTTTGTAGTTTCCGGACAATAACTTGTGTGTAAATGTATGGATCTCTTTGACATTGTACCACAAGGTTCCATATCTCAAAGGGAAGGTTGGGATTGAGTTTGGGGGTAATTGCCCCAAACATGCAGGAATCAGGGGCAGAAAAGGGGCAAAAAACAAGCATTTTTCTAGTTTCCAGACAATAACTTGTGTTTAAGTGTATGGATCTCTCTAAAATTGTAAGTTCCATACTACAAAGGGAAGGCTGGGATTGAGTTTGGGGGTAATTGCTCCAAAAGGGGGGGGGCAAGGGGGTCAAACAGTTTGGGGGTCATATTTTTTTCTTCAAAATTTTTCAAATTTCAATAGATTTTTAAGATCTTTGACCACATTTTGTGTCAGAAACCTATATTATGTCAAAAATTTGATCACAATCCAAATTCAGACAGTATCAAGCTTGAATATTGTGTCCAAATTTGCCCCAACTGTTCAGGGTTCGACTTCTGCGGTTGTATCAGGCTGCGCTCAGCGAAGCATTTTATTCAGTTCTGAAGAACTATTCTTTAAGCTTAAATTTATAACAGATTTGACCAAAAGAGAAGAAATTAAAATTAGTTTATATTTAACATACATAAATAAAGTTCCATTTTTTTTTTTACAGGACTGGCGGGTTCATGTGGAACAAATGCATCAGCATAAAGATGGAATTGAATCATCACTGACAGAAACTAAAACCCACTTAGATAAATTGCAAAATGAAATAACTAGAACTTTAGAAAAGATCAGTAGTCGTGAAAAATATATCAATAACCAACTGGAACACTTGCTAGGAGAATTTAGGGGAGCCCAAGAACAGCTATCAGAAAGTAAAGAAAGATATAGACAGGCTAGTGGAGGAGTCACTGAAAGGTCAAGGTTACTGGGAGAGGTAAGTTCATTTGAGCCACCTTTTAAAGATTATGTCGTGTGTAACATTGACATCTATCAAGTCTGAAGAAATACAAATCATACACTATCTCTTAATATAAGTTTTATTTTCCCAAGGCTTAGGAACAAGAAGAAAGAGAAGTTGAGCACTTCTTTCCTGTTTACTTGCAAGCACAAAGGATCATTCCTTTGATGTTGAAACACTGAAAACTATTTGAAAGAAAGCTCATTTGAAAACAACAATTGCAGGTTGAATAAATATCTCTGGATTTGAATTTATCTAAAATGTATAGGAGAAAAAAACTTGAATCATCTGTAATGAAGCAACAATTAGGTTACAATAAACAGTGATTTCCTTGAAATGTTAAGCAAAATTGAAAAATTCAAACCTAAGCAAACTGCAATAAATTTATGTGTGCTTATTCACCGTTGCTTTTTAACAATATAACGTATTTGTGCATTTGTATACAGCAATTTTATTTTTGTACTTTAGTTCATTTCAACTTATATTGATTACTTCCTTTTTTGTTGTCAAAAAGTACATTTTCAATGCATCTTTTTTGACAATATGAGGTCAATAAAAAAATTAAAAAATAATAACTGAACTGTCATTTGAAAATTCATCTTCCCATTTACCTGGTATTTACTTTTTGCACAAACAATGATAAATAGAGAGCAACAGTATATAGCAAAAAATATTCAGCAAAATAAGATCTACAAATAAGTCAACATGGTTGAAATTGTCAATTGACCTCTGAGAGGGATTATTGCCATTGAAAGATGTTTTTTGCATATTTTGCAGAAACTATAATAGATAGAAAGGAACGGTACATAGCAAAAATGTTCAGCACAATAAGATCTACAAATAAGTCAGCATAGCTGTCATTGTCAACCAACTCCTTATAGATATTTCCTCTGAATGATGACTTTTACCCACTTTTTTGCATTTTTGACAAAAACTATATTGGATAGAGAGAAACTTTAAAATGCATAAAATATCGGCAAAATAAGATCTACAAATAAGTCAACATGATGGTATTGTCAGACTCCTTATAAGGTTTAATTGCCCTTAAATGTGGACTTTTTTGGGTGGGTTGGCAAAGTCTAAAACCTGCTTATAGTATGATGATGTTGGGGGAGGGGGGGGGACTTTGCAGGAAGATTGCACATATGATGAAGTTGTGCACCTGCTTTTATGGATATGTTTGAGGAGTTTCATGTCTTATTTCCAAACTTGGGAACTTAGTCATTTTTTCAGCAAAAAATTTATTAAAGAGGGTATATGTTTTAAACCAAGATCCATACGACTTCACAGAAAGATTGTACACATGTTGAAGTTGTGCACCTGCTATAATGGAATCATTTGAAGATTTTTTCACATTTTTCCAGACCTTGGAACTTATTTGTTTTCCTGCCGTTCTTCATCTTATTAGATATTTAAGAAAATTTCCTATTCCTTCTCATGTAATTGCAATAACATTGTAAACATTCTTCATTGATTAGTCACAAATAATGCATCCAGGCCATTTGAGACTTTGACCTATTTTTCACTAGTTCTATAATTTTTTCGGATACTTTTAAAACTAAGAAAGGTATAATATGTAATTAGTCAAAATGATCATTAATACAAGATCCACAAAAATGCAACTTTATAAGATTTACAAATAACCAAACATAACTATCTGATTGTAATAAAAATAAGATAAATATCAAAATGGCATATGTTTACCTGGTGAGTGATTCAGGCTCTTGAGAGGCTCTTGTCTCAATTTTCATTACAATATTTGAATTTTATAAAGTTGCTTTTGAACCAAAAATACACACATGTGTGTATAATATATATATATATATATATTTCAAAAGCAATTTTAACTCTAAATTTGTTCATTACCTTTATTTTTATTTGTAATACAGAGAAGTACAATGTATCTTACTTGATTTGAATCATTTGAGATGTCATTTTCACAAAAATATGAATTAATGCTTTCTGTTGCCATGGTGACTGAAAATTATATTTTCAGATATCAAAACACAACAAAAAAAATTGTACCTCCAAATTTTTTTACAAGAATCTCATGATACAATAAACGAGTGCACACGCTGAAATGTCTCGCCTGCTTTACTACCATTGATTTTATTTTGATAGCCCTAAATATAAAGTTTTACTACAAGTATCACATTAACTTAACATGATCCAAGAAAATGAGGTCAAGGTCAGATAAACCAAGCCAGAAATACATGCACACCTTACAATCATTCCATACATTGAATATAGTTGACTTATTGCTTATAATTATAGTATACAAGAAACAGACTATACCATGAACACTTTATATTGACCAATGAACCATGAATATGGGATCAAGGTCAGATGAACCCTGCCAGACAGACATGTACACTTTACAATCATTCCATGGATTAATAAAAATAAAATTGAAAATGGAAATGGGGAATGTGTCAAAGAGACAACAACCCGACCAAAGAGCAGAAAACAGTCCAAGGCCACCAATGGGTCTTCAACACAGCGAGAAAATCCCGCACCCGGAGGCGGGCTTCAGCTGGCCCCTAAACAAAATTGTGTACTATTTCAGTGAAAATGGACGTCACACTAAACTCCAAAACATAATATAGTTGATATGATAATACATCAAATATAGTTGACATATCAAATATAGTATCTAAGAAACAAACTTTACTAGGAAAACTTAACATTGGCAAATGAACATGAAAATGAGGTCAAAGTCAAATGATACCTGCCAGACAGACATATAAACCTTACAATCATTTCATACACCAAATGAAGTTGACCCATTGCTTATAGTTTAAGAAAAACAGACTAAACACAAAAACTTAACATTGAGCAATGAACTGTGAAAATGAGGTCGAGGACAAATATACTGGCCAGACTGACATGTACATCGTAAAATATTTCCATACACCAAATATAGCTGACCTATTGCATACAATATTAGAAAAACAGACCAAAACACAAAAACTTAACTTTAACCACTGTACCATGAAATCATTCAATACACCCAATATGGTAGACCTATTGCTTATAGTATCTGAGACATGGGCTTGACCACGAAAACTTAACCTTGTTCACTGATCCATGAAATGAGGTCGAGGTCAAGTGAAAACTGTCTGACAGTCATGAGGACTGTGCAAGGTATGCACAAACTAAATATAGTTATCCTATTACTCATAATAAGAGAGAAATTAACATTACAAAAAATCTTAACTTTTTTTAACCGGATTTTCAAAGGAAATATCGGTTATTAAAATGGTGATGTACGGCGGCTGGGCGGATCTACTGGGGGCTGCCAAACAGTGTCAGCACAATAACGTGAAAACGCTTTAACAAATTTTTTTCAAATTTAAATATGTTGTTTCCTGGGACTTAATGAAGGTCTAGTTCAATTTTCAAGATTTTAGTATATCTCCTTTGTGAGTTATCGCCATTTTTAATATCCAAAAGTAGAATTTTTAAATATTTTACTCTTGTTATCATGTAATGATCTGTCTTATCTCAGAATAAAAATTGAAGTGACAGATTTATTTGAAAATTATCTATAATTAATTAGATCTGGGTTATATCTTAGCATATGGTAATTATTGGAGTGACAGATTTATTTGAAAATTTTCTGTTTCCTGATAGATCTGTAGGACTGTATATATAAAGTTTGAAATTTACTAGTAGGCCTGTATAAATGAAGTTTGAAATTTACTGTTCATTATTAGATATTTTGAATATAATTAAGTCTCCCTAAACAATATATTTTCTTACCCCAACCCCCTTCAATTTGAGAATGTGCTTTTATCTTGTAAACAGTCGAGATCCCCACCCCAAAACCAAATATTGTTGTATGGGACAATAAAACAAATCAAATGAAATATTGGGGGAGTCCCCAGGTTCACCCCCACCCCCCTTCTTTTTGAAAACTTGTAAACTGTCAAGATCCCCACCCTGAAACCATATATATTCTTGTATGGGACAATAAAACTAATCAAATGAAATAAAAGGCCAGTCCCCTGGGGTAACCCCCACCCCCTCCTGTTGGAGAACTTGTAAACGGTCGAGATCCCCACCCCTAAACCATATATATTCTTGTATGGGACAATATAACAAATCAAATGAAATATAGCCTAGGGGAAGTCCATGGGGGTAACCCCCTACCCCCCCGCTCTTTTTTATAACTTGTAAACGGTCGAGATCCCCACCCCTAAACCATATATATTCTTGTATGGGACAATAAAACAAATCAAATGAAATATTGAGGGGAAGTCCCCTGGGGTAATCCCCACCCCTCTTCTTTTTGAAAACTTGTAAACGGGCAAGATCCCCACCCCGAAACCATATTTATTCAAATGAAATATAAGGCGAGTCCCCTGGGGTCACCCCTACCCCCCTCCTGTTTAAGAACTTGTAAACGGTTCCACTCCTAAACCATATATATTCTTGTATGGGATAAAAAAAGACAAATCATATGAAATAAAGGGTAAGTCCCCTGGGGATCACACCCCCTCCCCTTTCCCCTTTTGAGAACTTGTAAATGGTCAAGATCTCACCCCTAAACCATATGTATTCCTGTTTGTAATTTCAAGAAGATTTGAATGACATACAGGGTCAATCCATAGGCGTCACTTATGCATATCACAAACCAATTTGTACTGGACTTTGCCCAATGTCAGGCAACCATGGGAATGACGAATTATTGGGGCTTTGTTTATAGACTTTGTAACAGCATCCTGTTACAATTATTTCTTGTTACTGATAAGTTTTATAGATTTTGAAAAGACATTGTATTAATGATAAATAAAATTTTGGATTTTTCTTCTTTTCTTTGATAAAATGTTTGAAGAATTTTGTGGCAAGTTTGTTTGTTATTCTGTAAAAACTAATTTTCTGAATGCTATTTTTTTTTTTTTTTTTTTTGATGAAGTGAACTCCATTAAAAACTAAGCTTATATTGTCTATTAATAAAAATATATATTTAGATTTCTGATTTTGGGCCCAGTTTTCAAGTTGGTCCAAATCGGGGTCCAAAATTAAACTGTTTGATTTCAACATAAATTGAATATATATAGGGTTCTTTGAAATGCTTAATCTAAACCTGTATTTCTTTTCATTATTAATAAGATAATACCACATTGACAGGGTTTCCCCTGGGTCAAAAATTTTTTTCGCCACCTCTTTCGCCAAAATAATTTTTTTTTCGCCACTTTATTATTTTTTTCGCCATATATAACTTAAATATATTTTTTGTTCAACACTTTCCTTCTTTCTACCCCCCTCCCCCACCCCCCAACAAAAAAGATGAGTTTGCTCCATTGTTGTTTATGATAATTCTCGTAAACTTATCTTTTAGTCTACATTGTAATGAATTAACAATAAACTTTTACTTTTAAAAAGAAAAAAATGTGCTTTTTTAACTTAAAAGGGGGAACATTCATCATTGATAATTGTATTTGGAACAACTTTTTCTAAAAGAGGGGTACAATTACTTTTAATAATAAAGATGATATAAGTCCAGGAATATAACAAAATTCTTTGACATGTTTTGACAATATAATACAAGATAGATTGATAGTTCTTTGGAAAAAGTTCCTTCAAATAATATAAATATGTTGCCTTTTGTACTAAGAAGTGGTTTTTACAACAAAACAATTTTTTTATCACTTGAAATTGATCCCTCATTAAAGGGATAGTCATTACATTGAAGGGTTACTCCTTATTTGAGGGGTTGTTCCCAAAGTGTTGAAAATATTTCTTCATAACGACAGTTTTCTTTTCGGGATCATCGTAAATGAAAACGTTGAGACGTAAAACTATATGCTTGAAACACGTGCGTCGCCAAAATGACTTTAAAGTACTCTTTCAAATCAATCATCTATATCAAAGTCAAAGGATAAAGTTTTAAGTCGGAGATTTTTCTTGCTTTTGAACATTTTTCGTCATAACAACAGTTTTCCTATCCGGTCAATCGTTCAAAGAAGGAGAGGAGACATCAAAAGTTGGCTTCAAACACGTGCGTCACAAAGTGGTTAATAAATCCTTTATGTGGCATGTTACGGACGCCATTTTACCATATCATTTTGTCAAACAATACAAGCAACACCTTTATTAATTAGTCCTTTGTTGCCTACAGCTATAAAATGCAATCAGCTGATTATTGATTTTCTGTCAAAATCTTAACGACTTCAAGGTGAATTCCGAGTATTGTCTGATCAGGTTAAGTTCGAGAAACCAGAAAAAAAAATAAATAAACAAGCTGGATGAAATTAAATCGTTATTCATATTTCTTTCGCCAAATTCGTTCGCAAATGATGAATTTTAATCGCCACAATTATTATTTTTTCGCAAAATGCGAAAATGGCGACCGCCAGCGGAAACCCTGCATTGAGGTCCAAAGGGTCCTAAATTAAACTTTTGTTTAATTTCATCAAAAATTGAATTCTTTGGTTCTTTGATGTGCTGATTCTAACAATGTTTGAGTGTTAAATCATATCTAATTTTAGAGAACTTAGTCATCACTGGTTGTTGTTATTATATTATTGATTATAATTTGAAAAATTGCATCATATCTTATTTTAGAGAACTATTTATCCAGTTTGAGTTATTTCCCTTTGCACAGAAAATATTATGGATAAAATTAACCTGTGTTTCATTTCAACATAAATTAGATATATATAGGGTTCTTTCAAATGCTGAATCTAAACCTGTATTTAAATATTAGATTTTTGGGCCCAGTTTTCAAGTTGGTCCAAATCAGGGTCCAAAATTAAACTTTTGTTTGATTCAACAAAAATTGAATTTATGGGGTTCTTTGAAATGCTGAATCTAACCATGTATTGAGAGATTTTGGATTGTGGGCTCCTTTATAAAATTGGTCCACATTGAGGTCCAAAGGGTCCTAAATTAAACTTTTGTCTGATTTCATCAAAAATTGAATTCTTGGGGTTCTTTGATATGCTGATTCTAATATGTACTTAGATTTTGGATATTGGACCATAATAGGTATTTAAATGTCCAATTTCAAATATTTCAGTTCTTTGACCACATTCATTTTGTGTCACAAACCTATGCTGTGTCAAATATTCAATCACAATCCAAATTCACAGCTGTTTTAAGCTTCTGTGTAGTGTCCATACTTGCTCAACTGTTCAGGGTTCGACCTCTGCAGGAAAATCCGGTTTGCTGTCACTCTGACAGCCTCTTGTTTCAAATAGTCACTGAACCATGAAAATGAGGTCAAGGACAAAGGACATATGACAGATGGAAACTTCATAACATAAGGTATCTATATACACAGTAAGAAGCATCCAGGTCTTCTACCTTCTGAAATATTAAGGTTTTAAGTAGTTAGTTAACGCCACAGCCGTTGACAGATCACTATCCTTATGTCGAGCTTTCTGCGACAGAAGTCGCAGGCTCGACAAAAAGCAGACTTCTCTGGACTCTTATGGCAGATTTAAAGCCTTCAAAGCTGTTACTTTCATTTTTTTTTTTCTGTTTAGTTACCATGGTAATTTTGGAATTTAATCAATTTCCTTCAATTTTCACATGTTTTTCAAGTACTTATATTTCTTTTCTTGTTCTGTGGATTCATTTATTTTTGTGGATTGAGAAACACTTGTATTTACATGGATATTTGATTTGGCGGATTTGCCAAGTCTGTATAGTCAATTACGGCAATATGTTGAGGCATAAAATAGTAATGTCATTTCTTGATTTTATTTTCAATTTTATGACTGTGCCATTTCACAGTGTGTAAGTAATGTAGAAACCATCTTAGAATAAAACAGAATGTATTCAAAATCCTTCAAATTTCATTTGTCAAAACTATGCATCCAATCTCCATGAAATGAAGAGTAATTTTCTTTCTTGTTATATGATCTTTCTTATGAATGAAAGGTCAATTAAATATCTATAAAGGAATATTTTGTTGCACCAGGCTATCATAAGTGAGCAATAGCTCACAAATCAACTTGTTAAGCCAGGAGTTCATCTGACAATGGCTTACCCACTTGGTCAGGAGGTACTTTCCCAATAAAAATATTTCTGAAAATTATATAAAGCTCTAGTTAAAAGATTTCAGCTAGGAACCATGATCTTGAAGAATTGACATGAAATTTAAAGGCTTTCTCCCTTCCTCATCAACCATTGTTTTTAAGTTTTATCAAAAGTTACCACCCAGACACAACAAATCACACTTAATATTTCTAGATAAGATTCTTCACCTATTCTTTAACTTTTAAAAGATCTTAAGTATTGTTCCAATTAATCAAAAAAACTCTTGAGTTCTTTACTGAAACATGCATATTTTTAGAAATAAATTACTGACTGTGCTCCTGCTAAATAAATAGCATATGGATGCATGAAAATGATATATAATTGGGTCAAATTGCACATTTAAGACAAAATGACATAAATAAATGATTAAATAGAAATAACAGTTGAATAAGTGAAAGGGATAGTTGTCAGGTCAACAGTTACATCATATGTACATTAAGATTTCATGAAAGACTTCATGGCACTTATGGCAAATGAAAAATGTATCAGAGTAAATAATATGTACCAGGGTAACGCTCAAGAAATTTTATTATTGACAAATAAAATAAATAGGAAATTGTGGAATATTTAAATTTTATTTTATACTCTCCATGGTTATTAATATTCATAATATAAAGTTTCTGTTGAAGAGAGGCGAAAGATACCAGAGGAACATTCAAACTCATGTCGAAAATAAACTAACAACGCCATGGCTAAAAAAGAAAAAGACCAACAGACAAACAATAGTACACAACAAACAACATAGAAAACTAAAGACTGAGCAACACAAACCCCACCAAAAACTGTGTTTCAAGTAGAATTAATAGCCTTTAGTGAAAGAAAATGAACATTTACCAAGAAACACTGCAATCTTCCATATGGATGCAAGTATCCCTTTGATTAATAAGTCATATTATGGATTCATTATCAGCTCACATGGCTCTATTGCCAATAAAAAAGATAGTTATTTCCCCTGAAAAGTGATTTTTAATCATTTTCATAGTTCTTGGCTATTGTTTCATATATAGCATAAAAGTGTAAATTGCAAAAAAAGATCAACATGGCAAGTACTATCTACCCGAAAATTTTCAAAAAAATCAGACAACCCTAAATGGAGATAATGCCCCTGAAAGGTTAGTTTTACCTAATTTCCACAATTTTTTTGTTATATAAATGCAAAATGAATACAAAATTTCAGAAAAATTTGAAATATTGCCCAAGTATGTATACTTTGCCTTAAAATTGGTACCCATGTGAAGGAAACTAAATGAATATACAGCATTAAAGGAAAATTGTGTTCGTTTTAGGTGACAGAAGAGTTAGAAAGAATAAAAATGGAGATGGAGGACAGAGGCAGTAGCATGACAGATGGAGGTTAGTAATAATACAATTATGGTGTATATCACTTTTATGAGTAACAGAATATATATACAAAATTTTGTCTTGCCTGTGACGAAAGGAGTAGAATTCAAAATCTAGGGATTACTATCCGGCGGATACTTAGTTTCTGTCTGTCATATGTCTATTGTCCTTGACCTCATTTTCATGGTTCAGCAACTTCTTGAAAACAATTCTAGTTTTTCTGTTGTGAATTTCTCACTTATTGTGATTAATAGGATAACTATTTTTTATCATATATGGTCCTTGCAACGTCTACATATCCGTCAGACAGGGTTCACCTGACTTCGACCTCATTTCATGGATCAGTGATCAAGGTTAAAGTTACACAATTAGGTCCGGTTCTCAGATACTATAAACAGGAGGTCAACTAGATGTGCTGTATGGAATGATTGTAAGGGGTACATATCAGTCTGGCAGGTTTCATCTGACCTTGACCTCATTTTCATGGTTCATTTGTCAATGTTAAGATTTATTTTTCTGATCTATTTTTCAATTACCATTATCAATAGGTCAACTATATTTGGTGTATCGAATATTTGTAAGGTGAACATGTCGGTCTGACAAGATTTATCTGACCTTGAGCTCATTGTCATGTATCTTTAAAAATGTTAAGTTTATGTGATACTTGTAGTAAAACCTTTATCTTTTAGACTTTCAACATAAAACTAATGGTCAGTAAAGCAGGCGAGACATTTCAGCGTATGGAATGATTGTAAGGTGTAAATGTCTGTCTGGTAGGGTTTATCTGACCTCACCATTATTGTCATGGGTCATTATGTTAAGTTTATGTGATACTTGTAGTAAAATCTTTATCTTTAAATCAATCATGATCAGCAAAGCAGGCCATTCACTTCAGTATGTGCACTCTTGTTTTATTATGATTTTAAAAAAAAAAGAGCTTTATTATCAACGATGAGTAACCAATTTCCTAATATAAAGTTTCTCTTTACAACCTACTTGTTTATATGGGTAATGATTAACGTAGACAAAACGTTTTTATCTCTTATGTGGGAATTTAAACTTTATTTATTTTGCTGGAAGAAAAATAACATCAAATTTGAATACAGATTTATAACTCCTCTACTTGGTAAAAGTGTCAATCATAAATATAGAGTTATCTCTCTTTATCAAGCTTGACCTCTCTTCCGCATCAATGAGGTCATGATGACTTTGATGTGTGTTTCATTGTGCTGTACCTTATCAACAAATCGGAATGGAGGGAGTAAAAAATAGGTGAATGAACTTGTCAAAATGTGTAATGTCCAAAAATTGATCAGGAAAATAAAGAATTTGAATTTGTTAACAGCAAAAATTATCAGCAATACAAGATAAAACAAAAGATATTTTGGTAATGAACGAAATTATAGTCTATAATGTTGAGAGTGGCCATTGTTGATTATTCAAGTGAGAGACACAGGCTTTTAGAGCCTTTAGTTACAATATTATAATATTACCAAGAAACCAAATGTTTTAGCTGAATTTAATTTATAAAATGTTTTATAACTAAGCTTAGACATTCATTCTCAACATAGAATAATCTTTATCTCTGAAAGGACTGGGCCAATTGAAACAAACTTGGTCACAATCATCAGCAAGGTATCTAGTTTAAAATTTTTGTCTGATGTAATGACCTGCCAACTTACTTGGCCAACATGGCTAAAAATACAGCATAGGGGGTAAAATTCAAGAAAACCATTATAGAGAAAATCTGACAGGGGCAGAAATGTGCAGAATGTTGTGTTTTTGCTTATTATGTTGAAAACTGTAATAGATAGATAGAAACTTTTAATAGCAAAAATCATCTACAAATAGCTTGATATTGCTGAAATAGTTGGTGGAATCTTTATAGGAGTAATTGCCCTTAAATGACATTTGTTTTTACCAGTTTTTTTTGGGTTATGCTCATTACCTTGAATACTATAATATATATATCGAAATTTAAATAGCAAAATGATCAGCAAGACAAGATCTACAATGTCAACATGGCCCAAATTGTCAGTCAACTCTTTATATGAGTTATTGCCCTTTAATGATGATTTTTCTTGCCTATTATCTTGAAAACTATAACAGATAGAATTTATAAAAGCTATAATTATCAGCAGGAGAAGAGGTACACATATGTCAACATGGCTGAAATTGTTGGTCAACCATTTTTTATTGTCTTTTATGATGATCTATTGATCTTTGCCATTTTTATACGACCGCAAAAATTAAAAAAATTTTGGTCGTATATTGGTATCACGTTGTCGTTGTCGTCGTCGGCGTCGTTCCGAAGACAGATGGTTTCCGGATAATAACTTTAGTATAAGTAAATAGAAATCAGTAAAATTTTAACACAACGTTTATAACCACAAAAGAAAGGTTGGGATTGATTTTGGGGGTTATGGTCCCAAAGGTTTAGGAATTAGGGGCCAAAAAAGGGGCCCAAATAAGCATTTTTGTAGTTCCCAGACAACAACTTGTGTTTAAGTGTATGAATCTCTCTGAAATTATACCACAAGTTTCCATACAACAAAGGGATGGTTATGTGGGGTTATGGCTCAAACCATTTAGCAATTAGGGGCAAAAAAGGGGGAAAAACAAGGGTTTTTATGGTTAAAGGACAATTTAGACAATTTAAAAGCAGTGTAAGGGAGGTAAACCAATCCATTTAAAGAATACTGTTTTATATATGTTTGATTACCTCCCTTACACTGCTTGTAAATTATGTATTAAGAAATGATGATTGTCTTGAGATGATTAGCTATAAATTTATTTTAGGAAGTTACTATTAATTAATATTAATTTTAACTATGACTGTATGTCATTTTATATTTTAATATTTTATGATGTATTTAAATGAGTAGTTATGGTTGCAAACTCCATTAGAAATTTGAATTGAGATTATTTTTGGAATAAGGAAAGGGGAGTTGAAAAATTAATTTGGGGTGGGGTGGGGGGGAGAGTAAATAAGAATTTGGGGGCTTCAATTTTCTCATTTCAGATTTCAGAAATTAAAAGAAAATTTCTTCAAATATTTTTTTTTTTTGGGGATTAATATTCAACAGCATAATTTATTGCACAAAAGCAAAAAAAACCGGGTAAATTTTTTTTTGGGGTGCAATTCGCAACAGCATAGTGTATTGCACAAAAGCAAAAAACTGAATATAAATTCAAATCATATAACCAATTTTAAGTTCTTTGACTACACTTATTCTGTGTCAGAAACCTATTATGTGTCAAATATTTAATTACAATCCAAATTCAGACCTGGATCAAGCGCGAATAATGTGTCCATTTTGGCCGCAACTTTTCAGGGTTGGACATCTGCAGTCATATCCAGCTGTGCTCAGCGAAGCAATTTATTTTTTTTCATTTTGGGCAAAAACTATTCAAGATAGAGAGAAACTGTCAGCAGTTAAAATGAGCAGCAGAACACTTACAAGCATAAAGAGATAAAAGTCATGAAATATATACTAGTCTGCAATCTTAGAGAGTGGCCAATGTTGAAGATGCACATAATTTCAAGTGATGGACACAGGCTATTTAGAGTCTCTAGTTCTGTTACACTTCTCTTAAAGTTCAAAAATGCAAATCTATTGATCATGTAGTTAATCCTGTTTACAGTTATGATTTTTCTGCATTACTATTCTTCCACAAAAAACTAAGTGATTAGGCTTTTGATGATTTATCTGTTGCAATAATAACTGGTCTTTCTTTGGTCATAAAAGATAGTAAAATATGTTCCTGGACATGCTCTGACATGATTAAGGCTTTAAATTTCTGGTTTGACAATATTTGCATTCCTATATATCATTAAATTATTGGGAAAATACTAGGGTACACCTTTAATTGCCAATAATTTCTTAACTGTTATGAAACTAATTTTCGTGCAAGTTCTTGCATCTTTCAACAGTGTGGTATAACGGTACTAACTAACTGTTAAAATACTGCTTTCTCACAAACTTTAAGAGACTTCACAAAACCAGTTAGAGATGACAGGAGAATGAAGAAGACTGTTGTTTCTGATTTTTCACCCAAAAGCTGTGGCTACTCTTAGCTAGCTTCCTGTAGTACTGAGCACATTTTGACCCTGTTTCCCAAATTATCTGCTCTTTTTCATTTCCTTGTTTAAATTAGTGGTAATCCTGTTGGTAGCTGCACTGTACAGGTTCTATGCTCAGCCTATAATCATTGATAATTATGTATGTACTTCCATGCCATATCAGATTAAAGTTTTGGTTTAGGGTAGTTTGTGGTCACAGCAACTTGAAACTTGATACTCATGTTCATTTTTAAGTGAACTGTTTTAAATATATGCCAAATTAGGGTTTCTAAAGCAAAATTATAGTGTTCACAAAAGAAGGAAATGTGACTGTGCATGCAGGGCATGGTGTCCTGGACCAATTTTCTTAGTTATTGTATGTTTTGCTTTTACAAAATATGATCTACATAGGCAAAGGGACAGGTTTATGCACTCATGATACTTGTTTAACACCACAACATATTGTACATGTACCTATCAGGTTATATGAACCATGTGTTGTTTGTCTTTATTTGCAAGTCTGGTTTTTTTCGAAGTAGTTGGTTATTTTTGGTTTGTGTGTTCTGTTCAGCTGTCCATCAGTGCTGGTGTTTCATAATATCCTATTTGTATTTTTGTATAATATTTATTATTTTATTTTTAGCACCTCTTGTAAAAATTAAGCAAGCTATTCAGCAGTTGAAGAAAGAAAATATGCAGATGGAGATTAGATGTGGTGTTGTGGAGCATATTTTACTGCAAGCTAAACTTAATGATAAAACATCTCAGAACAAGGAAGTTCACAGAAATCAGACAGATAATTTTGACTACAGTGCTTACTGATAGGACACATCAGTTTTCTTATTATATTTTATTTATTAAATATATAGATCAGTATCATTTGTTCAACAATTACTTGACCTAGATTATAATGTGTATGCACTTTATGTATACATGGAAGTGTGTTAAGTTTAAGTTTTAGTTTGTGGTCACATCAACTTGAAACATCATGTTAAAAACAAAGTGAACTGTGTAATGCATATGCCAAATTAGGGTTGTGACTAAGATTTCACAGTTTAGTGAACATGGGAAATATGATAGTATGGGCAGGGCATGGTGTCCTATGGACGTATATTCTTGTTTTCAATTTTAAAGCGGCATTAGCTGTCAAATTCATTACCACCGATTTAACTCAAATTCTCATATTTGATTTATAACATACTGATACCTATATCCAAATTATAAAAAGTCTTAAATAAACAATTAACAAAGCATGGACTTGATAATATGTTTCAACATATGGTGTGTATTTTGTCTAGATGCCATCTAATTAAAGAGATGACCTCAGAAGACTGCCAACTTATTCAACCTGATATAAACATAAATATAAAAGATACTGACCACTTGCAATTGGATTTTTCTAGGTCTGTTTGATTTCATATTGTAGGTTAAAAATATGCTTATCATCGATTTTACCTGTATAAGAATGATTATTTTGTGGATCGATTTAGTCAACCAAATGGTTCGTTCTTGTTTCAATTTCAATGTTGACATTCTTTTCCTTTTAATACCTGAATACATGTGTAACCCATCTCCAGCTAAGGGGGTAAATTAAAGGTCACATGAATACAGATTCAATGAGGTTGAATTATTCACTTGCAAGTGAATAATTTATCAGCAATGTTTCTTAGCTTATTTTGACAAAATTGAACCAATTTGGCTGCCAAATGCTAATTATTATTTCACTATATCACTTTCATTAGTGATTGAACAAAAATAAATCATACTTTATTTTTTTTATATCTCATAGCTACTGCCCTTTAAATGAAGTTTCACAGTGTGAGCTTTAGCCATAAGAACATACACAATGTATCAGGAGTGCTCATTTAGTTGAAAAACAACCTGTGAAAGAAAATCTCACTCCTGAACTTATTATCAAACATGAATAAAAAATAACTTTCAGGATTATTTTACAATACAAAATGTATGCAGATTGTTTAGAGCATAGCAGAGCTATCAAGCAACATGTTTATGCCCCAGAATGAAAATTTTAATTTGTAGTACAATAAAATACAGATTTAAAGGAGACAGTGTGTGTAAGTTGTACACTTTTCATGTATATACAAAAATGCACATGTATTAGTTTACTTACCAAGAACAAACATTTATGGTACACTCACGAATAGTAATACAGTGTATGAAAATCTACTTACTTTTAAGGTACTCTTGATAACTCTAAATGTAGAATTTAAAGAGTGATCCATAATATGAAATTACCAAATTGACATTAAAGAGTAAAACTTTTGACCTTCACCTATGAAGGGTGGCTAAGAAAATGACTAAGAATTAAATCAATAATCAATAATCAATGCGTTACAAAAATCAACCTGCATTTGTTCACAACCACAATATGACCCAAACCTCAAAAATATAATACAACATTTTGAGCTACACTGACTTAAACACAGAAAAATACAATACATGTAGTTGCTTACTTCTAATGACCCTGTCATACACTGTGCCCATTTGGCAATATTTTACACCTCCCTAATGATCAGTATGAAGATACTTAAAAATATAATGCCTTCACATGTTAAAAAAAGGCATAGAGCATGACCTGAAAGGATTATTCCTTAGATAGATAACAAGTGGGCAATCAGAAACCATTAAATTAAAGAAAGTAAGAACACCACGGCAAAAGGATTACAAATCTAGGCAAATCAACTCTTATTTGTTGATATAGGTTTTTTTTGCAGTAAAACCAGCTTGAAAATAAGAAATGATTTATTACTATGTACCATTTATGTCGTGAAAACAAGAGGTGAGACATAGGGATTACTATCCAGCGGGGGCATAAACAATATGTATAAAGCTTATATTACAGAGGGAAGAAAATCATGGATGCTTCATACCTAGAATTGAGAAAGGAATTGCCAATGTGTCAAAGAGCCAACAACCCGACCAAAGAGCATATAAATGCTATATGTTACGAAGATTCTGTCTATCCTATGTCCATTGTCCTTGACTTTATTTTCATGGTTCAGTGACTGCTTACATTTTTAAAATTTTGTTTTGTTTTGTACGTTTCTCACTTGTTATAAGTAAAAGGATTACTTTATTTGGTATATGGATACCTTGTAAGGTCTACATGTCCGTCAAACAGAGTTCACCTGACCTCGACCTCATTTCATTGATCAGTGATGTTTAAACATACACGATTTTCTAAAATCCTCTCTTTCGTGAATGATGTAGGTGTATATGCGTTCAGGGATTATGTATAATCACTAAAATTTTCATGAATTATGTATAATCACTAAAATTTTCAGGAATTATGCATAATCACTTGAAAAATGTCAGGATTCTATTACGTCATATCACTTCCGCAATCAGATCAGAAGCACTTTCAACTGCCACCTCAGTGTACTGTCAACTTTCGTTGGTGACTGACGTGTGTTAGTAACCTCGTATTGCAACCTTGTGAATTAATTTGTTATAAGACTTCGAGGAAGTCAATTAATAAATTTAATGAAATTTTAATGTGATTAAATCTAGTTTTTATTATACGACCATATTGGTATCACGTCGTCGTAGTGTCGTCAGCGTTGTCCGAAGACATTTGGTTTCCGCACATTAACTTTAGTAAATGTAAATAGAAATCTATGAAATTTAAACACAAGGTTTATAACCACAAAAGGAAGGTTGGGATTGATTTTTGGGGGTTATGGTCCTAACAGTTTAGGAATTAGGGGCCAAAAAGGGGCCCAAATAAGCATTTTTCTAGTTTCCAGGCAATAACTTGTGGAACGGTGTATGGATCTCTCTGAAATTATACCACAAGTTTCCATACCACAAAGGGATGGTTAGGATTGGCTTTGGGGGGTTATGGCTCAAACCGTTTAGGAATTAGAGGCAAAAAAGGGGGAAAAAGAAGGGTGTCCTGGTTAATGAACAATTAAAAAAAGTACAATATTATGCTTGGATTACCTCCCACACACTGCTTTTAAATTATGTATAAAGAAATGTTGTATTGTCTTGAGGTGATAAGCTGTCAATTTTTTTTTAGGAGTTACTATTATTTAAATGCTGATTAAGGAATATTAATTTTAGCCATGATTATGTATGTCATTTTCTATTTTAAGACTTTTATGATGTATTTAAATGGGTATTTATGGTTGCAAACTCCATTGGAAATTTGAATTGAGATTATGACCATATCTTGAGGGAAAGTTTTTTTTTTTTTTTTGAAAAAGAGGGGGAGGTGAAAAAAAATTTTGGGGAGAGACAATTTTTTCTCATTTCAGATTTCAGAAATTAAAAAGAAAATTTCTTTAAATATTTTTTTTTTGGCAAAAAAAAGGGGGGTGGTAAAAATTTTTTTTTTTTTTTTTGGAGGGGGGGGTCAATTCACAACAACATATTGTATTGCACAAAAGCAAAAATTTGAATATAAATTCAAATCAAATCATATAACCAATTCTAAGTTCTTTGACTACAGTTATTCTGTGTCAGAAACCCTATTATGTGTCAAATATTTAATTACAATCCAAATTCAGACCTGTATCAAGCGCGAATATTGTGTCCATTTTTGCCCCAATTGTTCGGGGTTGGACCTCTGCAGTCGTATCCAGCTGCGCTCGGCGAAGCAATTTTTTTTTTTTTTTTTATAGTAATTAATTTTATTCTCGTTTGGGTTTGAGATTACTATCAAGTAAACAATGGCGGACGTTATGATTCAGACTCATGGTGACTCGTTGCGAGAAAACGCCTAATAAGAAGGCAACTAGTATAGATGATGACTTTCTACGACTAGATGATGAAAACTCGTTACTATTTGATAAACCAAAAGAGTCTAAAACTAGTTCGAAAACTTCGTCCAAGCCTGCTTCTCAGGGTAAGCCTCCTTCCTCGAGTACGCCGTCTAGTTCTTAAACAAAGTCTAGTGTCAGTGATGACGCTAATAATAATGAAATGCTTGATATTCTAAAGCAGATTACATGTAGGTTGGAACAGACTAAAACCAACCAGAGGGTTGATACTATGAACAAGAGGATATGCGCTCTTTGTGAATATGATGAAGAATATGATTTTGATGAAAATCATTCTGATTGTTTTGATGACTCTTGTGACGATGTCCAAGCAGACAGTGAAAAAAAGGGATTTGACACTTTGTGAAGAGAGGAGATTTGATAGCATAAGCAAAAATTTAGGTCTGTTGAAAATGTGCCCCACCAATAAATGAACAGTTGGCTAATAATATTACTGACATTTTTAGAAATGATATTTCCCAAGGTAGATTTTCAGATCTCATGAAGGATGAGAAATTACAGAGACCACAGAATTGTGGTCTTTTTACTGTTTAAACTGACCAGGTTATTTGGGGTATTTGAAGCCCTGAGACAGTTGATAATAAAATGAGAACAATTCAGTTCTGTAGTTGCTCACACGAGCACAGATACTTTCATGGCTAAAGTAATAAATAAACTCGATATAATATTGGAAAAAGAGGAGTGTACTGAGCATAGTAATATATTAGATGATTGTATGGATTCACTCGCTCTGATGGGGCGTGCAAATAGATTGGTATGCCTAATGAGGAGAACTCGTATGAAATATGATATAATTGGTAAATATGGACATTTGCTGAATGCTAATGTTCCTTATGATAAAACTTGTTTGGTGGTGGTGTGGTCAAAACTGTTGATCATATTGGCAAGTGTAGTAGAATATCAAATAAAATCCGAGGAAGGAGTGGCTTCAACAGTGGCTCTAGAGGAGGTCGTAGACCTTGGTATTTCAGAATCTCTGGTAGAGGCACTGGTCGTGGTAGAGGTGTAGGCCGTGGTAGCGCATCTCGTTCAGGCTCAGACAAGACTCATAACAAATACAGATACTAAAACATGCAGATGTTGTGAGTGTTAATTTTGAAGCAGGTAGATTAAATTTGTTTATAAATAAACGGGAAGAAATAACTTCAGATAGTAAGTAATATTTTAGATATTGCTCATAAATGTCCCATTGAGTTTTTTGATAGTATGTATCAAATAAAACATCCTGCAGCTATTAGAACTATATTAACAAATAATAATGATACTAAAACTATAGATGCAGAAATTCAAAATTTACTGAATATCAAAGTACTGTAAATTCAGTAACTGAAAAGGTAAAATCTATTGAAGGAGAATATATTTCACCAATTTTTGTGACACTTTAAAAGAACGGTGAATATCGGATGATACTAAATTACGATTCGGTCCCAGTGCTTAAAATCCCTCGATCCTTTATGGGTTGATTTGGCATACATAAATTAAATACAAAAATAAGTAAGCAATGGACGAGGATGCTAAATGTGATATATGCTTTTTGTGTTTCTTTGTTAAATATTTGTTTGTTTTTGTTGTGATTAAGATTGTGTCACGGTGTTGACTGCTGTATCCCTATTTTGACATTTTTACCTATTATGTCTGTTTGTTTTATTCACGCATCTTGTCAGTATAATGGAATTTGGTGCGACTGTCATACAAGTGAGAGATTTAGCGCTATAAACCAGGTTCAATCCACCATTTTCTACATAAAAATGCCTGTACCAAGTCAGGAATATGACAGTTGTTGTCCATTCGTTTGATGTGTTTGTGCTTTTGATTTTGCTATTTGATTAGGGACTTTCCGTTTTGAATTTTCCTCGGAGTTCAGTATTTTTGTAATTTAACTTTTTCAGAAAAGTTAAATGGAAAGGTAGAGTATCATTATTTTAAAATGGACACTTTTGAAATGGCATTAAATTTGATAAAAAATGTTACATGGCTAGTGTCGACCTTTGCCATTCGTATTACTCAGTGTCCATTGATGAGCAATATCAAAACTATTTGAGATTTATGTGAAAAGGCTCTATTTATCAAGACACTTCTTTACCAAATGGGTTGGCAAGTGTACCACCTTTATTTACAAAACTTATGAAAATTGTATATGTTACACTCCGGAGATCTGGTCATATCAATATAGGTTATATTGATGAATCTTTATTGATAGGAGATACTATTGAAGAGTGTAGTTTAAATATCCAAGATACTGTAAAATTGGTTTCTGATATGGGATTCATTGTACATGAGAAAAAGATATCTATTATTGTACCTACAAAGAAGATATAATTTTTAGGGTTTTTGATAGACTCTGAAAAAATTATTGTCACTTACACAAGACAAAAAAGAACTGATACATGAAGAAAGTCAGAAATTGCTTTCAAGACAAATTCTAAAATCAGAGAAGTTGCTAGTTTTATAGGCTTGATAATCTCAAGTTTTTCTGCTGTTGATTATGGTCAACTGTATTACAGAGATATTGAAATAGAAAAAATACATGCCTTAAAAATGGCAAAGGGCAATTTTGATGTCAAAATGGAAATAACGGATAACATGACAATAGAAATAAATTGGTGGTCAAGTTATATTTATCGCAGTCCAGAGTTTTGGACAGAGATAATCCACAAATTATTTTACAAACTGATGCTTCACTTTCTGGCTGGAGAGCAGTACTTAATGAAAACAAAACAGGTGGTAGATGGACCCCTGATGAATAAAAATATCATATGGATTATTTAGAATAACTTCCAATTTTGTATCGTTTGAAATCATTTGAATTTCAATTAAAATGTTTTACATATGTGAAAATATTAACTGACAATACTACAGCAGTAAGCTATGTCAATAACATGGGTGGAATTAAGTCAATATGTTGCAATTGTGTTGCAAAATCTATTTTGTTTTGGGCTAAGAAACAAAATGTTTGGCTCACAGCTAGCCACATTGCTGGAACTGAAGATACTTTTGCAGATACTGAATCTAGTAAGTTCAATGATCAAGTTGAATGGCAGTTAAACAAAGAGATTCTTTGTGATATATGTGAACGATGGAGTGAATCCCAAATTGATTTATTTGCATCTAGCCTCAACACACAGTTGAAAAGGTTTTGTTCATGGAAACCTGACCCTGATGCTAGTTTTATAGATGCTTTTTCCATTGACTGGAGTGATTTAAATGTTATTTCTTTCCTCTTTTCAGGTTATTAAGCAGATGTGTACAGAAGATCTTGAAAGACAAGACAATATTGATTTTAGTAGCGCTGTTGTGGCCGACTCAAGCGTGGTTTACTCTGGTGATGCAGATGTTGATTGATACACCCATACTGATTTTGGCAAGGAAAAATCTACCGACTCTTCCTTACAAGGATACTGTCCATCCATTAAACAAAACACTGAATTTAATGGAATGTTATCTATCAGGAAACAGTTTATTGACAGAGGAATTTCAACAAAAACTGCCAGCATCATGTTATGCTCCAGTGATCTCCCCAGGCCGTTTTAGCGTCGCGGCACCGCGACGCTATAATTTTTTTCCGTGACGCAATAATAATTTCCGCAACGCTATAATTAAGAGCAGCTCTTGGAGAAAAAGCACTAAAACAGTACAAACAGTGGTTTTCTTACTGTCGTGAAAGGAAAATTAGTGAAGTTCAAATTTCTATAAATATAGTGCTAGATTTTTTTACTATTTTATTTGAAAATAGTCTTAGCTACAGTTTCACGAATACGGCAAGATCTGCTCTTTCTGCACTTGGTTTAGTTATAGATAATTTCCTTTTAGGAGCACATTCTTTAGTAGTCAGATTTATGAGGGTGGTAAAGGGTTATTTTCGTGCAACGTTTTCGGCCTTTTTTCACGTGTTTTCGTGTTTTGACGTTTTATTTCTCGTTTTCTCGTGTTTGGTTCGATGTGCGTGCTTCGTTTTCCCCTTATTTATTTTCCGTGTTTCGTTTCGGTCCTCTTACTTTCTCGTGCTTGTCCAGCATTTGATAAAAAAGTAAACTGGGACTAATTCAAAGTCAGCCCGGGTATTGTTTTAAATTATGTATTAATGAACTGGTTCCCAGGATATTAATTGCTCTATTCATTAATAGCCTATAAGTACTTAAATAACAGTATCAATAAGTTGAAATGGAGGAAAATTCAAAACACATTGTTGAATGCATTATTATACTTTCATGTCCATTAATAATGACTGCATGATTTCCAAGAACGGCTGAGAAATAACTTCTAGTACTTTTTCCTTAATATTTACGATTGTATTTCTCGTGCTTCGTTTTTCCGATTTTATTTTCCGTGCAACGCTTTTGCGATTTTTATTTCACGTGTTTCCGTGTTCAGATCCTCCCTTTACCACCCTCATTTATGAAAGGAGTATATAATCTTAGATCAACAACAACTAAGAACATTTGTGTATGGGATGTATCATTAGTTTTTAATTACTTGAGAAAATTTTCACCAGTAAGTATGTTAACTTTACAAGAAGTTACCTTTGAAGTTTATAATGTTGATATCATTAACAAATTCTACTCGTGTACAAACACTGAAGGTTTTAAGTGTTGACTGTATGGAAAAATTGAGGGATAATTTGTTTTTCATTTAGATTTGTCATTAAAACGGTCTAGACCAGGATATAAGAATTCAGATTTCAAACTGAAACCTTAGGAGGTTATGTGTATATACTGTTTTCAAAGAATATTTAAGACGTACTGAACTTTTGCGTGTTAACACAAATCATTTACTTATTAGTTATCTTAAACTGCACAAATAGTGATTTGTAGCACTTTTTCCCGTTGGATTAAAGTATTTTTGCAAAAATAGCTAGGGTAAAGACACTCAACAATTAGTGCTCATTCAGTGAGATCTGCAGCTACGTCAAAAGCTAAACTCTACAATGTTTCTTTACCTGATATAATGAGTAAAGCGGGTTCGACAAATGTGAATACTTTTGCATCCTTTTAGAGGTCGGTCATTTAAAGACGTATCAACCGTATCATATACGTTGACGTATACGCATCTGCATATATACCAAAAAGTATTATGCGATCCTGAGCTTAAGACTATTACACGTTGTGCTTCATTTTTTTTTTTTTTATCTAATTGAATCCTATTCAAAACAATCAAACACAAACTTTCAATATTTACGATGATGGTGTTTAGCAAAAAGGGCGTTTATCAACGACTCCTGCATGCTCTCGAAAAGGAGCGAATGTGGGGCAGTGACACGAATTTTGTACACAATCCTCTTATAAAACACGTTAAAATATTGCAAGATCTTACCTGAATAAACACAGAAAATTCAAAAGTACTACTTACAAAATGTATATACATGTAAGAGCTATGAATATTGTTCATTTGCGATTTTATCAAAAATGAATAATAGATACATAAATTGATTTCATATGTCATATAAAAATTGAAAAAAAAACCATACTGAGCATCGCTCTATTTGTCAAACAACATTTTGGTTCTACGAGCGCACAAGTTAGCACAAAAACAAACGATTTTTCCGTATTCACTCCTATCATACCTATCATGCCTGTAAACTGTACTAACCTTTGAATATTAAAAGTCGGATTTCATGTTCCACAAAAATCGATATTTCCTAATTGTTTTCACGTGAAAAAAATATCATGCACGCGAGTTTCACGTGAAACTAATATGAAATCAGTTCAAGTATAAGCTTATGTTACCCGAAAGGGATATAATTCAGATTTTTTTTTTCGGGTAAACAAATGTTTTTTTTCAACGAAACGGGAGAAAACCAGATAAACCATGACATTTGCCCTGTTTCTAAAGCCCGTGAAGACGAAATATGTACATTCCGCATCGTGAATATTCTGCACATCGAAACAAAATTTCATAGATCTTCGTAGGAAGCTGACGAGTTATTACAATAGATTTCACACTATCCTAATCCTGACAAAAGATGTCTATCTCTGATTTATAGTTAGAAAACATGTTTTATATATATCTGAAAATATTTCTGTCAATAATGTTATACGCATTGTAAAGCAATACTTACCACCTACATGTAGATGTGTACACATCGTAAGTTCATGCATTCATATCCATCTTCCCATGTAGTAAACGACATTTAAATCATATGAAATTGAAGCAAACACATGTAAGACGTTTTCCAAAAATTAATTCAGATACACAATTAAATACTATTAGCATTAGAAATTAATCAGTTACCCATCTGCATTATTGAAAGTATCTACAATTAAAATAAAACTCGGGATCACATACTGTTTTTGGTATATCTACAGATGCGTATACGTCAACGTATATGATACGGTTGATACGTTTTTAAATGACCGACCTCTAATATAACAAAAGAATTATCAATTCAAATAGTTCTGATGTAAATGTGTTGAATAACTGATTGGTTTACATTTATATATATAAAAGTTACTATTGAAAATTTTTGAGTGTGCTTCAAAATCTCATCTGATTGCGGAAGTGATATGACGTAATAGAATTACTAAATTAAATGATACTTACCTTGGTTAAAGTTGAAGTTTAATGTAGTCATAGAATCACTGAAGTGATCAGGCTATTGGTAGAGTACCACTTCGCTTTCATCATCAAAAAAATTGTATCTTTGAAGACTGAGATTGCGGTTGCGCAGTGCTTCTTATCTGATAACTTCGGTGATTCTAGGACTACATATAATTTAAATTAAACTTCAACTTTAACCAAGGTGAGTTTCGTTTAATTTAGTAATTATCCAAAATAACTGGAATGAAATGACAGTGAATACAGTTAACAAAACTCATATTTAAACGTCTTTAGAAACTTTAATGTTAAAATGTTTAGTATATTCTAACACTGTACAAATCATTTATTTTTACAAACTACATTGTAAATGTAGTTGACATCTACTATTGCGCACCTTTGCTCATTATCTTTACAGATTGACTCTTATTTTACTGCACGTTGAAGAAAAATGTAGTATTCTTAGAAATATCTGAAGTTGCCAAAAAAAAGTGATTCGGCCACCTCAAATTGATTTCTTGTGTAGGATCTGAGCAAAATTTCATGTTTCGTAGCCTGGCAATTTTTTTTTTCAGTGTTTTCATGAAGGATAGCCATTATATTGTTTTGGTCTCCCATTCCGCGGTCAACAGGCGGAATCGGTATCAAAACATTAAAGCCGAAATTGTGTTTGATCTGTCAAGCTTGTGTTCTGTCTGTTTTTCTGTATGTTTAGTTGCATTAGTTTGATAAGTTATAATTCCTTGTTCATTCAGTGGCGTAGCTTGCATGTATGCTCAGATGCTCAAGCATCCACATCATTTTGACAAAAAAAATATATATATAATTGCATGTGTTCGCAGCAGATAAACTCGGAGGTCTCCGAATGTAACAAGGATGAGGATATGAGGATAACACCCAATCATTTCCGAAGCCTTCGCAACTGAACTTAATAATTGTGATGAAAACGCCAAGGAAGCCATGAAAAAACGGTCCAAGTAAACAACGTTATGCGAAACTAGGTGGTCAGCTCGGGCAGATTCTTTGTTCACATTTAAGTCGGCCTTCCCCGTAGTTGTTCATGCCTTAGAATATCACCGTGATAATTGACATCAGATCACATTGAAAAGATATCCAATGCTAACGGCGACGATATCGGTACTCCTGAACAACTTAAAGAAGAAATTTCTCCGATGATTGGAAAACCAGATGGAGCATGACCATGTCAGAAGCGAAACCAAAGGCACTCCATGAAACACTTGTCAACACAAACAAAAATCTCTATCTGTTATTAAATAAAGGCAACAGTAGTATACCGCTGTTCATCAAAGTCATAAATCGATTGAGAGAAAACAAATCCGGGATACAAACTAAAACCGAGGGAAACACATCAACTATAAGAGGAAAACAATGGAACAACAGAAACACTGAACTGCAACAAAAACAAACGCCAACAAAGAAACTGTCTATATGATAACAACTGCCATATTTCTGACTTGGCACAGTTCTTGGTATTATTTCTGTCCGTCTTGCAATGCCACCTTCAACAACCACAGCCGAGAGATCTTTTAGCGCAATGAACAGAATTAAAACCTACTTCAGAACCACGATGAGAACAGACCGTCTCTCGGCGTTTGCTATGCTACACATCTATAGAGATGTGGAGATCGATGGCTAAACGTGATTACAAAATTTGCATCTGTTAAGGGAAGAAAGCTGAACTTTTTGTTGTAAATAATCTGAATTGTTAATTTTGTAAATAGATAATGAATATCATTGTAACCCTATTCAATATTTTTAAGGCACTTACTTATTGAAATAAAACAAAAATCTAACCAGTGTCGGATTCGGGGGGTGGGGGAGTACAAATGCATACAGAGAAATGTCCAAAAAATATCATTTTCTGCATATAATGGTCCCAAAAAAATTTCGCCTCACTCCGCTCGGCGAAATTGTTTGCCTCGCTACGATCGGCAACAGTTTGGCATCCACATCCTTTAAGCTCTGGCTACGCCGCTGTCATTGGAACATAGGAAAAAAACGATTTTCAATAACCTTCATCGCCATTTGGTTTACAGCATATTACATACACTGGGCGTGTACATTCAGTACATGGATGTGATTTGACGCGATTTTTGGCAAACAATACAAATTCATGGCATACATGTTCAGGTATCACTATGATTGAGAATGTTGATATTATCAATTTCAATTTTAAATACTTTTTTGTTTATGAGTTAGTTTGGTTCAACACAGAAAAGTAACATATCACAGAAAAAAACTGTTCATTTTAGATGTGACAAAGATACGAGGAACATTCCACTTAAACCTTAAAAAAGTAAGAAATACAGATGATTAATTTGTCTATCTTTGATTTATTTCTATCAAACATATGATCTTTATACTATTGATAATCCCTGAAATCTTATCAGGCAATTTGTAAAATAATTCTTAAAATTTTCAGTGATTATGTAAAATCACTTACCATTTTCAGGGATTTTATATAATCACTAATGATTTTAGTGATTGTGCAAAATCCCCGAAAAATCAGGGATTATATAAATTCACTGTAACATATATATGGAAATCCCAGATTTGTAGTGAATTTCAAGTTCTTTAGTCAGACATCCCAATAATGATTTTTGCATATACAAACAATATTGTTAAAGGCTTTGTTTGCTGGAATTTCAGAGCCATACAGGCACAATTTTTCCAGATAAGAATTTCTATTACTTAAATTTTTCTAGGAAGAATTAGCTAGTCCTTAGGTTGAAAGAATGAAGAAACTAACGATGCTGACTCAAGAAAAAATTAATATGGAACTGTCTGCAAAAAAAGTTATGTCATCTTAGATGTATGGAGACCCTTCAGTAAAGTCAAGGGAATTATACACTTAAGCTGTTTAAGAAGCTCCATATTTTGTCAAATAAAAAGACTTTAATCCTCCTGGTCATGGGAAAACCTTTCAGAATTCGTGCTTTGCTCCATACCTGGAGCCATTAATATCATGATATACCCAATGCTGATATGATTATTGAGGAATCATTTTAAAAGCTACCTTAAATAAAATCTCCATTACCGATAGGTTCTTGTCAAACTAGGTATAATATTTGTAAACAGAATCCTCATACATTTTTACATACTAAAAGATATCATAGAATTCCAATTTACACACCCGATTCCAATCTTGATTCAGAGAAACAGACGTACAATTTTTGAAAGTTATCTAATAGGAATGATTTTCCTAATCTAACTTTTTCTGATCATTCACAGAAAAAAGCACACCTTTAAACTCGCTGCTTCAAAAAATCATTCTGAAGGATGAAAAATCACATGGGACGTGATGTTATTAACACAAACAGTTGAAAGTTGTTCGAATGAATAGAGCGGACTGCCACAAAGGCATAATAACCAACCAGTTATTAATCCTTTTCATTTTAGACATTTTAGTCATTTTCTTGTCGAAAAGACACTGCCATTTGCAAATTTCAATTGATTAAAACATTTGAACAAAAGCTCATACAAATGCAATATTGGACCTTTACATCTAAATTTATAGAAAATCGGTCTTTCCTTGGTCACATCAATAATTTGTATGGTAAGGTTTTACAAATCCTTGGTCACATGGTATCTCTGGAAAAATCACTTGACTTTCATGCTGGAGAAAGTGAAAAATATGAAATTCATTGAAAAAAGTGGTGTAGAGACATATTGTTGCCATAATAGGGCATTGTTTTGTGCAAAAACAATGAGCTAAGTCTGTTAGAAAATAAACTATTTGCCAAATTGGTATGGAAAGAGGAAATACTAGCAATATGACTTGAAATAGCGATGCCCGTAAAATCCAAATTAACGGATTTCAGAGGCCTTTTTCTCCGAATTAAATCAATGACAAGTTCTGTCAAATTTCTGTTAATTCAAGCATTTACAAGGAAGGATTGAACGAGTAAGCAATTGTTACTTGGTTTAGTGGCCGACCCTGAATCGTAACAAACGACCACACAGGGGATGTGCAATTAGGCACACAAATTTATAAGAAAAACATTTTTTTTTTCGTAATCTTACTTTAGCATGTATTCAGTTGCCTATTTGAAATTAAAAGTAAAATTGAGTTACATTTAATATTGAAAATAATTTATACTTACAGCTGTGGGATTCGAACATGCGATCTTTCTGTTAATGGCTGTTTCAGCTTTCCGCTGCACCAGGGGATTATTGCAGTTATGGAAATTATAAGTCTACTGCTCAAGAATACACAAATCTAACTTGTTTTTCCTTAGGAATTAAAAAAGTTGAAATGTAATATTTTTGTTGTCAACTCCTCAATTAGGAGAACATTTAGGAAGTGCATTTTTTCCTTGACAAATAAATGTTCATTCATTTAAACTAATATTTTACTATAATTACAATAACCAAGCATTTAAGAATCAACGTTTTGTTACTGCTATTTCAACTTCGCTAACAATTTTCAGCACATTTTAGTTTTGTTTTTGTTTTTGTTTTTGTTTATTCTTACAGTAAATTCTGTAAGAAGTTAACACGAATTTTTAGTGCATTTCGAGTTTGTCATTGCGCTGGTACGCGATGAATCACACATTCAACTCGTGTTCAAGTTATAATTATATCAATGATTTTCTTACAATGCTCACTGCGCAGTTAATAAAAATATATATGTCTTCCCAAAAATCATTAATTATTACAATATTCTGTGAAAAAAATCTATTTAATAAATTTAAGAAAAAAAATCAGTTTTCACAGAGAATGAGTTGAATTAGCTGTAAACGATAGAAGTTTGAGGTACGTTGGTCAAAATCACAAATGTTGTTTAACTTAAAACAGGTTTTGTTATTCAGCTTGTTGATATTGAATCAAATCCCACTATGCTGTTTTCGTTATGCGATTCGTGTTTACTGTCGAATAATGATACTAGACTTTCATTTTCACTGTAGGGCGATTCATTTCTATTGTATATGCGATGCATTTTCACAGAAGGAAATTAATTAATTTTCATTATATAAAGTCTTAATTCAGCCGTCTCTCCAACAAAATTTATGAAGTCAGAAGGATTGATTATATATGCATACTTAGTGAGTGAAAGTCTGAGGTAATATATCAAAAAATTCCTTAAACATGGTATTTATTGCAAATATAGTCAATTCTATTTTCTCGAATAATTTGTCCTGATCTATATGTAGGATAAAATTTATTCTTTCCTATGACACGTCATCATTAAATACATATATCTTGGACAGTTAAGCCAATTCACGTCACCGGAAAAGCAAAGATTGTGTAAATGTTGCCTAAGCATTGTAATTAAGATTGAGCAAACGTTTATACAAACAGAGCAAGCAAGCCAACAAACCTTTATACTACAAGCGTTAGGAAAATAGCTTTAATGGATGCATTTGAGATAACAAAGAGCATTCACAAAACGATCTTCATCTCACGATTGAATGAGTGGAAAAGTTTTCATCTGGATAATTGATATTTATCATGACATTGTGTATAAATTTTATACTGTAAAGAAAGTTCGAGCAACAGTCGAGTCACCTTAAATATGCTTGAATTTCTTATAAGTCGGTGTTACAAATAAGCCAATACGCAATTGTGAGAATACAAAGAAATATTGAAAACAGTTTATTATTAGATGTTTAAACGGTTCTATACCACGGTGTATAACCGCCGTACAGTTGATTCCAGGCGTTAATCGCTACATCGCGAAGCAATGTTGGTTGATATACCGTTCTTATATTTACACCAAAGACTAATTGACTAACTGTTCAGTTAAGTATTCAATGTTTATGAAAACAAAGTTTACTGCTCCTGGCAGCATTGTATATCATTTATATTACATGAACATCATGTCACTATTTTTAAATAGACAGGTCTGTGAATTACTTGTAAACATCGCGAAACAAACGCTATGTGTAACTCAAACTTGATTAAACAACAAATAGAGCATAGTTGGTTGGCTCTTTCATTAAATGCGACCGTGTATTTTGTGCTTTGTTGTTGTTAAAATACGTAATAATAATACTTTATTTCCGTAAGCAAATACAGCTTATTGGATTTACACAATATAAATATCCAATAGATAATATACAGCATAATATAACATTTATACACAAATTATACAAATCACTGAAAGAATTAAGCGGAGTATGACATATAGACATATTAAACTAAAAATAAGCATTTGAATAATTAACCATTACGTCCTTTTTCTGCAGAAAATAAATATTTTCCCAGGTTGTTTAGCTCTTTGACATTTCTTACAGATAACAGTTGCACTAATTTAAAGGTAGATGGTCTCTCATAGTAATAACTCTTTATATATTTACATCTGATGTCGTTATATTTATCACATTCTAAAATAAAATGATACTCATCTTCAATCGCATTTTTATTACACATACTACACAAACGTTCATTTCTGGCTATACTATAGTATCTGCCTGTTTCTATACATAGTGCATGAGCATTTATTCTATATCTAGTAATATAAGATCTATACAAACTGTCTAATGGACGACTAAGGTAAAATTGCATAGTGTGGCCATCGTGTAAATACTGATACAAAGTACATTTCGGCGAATTTTCAAAATATGATAAACCTTCAGATATATAATTATCTATAAATCTTTGTTTAAATTAACTCAAAAATAATTGACTGTTTCTAACTCTCTGTGAAAACCAAATATCACTAAAACCATATTTACATAATATATCTCGTACTTTACAAGACCAATTTAGCTTGTCATTTGGCTTCACACTAGATTCGTACATATCTTTATATACATGTTTTAAAATACAGTTCTCTGTGTCTAACAGCCTCAACCAGTAGGTTACCATTTTCACATATCTATTTACATACAAGGGCACTCTGCCCAACTCAAAATATACCATGTGATTAACAGTTCCTTTTCTAACTTTTAAAATTCTTTTCATATAATATAAATGCAATTTTTCTATATCTTCGGCTTTATGAAAGCCCCAGACTTCACTGGCATAATTCATAATACTTGTAACATAAGTATCAAATAAAGATACTAAAGATTCTATATTAAAAAATTCATCATAAGTTTTACTAAGTAAGCTGAAAGTAGCTTTTCTACCCTGTTCAGTTAGTGTATTTTGTGTTACAGTAAATATATCGTTATAATTAAACAATAAACCCAGGTAAACAAATTCATTACATACTTCTACTACTTTGCCATTTAAATACCATTTTTCTTTATCTTTTATTTTACCTCTATTACGAAAACTTACAATTTTTGTCTTACTTAGATTTATATGTAGCCCATACTGTGTTGAACACTCATTCACAGTATCTATCATTTTTTGTAACTCAATAACACTTTCACTAAAAAGAACTGTATCGTCTGCGTACATGAACAAATATAAATTTAACATTCTGACTTCATATGGCTCAATACCCTGTTTGATTAATTCTATTTCTATATCATTTACGTAGAAAGAATATAAAAAAGGGGATAATGACTCCCCTTGCATCAATCCTGCGTTACAACTAAAAAACTCTGAAAACTGTCCATCTAACTTAACACATGTTTTCAATTTAGAATACATAGATCTAAATAAACACAATAGATTACCAGTTATTCCACGCTTTAGCATTTTTTGCCATAAAATAAGATGTGAAACACTATCAAAAGCTTTAACATAATCAACAAAGCAACAATATAACCGTTTTCCTTTACGTAAAGATTTAGCTATAACAGAATGAAGAGCAAAGATTGCGTCTCTTGTACCATATCCCGGAATGAAACCGAATTGCGCATCGGTCAAAATAATGTTTTCTTTACACCATTTCATCAATCTAGTATGTATCACCGATGTGAATAACTTTCCAACATGAGAAACCAGTGATATTCCTCTATAGTTACCCGTATCATTTATCGAGCCTTTCTTGAATAGTGGTACTAATACGCTAGTAACCCATACTTCTGGGAACCATCCTGTACATAATTTAACATTAAAAAGCTTGCATAGTAACGGCAAAAGCAGTTTTACATTCTTTAATAAATTCGTTTAAAATATTGTCATATCCTGGTGCTTTTTCACGTTTTAGTTTTATCTCACATATGTCTATTTCTTGCTCTGTAAATGGGCGATCTAATTCTGAATAAACCACATCATAGTTTTCATCATTTACTTGACCATCTATAATATTGTCTTTGGATACTAAATTCTTGAAATGTGTGACAAAGTCATCTAATGTTAAATTACTATTAAGTATTTTTCTTTTTCTTCTAAATTTTCTGTAAAAGTATTTTGGGTTGGTTCTTCTCGTCGAACTAAACATATCTCCTCTCTGGGTTTTGTAACGCCGGTTTAAAGTCATTTTCCATACCTTTGTTTTGAAATATTTAAGTAAAGTCTATTTTCCTCACTTCTACATATATTAAACTATGATAATGCTCGCTTGTACGTCCGGTATAACTCTTTACATTCGTCACTTAATCACGGCTTATCACGATTAAAATCAGTTACACCCAAATTCCGTTTTTTACCGTTACAATGATCACACTTAACAGTTTTAATCACTTCTCTTTTTGTGTATTTTTCTGTAATGTTTAATAAAATGTCGTTCGTTTCAGCCACAATATCGTCAATATTGTCCGTTTTATTCATAGTGTTCACAAGATCGCTTATTTTATCTGCACTGGCAAAAGGTCTCTCTTTATATCATCTTTAAACTCTTCATTCCAGTTATAAGTATTATATTTTATAATTTTACATGAACAAAAATCAGTTAATGATAATCCTTTCAGTTTGAAATCAATAATTACAGGAGCATGACATGAAAATGTATTAAAATTACCAATCATTAAATTATTTACTATAGAAAAAGATTCATGAGATAATAACACATAATCAAAAACGCTACAACCATTTTTATTTTGGAATGCAAATTTACCACTGCTTTTTCCCGAACCGTCCATTACATACTCTAACCCCAGACGATTTACACAAGTCCAAAATTTTACGACCAAAAGTGTTAGCAGGTTTAATGTCCTCTGTTGTTCGCTCACAAGGTAAATCAGGTGTGTAATCAATTAAACCACTTATATCACTTCGTAATTGAGTATTCAAAAAATCATGTCCTACAAAGTCGTTTGTTTTACCAATTCGTCCATTCAGGTCACCAATTATAGCAATGTTACCTAATGCACCATAATGCTCTATATGTTCCTGTAAAACTTCAAATACGTCACAGTCATACTTGCGGTAAAATATATTTTTATCTGGTGGTACATATATAGCACATAAATATAAATCTTTACAATCAGACATTATACTATTTCTTATTTTCAACCATATCATACTATCTGCACAACATTTTAAGACCTCAAGATACGAATTTAACCACTTTTTATGAAAAACAGTAACACCGCCTCCATTACATTTCTTCCTTTGCACATAATTTTTATCGTAACCTGCTACCCAACATTCGTTAAAACATAATATGTCATAATCTGCAATTTCATGTTGAAATTCGGCGTCGGCTAATTTTCTTATCAAACCTTTAGAAATGTTCCAAGAACATACTTTTAATGAATATTTAACGTTTTATTTTCTGTTTTTATTTGTATCATCCCCCGCTAATTCCTATTCATCGTATAAAACTCCCTCAACGAATAACTTGTCCCCAACCAGGTACGCAGTCTTCTTTTCTTTTCGTTTTTCCAACATTACCGGTATTAACTTTTTTCGTTAGGCTAACACTTCTTGTGGATATTGTGGACTAATTCCGATTTCTGACCCCTTTAGTCTTTTCGATGACTTTCGTACCATCTCGCGGTCACTGTACTTTGAAAATTTTACCACTATTGGCCTAGGTCTACTTTCTCCGACTTTTTTTTTACCAAGTCTGTACGCTTTTTCTAATTTAAGGTTCGCTTTGGCATTTTCAATTTTCAATGTTTGTTCACAGAAGTCTAAAATTATGTCTAAACAGTTTTCCTGTATGTTTTTCTTTCCTTCTCCGATATTATCTTCATCTGCATAACCCTGAGCCCCGTCCGTCTCCATTTCTACATTAACTATTTTTTCTTCAATTGCAAAAAACAAAAAGATTGTTACTTAAGTTTTGCGCCTCAACACCTGCTAATCTCTCCTTTACTGAATTACTGGCAGTTTTTGATACTTCAAAATTTTTTGTCAAAGTTTGAATTTTAGCTTTTATCGATTTGTGTTCATCTTTAATGTCTGACATAAATTCAGCGCTATGTTCCAATACACTTATTCTTTCTTTACATGTAATTATTTCGGTATCGACATTGCTAAATTTCTGTTCAAAATTATTCAATCTGTGTTCAATAGAATCCAATTTATTGAGTTTGATTTCAATATTGTCTACTTTACAACATAAAGTTTTAAGCATTAACTCAATATCACACGTATTTTGAAGCTGTTGTGGTGTTGGAGGGGAGGCGGGCTTGTGAAAGGATGTGGGTACTGCTGGAACTGTTGTACAGGCGTAAAAGGGTATGCCACATTTGGCGTACTGGACTGAATTGGCGTGTATTGATTGTAACATAATACGAATGAGAAACCCGTTGTTTTAATTTTATTTGAAGACATTTACTTGAAAAACTGACCTCAGAATTTTGACACTGTACGATTCATTCTCTTTGTAGTTTGTTTTCTTTCTTTAGTACCGTTCGTTGTACATGCTTGTACTGTTCGTTGTTCAAAAGCCTATCAATACGGTAGAAATATGTATGACACGGCGTGACAAATGTTCAAAGCTTTTTTAAGCGAGTTATAAATATCAAAGTCATTTAAAAACTATATTCAGTTGTTGTATGTCGAATAATCATATAAAACGACAATGAAAATTCATCGCACTTCCAAAAATTCCACATCAGAAATGATTGCACTTACAGTGATAATTCATGGCATCTATAGTTAAAATGAATCGCATTTAGTAATTAATATTATGGATTCTGCTGCTTAAATAACACTTTTTTGGACTTTAATCCTGTTATTATACATTAAAAGTTATGTTCTAATGAAATTCTGTTAAAACATACGTTCAAATCTATTATTGTGTATTTTCAAAAAGTAAACAAACGCAGTTTTTCCCATCATCCTTTATTCTACAATAGACATACTCGCATACAACAGTGAAAATGAACTAACTGGATTCGCACTTTATATACACTGTGGGTTGTAAATTTTAAAAGGATTTTTACTGAAAAATTAAATACATTTAACAGCAATTAAATTTTTTATAGTTTAATATTTAAATTTAAAGTTTTAGATGTTTCTTTTGTATATTTAATAATACTTGGTAAAATATTTTTAAACCAAAAATGTATTGTTGCAACATGCCCAGAAGGGATGCTCAGAAAAAAGACACCCGGTCTACCTTAACGCAATTTAATTGTCTTAAAACTTGGTTAAGCGGTACAGTGTATATATGTTAAATGGAAATGGGTTAAAAATGAGGCCTGAAATGAAAATAAATGAAAGATTTGAATTTGATAATTTGGCAAGAGATTCTGAGCCTACAGTCTGTACGTGCCTGCAGAAATAAATAACCATTTATAGACAATGGATCTTATGTAACTTTATAAGCTAGAAATATTATTGAAAGTTATGATGTAGAGCTGTCAGAATTCTCCAGAGTTGAATCAATTTTATCTGCAGATGATGACAATAAAATGTTTATAAAGGCGGCAGTAGTTTATCGAAGTTCAAATCCCGATATAAGACCGAATGAATGTTACCATTAAAAAAAATAGATAAATCTGAGTATTGTGGTAAAATTAGGATAACTTAACGGCATACTAGTAATGATTTTTTTTACAAAATATAAATGTGATTTCAAACTGACTGAAGCAAAGTGAGTGATAGGACATCAAAGAAAGCATAATAATAATCATATAAATTTAGGAAGAGTTGAACTTAGGAAAGATATAGTTATGTCCCCTTACTCATAGATGTTTATAGTTACATAAAGGAATTGTCAAGACAACTCGAATGTTGAGCCAAATATAAAAAAAAAACCAACACATTTGGGTTTACTTGTCAAAACTTTAAATGAACATACAGAAGAACTAAAATTCTGTGTATGATCGGTTTGTTAAATTTAAGAAAATATCAACAATATAGGTGACCAATAAACACTGTTCAGTTAATTGATAATCAAATAAGCTCGTGTGATTCAAAAAGAGGAGATATTCCTGCCTATTTGCTCGCATACTTACAGGAATTATTACAAAAAACCTCCAGAGAGAATAATGCAGAAATTAGGGAAATAATTAAAAGGATTTTTTATGACGTTTTTGTAGGGCCTGATGGGAAACTTGGAAGAACAGACCATGTTAAACACAAAATTGATACAAGACATTTAATGATAGGAAGGGTCGTTGCATACCTATGCCAATGCATTATCTAGAATACCTATTCGTAAATGCAAAAGGGAAAGAATGCTCAGAGTGCTGTCCCGAACCACCACCCTCCCTTTTCGAAATCAGGCTGTAGGGAAATGTGGATAGCAGAGTTTGCGAACAAATTCACACAGGAATCTGTCTCACAGTTGTGGCTAAGGAAATTAACTTTAAGAATCCATGGCGTTGTCAGTTTATTTTCGACTTATGATTTTGAATGTCCTTTTGGTATCTTTCGCCTCTCTTTTAAGAATCCGTTATTAGTAAATTACTAAATATTCCAGAGTTAATAATTTAGAACTACATTTGTTAGATTGTTTGGAGTCCTCAGACAATTAAAATCATGAATAAGAGTGACTAGATGCCATAGGTGAAATTATGAAACTTAAATCAAACACTGAAAATAAACCTACTAAACAGGATGTATCAAATTAATATTCAAATACCAAAGCTCTTTGGGGATGACAAATGATATGTTTACAAAGTTTTTCTTGATAAATGCATGATGATCGGTGTTGGAGTTATCAATAAGAAGCCCCTATAAAGTAGATAATTTTTCATCCTCAATGAAATTGCATGCCAATTTAGAAATGACAGAACTTTAATTTTCATTAGAATAAGTTGTATTGGCCTGAATGTGACATTTTGCCCGATGTAAACCTTGGCCTGAGTTAAGAAAAACTCCTTTAAGACAATCGAAGCAATGTGTCCCCTTGGAGAAATTAGACATATATACTAGTATATCATTGGATCTCTGCCATAACGAAATGAAAAGAGTTCATAATAGTAATTAAGGATGACGTGTGTACATGAACATATACATATCTCGGTTTCGGACTAAGTTATAAACTGAATTAATATGTAGATTTAGCTGCCTTTACAAATATACACAAAAAATGTGAATCACACATGAATCAGGTAATATGCCAATTATAAGGAGTACAAAAAGACTCGCTCAATCCCATCCAGACCACGAAGTTAAGGTTTAGTTAAAAATTTAACAGGACTCTTACGCAGATGTTGTCAAATGCAAATACCCATAGGCATGATAAGGATAATTATATCACTTATATAGCGAAGGCATATACAAGCACTGTTCACTCTATGAAGTTTACACCCACCATTTTAATGCTATGACGTGAAAAATCAGATGTCCTGTGAACCTCGGGTTTACATTCCAGCAAATAAAAATGTTTTATATCATTTAGAGTATAAATGCGTTAAGGATGTTTTTCTCTGGTTTTTGAACTTCCAAGACAAGAGCAAGGCGTCAAACGTTATATCACGAAGGTTTTAAAACTAGGTCTAATGAGTCAAACTCGTGTGTCTAGAGGTAGTATCCTCCAAAGATAAATCAAGCTTTAAGCCTTGGGTGCACATGATCTTACCAAGTCTTTGGAAAAAAGTTCTTGTATACAAAACACGAACCCAGTTGTAGGATTTGTCGATCATTTGAAAACTTATTTAGATAGAAATCCACCACATAACTGGTTTTTACAATTTTAGTGCTAATTAATTTATCAGATATACATATATAACCACCAGTCAGATTTAGTACACCAGTTCGAGCGCAAACACGCACAGGGAGAGAAGCAAAACCTCGGAATAGGTACTTTCAATAACTGAACTCTTGATTGGAGGGAATTTGTTTATTTATTCATCTATACTTTTAAACGAGAAGCAGGGGCGGATCCAGCCATTTTAAAAGGGGGGGGGGTCCCAACCCAGGATAAAGGGGGGGTTCCAACTATATGTCCCCATTCAAATGCAGTGGTGGATCCAGAGGGGTTCCGGGGTTGGAACCCCTTTTTGGACGATCAATGCATTTGAATGGGGACATATAGTTGGAACCCCCCCTTTATCCTGGGTTGGGAATTCCCCTTTTTAAAATGGCTGGATCCGCCCCTGAAATGCATTGATCGTCCAAAAAAAAGGGGGGGTTTCCAACCCCCGGAACCCCCCCTCTGGATCCGCCAGTGAGAAGGCCTCATTTTGTGTGTCGCTTCTCTTCCTTCCACAATAAACTAATCATCATGCCTCTGTGTCCTATAGGTACCATGCATAGTCGCATTTGTCATCCATTCTTATGATTATTCAGTTTGGGTTATTTTGGGAGAAAAACGAAAATAAAGGCGTCCGGATATTGTTTCCGTTATCAGACCGACTTTTAATTCAGACATGACTACCGGTTTTAAACTTACACATGTGATTTCAACTGATCGGGCGGAGCTTACGTTTTAATTTGCATAAGGACAGTCTATTTGAAGATGTGTGTGATAAGGTTGATTGTCGTTATAATTATTATTACTGATTGCTAATCACCTATCAGTGTCACCAAACAGATATACAAAAGAACTGAGGGAACAATGTGTGAACCCCCGAAAAAAAAAAAAAAACATTTTAAGATTTATACCGTTTGTTTGTGCTAAGGCAGACGGTATTTTAAAGTATCGGCTATTGTATTATTCTGTTTCAAACCTTTTTGATTGTGAGATTCATTTCAAACGTGATTTAAAACTAGAGGCTCCAAGGAGCCTGTGTCGCTTACCTGATATTTTTTTTACAATTGATGCATGAAATAATGCAACCGTTATACATTTGCTTTAGTTTCAGAGATATAAGTCAAAAACTGCATTTTCCCTCTAAGTTCTATTTTTAGCCATGTCTGACATGTTGGTTGGCAGGCAGGGTCATCCGACACATTTTTTAAACTAGATATCCTAGTGATGATTGTGGCCAAGTTTGGTTAAATTTGTCTCAGTTGTTTCAGGAGAGAAGATTTTTGTAAAAGATTACACAAAAATAATTGTTAAATTTGACTTTAATTGGCAATAACTCCTTATGGGGTCAATTGACCACATTGGTCATGTTGACTTATTTGTAGATCTTACTTTGCTGAACATTATTGCTGTTTACAGTTTATCTCTATCTATAATAATATTCAAGATAATTACAAAAAACTGCAAAATTTCCTTAAAATTACTAATTCAGGGGCAGCAACCCAACAACGGCTTGTCTGATTCGTCTGAAAATTTCAGTACAGATAGGTCTTGACCTGATGAACATTTTAACCCCATGTCAAATTGGCTCTAAATGCTTTAGTTTCAGAGATATAAGCCAAAAACTGCATTTTACCCCTATGTACTATTTTAGCCATGTCGGCCATCTTGTCTGGTGGGCGGGGTCATTGGACACATTTTTAAACTAGATACCCTAGTGATGATTGTGGCCAAGTTTGGTTAAATTTGGCTGAGTAGTTTCAGAAGAGAGATTTTGTAAAGATTACAAAATTTACGAAAATTGTAAAAATTGACTATAAAGGACAATAACTCCTTAAGGGTCAATTGACCATTTTGGTCATGTTGACTTATTTGTAGATCTTACTTTGCTGAACATTACTGCTGTTTACAGTTTATCTCTATCTATAATAATATTCAAGATAATAACCAAAAACTGCAAAATTTCCTTAAAATTACTAATTCAGGGGCAGCAACCCAACAACAGGTTGTCTGATTCATCTGACAATTTCAGGGCAGATCGATCTTAACCTGATGAACATTTTACTCACTCAGATTTGCTCTAAATGCTTTAGTTTCAGAGATATAAGCAAAAACTGCATTTACCCTATGTACTATTTTAGCCATGTCGGCCATCTTGTCTGGTGGGCGGGGTCATTGGACACATTTTTAAACTAGATACCCTAGTGATGATTGTGGCCAAGTTTGGTTAAATTTGGCTGAGTAGTTTCAGAAGAGAAGATTTTTGTAAAAGATTACAAAAATTTACGAAAAATTGTAAAAAATTGACTATAAAGGACAATAACTCCTTAAGGGGTCAATTGACCATTTTGGTCATGTTGACTTATTTGTAGATCTTACTTTGCTGAACATTACTGCTGTTTACAGTTTATCTCTATCTATAATAATATTCAAGATAATAACCAAAAACTGCAAAATTTCCTTAAAATTACTAATTCAGGGGCAGCAACCCAACAACAGGTTGTCTGATTCATCTGACAATTTCAGGGCAGATCGATCTTAACCTGATGAACATTTTTACTCACTCAGATTTGCTCTAAATGCTTTAGTTTCAGAGATATAAGCAAAAAACTGCATTTTACCCCTACGTTCTATTTTTAGCCATATCGGCCATCTTGGTTGGTAAGCGGGGTCATCGGACACATTTTTTAAACTAGATACCCTAGTGATGATTGTGGCCAAGTTTGGTTAAATTTGACTGAGTAGTTTCAGAAGAGAAGATTTTTGTAAAAGATTACAAAAATTTACGAAAAATTGTTAAAAATTGACTATAAAGGGCAATAACTCCTTAAGGGGTCAATTGACCATTTTGGTCATGTTGACTTATTTGTAGATCTTACTTTGCTGAACATTATTGCTGTTTACAGTTTATCTCTATCTATAATAATATTCAAGATAATAACCAAAAGCTTCAAAATTGTCTTAAAATTACCAATCTAGTGGCAGCAACCCAACAACAGGTTCTCCGATTCATCTGAAAATTTTCAGGGCAGATAGATCTTGACCTGATAAATAATTTTACCCCATGTCAGATTTGCTCTAAATGCTTTGGTGTCAGAGATATAAGACAAAATCTACATTTTACCCCTATGTTCTATTTTTAGCCATGGCGGCCATCTTGGTTGGTTGGCCGGGTCACCGGACACATTGTTTAAACTAGATACCCCAAGGATGATTGTGGCCAAGTTTGGTTACATTTGACCCAGTAGTTTCAGAGGAGAAGATTCTTGTAAAAGTTAACAAACGACGCTGGACGACGACGACGGACGACGGACGCACAGTGATGAGAAAAGCTCACTTGGCCCTTCGGGCCAGGTGAGCTAAAAATATATATAAAAATATTAAAAAAAATAATATTTAAACCCAATTATTCCTTCCTTAATTATGATCAATTCTGTTTGCAACTTATCCCAGTGTCCCCCCCCAAAAAAATTCCCTAAATAATCAACAACTAAAAATTCCACAAAAAGGGGGGAGGGGGCATCCCCCAAAAAAATCCGCCTCTGAAAGGAAGATACAAGTATTTCAAATCGTTATAGAATAACGAAATATGCATTTATGATTATTTGCAACTGCAGTCGTCATGGTTTTACTTTCATATCCACAATTTCAAAAATGTGACAATTTTTACATCTGTTTAAACTCCGCTTTACAAGAAAATAAACGGCTGTGTCTCATTATTTATTTTGCGAACACACATATAGTGTTTACATATTTTATCCGGATCAATGACCATAATTGGACATTTCATTGATGAGTTTGTCCCAAAACACCTATAGATGGACTGGTCTATGATGAACGAACGGGTTTAAACTCCGCCCGGTCAAGTGAAATAAATCAAGTTAATAATACTCGGGGACAGGACAATTATTTTCGCGTTTATCTGCATGTATACTATGATTATACTACTATAATATATAGAGACTCTCTATATAATATAGCAGTGATCGCCGTCGAGAAGAAACTTAGAATTGATAGTCAATAGCAAATACACTTTATTTATAATATATATACGTATGTTCATAGTATACAGAAACGCGAAAATAATGGAATATAACAGAAAACAAAAAATAACGGACTTTGAAAAAAAGGGAGAGGGCTTGAAAATATTGTCCTGTCTCCATGTCCCTATTTGACTTTTGACATCTTTTCTTAAATTCTCCAGACATATTTCTTCTACAATAGTTCACATCCTTCCAACCAAGCTTAAAATGCCCGCGATTTCGCGGGTGTGTTCTAGTAGTTAATTAACTCAGCTACTTGTAAAATACTAATTGTTATTGCATCATGATGTTTCAATGTAGTATGTCATATAATCCTTGTGAAATTGTAAATACTTGACTTTTCCATATTATCAGGACTGTCTGATAGAAACATTTTATGATATTAAGAGTTTCAGATTTTACCAATGTCCTAAAAGCGCTTTAGACGCATGAAACTTATAAAGAGTTGTTTTCATTTTTTACAGCGCGGAGTCGATACCGCTGCTGGTGGACTCCGATGGTATCATCCTCCAGTAGTCAGTACTTTGGTACTGACATGATTAATAGTTTACCTTTCTTAAATTGTCCTTTTATAGATTTAGAAATTATTAAGAAACTAAGGTTTCAACTCCCTCAGGCAAAATTAACCTTAGATTGATTTGACTTTTATTTTTAGGTCCTTTTTGGTCATTTAGCTTTTCAACTATTTTGGTTCTTATACATCCTTGGCTTTTACTGTACATATTCGGCTTTGGACGTTACTGATGAAGGTAGATTAAGAAAAGCACTTTGGACGATGAAATTTATAAAGTGTTGTTTTATTTTTTTTTTTTGAGCAGTTTCATTGTGAAGTTATCTGGCCGTCCGAGCCCACATTTATCCTCTAAGACAGTATTTTGTGATAAAAAGGTGTTGGTCTATGGTGAGACACCATAACTTGAAAGATTTGATTATACACTAGAAACATGCTTATCAACACAGACGAAAACTGTTCAAATGTTAGCGATGTAGGCGATTGTTTCCGACTAGAAATAAGCGTCACAATCATCTGAAGCAGGTGCACAAAATCAAGAAGCACAACGACGAGAACATCCCTCCTGTTGATACATTACGTCCTCGTGATGGAAATCCTATGTAAAATAAAGCCATAAATCAGGATTAGAAGCAGCAGTACGACGAACTCGTTTTCCGCAGTCAGCTTTCGCAAAATCGTTCTTAGAAAGTAAACGAGCACAACATCTAATGAAGGAGTTGCTTAAAAGTAATTTGACCTTGCATTGTTAGCAACCTGATAATTTTTTGTGACATCTAATTAAATTTTTGTTGATATATTGACTTTAAAATTTGCCATTTTGAAAATTCAAATATGTGCATATTGATTTTTTTTTTATTATTATTTTGCATATCGTATTTTGATATTGACTTCATGGCTCACATCTCCTTCAACAGTTACTGATCTATCTTCCCGGTAAAATTGTTCTTATTGATTGAGAATGTAGTAGAGTAGTTTTCTGGTTTTGACTATTATAGGTACAAATACATTTGTATATTCCTTCCTTTTGGGTAAACAATTTTGCAGTTAATTCCATTTGACAACTTTTTAAACCGGCAGTACTGAGTACCATAGCCATTTTATGTTCCTTGTAATATACTCGTTACTCTCGGGTTTTATTCGTGTTTCAATTGATGTTGTCGGTCATGGTTTTACTCCTGTTGTCCCAGTTTGTGAGTCAATCTGTTCAGTTTACACTTCAATAACCTATATAAAATTATGTTTAAATAATCCTTTAAAAATTCACCCCAAATTTTTTTCTTTAAATTTCAACTTTCTTGGAAACCAAGGATTCCATGCGTATCGCGCATGCATATTCACAGTGAAGTCTATGTCGAATTTACATGAGTTACGCAAGTAGTTTAGTCAACATGGTCTATCGAAGTGTAAACCAAGTTTAACAAATTCTATCAAACCAATCACATTCAAGTATTTGTAGATATGCAAATCATATCCGCTGATATGAGAGTCTCAGCTAGGATTATACCAGGGTCGATATGGAAAAGGATGTGTCATAATATATATATACATGCATAATTAATATATTCTCCAAAATTGATGTTTTCTAGCATTAGACTTTTTGATATTTATTTGTTTTAACAACAAAGCGGAATGGCGAAAATGCAGTACGAAAACCATTCCGTGTTTAAACTTTTCTGATATCAAAAGTTAAAACGTAAAATGGCTGCCTGCGGCACTGTACGAGCTTTTGTTCAATACTTGACACCACTTACATAACTACGAGCCCACGAATCCGGTTTTCACAGTGGACCAATCGCCTTCTACTGGATATCTCAAAAGGGTTTATGGTAAATCGGTGTATAAAATAATGTAATATTTCATATTCTGGTATACGGTTTTAATATCGAGTAATTAATTGTGATTGACATGGTATAATAATGAACCAAATAGGAACTCTCTGATTGAAAACCGTTTCACACGTTGCTGGTAAATTAAATTTTCATAAAAGACGAATTTGCTATGGATCACTTCGGGCTGTTAGACACAAATAAAGGCCAACTAAAATACTTTTCAAGTTTCACACTTCTGCTATTCAAAATTATCTGTATGCATTACAGGAATGCTAGTGGAAATTCAAAATAGTAACCTGAACGATTTGTCGGCGACCAACAGAGATTCAACCAAAGAACCCCATGCATTGAACGCAGAGGGTACCCACAGAGAGTTGTTTTGTAAACTAATCCTCTCCAGTGGTGAATTCATAGTCGCGATGTCAGCGGAAAAGGTAATATCTTATCTATATACGGGTCCGTTAAATAGGCCAAATACATTGTCAAGGTTGCAAAACAGTGTATTCATGTATTGTTTGACATACAAAGGTCATGAGGTACATGAGAAATTTTCCAATCTCGAGAACGTTGAAACTAAACAAGGCACTGAAGATCAATTTTTCTGACAAATTCTTAAATTCCTTATTAACCATTTACATACAGTACTACGGTGTTCCAATTCTCTTTTATTCCGATACTTTATTCCTGATTTATTCCATCCCATTGGTTGGTTGAGGGATTTCATGAGGGATACATACACCAATGAATCGATTATGCTTTAAAACACGTTGTTAAAGTGATATATGGGCGATCAGTTTATTTAGTCTGGAGGTTAAGCGGTTGGAGCACATTACAAATGTTTATAGATTTTTTTCTAATATATGATGCTGTTCAAAAATGTTTAGCTTGTAGCATTTAATTGTGGTTTATGTTTTTAATTCAATTCTTAGATAACCGAGACAAACGATAAAGATACACATGAATAGGCATTGTAGGAATAAATTGTAAGCGGCAGCTTAGTATAGTATAGTAAAATTCTTATTGGAAAAAAAAATGTTTTATAAAACACTGGTGCTACGCCACTGGAATTAATGGGCACATATTTGGGCTTCATACTTTCATATGCTGAACACACACAATTTGATGTGATCTTATGATGATTGTAGGATGAAATCGAGGATTGGAATAAAAATCCGACATCCAAGTCGGGCTTGAATAATGAAATTTGTATAAATTTAAGGATAGGATGATTCAGTTGGACCCTGATATGTGAATAAATACATCTAATCTGTTAAAATCCTTTCGATAAGGAAAAAACATTAAAGTATGAAGAAAATAAATGCAGTGATCAAGTTTTATGTAACATTTAAGTTTTTCATCAAATGTAAATCTGGCGGGCATCAATTCGTTTTGTGAATGAGAGGGTTGGGGGCCTGCTCTTCCATTTTACCGAAAAGAAACTATGGTTCACGCATAGCTTAATTAGAAAACTACTCATACAGAATGATAATTCCTAAAGATCCCCCTCCACGCACACAGCCATTTTAAAAATCCTTGCTATGCCATTAGCAAAGAAACATTTTCAACTTGAAGGATTGAGCAATTAATACAAATTTATATATATGTTTTACATTCGACGAAAACTACGTCACCGATGTGGCAAAGAGGTTATTATTCAAAATGGTACACGTTGTTAAAAGTGATAAAAAAAATATATGCAGTAATAGTTATAAATTGAAAAATACCATTTAATACTACATGTGTATTCTAACTATTTTTGTTTGTGCATGATTGTGCATATTTTCCAGTTCATATAAGTATTTGAATACAAAAAGATCTCTTCAAAACGTTGCATGATTGTTGTCTTCAATTAAATGAATGAATCCCTGTGAAACATTTTATGTAATAATTAGCCATCGAACGCGGCTTAAAATATTACGAGGTCGGCTGGACGCAAACATTTCGTATTTCGGACAAAGTGTCTTGAAGCATAGCAATACCTAAACCAAACATGTTTTGATATTAATCCACGATGTGACGATGACCTCTATTTAGTAAGCAGTCAAGGTTACAGCAGCTATTTTAAGATTGAAATTTGAGCAAAATTTTGGTTTCTAGATGACATTTCCAAGAAATATTAAACTTGTTTACGGCTCATGGGATGACAAACCCCCTTATTGAATTTTAGGTCATTGGGTCAAAAGTCAAGGTCACAGTGCCTATACATAGAGCGAAATTTTTGGGAAATTTTCTTTATAGACAATATACTTTGAACTAATAATCAGAGTTTTACCAATATTAATTAAGTGGTTAATGCGCGCCTTGGATGAAAAAGACCCTTATTGTAAATTCATATCGTGACATCACAAGGCAGACAGGCTAATATCCAGTTGAAATTAAACAAAAGAAATGGAACTCTTTAATTATTAGAGAAGGTTAAAATGACCAACTTGGTTTATTTGCATTGTTTACATCTGTTTCTATGAGCTTTACAAGTTTAATGTAGGTGTATAATTAAGGATATTTTGCATCTTATACACGTGTTTATACTTACATTATAGTATGGAGCTTCGGTTTTCAAGAGCTAAATTGACAACGCGTCATCCCTACAATGGATTCATTCTTCCATTTTTACGACTGAAAAAAAGGCGGCGTAATGAGGAGATAATTTTGACGAAGAAGAATCCTGACTGCATGAGATATCAATCCCATAGGCATATCAGTCCTATACATGTGATCCAATTAAACGTCAAAATAAAGACAAAGCTATAGGAACAGACAGTCAATAAGTATCGATACTATTTAAAACTGGTATTTAACTTGTAATTAGATATTTTGTGTATTATTGAAATAGCAGAAATAGATTTTAATTTGAGCGATGTCAAATGTCGTGATGTACTTAACACTATCATTGTATGTTGTGTTTTAAAAGTCCAACAAACAAGACCCCCTATGTTATGTAACTGAATATGATTACTTAATGTAACTAATTGTAAACGAAAGGCTTTGTTCGTCGTCATTAGCTTGGAAAATCTTAAAACAAGTCTCAGTGGTTAAATTGAAAAGTGCAAACCAATTTATTTCTTTAATTTACAGTTTATATCTGGATCTGGTCATCTGGTCGATGATTGTATATACTGTACTATGACGTCATAGACAGAACGTTTAAAACAGCACTGATACATAGAGTGATCGTTATGACTTAAAATATATTTCGAATAACGTAAAAGTTTTGTGTGAGCACTTATACAGTGCAGTAAAATATATTCAATACAATTAAAGTGTGAATTGCAATTAAACACTAAAATAAGGTTCTCACAAAATTAAAACTAAGATAAAAAAAACATTTATATATAATAACATAAACAAGTATGCAACTAGTTGAACATATAACTATATATTAAGTCAATATTAGATAAATGGAGAATGTATCCATGGAACACGGACGATGCATCAGCTTGCATATAACATTATAAAGGGGCATAACTCCAGAACGGTAAAAGTGACGCCACCCAAATTCGAACTTGATCTGAGTTTTGTGGTAAAAAGCATTGTGTATAATGGTTGAGGCAAACTAAAGTTAGAGAACGGAAACAAATTTTGGGACGGACGTACAGACGGACAAGGGTAAACCTTAATGCCCCCTCCGCTATGGCGGGGGTATAAAAAGAAATAGTCTTCTGACCTCAGTTCCAATGACTGTTTTGTGATTTTAAGTTGATATGTTACATTAATATCATTAGAATTTAAGAAGTTCTTGTTTATGGTTGCATATATGTTATTTTTTTTTCATATTTATGGCAAAAAGAAGAAGTCTTAAAACACAGAAGCTTTGCTGAGTCTCTGCTCTTATAATGTCTGCCCTTTTCTATCAATAGAGTGTGTTCACTCATTCTAAATTAAGTTATTAATTTTCTAAAATCAAATCACAGTGATTTAAGGTCATCTAAAATTCTATATTATAGTTTATCTTCGTGGCTTTATTTAAATACATTTTGTTGTTTTTTCCGTATTTAATATCATCTCCTGTCCGGGACGTGTTCCCAATTCTATATCTCATTATAGCGAATATAATTTTTCCCAAATCGTATAAAGGCAACCGATGAGAACCAATATTTGTTACGTAATAATTTCAAGATGGCGTGAATATCGTATGAAACTAATAGCTTGTGCTGGGAGGCAATAATTTATATTTGTAATTGGTATAGCAAACGATATTGGATTTGCATGACTTATTCCGCTTCACTTTTGTTTGTGAATATGGCTATGATGGTTCAATGTCATTGGATCTGTTTGTTTGATGATATCACAAATAGTTAGCTAGTCAAGCTGATTCGTTCATATTTTTAGAAGAATTGTGGGTTTGATGATAAAAGCATGAAACTTTGAACAATTGTAGATATATATATTTGGTAGTCAATTTAAGCTACGGACCCACTCTGAAAAATCCAATATGGCGGCCATTTTCAAGATGTCTGCCAATCAGTCCAAATTTCACAACCATGTGTAATTTAAAGCAAATAATATTCAAACTAAGTCTTTTAAAAACATATGAAATGTAATCCAACGTTTTTAGGATTCATGACGTTATGTTAGACTTTTCTTTTTTTTTTCAAAATGGCGGAAATTTCAAAATGGCATCCAAACTGTGAAAATGAAGAAAACTAAGTCAAGACTTTGCTGATACTACTTCTATCGAATTGCATTTTGCAGTTCATACAATAAATCAATAAAATTATATTTTTTTCAAAAATAATATGAAATTTTTATAGTAATAACATACTTTTATTTTACTGAACTATCTGACACACTATAAAGATCAAGTTTCAAATATATCATGATATATTGGAATGTGACCATTATAGATACAAAACGTGATTTTTCGTTAATGATTCGCATAGGATTGTTTGTCGCTTTTGTGTTTTCTTAAAAAGTACTGCGTTTTTTTCTTTACCGTAGTGCTCAGTATTATAATAAAGGAAGTTGAATCATTTTGACAGACATATTTATTTTTTCTGATATAGCGGGTTTTTTCACAAATTTTGAAGTAGAATTACACTTAATTGCATTCATGATCCGATTGCAATGCTTGACCACCGTAAGTTATTCTTTCACGATAATTTTTCTCAATATACAGGTACCGAGTGACATCCGTGATAAACCTGATATGGGACAAGTTTCGAAGAATTTACCGTTCAGAATTCAAGTTCCCCGTCAACTTATTAGAACAAAATATAGAGTTCATTCTATCCGAGGTTATAGAAATTTGACGAATTCTTTTTCATCTGAAGTAAACAAGGTAGGATGCAGGTCTCTTATATCGTCCGTCGTTAAGGTATGCATTATATATACTTGTACGCATTCCAGAGAAAGTTGTTGATACACAGGGTTGGATACGAGATAAACAATTGCTTCGATGAATTAAAAATAATTCTTTTAATTGAATTTGATCGTCAATTTTTCCGTACTATGTTCAAGCCAATGTAAAAGTGTTTATTTACATAATAAACGGAATATATAATCGGGATGCTAAGGGAGTTGTCACTGTTGTTCAGTGGAGATGAAAACCATTCAGTCATTGATCCATGTCTTTTAAATATCAATAAAATGCATTCCACTCAACTATTAAGTAATAAAAGACATTGTAGTGATTGACTTAATACTTTTTAATATGAATTAGTCACAACTAAATTTATCAAGTCGTGTTTCAAGTATTAAAAAAATCCGTTTAAGATCTGACCGTATATATATATAATGAACGCATTAACAGCATATACTGGCATTATGATTTGAATTGATAAGAATGAATATGATTGTTCATCTTCAATATATACAGCCATTGATACTTTTTTAATGACTTGGCATTTATCTGGGAATGGGGAGGGGTGTGCTGGTCGGAATGCAGAGGGTATATTTTGTTTCTGTTACATATATAGAAAGGAAGGATATTTATCTTTTACAAAATTCAAATAGGGGATAAACTTTTTTATGTAAATTTTGGTTAATTCTAACAAAATGGATAGAAAATTGTTTGACAAATTGAAAATTGGAAAATTCAGTTCAAATATTTAATTTGTTGTATGCATCATCTCCGCAATGTAGGAACTGTTACAACATTCATTTATCTATTAGACGGGAACGCAGTAATGCCGTATCATACAGTAAACGGGCATGATATAACGTCTCCAACAATCTTTTTTTTTTAAATATTTTCATAAGTGAATCATTCAAATCATTCTGAATTATTGAACGAAATGCATTTCCTGGTGGCTTTTAGAAAATATATAATAGTACACAATGCATTTTTTTTTAATTTAAAACAATCTAAACATAAAGTATTTGATTTACTCAAGAAAATAGTGATCACCCATATAATTTGTGAAGGTATGGTTTGCATGTTGACATTCACAATAGCCATGAAGAAAAGGGACTCGTGATTTCTTTGTTCAAGGTAAAGGGGGATAATTAATTTCGGAGAAATTTCATTGGGGGTCAAATGATACCAACCACCCAAACGTCACCTTCTCGGACTTATATGATAATTCAGCCTTATTAAAAGAAAATAAGAATATGAAAATCAGTTATACAAGGACAATTTACTGAACTCGTCACACAGTGTAATTTAATATATTAAAATAAAAAGATGTGGCATGATTGCCAATTAAGTAGTTTCGTACATATTTTAAACTAAAAGAGTTAACTAGGTTCTAGAAATATTGTCACCACCCAGCTATATATCCGTGCTGAGGCAGGGGCGGGTCCAGGATTTTAGGTTAGGGGGGGCAAACTTAAATTTTCGCCGAGCGAAGCGAGGCAAAAATTTTTGTGAGGTAAAATCATCGAAATGTTCTTTTTAAGCTGATGACAACAAATGCTTTGCAAATTTTAGGGGGGCGCACGCCCGCCACCCCCCTCCTGAATCCACCCCTGTGAGGGGTCGTCCGTTTAGCTCTGATGGATGTTTTATTACAAAGTCACGTCCATTTGGATATTTAAGGGAGTGTAAAGGTCTCTGCATGATGACGTTTAAGAAAACTTGCAACACCCTTTCCAGGTGTCCATATGGTTGGACCGTTTCAAGTCTAATTGTTTGCCCAATCAAAAGTACTTCCTTTATACATTGGCTATTTATTCAGCACAGCTCATCAACTTTGGGAAAGTACATACGGTATGTGGTGGGTTTTTTTTTGTTGTTATCGGACTATATATATGAAAAATTGCAACTGGATGGTAACCAAAAAAAACAATCAATCGTATATCATACCACAGGTGCCATATGTGTTTGTCATATTTATCACTTATACTCACTATAAAGCGTACTTTCAACGATTTTATCCTGAATCCTTAAATACTTATATTACAGCAAATATTTAATTGTTGCACAGAGAAATATGATTATATAGGACAATTGTGTAAGCTTTTGTGATTTTCAGCTCAACTAAATACCCTATCAACAAATTCAATCGTTAATTCCTAACGAAATTTTGGTTACTACATGTATACTACGGTCTGTATGGAGTTTCAAATTCAATTCTGAAACCTCTAAAATGGTGATGATGATGAAAATAACAATTTACAAATGTCATACCTCCGAAGCGTTTTACTGGATTTACCTTCCATCAGGAACGCTCAAAGCCAAAAATTGAAAGCCAAGGATGCATGCCTACAAAAAGAAATGAAGAGCTGCATGACCAAAAGGGACATTCATTATAGCCAAATCCATCTGCGGTCAACTTTGCCTGAGGTAGTAGGAACCTTAGTTTAAACTGTGTCTTTCTACACAAGTACTCAGAAAGCGCAAGGTTGAGATGATGCAGAACCCATATGGGATCATACAAATTGTGAGGTAGAGTTAGCAGATGCGGAGGATATGGTGTTATAATGTGGGGAGCTAGGTATATCTTACAATCGAAGAACACTGTTTGTTCACTTCAATGGTATAACTTAACTGTTTTGCGGTATCAAAATAGAAATTCTCCAACCTCAACTACTGCCAGCTATCTACACGATGACAGAAATTTTTTTCAGCATGACAACGCATGACTGCATACTGCACCTTTTGCAAATGGACTTTCTTGCAAATTGAAATATCGCCTAGTTACCCTTGCATTTTAGAAAAACGAATTTAAATCGTATCTAACACCTATAAAGAGATGAGTTGGATCCAAACGTATACCAGCGTCAACCAGTCCCGAAAACTCTTTAGCAGAATGGGCAAAGGATATCTAATGCTCGAATCGAGTATTTGATTCAATTTTATGGATCATTTTGATTTTGTAATTGTAATGTTTAAGTAACTGTTCCTTTCATTTATGCATGGTTATTTTCAAGTTTATCTTTGGAATACAGTTTTCTATGCATCAATTCAGATTCAATCTATCCTCTTTACGCGCTATATATTCTTCATTGAAAACTCACGAAAAAAATAGAGAAAATCCGTCAAGCTTCAACTATATTGAGTTAAATTAGAGCTGTCCGCATAGCGAGACTAATACCCCATACATGCATTTTAGGTACTGCTGTCAAATTCAGTATTTTGACAATGACATTTTGAGAATTTTGGCTTTCAGCATATATAATTCAAGGGTCAAGGTCAGAGTGACTTGATTTTGGAATTTGACACGTCCGATCCCATGATTCCTCTGCATAAAAAAATTATTTATCTAAGGTACAAAAGTTAAGCACCGACAATGTTTTATTATCGACGGGGTCAAAGGTCAAAGTCAAGATCAGAGTGACCTGACTTTGATATATGACATAACCCGATCCCATGAAGCATCAGCTAACCATGTTTGGTCAACATAAGTTTTACGGTACAATTGTTATACACAGGACACAAATCAGACAAGGTTTAATTAACATTGGGTCAAAGATCAAGGTCAGAGTGACCTGGCTTTGGTATATGCCACACCCGTAGCCCATGATGCATCTGCATAACAAGTTTATCAACATATAAAGTTCAGTGGTACACAACGCCGGACACGAAGCAGGACGGGCGGACAAACAAACAGACGAACATGGTTATTCCAATGCCCTCCCCCCCCACTTTCCAAAAAAATAAAAACTTTGTTTGCGAGGGGTATAATACAGATACCCGATCACAGTAAAAATAGAAATATACATCATAGTTAAAATACCTGATGTTGTTATGAATATTTATAACTTTGCATGTCAATCAAAGTTACTGGTGAATTCACCGTGTCAATCTATTTTTGGATATTATGTTGGCATAATAATACGTGAACTATCCTCTCTAACCTACATGTTAAATCAAAACCCGAATAGTGTGATGCAAGGTGGATTTTCCGCATGTTGGGAGAATTTTAAAAAAGTTCTTTCTCAATTTATGTATGTAAAGACTGAATACAATTTGAAATGAGTTATGAAATATTGTTACAGCTATATAAACAAATCAAAATTTTGAAATATATATACAACACTTTTTCTCAATTGAAATCGAACAATGTAAAAAAAGGTCGCCGAGAGAACTTAATTTAGAACAATCTATATATTCTCACAAATAATGTGATACTTCTATACAATTATTATACAGACTATAAAGGATATACAAAATATATAGATAGTAAGATTATATCATTGATAACAAAGTTAATATCAGTGGTACACATGAGTACCATTGTGGGTCATATGACCCAATGAATTAGCAAAACCTATCATATGTGAATGAACTCTAAATATAAATATAAAAATGACTCATATTTCTTTAATTTTATTTTTAGTGTAGAAGTTATTTTTACACTGGAATTTCACTTATTCAAGGATAGTTCGGAATTACAAATTTATTGCACATGAAGCACATTTCCACATTAACTTTAAATTAGGATCATTTTTTAGCATATAAGTCAGAAATTTATAAAAATCGACTTCAAATAACATCAACGCTTAAACCTCCAGCTTAGTAAAATTATACGATCAGTATATAAACTAAAATTCGCATATTGCATCATTCCATTGTCACCGAGTTCCACAACTTCCGTTTGATATTAACACAATTTAAAGAACATGTATGTGTTAATGTTGTACCGTTACACCAAGTTGTACAAGATAAATGAGGGTAGATTGCTTACAGAAACGTTTAACCCCACCACATTCTGTATATGCCTATCCCAAGCGAGGAGTATGTATTCCATTGCTTTCTGTCATAATTTTTTTTTTCGATAATGTAATTAGCTTAAATCAGGCCGTTAATTTTCTCTTTTGAAATTTTTGTGGATAGTTTTCTATAGGGCAATCACACCACGTCTATTATACAGAAATCCTTAATGTTTTTCATTTTAAGCCCTTAAATTAATAAAAGAATCGTCTTTTTTTTTTTCATTTCGACGGCTTTTTTGGAGATATTCCGTCCAGCCCTAAATAGGTACAAATGAACAGGATTCCGTTTAATGTTTTCATTTTAAGCCCTTAAATTAATAAAAGAATCGTCTTTTTTTTTTTCATTTCGACGGCTTTTTTGGAGATATTCCGTCCAGCCCTAAATAGGTACAAATGAACAAAATTAACCAGAATGGAAAAAAGTTATTTGGCGTATGGTGTATTAATTCGTGAAAAATTTTCAATTCCACGCGACAAAATCAAAAGCAAGGAAACTGCGCTTTTATTGCTGTTTTTCATCTTCAAGTCAGGATTCCGAATTTCAAGTTTGTTTTAATTGATACGTACAAAGCGTGTTTGCCCTTAGATAAGATTATCTTATCTACAGCATAAAAAAGGTAGACTGAGCCCGTTGTAATCTTAAAATGACGAATAAAAACGCTTAACAGCACATTTTATGAACATATATGGCTCTCAAGATTCGTCGTTCCCTGGCGGCTCGTGAAATTGAACTGTCTCTCGGCGGACTTTTTTTGCAAATTCCCCTCAAAAACCTTAGTTATGTGTTATAAATTTTTTGTTCCATAAACGAGCAACTAATGTTTAAAACTTAATATACAGAAAAAAAACATTACTTATGGGGATGAGGTTGAGGTTAAGGATTAGGATTTATTATTGTTTTTGCAATTGATTTGGAGGTAGTATTGTTTACATATATAACATCCTATATTATCTAAAGAAGGAGGTATGACAAAAACCATTATCTGGTCCCTGAAATTCAAAAAAATAAATCGATGATATATTCATACTACAGACATATCATCTTGAAACCCAATAGTGACGTATTGTTTTTTTTTTTTTTTTATCTGGGGATTGTTTTACATTTGTCATTTCGGGGCCTTTTATAGCTGACTATGCCATATGTGTTTTACTCGTTGTTGAAGGCCGTACGGTGACCTATAGTTGTTAACTTCTATGCCATTTGGTCTCTGGTTGTGAGTTGTCTCTTTGTCAATCACTTCTTAAGAACAATCACAATAGACAAAAATAATTGTAGGCAATTACAACTTTACTTTTTTCATAGACGTTTTTTTTTCTTCACACGTAATGCTGCATGAGCTTTTCCGCTGTGGTGACCGTACCGCTTTTGTTGGTTAGATGGTTGCCAAACATATGATTGTATATATGTATGTTGTTAGTTATACAGTAATCAATCAGTCATTGTTTAAAAAGTAAAATATTTCAATAATAAGGACATAATTTATCACCTTCTACTTCATATACGTTATCGTCTGTTTCGTTTTGGTTTCATGATTTCTGATAATTTTAAAACTATTTACACCAAGGATTTTGAGTTACTATACAAATCCTATGTGTTGACTATTTTTGTTTTACTATACAAATCCTTGACTATACCAACATAGTTTCTTTTAAGGTAACACTGTTTCTCTTATTTGTTTTGCAAAAATAGCACAAAGACGTCACTTTGGTCAAACGTATCAGTTTTGGGCATTTTAATATTTTTTTGTTTTGTTTTGTACATTAAAAATAAACAAATTAAAATAGATCTGGTCTATTGTCGCAGATCGTATGTTATCCTTTAAATGTCTTCTTTTTTTTTTTGTCGTTGGGTTGTTGTAACATTGACACACGAATACCGCCCATCTCCTTATATTCATTTAGAAAAAGCGTGAATCTGCAAGAAAAATATTATTCAGTAGATTTCGATTTTTTTTTTAATCTGCAATTATAGGATTCGTAGTGACTAAAATGCAACGTTGAATATTGAAATTAAGTGAATTGCTTGAAAATTTCATTTGATTTGTTATCTCTTTATCATACATGAAATTCTGTTATTTTAGTAATGCTACCCCGCAATGATATTGCATTTCTACGAATACCTCCTGAAGTGTTTTAATTTATATTTTACTGATTTGTGTCAATGGAAAAGGCATGCAATTTATTTTAATATCATTGAACAAAGTCGTAAATTACATAAATATATTGTAGTTAAATTTATTGTATTTGTATATCTTTTCAGATAAACATATGTGTAAGCTATGTCTTTAGATTAAGTTAATATCTTCGTAATTTAGTGCATTGCAAAATACACCAAAGCTGTGACATTTATAATCTAAATAGATAAAGAAAACATTTATAACGAAACCCAAGTGTGGGTCCTTTCACATATATATTGTAGTTAGATTTTTGTAACTTGGAAATAAATAAATATATACCAGAAATACTATTTCATCTACATCAACTCTCATCGAATATCTATTATTATAATATGCATTTTATATGAAGAATTATTTATCAAGAGTATCAAATTTTTCAAATTTGGTAAGTATTCCTCCGCTTAAAAGGTAATTTGAGTCTCCAAGAGAGTTGGCGAAAATAGTCATCCGCATAAATTCGGCGCACAATTTCTTTCCTGATATTCAAGGTTGAACCTGCGCATATTTTCTCAATAAAATTGAATGCTGTTGATTTATACGAAATGAAAGCAACTGACGGTCACATTTTTAGCAAGAAGCGCGGAAAAACACAACATTCATTTCGAAATAAAAAAATATCTGTTATTTAAGAATTGAATGCTTCATTTTATAATGTTATTTGGGTGTATGACCGAAGCACATTTTGTATGAAGCGCGGAAGTACATTTATAGGCGACAACTATGAAACTACGAGTTATATCAAGATTTTCGTTTGTTTTCCTATGAATTGTAGTGATGTTGTCATGGGAAGCACGTGCAGTCACGAATGATGAATTTTATTGAGAAATACAATTTGATTTTGGAATGTCTCGCGATTGCTTCCAGCCAATCAAAAGTATGATTCTTAACATTTGAAGTCTGAAAGTAAACTTTAAACACAAACTTTAGTAGAAATTGTCTAGTGAGATGAAAGCAGTATTATTCCATGTGAAATCATGCAAGTATACTCATATACTACGGCTTAATTTGGCATAACGAAGATGCTGATTTCAAAGAATGAACCTCGTATAACATTTATCAAATTTCAATCATTATTCTATGTATCAAAGATAATTATACAGTTTTCTACACATTGACAGTCGCGAACCACAATGTGAACCTTTTTGACGAGTGAGCGCAGCAAACGAGCAAAAAAGCTTCACATTATGTCGAGCGGTTGATATTTTACGATGTCTATACGTAGAAAACCCGATTATCTATATATCGTTCTATTACTGGTCTTTTTCCCTCTCTGACAGTTTTACGCTTGACGAAAGCCTAGATAACGTCGCTGATAACTTCTCCTCAGACATTGTGAAGTCGCTAATAATTCCTTCTCACCTCTAAATGCCGTGATACGAAAATTACTGAGCGAGGTGATATAGGAGAAGGGAAGAACGACAATTATTGTTATATATTTATATCAATTATCCATGATATTTACATGATACATTATCAACTTTTTTCAAATTAATAAAGTTTAAAGATTTAAAAAAATTATTTATTGTGCAACACAAAGTACATGAACAATGCCAAAAAAATTGTGTTCCATTGTTAAATATACAATATTAGGTCATTGTCAGAAAAATATCAACTTTCTGTACGAGGCTGGCCTTTTTTACTTTTTATTATTCGAGCGTCACTGATGAATTTCTTCAAGTCCGTATCTCAGATATTATAAGCAATAGGTCAACTATAATTGGTGTATGGAATGATTGTAAGGTGTACATGTCCGACTGACAGCTTTTATCTGACCTTGACCTCAATTCATGGTTCATTGGACAATGTTAAATTTTTGTGGTTTGGTATATTTTTCAGACACTATAAGCAATAGGGCCACTATTATTGGTGTATGGAATGATTGTTAGGTGAACATGTCCGTCTGGCAGGTTTCATCTGACCTTGACCTCGTTTTTATGGTTCATTGGACAATTTTTAGTTTTTGTGGTTTGGTCTATTTCTCAGATATACTAAGCAATATGTCAATTATATTTGGTGTATGGAACAATTGTGAGGTGTACATGTCTGTCTGGCAATATTTATATGACCTTGACCTCATTTTCATGGTTCATTGGTCAATGATAAGTTTTTAGGAATTTTGTTTATCAGATACTATAAGCAATAGGTCAACTATATTTGGTGTATGGAATGATTGTAAGGTGTACATGTCTGTCTGGAAGGGTTCATATGATATTGACCTCATTTTCATGATTCATTGGTCAATTTGAAGTTTTTGTGGTTTGATCTGTTTCTCATGTACTATTAGCAATAGGACCACTATATTTGGTGTATGGAATGATTGTGAGGTGTACATGTCTGTCTGGCATGGTTCATCTGACCATGACCTCATTTTCATATTACATTGATAATGTTAAGTTTTATGAGATACTTGTAATAAAACCTTCATATTACAGACTTTCAACATGAGTTCAATGGTAAGTGAAACAGGCGAGATATTTCAGCGTGCGCACTCTTGTTCTTTTATTCAATAAAGTTTCGAGAATAAGAAAAAGCTCAGTCGATCTAGTATTTAGTAATAGAAATAGTACGTATTAAATAAAAAAAAATTATTTAAATTCCAAGATACACTTTATATAAAGATAGCATGTAATGCAGTGGCTGTCATTTGCTACTGTATATCATGGTTTTTTTTTTTTTTTTTTTGGCCTCTAAAGCTTGCTATGCAGTATGGGTTTTGCTCATTGTTGAAGGCCGTACGGCGACCTATATTTGCTAACCGTTCAACTTCATTTGTTCTCGGGTGGATACTTGTCTCATTGGCAATCATACCCCATCTACTTATTTCATATTACAATGTACTATGTAATTTCTTAGGTCCGTTTATTAAAAATTCCAAATGAAACAATATTTAAAGAAAATTACCATTGAAATGCATTACTATATTATCCTTGTGATTTCTTTATACATGCGTATTCTGTGATGCTAATATCTTCTATTGACTGTTAACAACTTATTTTCTAGAGCGATTTATTTAAGCGAGTAGGAAATCAATGTAAATATGTTTAACTTAGATTTATTCGTATATGTACAAAACAACAACATTAGGAAATGGCAACAATATGTTGCCGCGAAATAGAGTAGAATAGGTTAAACGTGAAAATCCGCGAAATAGAGTAGAATAGGTTAAACGTGAAAATCCGCCAAAATAAGTTTATTAGTGCTTCAATAGTAGTATGATGTCTGTTTACTTTCATCGTTACTTTTCCTTCATACACGATAAGAATCACATAACTGAGCCATGTCAAATATGAACTAAACTATAACACTACTGAACCAAACCATGACACTGAATTGTCAGTATTTTGAATTATGCGCAAAAGTAGCTATTTTTTCGGAAAAATTGGCGCCAATTGTATATTATAACGAAATATGTGGGTTTTTTTCGGTCGGTAGCTGCCTTGTTTCACTTTTAAATGTTGATTTTTTTTTCTTTTTAAGCACTTAAAATGCTTAGCACATGCGTAACCCATCTTCAGTTATGGTCAAATTGATGGTCACATGAATTGTTGACTTGCAAGCCAATAATAAATCTGCAATTTTTTTTTTTTTTGCTTATTTAAAAACATAAATATAGATCAAATTGACTGCTAATAGCGAAAAATTATTTCACATTTTCACAATTCCGCTTTTATAAATGTTCCAAACAAAAAAATCATTCGAAGCTAATGCCCCTTTAATTTTTACAAAACATAAGATGATATCAACTGAGCAGGACTGCCGAGTGTGTGTGTGTGTGTGTTCGTCTTTATAGCTATCAGTGTTAAAAGTAGACCACTGCTGTCAAGGATTTGTACAGCAAGACTATACAAATCCTTGCTGCTGTTTTTATTGTTTTATCAAATACTTGCAATACTCGAAGACTATTGTTACGAGCGCTTTTAACTGCTCATTATTTAATGATTTTCATCTTAATTCGTGTGATCAGTCAATAGCGGTCAGATAAAGATTAAAAATGTGAAATTATTCCAATCATTTTGAGTACAGTTAAAAAGTGGGAAATTTCTTTCTAAAAATTATTAATGGGGGTAAATAAAATCGTAATCCAACCGCACCATTCACAAGAGCCCGTAAGTAAATCTGTACATAACTGGAATATGATATTTCTAATACAAATATCGTTCATTATTCCTACATTTTATTCTTATTACCACACCCTGTATCTAAAGATATGCCAAGTTCACTATTACATCAATCTGGAATGTTCTGCAAAATATAATATGATCAAAATATGTTTGAAATGTCATCATTCATATTAATTATATCAACACTTAAGAGATTTAAATCCATAATTTTATATGAATGATTTTATTTACAATGTATATCGATGTAACACCTGAGTTGAACATACATTTAATAAATTCTCAAATAACGGTATGTAACGTATACAAGCAAGTCAAACTGATCACCGGAAGAAATCTGTTTACTTTGTTGCATGCTCTAACTGGTTGTTCATGTGATGTCTTGACAACATAAAAATAGTCGGAAATGTGTACTCGTGCTAGTTAGGTAATATGACTTCATAATGGGGACGGTCTTCTGTTTGATTGGTCGTTTTTATTTAGAAATGACCGCCCCTTTAACTGTTATAAATCGTAAACTTGGCGATTTAATTCATAACAAAATCTACTATCAAAAGATAAAATACATACTGAAAATTAATTTTTTTTACACCAAGTAAAAATGTCGATAGTTTTGCCATTCACAGATAATTTTGTCAGTGGTGAGATATTAGATATCCCGAGTGGGGAATTGACAGAGATCGTGACATCCATGTGTTTTAAGAAAGGATATACATCAAATATATATGACTGTCCACTATTATTGTACACTAACAATAACAAATATGAAGAGTCACCAGAGTGAATATGCATCGCTTGAAAATGGAAAAAGATGGACCAAACATCTTGACAGCTTATCTTCTGAATTACAAGCTGTACTACTGAACTTCTCTCGATGTTCATTTATGGTGATGGACCATGTTATACCAACTAGTGCAATATTTTCGCGTCTGTGCGACATGAAGGATGAGATTGATATGGAATTATAATCGATATGCTATGAAGAAATATAGTTGGTGAGAAATTGAAGTTAGATAAACAGTTGAAAACGATCGGACTTGTATTAACATTGACAGTGAACTTTTATGGACTAAATACGTTGAAATCCTGGAGATCATGAATATATAAATGACTGAGTTTTTTGTTCGTGTGTTCTGTGACATTTTAACGGGTAATTCATTTAAGAAGTGTTCTTTTTACTTATTTATATGTACCATTTTGGTTAATTTGTTATATTATTTTACTTTGTTGTCGTTTTACAGAGTTATTAATTTATTTTTTGTTAAAATAAAATATAAAACCTAACATTGTTCTACAACTGCCATTCCAAATACCAATGCCATGATACTGATAATGATAACAATTATTATTATTATTATTATTAGTTTTGAACCGTTCCAGCCGAGATTTTATATGATATTGGTTTTAAAATTATAAAAATGTATGGGTGTAAACAGCTGATCTTATTTGAGTTACAAATGAAAAAAAAACCCATTACCATCTGTGAAAGATTCTCAAAGGTTAACATGTTCTAATATGTATTCGTCATTGGTTTTCTTGAACGCTTACAAATCAAAGTAAGCACACCATCACCTTCATTAATCGGTTTTAAATAAGTGAGTGATTCGCTGTAAGAGACATAATTAAAGATACATCGACTTACAAACGAACATGGAGAGAACTTCTTTTCGAAGTAAACCAGGCTAATCGAGGAAGACAGTTGTAAAATATTGCTTAAATCAAAGAAATCTGGTAGGGCAAATAAAACATCTAGTACATAAATGTTCACAAACAAAACTCCGAACAAAACCAAAACGAAGGAATTTGGCCTAGAAAGCATATGATGTTATTTCCTTGCGCCAAACTCGAGTATCTGGAATATACATAAACTTCATCATGCACGCTCGAAACCAAAAGTTTTAAAAGCAAAATCATAAACGTTAGAAGAACAAAATGAAAATATAAAGTACAACTGAACAATCAAAATATAGCGGTTAGATCAACAGAACCGAAGCACTGGGTCTGTGTGGATAATTGCCTCAGAAATATAGTTATCCACCTGCTACAAAAATATAATGTCAAAAGCCTTCTTATACTTTAGGGGTCCCAACACATATAGTTTTACTAAACTATCCTTAACCCTAAACCTTACCCTAACCCATACCTAACTTTAACACTAGCCCTAACTCTAACCTAGAACATCCCCTAACCTAACCATATTGCAGGTGTAAATGTTAATTAATCTTTTCTGAAAAGTTTATCTTCTGCTGTTATTAAAACAGCTTTAAATATTAAGTTGCATTTTAAGTTCTTGAAATTTAATTATATTTAGGCAAAATACGGCTGTTCAAGTTAATGCCCTTGTGTCCATAAATGCGTACAAGCACTTTTATGGATCAGGTACGCTCTTGGTCAAATAATCTGAAATTTTAAGAAACTAAAACGAAAATGAAAATGATCACAGCAATAACATATTTTTTCCCTACACACATTTTTTTTTTTTTTTTTTTGGACGGAATTCAAGAAATCGTAATTCAAAGTGCATTTAAGACGTTCTTTATACGTGCATTCTTCAACATTTATAGATCGATTTCATTTTTTTTTTTTTTATAATTTGTTACTTATATAATAATAATGGTGCATGCCAATGTTAATATAGCAAGTATCTCGAAATATGCACTAGATTTTGAAATTGTTTTGTTCCACTTCGTGTACTTTTCAAACCAATATAAGTATTATAGAATTGGTGAGGGTGTTGTACAGAAAAAACACGGAGATGTACAAAAGAAAAATCCATTTTTAATAATTCGCATACATAAACATCACAGACGTTTACTGAAAGGTCTGCTTTGACTACATATCAGATTTCTGAAAAGTCTTCTTGGTCTACAAATCAGTTTTCTGAAAGAATGTATCGCCTCCCCCCTCACATACACCCACAACACAAACCACCACCACCACCAACACCCCCACCCACAGTTCTTCCGTTCCAAGAATTGTTTCTTTTTAATAGCATTTTTTTTAAATAGCATCGATCTGATACATTTTGTTTTAGGTTGAACTGATAAAGGGTAGTTGATATAGCTAGACTTGTGTTTGTAAGGATTTTGATTTTTCTATGTGCGACCAAAGTTCTTCTAACTTAAGAAACATATTACAGCTTAAAAAAAAGAGATTAGTGAAATATTTTAATGATCCTTTTGATCTTAAACACTATTTTATAAAATATTTGTGTTCATGGCGTGAAAATATGTACCAGTAATCCGGATTTTTACAAGCCAAACGCTTTCAGTTAATAATATGAAATGTATAAAGCTAGCTGTATAAAGAATTTCCTATTTGTGTACTGAAAGTATAATTTCTTGCTCTTGGTGGATTAAATTTTTGGTCTTTGTTCTATAATAGGATCATTTTTTACCCAAGCCTAATTTCCATTTTCGGCATGTATATACATTTTATGAAAATGGTATTTCAAGGCTATTAATTCCATTTTTTTCTGTGGAATTTTGTTACGCTAAATTGAAAACATTATATGACAATCCTAATTAAGATTTTAAATCCTTTGGTTAATTTGCTACAATATTCCAAGAGCCTTTTTATACCAGAAAAAAATATTGAATAAACATTTTAATGAGTACTGATTAAAAAACCTGTAACATCGAAATTCTAAAGTTATTGTTGGGTTGTTGTCTCATTGACATACACAATATATGCCCATTTCCTCTCCTTCATAAACATTAGATAAAAAGTACCTCCAACTATCGACAATGTATAATATTTCCAAGTATTGTTTTCCCTGACATCTGTTTAAAGAATTATTTGTACGAAGCTCTTAAATTGAATATTAAAAACTATTGCATTCAAAAATATATTTGCGACTTATTATAAAAATAAGAAAATGAGGTATGATTGCCAAAGAGACAACTCTCCACAAGAGACCAAATGACACAGATATACAGCAACAAACGACAACCACTGAATTACAGGCGCCTGACTTGGGACAGGCAATACAGAATGTGGCGGGGTTACCTGGGACAGTGGTGTAACGGCACAACATAAGAATAAACTATGCAAAACAATAAACGAAAACAAATACGAGAAACAACAAAAAACGACAACCACTCAATTACAGGCTCCTGATTTGGGACAGGCACATATAGAATGTGGCGGGGTTAAACTAGTTTGAAGGCGCGCCAACCCTCCCCTAACCTGGGACAGTGGTGTAACAGTACCACATAAGAACAAAGTATAAAAATCAGTTGAAAAGGGCTTAACTCGTCAGATCGATACAAAGCAGAAATACATCTAACAAAAACACAGAGTGGACGCGGCAGGGTACTTATACATCCCACAACAAAAAGACACTAAGTACAGATCTGAGAGTACTCGCAGTTACTGACAGCTAGTTCAAAGCCAATAACAACTAATAAAAAAATCATGTATCTAAGACTAAAATATCAATCAGTACACATCCAATATCCAATGGATTTAGTGTAAAGACATCATTAACAGTCAGAGAAAACATGACCTTGTGCAATGCCAAGATACAGGTATCGACAGATTGTAGAGCCATGAATGTGCATATGTATATAAAAATAATATTTAGTTTGATTTTAATTTACTGATAACAAAATCTTTATTAATACCAATAAAAACAATATTCAAAGATCTAATTATAGCGTTGAATTGGTAACCTTTTAGAATAAGTTTATTTAAAGGATCGATAAGTTTACCCGAATCGTATCTAAATTTCCGGGCTCGGCAAACAACATCTCCGTAAAAATTAGGATGTGCTATCCCGTTTAAAATAAGTTTTTACAGGTACAACCAAACTTCTAAACCAAATCTGTATATCTATGGAAGAATTTAGTAAATCAAATCAAATCAATTAATTTTTATTCCTAATTAAAGGGCCCATATAGAGCATATACATCAATACAAATCACAAAGTTAATACAATATCCACACAAGCAACACATGCAATATGACTTATCTTACCTCCTATACATTTCTAGGAATATGATTGGTTAAAAGCGTCCGCGTGGAGACCGTGTATATTCCATATTAGGTTAGTAGGGAGGCGGGGCTTATTTCAATACACGGTTAGTAGTGGAGTTACGACTTTGGCACTATTTGATTGTTTAAATGTATTGAAAGTTCTGTTTAATATTGTTATATCAAGGTCGTTGATAATAAATTATTATTGTTGACATTTTTTTGTGTGCAGACCAATGGAATTAGGTTTTTAAAATTGAACACTTGAACACTTTAGTATAAAAATAAGAAGATGTAGTATGATTGCAAATGAGACAACTCTAGTCTAAATGCAACACATAAAGATAGTCGGTAAGATAAATTCGTTACATAGTGTGTTAGTGACCTAATACGATATATACGGGGTTAGTAAATTCCATAGGGGTTCGAGCGTCGCTCGAACCCCATATGGAATTTACTGACCCCGTATATATCGTATCAGGTCACTAACACACTATGTAACTAATAATACATACTGATTGTCAATAATTAAAAATGAGTAAGAACAAATATGGAAACATGATTAACAAGAATGTGTCCATAGTACACGGATGCCCCACTCGCACTATCATTTTCTATGTTCAGTGGACCGTGGATCTGGGGGTCAAAACTCTAATTTGGCATTAAAATTAGAAAGATCATATCATAGGGAACATGTGTACTAAGTTTCAAGTTGATTTGACTTCAACTTCATCAAAAACTACCTTGACCAAAAACTTTAACCTGAAGCGACCAAAACTTTAACGTGAAGCGGGACAGACGGACGGACGAACGGACGCACAGACCGAAAAACATAATGCCCTTAGGTGGGGCATAAAAACATATATACATGATGGGAGAAAGCTAGAACAAAGAGGGATAACTCCATTTGTTTACCTTAACTTGTGTCTCTTTTGTCCTGTCTAATCTGGAAAATTTTATTTAGGTACAGACTAAAACTGTAGTAAAATCTAAATCTTCATTTGTCATGATCCAGATAAAAATATTTTCTATAAATCTATTTTCTCAGATTTGGAAACTTTTGAAATTAATTTTGGTGAGCTATATAGAGGCCACTCTAAAACAAAAAGCTGTTCATAGTCTATCAAGTTAAGTGAACAGTGTTGACAGAGCCTTTCACATCTGGGCAGAAGTTCAAGTTTTCCTGAGATTGTCTTTAGTTTTCGGTCATGTCTCCCAGTTTCTATACTCAAACTGTGGTTACTCAGTCTAAATTTTGTAAAAGGTCTTCTGCTGTTAAACTTTTTCATATTTAAGTAACTTTCATAATTGATAGCAAATTTGAATTTGGAATATGTGCTGAGTTTTCCAGTATCTTTTGAATAACTATTTCTCATGTCTAATAATGTCTTAAGAAAGTTCTTCTGGAGAAATTTCTTCGGATACAATTTAAATTTATTTTTACTAAGTTTTTTGCTGATAGATAGGTTAATATCCAGTTTTCACTCTAAAACAGTTTATTAGAATACCATGAGTTATTTGACTGGTTACTGCTAGATTTATATTCATTATAGGCTGTGCTCAAAAGGGGCGTGTTTTTTTGTTCTTCGTTAGTGAGCCAGAAGAGGTCCATTTCTGTTTTTTTGCTTTGGGAAGATCTTCTGTCTCTCTTCTACCTCTTCCTTTTAAATAGGTAATTTAGACGACAGAGGCACATAACAAACATGGCGTCGCTTAGTCTAAATGACATTAAGAAATTTATTAATGCAGATATAATAGAACGTGAGCTGTGTGATAAAAGTTTTTATGATATGACAGCCTTAGTAGGACAAACCTGTAGGGACGATGAGCTGGATAAATATAAGTACACGGACAATAACAGTAAGGGGACGACTATTTGATATTCTGGGGAGGGGGAGGGGATTTTTTGCGTATTTATTATTCATTTTAATCTGTCGCTAATTATGCATATTTTTTCAACTCTTACCTGGCCACCATATTCATATTTGAAATCCTCTTGTCCCCCACCCCACCCCCCAAAAAATAACTATCAAATGATTTTCCCCTCATTAAACACAAACTTAAGATGATTGATTGTTGGTTGCTTATTTTTAACGTCCAGTGACAAATATTTCATGCAAGTTCAGGAAAACACGAGTTTAAAAGTCGGGTATGTAATATGAATATAAGGAGATGTAGTATGATTGCCGCTCAAGTTCAAATGAAGTGGATGTGAGCAATTATAGGCAACCGTACGACCTTCAACAAGGACAAAAACCCATACCGTATAGTCGGCTATAAAAGACCCCGACATGAAAAATGTGAAACAAAACGAAAAAACTAATGGCTTAATTATATATATAACAAAACAATTTACAAAAAAACAAATGAGTTGACAGACAACCACTGAACTACAGGCTCCAGAGTTGGGACAGGCACATAAAGAATATGGCAGGGTTAAACATGTTTGTGAGCGCTCAACCCTCCCCTAAACTGGGACAGTGATGTAACAGTACAACACAAGAACAACCTGTAAAAATCAGTTGCAATTAAATTAACTCAAAAGATCGGTACGAGACACACAAAAAAAAAACTAACATTAAGACAATAGACACAAAGCACCGAAATAAGTGTATTTGCAGTTACTGAAAGTTTGTTCAAAGCTAATTACAGGTAACACTGAAAAAAATCTTGTTCTCCCAGACCATAGTATCAGTCAGTACACAAATAACGGATTTAGTCATAAACAGTATGAGAAACGCCGTAACCTTGTATACCTTGTGGTGGTCCGAAGGTTTGACCATCGAAATTTTGCTATAGAAATAATTGTTAGGACCAGCAGATTTTCTTCAAGGACCACCAGGGAAAACAGATTTTGAGAACTCTGCAATATCTTTGCTTTATACAAAAATAATCCAGTTTGGTTACTTTAAAAATTTTAATAGTCAAGATGTCATTTCGATCATATACGAGACAAATATTGACAAATTCTTATACAGTTTAAGATTATTCCAAAAACATCAAATGGTCTGGGCTTTAAGCCGGATTTGTTTAGCAAAATTGAGTTAGGAAAGCATAAAGAAAACAATGTCAGGAGCACAGCGATTTCTTCCAACCAATTCATTTTACACTTATTGCATAATTACATCAATGACAAAACAGAGCACACTATTACAGTCATGTTTACCGAATCGGAACTGACGTATCTTAATTTTCTAATAAATCATCGTAAACTTCATTTATGTCATCCAACATCAAAACATTCTGCTATTTTCAACGGCAAATTGAATTTTTGTTTTATTACTTTTTCTACTGAATATTTCCAGAAGAGGTCCAGATTCATTTTTTTTTGGACTCTTCACCAGAAGACATTCTGGAGATGTACAGAAGAGACCAATAAAACACGCCCCAGATCAAATGGGACGTGCTAAAGTCTATTCCAGTGCAAAAATATTTGTTTTAACAAGTCTAATTATAATGGGTATCTCCCAAGAAAGGACTGCTATGTCTGTACAGAGTTTAGTAACACCAGAATGTGTTTACAGAATTTTAAGTTAAGCTTTTCCATTTCCCAATCTTTGAAAATATTAAATAGAGAAAGAGTTTTTCTTTTTTGAGTAATGTCAATGACTCCCCAGTGCTTACAACCATACAACACAGCGGGTTCAATTATGCAATGGTAAAAAATATGTAAAAAGGTTTTAATAGATCGATCTGAAGATTTCATATCTCTATATAATTTGAAACTTGCTTTCATTCCCTTTTGAAACAATTGTTTTTTGGCTTCATTAACTTTCCAGAGTTTTCAATTATAAGGCCTAAATACTTATATTGTTTGACACATTCTAGAGTATCGTTCCAATCTAAAACATGTTAGTCATTAGCCTTCCAGTTTTGTTAAAAATGATTACATTTGTCTTTTTTACAATAACTTCTATACCCCATTCAGTACAATAGTTATTTAAAATATCTAGCTTTTGTTGAAGACCGGCCTTTTTTTGTGTCTAAAAATAATAATAGATCATCTGCATATAAAAGGCAAGGAATTTTCTCGCCATCCAAAGTAATTGAATCTTTTTTTATCATCAATGTTGGTGGGGAGATCATTTAGAAATATTTTTAAAAAGATTAGGGGCTTAGAACATCGCCCTGTCTTACTCCGACCTCAGATGTGAAAAAAAAGTCATTTTTATCATCAACCCTAACACACAGTCTGTCATTTGCATACATTGATTTCAAAATTCTATAAAAATAACCATTAACATTATACATTTGTAATTTGTACATTACATCAACATGAATAACTTGGTAAAATGCTTTGCGAAAGTCTACAAAGCATGCACACAACCTTTTATCACCAGATTTTAGATAATTATCTATTATGCATTTGAAAACAAAAATATGATCAGAGGTGCGTGACCCCTTTGAGAAACCAATTTGGGTCTTATGTATAAATTATTATCTAAAAGAAATTTATCAAGTCTACTATAAAGTATTAAGTTTAAAAGTTTACCAATACTATTATTTATAGCTATTCCTCTGTAATTTTCAGCTTTCTTTGGATCCTCTGATTTGAAAATTGGACATATAAAACTCTCCGACCATTTTGCCGGATAAATACCTGATGCAAAAACTGCATTATAAAGCTTAGGGTCTTCCAAGTGCTCCACGAAACCTCTTTCTAAATTATTAACATCTATTTTATCAGCAATCAAAGCCGGGCTTCAAAGTTAAACTGCCTATTCTAGAGGTGGCGTGAATCAGATGTGGATACTAAAAAATTCCAAAGATCTTTTACAGTACATATATACAATCTAAGACTCTCATCTTGCTATAGTATTAAAATATTTGACTTTTCTACACTTTACACAAGTATTCCCCATTCCGAACTAAAAGACAAATTGAAAGAGTTGGTATTGCTTTGTTTCATAAAAAAGAATGGCGAAAATAGGTACAAGTATCTTGTCTTGGGGAAGGATAAATCCTACTTTGTAAAGAATCACTCTGATTCAAATAAAAAATTCTCTGAAACTGACAATATCAAGATGCTTGATTTCTTGATTGAAACCTATTTGTTACGTTTGGAGGACGTGTTTTTCAACAGACTGTCGGAATTCCTATGGGAACCAATTGTGCCCCTCTTCTTGCCGACTTGTTTCTTTATTATTATGAGGCTGACTTCATATAGGAACTTCTTAGGAAGAAAGATAAGAAGTTAGCAATATCCTTTAACTTTACGTTTCGCTATATAGATGATGTTCTCTCACTAAATAATACAAAATTTGGTGACTATGTTGAACGAATCTATCCCATCGAACTAGAGATAAAGGATACTACAGATACAGTTAAGTCTGCCTCATATCTTGACTTACATCTAGAAATTGACAATGAGGGTCGGTTGAAAACAAAACTTTACGACAAAAGAGATGATTTCAGCTTCCCAATTGTGAACTTTCCATTTCTATGTAGCAACATTCCAGCAGCGCCTGCATATAGTGTATATATCTCCCAGTTGATACGATATTCCAGGGCTTTTATTTCCTATCATGATTTCCTTGATAGAGGGTTGCTGCTCACAAGGAAGCTATTAAACCAAGAGTTCCAAATGGTGAAGTTGAAATCACCCCTTCGTAAATTTTACGGACGCCATCACGAGCTGGTTGACCGTTATGGAATAACCGTTTCACAGGTGATATCAGATACGTTCCTTATGTCGTAACTACAATACCCGTCCCTTTTCACGAATGTGACCTACCGAATTAGACTATTTACCGGATTTGTAATAACATAAGCAACACGACGGGTGCCACATGTGGAGCAGGATCTGCTTACCCTTCCGGAGCACCTGGGATCACCCCCAATTTTTGGTGGGGTTCGTGTTGCTTAGTCTTTGGTTTTCTGTGTTGTGTCTTGTGTACTGTTGTTTGTCTGTTTGTATTTTTATTTCTTAGCCATGGCGTTGTCAGTTTATTTTCGATGTATGAGTTTGACTGTCCCTCTGGTATCTTTCGCCCCTCTTTTAGTAAACAAGTGCCAATATAACTTTGTGAGACTTTCAGCATTTTATTGCTCACATTATCTTGTCCTGGACTTTTGCCAGAATTTAATTTGGAATAAGCTTTTCGTAGCTCTGCCTTCGTAATCTTGAAATCAAGAGGCAAAAAACTTATGTTTCCCTCTTCCAATAACTTTAATTTATTTTCTATCTCGTGTAGTCTTGATTTTAAATTGTTTGGGACTAAACCAAGATTAGAAAAATAGTTGTACCAAGTATCACCATCAATGTCGGACACTGACTTATCTGTCTGTTCATTACGCAGTTGATTAACTAGAGACCAGTATTCTTTTGGATTACCTGATTATAATTCATCTAGACGATTCAGAATGTTTTGTTTAAATTCTCTTCTCTTTTTTCCCTACGTTTTGCGTATTTTTTATTCACTTCAAAAAATGAACCAGGCACTTCTGCATTGATCCCTTGAAAATTTTGACATCAAACAAGCCTTCTCGTTAACTATTTTTTTTTAAACTACAAAGATCACCATCATACCAACTTTTATTTTAGCTTTAACCTTTTTCTTTCATTTTAAAGAAGATTTCCATACTTTTCAAAAATACTGTGTATTTTGTTTGTTGCATTATTAATGCTAGTTTCATCTGGATTGGTCTCCTAATCCAAAAATTGCTTAATATCATTTCGAATTTGCAGATGGCGTAAATGATTCCTGAAATTTAAGCACACTTTCAGCTTTCCAAATATATCTTAATTGAAAATCTTTAAAATTAGAACTATTTTTATTTTGTTCAAAATTTGCAAGGATTTTAAAACACATTTTACTGAAAAAATTGCCTTAAAATCTGATACATTAAAATATAACATATAATGTATTAATCTCTCAAATACAAGTACGTAATCTACAACACTACAACCATTAGGTTTATAACCAGTGTAGCTTCCTGAGCTATCACCACAACATCTTCCATTCACATTGCGAATTTGATTACTAATACAAAATTCAAGTAAATGTTTACCTCTTGAATCTACAATGAGGTCTCGACTGGCTCTCTCTCCTCTTCAGCATAATCAATATTATAGTTATTATTTTGGATTGGAATGTGATGAGTATCATCATCTTCAATAAAATCCCTTTCAGATCCAGTTCTGGAATTAAGATCACCAGCTATCAGAATATCCCCATATTTGCCATACTTTTCAGTTATATCTCTCTCAATTGTTTCTATAATATCTACTCGACTTTTAGGGGCATAGTATACTAGACACAAGTTATGTCTCTTTCGAACTTGAAAAATTCTTTGCATAACCATTGGTACTCAGATGTACCGTTATTTAGAAATTTTATACCTGTTTTTATACTTTTCCAGATAAGGATGCCAAGTCCACCAAAGTATCTGTTATTTTAAGATTTTTCTCTAGAAAACTTGTAGAAGTGAACATTTTCAAATTTTATGTTGTGTTCATATCCAATATGAGTCTCTGCTAACGGGACTATATCGCTATAATCAAATTCAGAGATACAATCCTTATCATTAGTCTTATCATAATTCTGAGATAATAAACCACCCACATTCCAGCTGCATATATTTAAGCTTGTTCTCATCTCTTCTAGGGGTATTCTGAATGTATATTTTAAACTGTTTATATATATATATATGAAAATGTATATATATAATATATATAATTGTATAGATAAGAGGCTTTCTCTATAGTTATGCTTAAAGCTCTTTTCGTAAGTCTTATTAGATATGATCAGAGTTAATTATTCTAAGTTCTAACTTGATATGATCAAAGAAATACACTTGTAAGTCTTGCTCTGTAGTAATTTCATATTTATTTTCTAATTCTACTGTATGTAATAAGAATATATATTATAATTCTACTGTATCTAAGTAATATTCTTATGTGACAGTCTTGGTATATTATACAGCTCCTTAACTGTAAAAAATAGTCTGAGAGCAAGAGTAATTAAAGTAGTAATGAAAAAACAATAAGAAAAAAATGAAAATTGTGTCATAATCAACAGCTAATAAAGTTCTTGTTATATTTGCTGAAATATAATAGTCAAATTGACTGAAGCGTCCACGGCCACGCCTGCCTCCTCTACCTCTTTGAGGATGACCTCTGCCTCGATTTGAATTTTATTGCCTTCGCGGGCTGCGTTTTGGTAAGCCTAAAGCTATGTCAATGGAATCTCTGATATTTGACGCAAGCATAGCAGTTTCTTTATTGGTTAAGTGAAATCCATCATGTTCATTGATAAAACGTGGAATTGCCTCGCCTTTGTAGGCCATGTTGCTATTGTCACAGAATTTTATTAATTCCTCTAGTCTGAAATTATCTTTGATCATAGCGGTGATCAACTAACCTTTGTTGTTGTATTCCTGCAAGTCGTTTCTTGGGGTTGGAAGTGATGAAATGATTTTAATGTTGGGGTAAAGCTCATGGATTGTCTTGCAAATCTTATCCATTTCATCCACACATTGAAGAAGTTTTTGTTTTTAAATCATTTGTAAGAGTATGAAGAACCAAAACATTTGGTTCTAAATGTAAATTTTAATTTCTCTTTCAGTTTCTTCTAGGGTAAAAGCTTCAATCTTATTCAATTTATAATTGGATGATAGCTTTTCCGGGTTAATCCTACTGGTATTTGAGAACCCAATTTATGTAACAACATGATCATGATGATTATTGTTTGTTTTTTTCCTCACAACTTCTTTAAATTCATCACCAGTATCGTCTTGACTGTTATGTAATTTTAAACCAAGGATCACTTGATTCTTTTGTTCCAGTTTGATATCTATCCTAGAAAGAGCACTTTCCAGTGTGTCAATCCTTGCAGATTTCTGTGTTAAGTCAATTGAAATGCTGTCCATGTCAGAGAATAACTTCTTCATTTTTTCAATCTGAGTCTCATTTTGCTGTTTAAGAAGTGTGCATTTAGATTCCGAGTTTGATTTTAGTAACTCTTTTTCCAGATTAGAAGTGTGGTTAAGGTTACTAAATTTTGTCCTTAGTTCACCATTTTCTCTCTCGACATTTGACTTTTTACTGATTATGTCATCAAACTTGTCCATTTATTTTGAAAATCTGGTTACATTTGATTGAACACTCTGCGTAAAATGGTGTTCATTGCCTCCATTTTTGAGGTCAAAAGGACTGTTGTTGGTTGCATATTTTATCGATTGCATTTGTAAAATGTGTCTCCATTCGAGACATAAATTTCATAAATAGCCGACTCTCAGTTTCACTTGTGGGTTGATATTGTGTCAGAGTCTCAATCCCATGTGCATCTATGTTCATTTCAGTAGCATGAGGTTTATTATTATTTTGGTCAATTGTATCATCCTTCGCAACAATGGTTTCATTTAGATCACTATTTGTGTCACTGGTTGTTTCGTTAACATCAGACTCATCATGGTTTTCCTTGGAGTTTGTAGGATAAATGTCTGAATTAAATTTGATGACACAGTCTACAATCCTGAGTAATTTTGGGAAGTCGTTATTGTTAAATTTTTCTTTGTAGTTTCCTTGGGATTGAATGATTCCTGTGTTTATATAAAACGTTATTTTGTACAGCAGTTGTAGGTCTTTTGTACATATGTCAATGCAAATTGACTTTTACCACTTAGTTTTTCCCCAGGTATCGGGATCATCATACCAACTGACTTGGAAGTTATCCATTTTGCCATAGATCTCGTAGTATAAAATAGACAGACCCTTAATGTTTGGGGCAATTTTCCAGTGCGGGACTTTAAATGCTACCATGTTGGCTTGATGCTCATAAGTGTTGACTTTTGTGCCTGTGGACACTTAATTTTTACTAGTCGCAAAATTTACTGTGCGTCGCCATTGTCCATTCGGAACCAGTAAAGGTTTTAAGTAATTTGTGGTAACGAAATCCCTGACTTAATAATTTACCAGTAATACATAGATTACGTTCATTGAAATCCAAAACTTCACAACAGACACGGGCATTGCGAACAAGTTGTGATATATAAACACCGTGAGATGGTGCCAAAAGAACATCCCCATCCAAAAAAAGGAAAATTAACAATAGGGAACGAAAAATCGTCCCTTTTGTCGTACATTTTAGTGTAGAGTTTCCCGTGTAAAACTGAAATATCTAAATCTAGGAAAGGACAGTTATTACCGTTTATATTTGATTTATTTAAAGTGAGTTCCTTCGGGTAAATTTCGGCAGTATATCTAGAAATTCTTGATTATTCAACGAAAAAATATCATCAAGATAACGATAAGCGTTGTTGAATTTATCCATTAAATGCAATTTAGACGGATCTTTACTGATTTTGGTCATAAACTGTGATTCATAACAGTACAAGAACAAGTCTGCTATTAAAGGGGCGCAATTGGTGCCCATAGGAATACCTACAACCTGTCGATAATCTTTATTGCTGAAACGTACATAAATATTATTAAGTAGAAAATAAACAGCTTCAATCATCTCATCACACCTCCAGTAAATATATAAAATAAAATAAATAATTTATTTTATTAAAGTGTCACATACTTGTCTACAGATTTTTATACAGATTATATAATATACATTGCACAATAATAAAATAAGACAAATACCCAGCCTAGATAGGCTTATGAGACACTATATATACAAATATATATCTATTTAACAAATACAAATTGAAAAACATAGTAAAATGTTAAAATGTTTAAAATTATCCGGATTTTTCACATCATAAAAAATTAAAATAAATGGTTTAAAAAACATATCTTTTAAAAAGAAATAGGAATAAATATTTTAAAGAGGTTATATAAACAGATTGCGAAGAATAAAATGAAGTAATCTTGTTGTTTTATTAAAACCTCTCAGTAAAAAAGTAAATAAATAGAACATGAATGAAATGAAGTAAAAAAATAAATAAATTAAATTAAATGTAACTTTGACTTTTACGGAAATATACAATCATGAATTAAAAAAATAAATAAATTCAAACGTAACTTTAACTTTAACGGAAATATACATTCAAGAGTGTAGATTGCTTTTCAGTGCGCGACGTCTTCTTATCATATTATGCACCAAAATAGATAACTCGTATTGTAATTCAGCATTCTTAATTAAAAATACAAATTGATTAAAATCTGACTTTGTACAAAAAGAATTATCCATGACCGTAGCTCTGTGAAACAAATTAAACCTTAAGTCACTGTAAATTTCACAATTAATCAAAAAGTGTATCTCATCTTCTACAGCATTATTACAAAATGGACAAATTCTTTCTCCTAACGGTATTGGTGGTTTTGTATAACGACCCGTCTCGACAGACAGAGGTAAAGTTCCACATCTAAGTTTACATAAATTACTTCGTAAGTGGCGTGGCATTGCGTTAATAACATAGTGTTCAGGTTGAAGGTCCTTCTTGTAACGTCTATATAATCTCAACTTGTTTCCATTCACATTCGAATTGTCATTCCAAAGTTTGGTAAACCACAACTGTTCATCTAGTATTCGTAATTTACTTTTAATCACTTTAAAAAATAGTTCTTTGCTAATTCCGGGATGCATTAAATGTTCTACAGACATGTTGCGAAATAACTTAATCACATTAAAGTTCCAGGATCTACGTTTTCGTTTCGAGCATAAATGTATCTTATAGAAAGTACGAGAATTATCTGAATTTTCAAGTTTATAAAAGAATCTCAAAACTTCCAGTCTTTGTTTAGCATGACATGACAGCCATCCTAAATCACCCTGTACTGCAGTATTGCTAGTCAATTTAGTCACTCCCAGGAATATTTTACTAGCCCTGTTTTGAACGTTATTAATGAGTCTATGTTCAGTAAGTCCCCATATCGATGCACCATATAACAATATTGGTTGTACCAAACTTTCATACAGTTTTGTGAACACTTGATAAGTCATACCACCATAAGCGTAAAATTTCACAGTCAAACAGCTCAAAGCTCGGCTGGCAGATTTAGAGAGTTCTTTGACGGCTTTATTCCATGTTACATGTTCACTGAACCAAATACCTAAATATTTGTATGAATCTACATATACTAAACTATGACTTCCACAGAAAAAATTGAAAGTAGAACGTTCAACAGAGCTAGGCCTAAAATGTATGACATTTGATTTACTACAATTAATACTTAATCTCCATTTATGGCACCATGCATTAACACAATCAAGCATACATTGTAAACTACACTGATCTGCAGTCAAGTTTAGCGTTTGATAATTCATTGATAACATTCTGGCGTATCACAAACAAACAACTTGTAACGTCCCATTTCATTGGCCGAAAGATTTAAATACAACAACAATCGTAGTGTGCACGTGAATTGACACAGGTGACAGACAATGGAATGTACTATGTTACTACGAACGTAAAAAGAATTAAAAAAAATCTGTGTTGTCGCCTGATTTTCAAATAGTGGGGTCGAAATATTATAATTTTGATATTTTTTATTTAGTAATGTTCTTTATGCAACAACACAGTTGTCATGTACTGGATTATGAAATTTATAATATAAAATTTACGTTCTTTTTTTTCAACTGAGAACAGCAATACAGATCATGAATTAAAAAAATGCATAACCTATATCACCGGAGTTACATAAAGTACATTTCCTTTCATTGCGGCCAATGTTTTGTCATCTCCAAACAAAGCATGGTTACCTGCTCTGAATTTACATAGAACTTAGGGATTTTTTTATAAAGTAAACTGAATCAGAAAAAAATATCACACTATCCCAAGTCGAAACCCTAAAACCCCAAGCTTCCCTGCTTTAAAAAGTTACTGGATTATACCATGCAATGATGTAAATTTAAGTTAGTTGTCATTTATAACTAGTCATTGGGATTCCATATTTCTATTTCTACGTAGTTTCATATTTATAATATATCTAGCATATTTACCTTTCTCATTAAAAGAAGGCTTTAAATAAGTTGCAGCAAATAAATTTGCATTCAGATTTACTAAACGACCATTTAATTAAATAGGAAAACTTTTGTTTGATAAGATAGTGTGGAAGTGTAGTGTAAAGAGTTGAAAATTCAAAACTGTCATCAGAATCAAAAGGACCATCAAAGGCACGTAATTTATCTAAAGCATCCAAAGAATTTTTTACACTCCAAAAATAGTAAATTCCATTATTTTCATATGTTTTATAATAAAAGTTAATGATAAGTTCTTTGATAGTAGTTAAGGAACTAGTTAAAAGCACTGAAAGATTAGTTGTAGAACACTTAATAGAGGCCGAGATGAAACGATAGTTTACTGGTTTTTTGTGTAGTTTAGGTAACTAATACATAGAATAGAAGGCTTGGTAACTTATGCATTTTTCATATCGATCAAAGAAAGACAGAAAGCACCATACATTGTCAAAAGAAAGAATACGAACAGACAAAGATTAAGCAACATGACCCCAACAAAATACCAGGAGTGACTCGGTGTCCGTTGTGTTACTCATGACAAGTCCAGCTCTGATGGTAACTAAGTTACATTCGGTGACGTTAAAAATGAAGAAAAGACGCCCATTGTGATCATCTATGATCCAGAGATTCATAATGGGTCAACTAAAACTAGATGGCGTCCGACAAACTTCAGAAGAGATGAATTTTACCGATAAGATACGTGTGATTGTAAACAGCAAGACTTTAATTTAAGATTGTATATACGTAAATGTAAAAATGTCAATCATTCACATTCAAGGCTTGGTAATACTTTAAGCGAGATAATGATTCAAAAATTGTAAAATGCAAATGTAGTGTATACTTGTCGTACAAGTATCAAGTAGTCATGAAATTGGGAGAAAGGCGGAAGCAATTACCAAGGATATATTCAAAACACATTAGTCGAAGGGAAACTGAAAACGACATGACAAAAAACGAAAGGCGACGAAAAGGATTCTACAATAAACATCAATGAATCGTATTATTACTAATTACTGCAGACATTCAAGACATTGTCTTGCATCAACTTTCATACCGGTTAACCGGTTAACCGATCGAAAGATTATCCGAGTAACCGGTATGGTACAAATGTTCGATTTGACATTAGTTTTGTATGTATTGCACATACTGTATTATATGAAATAGCTCCTCTTATAAACAGTGATAAAGCAGGAGGTTTTTTTATAAGGTTGTGCATAATATTGCAAGCGAAACAATTTAAATTAATCTGTGGCAAATTTATGGGGTTGAACTAAGAAGATTTTTAAAAATATTTCCTTAAGATATACAAATTTACGTTCCCACCTTACCCTACAGCTCTCCAGCTAGAACATGGTCATGTAAGTCTGATTTAAACAATGTATATATCCATGATAACGTTCAATGAGAATCATTTATATCTTACATTGAGACACATATTTATACAAATTTCAAACTATTTCTATAGTTTATAGTCGCATCACTGCCGACCATTCTGTGGCCTTCTCTTGTATAATTATTTTTGAAACATTTTTCATAAAAAAAGATTCTTCAACAGGCAGGTCGATTTGTTAGGATTTGATTCAATTTTTAGAATCATTCAGAATAATGCCGCCTTCATTATTATGCCACTGAAATTTACAGATGCTACATAAGTTAAACAATAGACTAAAAAATGATTACCCATGGGTAGTATGACTAAGCTAGCGTATACTAGTATCATTCTACTGCTTTAGATTTTAATCTCATTTTTAGACAAACAAAAAATACTTCAACTTCGTCACGCATTGCTTTGCAATTCAAAAGTCAGATAAAGGAGGAGTTAAGTCATTTCTTATCACCAAGAGTTTTATGGTTGCTCATTTATACTAGCACATATTTAATGTTACCATATTGGCGCAAATGTATTGTTTTATTTTTGGCGTTTTTAAACAAGCAGTCTCGAAAATATATAAGCGCAAAAGTAACATTATAAATTGGCGCAAATAAAAATAAATTGGTGCAAACGTGGAACGTCCAAAATATGGAACATCTGTACAATTTGTCACAGGTTTGCAATGCAATTATTCCATAGAGGGCTAAAGATAATGTCAAGCAGATAGAAAATAGTAACGAATTTGTATACATGGACATCTATCTATATATGATATATTCGCTTCCGGAATTATACGAAACAAATTACCCTCTACGTAACATTAACTCGTATGATGTCAACTTTTGTGTTTAGCTATCTTCATTTTGCAATTTATTACCAATACAGAATTTATGAACTGGCAAATATACATGTACACATCAAGGAAATGGGACTTGGTTCCCCGACAGAAGTGTTTCACTTTTTATCGCTATCTATTGGTAAGTTGTGATAACATACACTTAATTATTATGGTGGAACCAATTATCATGTAACAAAGAAAAAAATAATATTTCTACTCTTTATATGTAATGTCAAATTTCTGTATTTTCAACGAGTATCACAAGGGTATTTCTATCAAGCTCTATCAAATGGCTTGGACTCTTAGAGGGGGATAGATTATATAATCAGTCTTCCCTGTATTGCTTTCGCTCTACTTAGTTCTACATAAAAACAAATAAAAATTTATCAAAAATGGAATTGGAATGAACGAAAAAAAAATTCTTTCAAAATTATTATTAATTTGACATTGGGAAGAATTAATTTAGATATAATTAAAGGATTTATGTAACTGAAATTTCACGGGTGTCCTATCTGACCTTTAACAAAGTAAGCATGTAAAGTAAATCACAAAACCACACAATAACAAATCTGCATTCAACTCGAAATTCCGCCGTCAACGAAGAACAACCGACGAAGACGACAAATTAGAAACAAAAAAATTAATATCATTGAAAATGGGTTGGTTCGATCATATCTTGGTTTTTTTTTTTTTAAAATTAAAACAAATAAGAAATAAGAAAGTATAGAGTTGTGCCTGTCGGATTTAAGCCCTGCCCCCTTTTGTAGTCGGATTGGTTTGGTCAAAAGAACCGAAAAAGCAATATGGTATGTTATATTTGATCTTCTTGTTATTTCTTCCTTTAGTACTCAAATATACAGACTGTTTTATACTTTTCAGTTCAAAACTGCAAAACTATAAAGGTATATAGGAAATGTTTTTTCTGAGACGAGTGCCTGTGGTTTACTAGCTTAAATTAGGCCTATGGTAGTTCATCTTTAGTTTGAATTGTTTTAATTTGTATTGTTGTTATCACGGAGTCTTTTATAGCTTACTATACTGTACGAATTTTACTCAATGTTGAAGGCTCTATAATGACCTGTAGTTGTTCATATCCTTTACTCGCATTGGCAATCATACCATGCACACCTCCTTACTTTTTATATTCTGAAGAAGAAAGCGCTTATCAGAACAAGGCATTGTTTGTGGTGGAAATGTTTATCATAAAGCAATTGATATGTAAAATTGTATCTAATTTCGTTTCTTAAGAAGTTGTAAATTTCTGCAGCAATACAGCCTTATATGATTTATCAATTATATTTATTATTTGTCACTTGAATGCAAACTAATTTCTGCAAAGTTTCATCACATGGCAAGTTTTCCTTTAAAATGCAATCTTCTCCATGCCCTAAAATATCTCTCCTCTCCAGCTCCTCGACGTGAAATTGGATCCTGTATTATTGTTTTAAAGAATGCATTATAGTTTTGTCACATTCTTTGCGATTCATACTCTGTGTTGTCCTTATACAATGGGCGGTCCATATGTTGGCTTCTTCATTGATTTATCTAACATATAAACATAACGATGTTTTTATTAAGTATCATGATGTTTATTTGGCTATGTATTAAGATAATATAAAAATCATGTTCGAGGTTTGCGGTCATCTATAAATGTCCAAATATCCAAAGTGAATTTAAATGTGTTTTTTTTTTCAGTTATACAATGCAAAAATCAAAAGAATCGTCAAAACTATAAAATATGTCCTTAGGTTATATGTTTTGTTTATATAACGTATTTGTTAATAACGTCACATGTGTTTATGTTACTAATATCCTGAATTTGGTTCTAACCTTTTTACTTTTAAAGATTAAAAGTTACAAATCAAAGAGTGTCTCATATCAAAGAAATTCGAGAACACTTAACAAATTATTTACTATGGATATCAATTTAGTTTTTTAAGAGATGTAGGATAATGGCTCTCCACTCATATGGGGTGGTATTTTAACTCGTTAAATTTCTCCTTGAAGAATTTGGGCATGGGTTCCATTTCTCTATCCTTGTATGTGTTCAGATAGTAATTGGTCCTGCTTTTAGCACATTAGATTTCATTGAAAATTAATTGTACAGTACATATCTCCAAAATTAAGGTGTTGTAGAATCAATTTGTTTAGAAAGAAAACTGGTATATTTTGGAATGTATACATGTAATTTTGATATGATTTCAGACAGTAACATTTAAGTACGCTCATCAGTCTCCAAAGTATAGACATGTACATGATTGTTTTATTAGTTGTTATGGGCTTTGAACTAGCTGTCAGTAAGTGCGATCGAGTACTCTCGGAGCTGTACTTTATGTCTTTTGTGTTTTTGTTAGTTTTTTATGTTTTGTATCGACCTGATGAGTTAAGGCCTTTCCCATTGATTTTCATAATTTGTTCTTGTGTTGTACTATTGTCAATGTATATTTGTTCCGCCTAACAGATGTTCTACTATAGAAACTTTGTTATAAACAATGCCATAATATCTGTTCCTGTTGGAACAAATATTCTATACTATTTATTTCGTTAGGAACATATACTGTAATATGTATTCCAGTGGAAATAATATTCCAGAATACTTTTTCCATTTGGAACTTACGTTTTGAAGAAACTTCTATTTCGTGACAGTACTGTAACACCACTGTCCCACGTTATGTTTAACCCCGTCACACACAGGCCAGCTCCAAGTCAGGAGTCTGTCATTAAGTTGTGGTTGTTTGTTGCTGTATATATCATATTTGTTTTTAATTGTTTTATATTTGTCATTTCGGGGCCTTTTATAGTTTACTATGCGTATTGGTTTTGCTCATTGTTGGGGGCCTTATGATGACCTATAGTTGCTAACTTCTACGTCATTTGGTCTCTTGGAAGATGTGTCTCATAATCAATCAAACGAAATCTTCTTATTTTTATATTGTAATTTGGAAGTGTTTTTATGTTAATTCATTTGCATTTATTCACGAATACTGATTCTTAAAAGTTTTCAACAATAAAGTCTACACCTTTGACCAGCAAATTGTTCATATGATGATATTGAAACAGCGTAACCAACGAAAGGGAGATAAATCTTTTCACATTCGATTTTTCGTCTCCATGTTCTTTATTCAACTTAAGAAATGGAGAAAACGATTACTTTCTGTCGAATTTTATCGATTGAAGACAGTGGCATAGCCAGGCTATTTCTAGGTGTACGCCCGAACCACGGCGAGGGGTCTGAGGGCCCCAAGCTAATCCAGGAAAAGGGACCTCCTGGTATGGGTTCGAAGGGCGAAGCCCCGAGAGGCTAACAAGTTATCGAGAAAGAGATACTATTTCTGTCATTAAAAACTCATCAAAAGCAACATACATGTACTTTACCTTAGAGTTTAATTTGTTGATTTTTTATGTTTAATTTATTTATTGTGTTGATTTGGAATCTAATCTTCATTAGTTGTAGAGAAAAATATCCAAACTAGTTACCTTTAAAATATGTTTAAAGGGAGAAATAGTAAAATAGTAAAATAGCAATTACTAGAAATAGTAAAATAGCAAGTCTACATTTCAATGTTGTCGTTCTATTTTTTATTTTTACTTCATCTAGTTTTCTCCCCTTTTAATGCGCAAATTTCGTTAATGGACACATGAAATAATTAAGATTCCGTGGAACACTGTGTCTTGCCTTCGATTGCTGCTGTCAGTTTAAAAGTGTAATGTTGACTGTAAAATATAATCCATTTATCAGTCAAAAACCGGATTTAAAAATAAATTAAACTTTGTTTAAAATGCTTTTTTTTTCTTGGTCTAGAAGATTATCTTCTACCCAAGTTTCATAGCAATCTTTGAAGGTTTGTAAATTTATCATGTCAAAAATATTAAATCCTAGACCGTCTGTTATTTGCAAAAAAAATAAGTCCATCTGTCAGTAAAATACTGAAAATCGAAGAAAAAAATATATATTTGCACACCTGATATTATTTATAATCATAAAAAGTTCCTGCCAAAGTTTCATAAAATTCAATGAAGGTTCGACAAAGTAATTAAATGTGTATCAAACTTTAACCCCAGACTGTATCTACTTGGTAACTGCAAAAAAAAAACATGCACATATCGTATCCCAGCAATTAGAATATAGCAAAGTACTCTCGACCAATCAAACTGTAGGATTTTATGTCTCTTAATTGTGAAGAATGAATGTAAATCATGTTCTTAGTAAGGGATTATCCTATTATTTGGGTCTATTTACAGTTCAAAACAAAGAGTTTCATTTATCCGCCCCTGACAGTATGGACGTCTTTTTTGCGGTCCCGAGAAAAAAACAAATTATATAGAATTCAGCATATTTAAAGAACATGGAAAGTAACCATAAAGTCGGAAACTATTAAAGAAATAGGATACAGCCGGAAAATTTAATAGGTTCGTCAGTCTGAATTATATTTAAACTTTGCACTAAATTGAATATATATTCTATATACAGCACCTAAAATAGACATACATAATACCATTGATCACAACTCACCAAGTCCGAATATGTTTACTACTGAGTGAAGACATTTTAGCTTGTGGCAAAGTTGACCTTTGAACTTTAAACTATAAACCTTGGATCTCTATTGTTATTCAATTGAACTTTCTAATGATCTGACAATATACACAAATATGTCACTAAGCGAAACCAGAAAGTTACTTCAGCAAAGCAGAAAAATAGTCGACGAGGCAGATGAAAATACAAGTGTAAATATCATCTTAAATATGATTCTGAAACTGGTGTCAAGCATCGATACTAGACTACAAGGGGTGGAAAAAAGTGTAGGAAAATTCGATGAGCTTAAGAATATTATAACCTCAGTAACAAGCCGAGTGGTGACAGTTGAAAAAGATGTAAATAATTGCCATAAGAAAATTGGCGAGGTTGAAAATAACTTACAGGGTGTTGGAAACTTGTTTGATAACCTTAAATCACTCTGTGACACCAATAAATCGACTGTTGCGAAAGTTCAGGACCAATATGAAGTAGTCAAGACTGCATGTAACAAAAACAAAGCAGAAATAAAGAAAGTTTCTGAAAGCTTAGAAAAAGTTACAAATAGAGAAAGCAATCAGTGTGTATGTTTGGAAGAAGTGCAAAACCTAAAAAAATCAGTTCTTGATCTGAAATGCCGATCTATGAAAAACAATTTATTTTTTTCTGGTTTATGTGAAGTACGCGAAGAGAATAGAGAGGAGCTCTTAAGAACTTTTCTTCACAGAGAAATCGGTATCGATTATCGGATTGAGTTCGGTAATGTTCACAGGTTTAGCAATTACCCAAGAGGAAAGCGCCCAATAGTAGCTAGATTTCTGTACTTCAGTGACTTGCAGTATGTTTTAAACAATGCATATAAACTACGAAACACTCAGTATGGCATTCGACAGCAATTCCCCAAAGAGATTGAGGACAACAGAAAACTATTGTATCCTATCCTATAAAGGAAGCTAAACGACAAGGAAAAAGGGTAGTACTTGTCCGAGATCGCCTTTATATAGATAACCAACTATATACGAGACCGGACAGTGAAGCCGACGAAAGCTATATGAATGACACTGAACAACCGCCGGATGATGTTTGGACAACACCGACCAATGGTGGCTCCAGACAACCTCCAAAACGTCAACGTGTAAGCTCTTCCACTCCCAGGGGATACTAGGGATGCCTTGGAGAACAACATAACCCACACGAATCTAACTCAAGTCTATTATCTAACTGTTGTTACATAGATAAAGGTATTGACGATATTACAAACATTAACAGTAACTCTCTGTCGGTTGATGAAAATGACAGTAATGGAGAAGTAAATTCGTGTACAGTTAACACAATAAATACAAATATTTTACATGTTTCAAAAGCCAAAACGAGTGACAAAATTGTATTGAACAATCCTGTAATTAAAAAAAGTGACACAAACTGTACGATTGAAAACAAATGTAATTTGAATATTCTAAGTCTTAACTGTTGTGGTATTAATAAGCGTCTTCAGTACCCTGAATTTTGTGAACTTTTATATGATCATGATACAATTTGTCTGCAAGAAACGAAGACTGATGATTTAGATACAATAACACTTCCTGGTTATATATTTCAAATGAAAAACAGACAAAAATGTGGGAAAAAATCTGGTGGTATTATTCTAGCATATAAAGAAAAACTTAGTAATTATTTGGAACCATTAGAAACAGATTCAAAATATACCTTCTGGTTCAAACTCTCTTCAATTTTTTTAAAAATAGATGAGGATGTGGTCTTTGGTATAGTATACATCCCCCAGAAAATTCCGTATATCACCAGCCAGATACTTTCGATCAAGTTGAAAACGAATTACGTAGCTTTTCTCAAAATTTTAAATATATTTGTTTATTAGGCGATTTTAATGGCAGAACTGCAGACGAACCAGATTATTTTGAGATTGAAACACATGAACACGAGCAAGACTTTTCGGAATTTATACAAGATAATTTAAATTGCTTAGAGGTTTTAAATATTGACAGAAAAAGAAAGTGTATGGATACTGTAAAAAACCGTTCTGGTCAGAAATTGTTAGATTTATGTAAAGGTAATGACTTGTGTATTGTTAATGGTCGTATTGGTGATGATAAACATGAATCCGGTAAATTAACATGTAAAAATACCAGCGTTATTGATTACTGTATTTGTACATATGATTTTCTTAAATTTGTATCAAACTTTAAAGTTAATGAGTTTTCACGTTTATACTCAGATGTTCACTCTCCAATTACCGCTACTTTACACATGAATGCATTTATCGCTGTAAATGACCAAATTGACAACACAGGCGATAGTTCAATTAGCTGTAGAGTTTAAAAATTGAAAACAACACGTTTAATAATTTCATGCGTCCGAAGCGCTTTTCTGGATTTACCTTCATCAGGAACGCTCAAAGCCAAACATTTGAAATCCGAGGGATGTGTAAGTACCGAAACAGTTGAAGAGCTATATGACAAAAATACCTAAAACAAATAGCCAAATCCATCTAAGGTCAACTTTGCCTGAGGGAGTTGAAACCTTAGTTTCTTTATAATTTCAAAATTTATAAACGGACAATTTTAGAAAAGTTTGTTATAAATCATGTCAGTACCGAAGTACTGACTACTGAGCTGATGATACCCTCGGGGACTGATAGTCCACCAGCAGAGGTATCGACCCAGTGATGTAAAAAATTGAAAACAACACGTTTAATAATTTCATGCGTCCGAAGCGCTTTTCTGGATTTACCTTCATCAGGAACGCTCAAAGCCAAACATTTGAAATCCGAGGATGTATAAGTACCGAAACAGTTGAAGAGCTATATGACAAAAATACCTAAAACAAATAGCCAAATCCATCTAAGGTCAACTTTGCCTGAGGGAGTTGAAACCTTAGTTTCTTTATAATTTCAAAATTTATAAACGGACAATTTTAGAAAAGTTTGTTATAAATCATGTCAGTACCGAAGTACTGACTACTGAGCTGATGATACCCTCGGGGACTGATAGTCCACCAGCAGAGGTATCGACCCAGTGATGTAAAAAATTGAAAACAACACGTTTAATAATTTCATGCGTCCGAAGCGCTTTTCTGGATTTACCTTCATCAGGAACGCTCAAAGCCAAACATTTGAAATCCGAGGGATGTCTACCAATACGCGGCCACCATCAATAAGTTGATTATTTTGCCACTTTTGGATGCGCATTGAAAATTTAGACAACAACAAGAAGAAAATAATTATTGAAATTGATTTGAATTGTGCTATACATCATATATACAGTGAATTTAAAAACATCTTGGCGTTGATCTAGTTCATCTCATGCAGGTTAGTCTTGAAGCATTCAAGACTACCTGCATTGGTGGCAGTATGTGGTAGGGCATTCCAGTCTCGTATCGTCCTTGGGTAAAAAGATTCCTTCCGCACTTCGGTCCTACAAGATGGTACTTGGTATCCATTAGTGTTGATGTTTCTGGATAGCCTATCTGGTGGAATGAGAGTATTACTGGTGTCAATTTTCACCATCCCGTTGGCAAGTTTATACATCATTGTAAGCCTTGATGTTCTCCTACGGTCTTCGAGGGTTTTCCATTCTAGTTGGTTAAGCATGTCACTAACAGATGATGTGTTATGATATCTGTTAGTGACATATCTGGCTGCTCTCCTCTGTACCATTTCCAGTCGGTTTTTGTTGTTTTGTTGATAAGGATCCCAGACTGTACATGCATATTCTAGAGTCAGTCTTACAAGTGATTTGTATGCAGTTTCTTTTATTGTGTTGTTATTGATGTTCAAGTTACGTTTGAGGAAGCCTATGTGTAAGTACCGAAACAGTTGAAGAGCTATATGACAAAAATACCTAAAACAAATAGCCAAATCCATCTAAGGTCAACTTTGCCTGAGGGAGTTATAAGTGGGACGTGTCAAAAAAAACTTTATATGTTGATAATATAGATAAAGAAAAACTTCAAGTATTATATACTGAATTGGAAGAAACTTTGAGTGACAATCTAGATAAGGATAAAGTTAATTCTTTTGTCAGCAAATTAAGCAATATTTTTATTGATAGTGCAAAAAATATTTTTGGTTCCCGAAAAGATACGCGAAAGCGAAAATCTACTAATAAGAAGCCCAAGGGAGATAAACCTTGGTTTAAAGAAGAATGTAGGTTCGAAAGACAAAACTATCGTAAACTTAAAAGAAAGCTTAAATTTAGAAAAACAGATACACTTCAACGAGAGGTTTCAGAAGCAGAGAAACGTTATAAAAAGACACTCGATGCGAATAGTAAAAAGTATAGGAAGCAAATGCGTAGTAAGCTTAAATATATGAAAACTTCCGACCCGAAAGAGTATTGGAATCTTTTAAATAGGGGTAAACGGAAAAAGCAACCAAATCTTCCGCTCGAGGACTTATTCGACTTTTTTAAAAAACTAAACCAAAAGGTTGAAGAACCCCCAAATCGCGAAATGTCCAATACAGATCTATTTGATAATGTTGACATTGATCTTTTGAACGATAAAATTAATAACTACATTTCTAGAGAAGAAATAGCTAAATGCATTAAAAATCTGAAGAACAACAAAGCCTGTGGTGAAGATCATGTAGTAAATGAATACATGAAATCTACTGCAGATTTGTTTCTTCCGATTTATGAGAAGCTATTTAACCTCATATTTGACTCCGGCGTTCTGCCCGATATTTGGCTAATTGGAAATATAAAACCTATATATAAAGGTAAAGGCAACCAGTTTGATCCAAAAAACTTCCGTCCGATAACCATTTTGAGTTGCCTTGGTAAATTATTTACAGCTATACTTAATGAAAGATTATGTCTTTTCTCTGAAGAAACACTCTTGCTAAATGAAAATCAATTTGGATTTCGAAAATCATACTCGACAACTGATAGTCTATTTTCTTTATACTAATTTTTTGAAATTTTGAAATATAGAAATAAAAAACTGTTCTGTGCATTCGTTGATTTTGAAAAGGCGTTTGATACGGTTGGAGAGAGGCTCTCTGGTATAAACTACTTTTGAATGGTATTAAAGGGAAAATATATAATGTTATTTTAAATATGTATAAAGATATTAAATCTTGTATTACATATAATAATCAGAAATCAGACTATTTCTCATGTGATATTGGGGTACGGCAAGGTGAGAATTTGTTGCCTTTCCTGTTTGCCTTATTTTTGAACGATTTGCAAGATTTTTAGAAACGGAAAATCTTCAGGGTCTTAACGTGATTTCAGATTTACTAGAAGATAAGTTGAACACTTACCTGAAACTTTTGTCCTCCTATATGCAGACGACACGGTATGGTAAAGCCAATTCTGTTGTATGGCTCAGATGTATGGGGATTTAGTAAAATATTCAATGTATTGAAAGCATTGCCAAGAATCTGTCCGGTTTAAGGAGATAACAATTTGAAAACAATTATTTGTATCGACAAGGACGATAACCCGTCCTCGCTCCATATGGGGTCACTTGCCAATTTGACATATGCGATAAGACGCACAATTAAGGGGTTAAACACCCGCTGGTCTGTAAAGATAACTTCAGTGAAAACCAATACCAGATGTTATCGATAAAATAATTTTGAATCATGTTTTCTGTATTTTGGTGTAGTTTGTAAAATTAATTGAAGGCCGGAGTTCCTATTCAATCTTTGTTGAAACCTGGGACTAATGAATTAGTGTATTAGTCCCAGTTGAAACATTGAAACGGCATGAGATGTTTTACTCAAATTGGTAAATGAAAATGCATATTACTTTATTTTTATCAATAGTACCGCTTAAGTCGACGCTAGGGCCGTCTTGACCTTGTAGGGTATGAATGATTTGTTCATTGTTGAAGACCCTACGACAACTGTCAAGATGAAGAACAGGAATAAAAGCCCTGTTCATTGATAATTTTCTGTTTTCTATGTATTGTGTGCGATTTTGTCCCATGTACACATACTCCATATCCTTTCATTTTCTATATATAAATAAAAATAGATATTCTTATTCAAAATGAATTGAGCATCAAACTGACTGAAATGTAATTGAAATTTTAGTTCAACTATTTCACATATAATTGGCCGAAAAGCCGTTGTCTTACGATTCTTTTATATATATATATATATATATATAAAAACTAAACCAAAGGTTGAAGAACCCCAAATCGCGAAATGTCCAATATAGATCTATTTGATAATGTTGACATTGATCTTTTGAACGATAAAATTAATAACTACATTTCTAGAGAAGAAATAGCTAAATGCATTAAAAATCTGAAGAACAACAAAGCCTGTGGTGAAGATCATGTAGTAAATGAACATGAAATCTACTGCAGATTTGTTTCTTCCGATTTATGAGAAGCTATTTAACCTCATATTTGACTCCGGCGTTCTGCCCGATATTTGGCTAATTGGAAATATAAAACCTATATATAAAGGTAAAGGCAACCAGTTTGATCCAAAAACTTCCGTCCGATAACCATTTTGAGTTGCCTTGGTAAATTATTTACAGCTATACTTAATGAAAGATTATGTCTTTCTCTGAAGAAACACTCTTGCTAAATGAAAATCAATTTGGATTTCGAAAATCATACTCGACAACTGATAGTCTATTTTCTTTATACTAATTTTTGAAATTTTGAAATATAGAAATAAAAACTGTTCTGTGCATTCGTTGATTTTGAAAAGGCGTTTGATACGGTTGGAGAGAGGCTCTCTGGTATAAACTACTTTTGAATGGTATTAAAGGGAAAATATATAATGTTATTTTAAATATGTATAAAGATATTAAATCTTGTATTACATATAATAATCAGAAATCAGACTATTTCTCATGTGATATTGGGGTACGGCAAGGTGAGAATTTGTTGCCTTTCCTGTTTGCCTTATTTTTGAACGATTTGCAAGATTTTTTAGAAACGGAAAATCTTCAGGGTCTTAACGTGATTTCAGATTTACTAGAAGATAAGTTGAACACTTACCTGAAACTTTTTGTCCTCCTATATGCAGACGACACGGTTGTCATACACTTATCCATGAATTACCCTTAACCCGGAAATTTACTTTTATCCATTACCCTTAACCAGGAAAAAAAAAACTTTTTTAAATATTTTTCAACAAAGCAAAATATTTTATAATGAGTCTTTTGATAGGATATATAGTAAAGTAAGAAATATTTTTTGATGAGTAGAATTATGATAATTGGAATAAAATGCACAAATTTTGAAATAATCCTTATATGTAAAGGGAGAATTCATTAAAAATTTGTATTTAATGTAAAGGGAGACAACTGTAACGTATTACTCTTAAACGGGAACGTCGTATTTACTCTTGATCCAGAAAATACAATTTGTAAATATTTAATGCACAATTTTAAGGAGTATAGCTATTATTGAAAAACAAAATACATATTTCAACACAAAAATACACATCAAAGACTAAATGAACTATATAATAAATATTTATAAATAAAATTATGCTAACATCATGTATTCATGTTTTTAGTTTAAATGTACTTTAATCATTCTAATCATTCTAATCATTTACTGTGCTTTATTTTGTAATTCATTTGATTGTACAGCTCAGATTTTGGGCACCATGATTGGTTAATAAAATTATCTTATCTTATCTTATCTTATCTTATCTCATCTTATCTTATCTTATCTATATTTACACATATATAGATGAAATAATGAACCTTGAACTAACAGTCTTTTGGGCAGGATATTTCCTATATACCTCCAAATTGTTTGCAAGACATGTAGAAATGCCACACATTTAACAAAACACCATGAAGACCGTATTGTCCTTTTCAAATTACACAGAAATACCGATAAAACAATGCAATATTTTTGGATAATGCTTTTCTTCCGAAAAAGTCTCAAATATTTATCCTTCAATTTTACTTTATATGTCATTACCCTTATCCGGAAATACTCAATGTTCTACAGTGTAATACAGTGTTACTCGTATTGTGGGAAATTTTCCTTTCTGAGACTACTATAATATTTGTGTTGAAGTCCCAGTTCCTAAATACCTCCAAACTTTACAAGACGTATCAATACGACACAATTTGCAGAAATAACGATTAAACAATGGTAAACTTATGTATATAAAAATAAGAAGATGTGGTATGATTGCCAATGATACAACTCTCCACTAGAGACCAAATGACATAGAAGTTTACAACTATAGGTCACTGTACGGCCTTCAACAATGAGCAAAACCCATACCGCATAGTCAGGTATAAAAGGCCCCGAAATGACAAATATAAAACAATTCAAACGAGAAAACTAACGGCCTGTTTTATGTACAAAACAATGAACGAAAAACAAATATGATACACAGCAACAAACGACTAGCAATGAATTAATTACAGGCTCCTGACTTAGGACAGGCACCTACAGAATGTTAGCATGTTTAGAGTTTACCATTACCTGAATTAGTCGGAAAAATTAAGCCTACAATTTTATCTTATATGCCGGTATTCTGATTAGGAAATATGTTATATAGTTGAGTATGTGTTGCAGAGAAAGTGGTTTGTAGATGTGATGCTGTTAGTTATCTCTCCTTTCTTTTCAAAATGACACAGTATTGTTTCTTATATTCTGTGCAAACTGCTCAAAAGGAATAGAAGTAAATAGGCCTTCGTGGTACATAGACTAAGTCTTTCTTTCATTTATTATAGAATAATTGTTTATACGAATGCTTAATAGCAGACAGACAAAGACCTTTATAAAAAGTAATCGGTTCGATTCCGTTTTACCGGTATATAAAAGTCAAAATCTAACGTACATATACAGGTTAGCGCCGCCAACTTTCAGATGATCCGTACATAGACGTCTGTCTTTCCATCAGGAACAGGAATATATATCCAGTATGAAGGAGAACAATATGGGATAAAACGTAACTTTTAATGTAAGTAAACTACTCGAATCCATTCTACCGTGATAAAGTTTACTGATAAATATGTAATTTACCATATAAACATGCAAACCATTCAAATGCAAACTGTTGCTAATGTTGAATGACGCACTATGACTTTGAGACTTAGAACAGCAATAAAACACTCACCGTAATGAATTTATATCTCGAATTAATATTCAATATCCTTTCTATTTCATCATTAAAAACCAATCAATTTTAGGATATATAAACCGAGTAAAAAAAGTTAAGCATCAAATATTTTTAAGATCCTATTTAATAAAGAGATGCGCTATGAGCGCATGATACGCCCGTCGCACTTTTAGTTTTGATGATTTTTCAACGAATAAAGTTCCATAACTCCGCAATGTCATATCAGAAATTTATATATAAAAAAAGAAAAAAAAAGGGAGCTTATTTCAATAGATATAAACAAGTCACCTTAGTTTCATGAAAACTGTTCAAAGCGTTGTTGAATTATTGTCTGAAAACTGGAAAGTCCCCCTTTTTTATGAATAAAATTTATAAAAATCGAAAGGGAGCTTACGTCAACGGATATAAACAAATCACCAAAGTTTCATGAAAATGATTAAAGCATTTTTGAGTTATTGTCCGAAGTGTTGACGACGAACGGACAGACGGACGAACGGACGGACGGACAAACGGACAAACGGACGGAGGAACAAAAAGACAGACAACGATATAACATACTTCCAGTCTTAGACGGGCGTATAAAAATTAATTATTTTTCTAAACATAACAATAAATAAATTATCGTAACAAAGAAAATCAACCAAAAGACGCAATTCTTAATCAACAAAAAAAAAATATTTGTAAAAATTTATCTGCAACTTTGTAAATTGTCATTTTAAAAAGGTTTTTGAACGAGATATATGTTGCTAAACATTTTTTACTCGGTATATCATGAAATAAAAAAATATATAATATTTATACTATTCATTGGCATTTTGCTTAAAAATCGTGGAAAATTAGTAAATGAATTGAATTAAAAATTATACAGATAAATAAGCATTACACAGTACATTTTCAAAGTTTTATACGGCATGTCCGATGACTGTAAGTAATAACATATGATTTATATAAATACTTGACACCTGTTAGAACTTTTCTGAACGCAAAGGGTGTATAATTTACATCAGATGATAACCTATGTGTTGGAAACGCGATGTTAAATTATAATGTTGTTAATGCTCTTCCTTCACTTTTATTTGTTTAAATGCTAATTAACAATAACTGAATGGTAACACATTTATTTGGTTCAGTTGCACATACGTCTTATTTCGATACATAACAAATAAAGAAGGGGGTTAAGAGTTGTGGTTAACAAAATATTTGAAAATTTTGAGTTTCTGCTGTATCAGTAATATTTAAATTCGGTTTGTGATGAAGTTCATGTAGTTGTACAGTATTTGAATTGAGGTTGCCCAGTTAAGATTTAAAATCACTGGCATAAGACAAGTTTTATTTCATCTAGTGAAAGGTATTATAGGATCACATGTGTTTGATTTATTAATTATTTCATCCTTTTTTAGGTTATAAATATATGCACAACATATTCTCTTATCCACAAGTGATATCTATTGTCAATTCCTTATTTTATTAATTCGATATTTTGAACAAAAGTGCTTATTTACAAAATCATCAATCATCTATGCCGCCCCCCTCCTCAATTTGAAATTGAAAATGGACTTCGAAAATACCGCGAATGTGAGCTGATTCCTGTGTTGATTTTTTCTTAGGGGTAACAGATACACGGGAGACATTATTTTAGATCTCGACGGCTACTATTCTTATTTCAGTATTAGTTCAATGAAAAGATGACTTAATTTAAAAAAATGCATAAAAAATGGCAGTTCGTCAATATAATTCACCATCTCAAATAAAAGATTTTGCTTAGTGATACTTGTAGACATATTTACTACATAAAATTGAAATTTCCGGGATAAGAGTATATCGTAAGAGTAAATTATCGGCATAAAAGTAATTCCCGGATAAGTGTATGACACACGGTCCTTATGTCTGAATCAAAAGAAGACTTACAAAAAATATTAAACAAATTTGGAGAGTACTGTAATATATGGAGACTAAAGGTAAATGTTAACAAAACCAAAGTCATGGTATTTTCAAGGGGAAGGCCTAGTGCAGATTTAAAGTTTTCCTTAAATGGAGCAGATATAGATATAGTTCATGAATTTAACTATCTTGGTATACTATTTAGCAGGACCGGGAATTTCAGTAAAGCAATAAAAAAGCAAGCAGAGAAGGCAACAAAAGCAATGTATGAGGTTTTAAAAGGAGGTCGTATTCATAATTTATCAATTGAATGTCAAGTAGAACTGTTTAATAAAATGGTAAAGCCAATTCTGTTGTATGGCTCAGATGTATGGGGATTTAGTAAAAATATTCAATGTATTGAAAGCCGGGTACAATTACGATTTTGTAAATTGTTACTTAAGTTGAAATCATCCACCCCAAACTATATGATTTATGGTGAACTTGGCATTTTTCCTGTTCAACTAGATATCAAACTAAAAATGATTCAATCTAATTAAAATATAGAACTCGGATTTCGTTATACTACATACGAAATCTAACGATGACCCTAATCTCTTTCACTTTTGTGACCTTTTTTTACGTAGTATTTGACCCCAGAAAGAATTTATATCGACCAGTCAGAATGCTCCTTATGAACGCGACCTAGGAATATGTTGAAGATGGCGACGTAGGAATGAAAAACAACTTAGAAAATGCATAAACTAAAAATTTGCCTTAGTACAAAGTGAAAGAATTGAAATTTGAGAAGAGACAAATTTTGGAGATCAAAGATTGCATGGTCAGGCTTCCAACATGCTTCAAGCGGGCTATGGAAAGAGTTTACATACCAGATATCTGCTACCTGTTCGCTGTTGCAAGGAAAATGAAGGAACACGGTACAGACACAAGGACCGATGGTAAAATCGTAGTCTGCGGTCCAAGTTTCCAAACTTAAGTCTGTACCGATAATCAAGTCCGCATTCAAAGGTAAATTCTCGAAAATAAAGTATTAAAGGTTGACATTTTTCTATCATTGGGCAACTTCTCAAGTGTTTATAAAAAAAAATATTTGTGGAGGATTCACAGTGTACTTTAAAAAAAACATGACAATATCCCAGAAAATACATTGCAAGTCTTCCAACGCATTCTCCTACCAAAAAATTATAATTGACAATGTCAGTGAAGATATGGGATCAGATAAATCTAAATTCATTAGTAATAGTATATAGACTAATTATAGATCATAATGATATTTCTACTGTGTACTTGCAAAAATATACATGTATACTTATGCCTGCACATGCAGAAGAAGTTTTAATATCAGCATACTTTTTTTACTTCTGTCACACACTGATACATGTAGATATCATGTGGTGCTCCAGATAATTGCTAGGAGAAATTTTCTGCCAAGAAAGAAATTAATTGTTCACTATTCTTGGACTCGGCCACAGTGGGTCAGAATGGCTATTAGTGTTTCAGTGTTCATTAATATTAGTTTAATGCTTTGTGAGAAAAATAACTTCATCCTGTTCATGTACATGTATGTTAACCAGATACAATGTATCTGAAATTACAGAAAATACATTTTTATGCCTCCCCAGTATACGTAGCTGAGGGGGCATTAATTTTTACCCTTGTGACTGTCCGTGCGTCCGTCCGTACATCCAAAAGTTGGTTTCCTTTCTCTAACTTTAGTTTGCATCAACCAAATGTTATGAAACCGATACACAATGCTTATTACCACAAAACACAGATCAAGTTTGAATTTTATTGGCATCACTTTAACCGTTCCAGAGTTACGCCCCTTTACAAGTGGTAAAATTGCTGAATTTTTCATTTCCATTCTCTAACTTTAGTTTGCCTCAACCAAATGTTATGAAACTTATACACAATACGTTTTACCACAAAACTCAGATCAAGCACATTGTGTAGCATCACTTTAACCATTCTTCAGTTATGTCTCTTTATAACTTTATAGTATCTGCAAGAGTGGGCATCATCGGTGTCCTATGGACACATTCCCCATATATTGTAGTCTTTCATGCTCAAATATTTAGCTTTAACTACACGAGTAACATTGCAGAGGCGGATTTAGAGGGGGAGCCCAGAGGGTGCCGGCCCCCTTTTTTGGAAAAAATTTGGTTGATTATATAGGGTTTCACTGAAGCATGGCATGAAAATTTCTGGGTCCGCCACTGCTTTGTTTTCATTTGTAACATTACTAGTATAAATAATTTTGAAGACTTGTTTAAGTAATTATGCTCTTGACTGATAGAATACTCTTTCTTTATTTTCAACATGTCCAATACATATACTTGATCAATATATAGAAGAACAAGACAGATGAGGCAATCTCTATCATAGACTAGTACATACATGTATGTTAAATTGTTCAGAAAACAACCAACCATCAAACAAAATCAATAGGTACATGTATCTTATAGAATTAATGTCTGGAAATGATGATGCTAAACAAAAAGTAAAAATGTAAAATGAAATGAAATACAGCTGTGTACAAGTTTAAAGATTTGTGTACTGATTCTGATAATAAATACGTACAAATTTGATTAAGGAATCCACACCTCAAGGACTAATCCCAAAAAGGATTACTCAAGGGCCAGTGTTTTTATTTCCCCAAAAAATGTTCAAAGATAAGAAGATGTGGGTCCTAGAAATGGATTCACAATGTCAATTTATAAATTTACTTTAGGTAACATTTATAGGATCAATCGTGTACTATTTGTTACTATAAGTAACATTTATTTAAGGACAATAAAACATTCTGTCATTAACCAAAGGAACATATCAATTAAAATGTGTTTGAATAAACACTAGTACACGTATTAAGTAACAGGGTATGTACATGTACATGTAGGTAGGGAAACCCTAAACAAACTGCACATTTTTTCTTCACCTTTTAGTCTCGAAAAGCTAGTAATAATTATTAAAGAAAAAAAAATTAAATGAGATCCTTTGAAATGGATGTTAAATAATCTTAAATAAGCTTTATAATGGAATCAGCATTGTTTTGAATATTCCATAAATATATTTAAATTGATATTTCAGGAGCAGACATTCTTCCCTGGTTTATATAGCTTCATGGAAAGGAATCAGACACAGAAAGTTTGGGGAAATGAAATTGAGAGTCACTGGGAATAATTCACACACATGCCAGACATAAAGAAATGGCCAGACACAGGCTCAGCTATAGAATCTGTATCAACTGGAAGCAACAGCATTTTCATCAGAAAACTAAAAAGGATGTGAAAAACATGAAATATGCATTTGGAAATGTTCAGCCACCAAACAAATAGACATGCCAGGAAATGCAAATTGTTTGCTAATATAAATGTCAATGATGTCTGTACAAAAGCAAAGATATAAAAGCCTTTTTCATTTATACATGCAACAGTCATATACAATACAGATTTAAGACCAACAAACATTCTTTAAATCTTTTGTAGCCACGGAACCTAGTCCAAGACATTCCATATTCAACTCGTTATGAAGACATATTTGACCAATCTGGTTTCCAATAGAAGTTTAAAAATAAGTTCTACATGTACATGACATGATGATCACCAGCAATGAAGGTGATATAGGATTTAATATTCAAAGTTAGTAATGTTGAGAATAAAGTGAAGTTGAACCTCCCTGGTCCTCCCACCATAATAGCATTCTGCACATTTTGGATCACATATCATGCGTTGCTTGTCAGGTACATTGTACATGTTGACAGTGCTATAAGTTCATTAAATAAAATGCAGTTCAGAACAGTTAGTAATAGATAGATCTCTTCTGTCTTTATTTGAACGGATAAACCAGATAATTAAACAAATAATTTTTCTGACAACTATGTCTGTTCTCAGGGGCGGATCCAGCCATTTTTAAAAGGAGGGGTTCCCAACCCCGGATAAAGGGGGGGTTCCAACTATATGTCCCCATTCAAATGCATTGATCGTCAAGAAAAAAGGGGGGGTTCCAACCCCCGGAACCCCCCCTCTGGATCCGCCACTGGTTCTGGAACTGAAGACTACATGCACTTTTTGTATCTTCCTTGTTCATTTTCCTCCAGATAAATGTATCTTTTATTTACTGACTATCACCATGAGGCTTATAAGGAAGCTTAATTCCTCCAAGGTCTCCAGTTTTGTCCTGCTTGTGACAAGTTTCAGAATACAAGACATGAAATGCTAATCGGACAACAACATTTACTATTTATATAAATTTTTATATTTCAGAGGGTAGAAATCATGGATTTTCATACTGAAAATCATAATGTATAAAGAATCCTTATGTTTAGAAGTTTCTGTCAAGTCATACATGTATGTCCCTTGTCCTTATCCTCATTTTCATTGTTCAGCGACTCCTTAAAAAACTACATGTGTAGTGATTTTATGAAGTGAATTTGTGGCATATTATAAGTAATAAGATAACTATATTTGGTATACATGTATGGGATCCAAGGTTTACATGTGTTGTCAGACAGGGTTCAATTTGTCTCTCAATTTTTGTCGAGGCTCGACTTTTGTCGCAGAAAGCTCGACATAGGGATAGTGATCCGGCGTTATTAACTACATGTAACTTCTTAAAAGCTTAATATTTCAGAAGGTAGAAGACCTGGATGCTTCATACTTTGTATATACATGTAGATGCCTTATGATATGAAGTTTCCGTCTGTCATATGTCCATTGTCCTTGACCTCATTTTCTTGGTTCAGTGACTACTTGAAAAAAAGTTAAGATTTTTTGTAATGTTAATTTCTCTCTTATTATGAGTAATTGGATAACTATATTTGGTATGTGCATACCTTGCAAGGTCCTCATGCCTGTCAGACAGTTTTCATTTGACCTGGACCTCATTTCATGGATCAGTGAACGAGGTAAAGTTTTCGTGGTCAAGACCATATCTAAGATACGATAAGCAATAGGCCTACTATATTTGGTGTATGTAATGATTGTAAGGTGTACATTGGTGTACATGTCCAGCTGGCAGGTGTCATCTGACCTTGACCTCATTTTCATGGTTTAGTGATAAAAGTTTAGTTTTTGTGTTTTGGTCTATTTTTCTAATACTGTATGCAATAGGTCAACTATATTTGGTGTATGGAAATATTTTACGATGTACATGTACATGTACATATCAGTCTGGCAGGTTTTATTTGACCTTGACCTCATTTTCACGGTTCATTGCTCAATGTTAAGTTTTTGTGTTTTGGTCTTTTTCTAATACTGTATGCAGTAGTAGGTCAACTATATTTGGTGTATGGAAATATTTTACGATGTACATATCAGTCTGGCAGGTTTTTTATTTGACCTTGACCTGATTTTCACGGTTCATTGCTCAATGTTAAGTTTTTGTGCTTTGTCTGTTTTTCTAATACTGTATGCAATAGGTCAACTATATTTGGTGTATGGAAATATTTTACTATGTACATGTCAGTCTGGCAGCTTTTATTTGACCTTGACCTCATTTTTCATGATTCATTGCTTATGTTAAGTTTTTGTGTTTTGGTCTGTTTTTCTTAAACTTTAAGCAATAGGTCAACTATATTTGGTGTATGGAATGATTGTATTTATAAGGTGTATATGTCTGTCTGATAGGTATTATCTGACCTTCACCTCATTTTCATGGTTCATTGGTCAATGTTCAGTTTTCCTGGTTGACTTTGTTTCTTAGATACTATAAGCAATAGGTCAACTATATTTGATGGATGCATGGAATGATTTTAAGGTGTACATGTCTGTTAGGCAGGGTTCATCTGACCTTGACTTCACTTTCATGGTTCATTGGTCAATATGGAATTTCCATGGTGTGGTCTGTTTCTTTTATACTACAAGCAATAGGTCATCTATATTCTGTGTATGGAATGATTGTATTAAAGGTGTACATGTATTTCCGCCTTGGTTTATCTGACCTTGACCTCATTTTCTTGGATCATAAATGTTAATGTGATACTTGTAGTAAAACTTTATATGTAGGACTATCAACATGATGAACATAAAATCAATGGTCAGTATAGTAGGCGAGACATTTCAGTGTGTGCACTCTTGTTTCAACTTATAAGTCTACAGATATCTAAATAAAACATTAACATGATTAAGGTATATATATATTAGGTAAAAATAAAATCAAACAAAAGCCGGTGTTCATGTGACCCCAACCTCATTTCACCCATCAGTGATTAAGGTTAATTTTTTGTGCAAATTGTGGTTAATTCCATTTCTCAGATTCTACAAAATGTATATAAAGCAGTAGGTCAAAGTTTACATATGAACAAGAAGAGATACTATACATGAAACATTTATATATATGTCAATGATGATGTTAATGGATAGCTGCTTACAGTCCAGTGGCAAATTAATATGCATATTCAGGACGAGAATATGTTAATGTGATATGACATATGAATATTAACCCTGCTTTGTAGTAGACTGACAGCAACTGAAATAATTAAATGACATCTAGAATGAAACCTACATGTATATATAAGGCTTCAGTAGAAGGAAAGGCAATTGTCTATGCAATATGTCAAGCTCTAGTCTTTAATGTGTCTATAAAAGTAGTGAATAAATTTAGCAGAAATATCTTGTTCATTGTGTCTGTGATAATCATTCATGTACATGTACATCACTACATTTACATGTACCTCATCTATTTTATATAGATCTGTCATGTGCATTTAATACACAATTCTAGAAATAAAAAAAATAAAAACTATATGCCATGCAACATGTACTACAAGTCTACAACAGGGTTTATGCTTGGTACAGGCACATGAAATGTGATTGAAATAGTTTTTGTGTCACCTGAGACCATTGTTGCAAAATGCGACACTTAGGGATTACAATCAGCATAATCATGCAGCTGCATAAACTATTTGAATAAAGTTTGATATTTCAGAAGATAGATGACCTGGATGTTTCATACCTTGTACACAGATACATTTTTGTGTACCTTATGTGTAGTCACTAAGTTCTGTCCATCAAATGTCCATTGTCCTTGACCTAATTTTTATGGTTCAGTGACTGCTTGAATAAAAATCATGCTTTTTTTTCTCGTGTGAAATTTTCACTTACAAATGTAGATTCTATAAGCAATAGGTCAACTGTATTTGGTGTATGGAATAATTGTTAGATGTACATGTGCATGTTGGACTAGCAGTTTTCATCGAACCTTGACCTCTTTTTCATGGTTCAATCTTTAGTTGTTGTGGTTTAGTCTATTTCTCGGAGACTAGCAATTAGGCCTCTATATTTCGTGTATGGAATGATTTTAAGGTGAACATGTCCGACACAGGCATTTTTTTCTGACCTTGACCTTTTTCATGATTCATTATATGACATTTATTATTTATGATTTTGGTCTATTTTGCAGACACTTGAAGCAATAGGGCTACTACAATGTATATTCTTCTTATGGAATGATTATAAGGTGTTCATGTCTTGTTTGGCAAGTTTCATTTGACCTATCCCACATTTTCATTCCAGGTTCATTTGTCAGTGCTAATTTTTTTTTTTTTATCAGTTTATCAGATTAAGTATATGAAATGATAGGTACCGGTATATATTGAATATGTTTGTTTGGCAGAATTCATATGACTGTGACCTCATTTTCATGGTTCATTTGTCAATGGTAAGATTTGATCTGGTCTTTTTTCCGAGTACTCAAAAATATAAGACCACTATGTTTGGTGTATGTAATGAATGTAAGGTGAACATGTTTGTCTGGCATGCACTACAAACTGCTCAGAGTCTGAAAAGACCATATTTTGTACTCAACCAGAAAGGTCAAGCACAAATTTTACTTGACAAGTCTCAACAGTACTTAAATGTAGTTGACCTTTGTCTAGACTTACTTAAGTCAGATTGAGTAATTGATAATCTTGGTAAATATAAAAATAAAAGGATGTGGTATGATTACCAATGAGGCAACTCTCCACAAGAGACCAAATGACGCAGAAATGAATAACTATAGGTCACAATCGCCATCAGCAATGAGCAAAGCCCATACCGCATAGCAATAAAAGGCCGAAATGACAAATGTAAAACATTCCAAACTAGTAAAAAAAATGGCCTAATTTATGTCTGAATATACAAGTCTCCACAAATACTTTACCAGTCTTGACCAATGCTCGAATCAGTTTTGAACTTTTCATTTAATCTCAACTGGTCTTGACCCAGCCTGAATCAGCCCATCTATGTCAATTATTTATTGATCTTATAAAATGACAGGTTATTGATAATTTAGTTTATTGCTTTCAAATTAAAAATTTGATTAAAAGGTAAAAAAAGCTAGAATTTTCATTTTGGACTAAATTCAGATAGTCACCTTTAAAAATGTCTATAACTATTTCAAATTAACTTGGATTTTAATAAAACTCTACAGCTATCTCAATCATATATTGATCTTACAAAATGCAACGTTATTTGGAAGTCTGGCTTATTGCTAGCTATAAATGTAAGGATTTATTTTAAAGGTAAAAAAGCAAGAATTTTCAGTTCGAGCTAAATTCACTGCTATCTAAATCATTTATTGATATTACAAAATGCCTGGTTATTAGTCTCCTACTGACAAAGTTGAAGGGGACTTTAAGTTTGCACTCCGTCCGTCCGTCTGTCCATCCGTCAGTCTGGCAAATCGGTTTTCCACACTTTTTTCTTCGTGCTTGAAGATATTGATTTGATTTTTGGTGTATTGTTTTATCATGACAAGTTACAGATCAAGTTCCAATTTAATTTATCAATTATTATACGTCAATGATAGACTAGGATTGGTTTTTGGTATATATGTATCCGCTACAGCATGGGAATTGTATAGGAAATACACGTGTATTTAAATATATAGCCTACTAAGATTTTTTTCTTACTAGATACAAAAAAAAGAGCCCCCCTTGACAGTTCACAAAAATAGGACCGTTAGGCACCTCTCTAGTAGACTCTACCAACTGAGTTATAAAAAAAAACTTCACCAGAGCAGCTAATAGAGGACAGTTTTTTCTTGTATGCAAGCCGAGGTGTGTGTGTGGGGGGGGGTACTTGTGGCGCTACACATGTATATGCATGGTTTATCAATGCTTAGACTTTTTACATGTCCCATTCAAACTATGCATAGTTTGCACCCCCTTATCAAAATCCTTGATCCACATCTGGCAGAGGGAAGCACCGCTATAGTGTACAGTTTAAACGTGATTACTGTACTCTCTAATTTCCACGATTACGATCCAACCTCAAGTCATAAAGCATATGAGGCACATCTGAAAACTATGACAAACGTCACATATTTCAAATATTCATGGCTATAGTTACAATATGACGACGAAAGAGATTTAAAAACTATTTCCAAACGATTAACAATCGAAGCGATAAATTTTAAGTCCCATTGTTTTTATTTTTGGATACCCTCGGGACCTTTAAATGAACCTCATTCAAGTATATGTTCCGCGTGCGCTGTTCAGATCCGATAACTAGAATTCTGATTGGTTGAAAAAGTCGCATGCAAAATCCTTCAGAAGTGAAACCTTATACGGGTAGTTGTTAGATCTCGTATGTAGTATAACGAAATCCGAGTTCTATATTTTAATTAGATTGAAAATGATTGCATTTTGGACACGACTTTTATCTGGAAAGGATTCAAAACTGTCTTATTTGGCGTATCAATTATTTTACAAATTGTCGGTCGACAATCTTTTTGAATCGCCATGGTTAAAGTTTTTAAGAAAAGTATTTGATGATACTGGCTATTCCTATATTTGGACAGCTCAGCTTTTTCCTAGCTCAGATTGGCTTATTTCTTCAATAAAGATGCGCCTACATGATCAATTTAGACAGGAATGGCATTCACTTATGTTAAATTCACCAAAATCTATAAATTATAGACTATTTAAGGAAACATTTCAGTTTGAATTTTTTTTAAATATGTTGGAAGATAAAGATATCTATACGCTGTGTAAATTTAGAACCACAAATCATAGACTTCCTATAGAAACAGGACGGTGGAATGGAATAGAAAGGGAAAATAGAAAATGTTTGAAATGTAGTAATAACTGTATTGGTGATGAATATCATTATATTCTGGAATGTAAAATATTTGAGACTGACAGAAAAAACCTAATTGATAAAAATGTGTGGCAAAGGCTAAATATTTTGAAATTCAAAGAAATAATGAGTTGTACCAGCAAGACTAAATTAGAAAAACTATGTAGATTTATACGCAAAATAAATAAATCATTTGTTCTCTAGGCTATAACATAACCCCCCATTTTGTATATATTGTACATACTGATATATGTGTATGTGGGTATTTAATCAGATAATTGGTGTATGCCTGTGTGTATGTTAGTGTGTAAGATGTTATAATGTATAAGTTTGTTTTCATTGCTATATGTATGTATATCTCTGTACCGTTGTATTTTATGGTTTATGAGAATAAAGATTATTATTATGAGTATAAATTAGTTACAACTGCCCCAACCACATTTGTCAGATTGAAAGGATTTATCACACAGTGATTAAAACTGACTAAAAGTTGAATTGTGAAACAAACAAAAATCAAAATAAGTTGAAGTTTACTGGTGCAGTTAAATCTGTACCTTTAATGTAATTATGAAAATATTTTTAATAACTTGAAATTACTAAAACAAAATAAACAATATCAAAGCAATGCAAAAAAAAAGAAAAAAAAGTTTTAAAATGAAAAAAAAACAACCTAAATCTGTAGCTTTCCAAAACTCTGATTACTGAACAAGCGGATGGGAAGAATAGTTATTTCCAATATTTCGATAAAATAAAAAACAGGAATTTGATTCAAGTTTTGAATATATTTAACACTTTTAAAGGCATTTTATTAGAACATTTCCCTGACATAATGAAATAGTATTTGATTTAAAAAGCCGGACCAAAATATTGGTTGTGAAATAAAATTAGTTGTAAGTCAAATGTATTTATTGATTTAAACTGTAAATAAAAAAGGATAATTCCGCATTAAAAATTACATGATTTACATTCATACTCACAATCAGGAAACATATACAATTCCTACCTTTTCTTTGTACTGTTGTGTCAAATTATGTCTATAACGCATTTTTTTTTAAATATTTCCCAAATTACAAGAAAGTCCTTACATCACTAAAACTAACCCATAAATGAAATGCTGAAAAGTCATGCATTAATTATAAACATTTAATTTACACTGCCAATGAAACTAATTCTTGAATACAACCAATCAAGAGATCATTTGAGCATTGAGCACTTTACAATATTCTAAGTTTGTAAGAGAATGATAATCCCTTACTTCATGATAAGTACTCGCTTACGCTCGTACTTAATCATGAAGAAAGGGATTATCATTCTCTTACATATACATAATGAATTGCTTTAAACAATAGGAAAGTGAGTAGAATTCACATTATATTCATACTTTTGTAGAAAATGAATAAATATGTATATGTAAGAGAATGATAATCCCTTTCTTCATGATTAAGTACGAGCGTTAGCGAGTACTTATCATGAAGTAAGGGATTATCATCCTCTTACAAACTTAGAATATTGTAAAGTGCTCAAGGCTCAAATGATCTATTCAAGAATTAATTTCATTGTCAGTGCAATGTTTATAATTGATGCATGACTTCCTTTTTCGGCATGTCATTTATGGATTAGTTTTAGTGATGTAAGGACTTTCTTATCATTTGGGAAATATTTTAAAAAAAATGCGTTATAGATATTAGGTGACACAACAGTAGAAAGAAAAGGTAGGAATTGTATGTGTTTCCTGATTGTGAGTATGAATGTAAATCATGTAATATTTTAGTGAGGAATTATCCTTTTTTTTTATTTACAGTTTAAATCAATTAATGCATTTGAGTTACAATTAAATTTTATTTCACAGCCAATATTTTGGTCCGGCTTTTTACATCAAATACTATTTCATTATGTCAGGGAAATGTTCAAAATTAAATTCCTGGTTTTTTTTATCGGAATATTGGAAATAACTATTCTTCCCAACCGCTGATAAAGTAATCAAAGTTTTGGAAAGCTAAAGATTTAGATTATTTTTTATCTGAAAGATTTTTTATCTTTTTTTACATTGCTTTGGTATTGTTTAATTTTTTTAGTAATTTGAAGTTTTCAATATTTTCATAATAACATTCACGATACCAATTTTTCTGCACCAGTAAACTTCAACTTATTTTGAGATTTTGTTTGTTTGACAATTCAGCTTTTAGCAGTCAGTTTTAATCACTGTGTGATAAATCCTTTCAATCTGATAAATGTGCTTCGGGGCAGTTGTAACTCATTTATAGAAACTCTTTGTTTTGAACTGTAAATAGACCCAAATAATAGGATAATCCCTTACTAAGAACATATTTACATTCATTCTTCACAATTAAGAGGCATCCAATCCTACAATTTCATTGGTTGAGAGCAATTTGCTATATTCTAAATAATATGATACCATTTGATTAAAAAGTAAATTTCATCATTTTCATCTTCAACCGAACGTCATTGAAGAAAGAATTACAAGGTTCATGTGCTTTTAACAAGTTCTTTTAATTTATTTAGATTAAAATATTTTGTTCTCCAAATTTCAAGTGCACGCCCGGGCTACGCGCCTGGAAGGCAATTCCAATTCAGTTCATTTGAAAAATGTTTGAACAATACATTGTCTAATGTGGGGACTTAATTGCACGCCTGTATTTCGCCAGGTTTAATCCGCCATTTTCTACAAAAGGAAATGCCTGTACCAAGTCAGGAATATTGGTTTAAGTTTTTAAGTATTGAATAAGTTCGGTATTTTTGTTATTTGACATTTTTCTTTATAGTCGAGTCTATTGGCGGTAAAAGCACCAAACTTTGCAGAGTTTTAGTTTAGGGGATAGCCAAACATTTATAGCTATGGACCCATCTCAGAAAATCAAAATGGCTGCGCTGGGCGACCATTTTAAAATGACCGCCATAAAATTAATAAAAAACAGAAAAAAAAATATGAAAAATAAATGGTTTTACCAATTTTGATAACACTTGGTGTATTTATAACAAATGACAAGGACTATCATTTTGAAAACAAAAATTTCCAATATATCACTGTTCGCTATTTTTATTAATTATGCCCCCGCAACTGAAAGTTGGGGGGGCATATTGTTATACCCCTGTCCGTCCGTCCCATTATGGGTATATAGTTATTCCAGATAACTCCTCTTAGAGTTTGAATGCTAGGAAGTTTTACTTTGCTGGCTGTTTGTACATATTGAAGGTGTGCATGTGGTCAGGATTTTGATTTTTATTAATATTGCTCTTTTGGGAGATAGTTGAACTTTGTCATTTTTTGGAGTATTTACTTGCATAATAGGTGCATAATACTTCATCATTTCAGAGGGAGACACAAATAATAATATCATAACGAACTGGAAATAGGTAATAGACACTTTTGAAAAAATATACACAAATAAACTAATTCTTTGTTGTTGAGAAAATGAATAATTTCCAAAGGGAACGTGCTTTGTGTGGGAAACAATAGAAATTCGACTTTTCTCCGTATACAATGTTGGAAAAATACATAGATTTTATATAGATATTACTTATTGAAATCATCTTAACTTTAAAAGTTTAACTTCAGAGGATAACACGCACAAAAAGGAATAATCTCATATAGGATTGTTTTTTTTTTATCCCGTACGGCCTCTTTTGACGATATTTGACATTGAAAACGGTTTATTCCCGATTGTCCCACTTTTTAAAATTTTAGAGTTCTGATGGTCCCACATGAAAAGTTCTGATTGTCCCACATTATTTATTATGTAAAATGTTCTTAAATAAACAAGGTAGTTGTTGTTTGTTTTGCTAAATAAACAAGAATTAATTATTGCATGTTCAAACTATTATTATTCGGTATTTTTGTTATTTTACTTTCTATTTGATATCAATCTTATAACTGTATAAAATATGATTTTTTTTAATTCATCAGATTAAAGAACTTTTGAATAAATAATATGAAATTTCTGAGTATCTAAAATATAATGCTGCTTTTATTCGTAAAACAAATATCAGTATTGTAATGTTTAATTACATTTTTTTTTTAAAGTTTTTAAATAAATTTAAAAATAGTACATGCAACTAAAAATAAGATTCATAACACTACTGAAGACTGCTTCCACCCAACGTCAGATTAACCTGAACCCAACAACTTTCTTCATTGATTACGAAGCTGCTGTTCAGAATTCTGTCAGAGCATCCTTTCCAGAAATCGCTATTGAAGGATATTTTTTTCACTACACTCAGTGTATTTGGCGAAAAGTGCAGTAAACAAGACTTGTCTCTAACTATAAAGGAGAACCAGACATTCATCAACTTGTACGCTCGGCAGCAGTTCTTCCCCTGGTACCACATGCAGAAATAGACGACGTCTGTTTCGATGCACTCGAAGACCTGGAAAATTCGGACTCAGCAGCAAATACCACTTCGTTTACGGATAACGTCACAACATACTGGGTTGAAAGCAACAGGCAGTTATGGAACCATTACCAAACCGAAGGACCAAGGACGACAAACCACTTCCATGGATGGCACAGCAGCTTGAAGAAGATGATCTAAGTACCACACGCAAACATATTATACAAGCTACTGAACTACATTAAAGAAGAGTAGGCAGCAAACGAAATGATCATCACGCAGTACCAAGACGGGGGAGTAGGATCAACATATAGAAGAAAATACACACAAGTCAATCAACGCCTAAAGGTACTCTTTAGAATGGTGAAGTTGTTGTGTTTCAGTATGCTTACATTGCCTCTGACTTATATATTTGTTACATTTTGACGAAGTTTGTTGCAATTATATGATGTGTTGTGATGTTTGTGTTATGAATTATGTGTGTTTCATTGCGTAAACCCTGAGGGTTTACGCAGTATATATTGGACGATAGATGTAGTCTTTCGGAACACCGGATGTTATTCGGAACACTTCTGTTCTTTCTATGACCACCTTTCAAATACATGCGCAATAGCTTACTAATCTGTTGAATAAGCATTAGCATGTTAAGTTGCTATAGAGATATTTTACGTATGATCTGAAATTTATTATGATATAATAAAATTATTTTCTTGCACACGATTACAAGCTGCTAATATTAACCTACATGCGTAGTATTTTAATTAGAGTCAAACGTTGAAACCAGCTGTGTTTAGATATGAGATAAGATTTCATGTAAACAATGCGCTTTATATTCTGAACGAGAATAATTAAAATAAAATCTTTAGAAAGAGTTTTAGTAGCATTTTATTTTAGATTTTAAGTTTAGGGAAGATGTACATGATGTAAAAAGCAAGCTATTTATTTTTTATACTGAAATTAAAGGAAGTCTTTCTTGCATGATTAAATTACAGTTATTTTTGTGATTAAATATTGCAACTTTAATAAAAAAAAAATTGGTTATTAAAATGTAATTAAATAGATATTGAATATGAAAAATAAAATAAAACGGAAACCTACAACTAAAATATATTAAAAAAATACACTTGACTATGCAAATGTTTTGTCGTTTTCGTTTGTTAATACAATACATGCAAACATTAATTTGTTTCTAACTTGAACCTGTTTAAACGATTTTTTTCTACGTTTATAAAAGTATGTTTTCAACAACATGAGCATGAATTATTGAAAGTTCAAATAGGATCAGAAAAGAATTATTAAACGATGTTTCTACTTCTGTAGCAGTTAGAAAATAACAACAAACGCCTCAAAACGTTTTCAAAACTTTAGTTAGTAACAATTGCACCCTAAAAGTGCCGCTTTAATTACGATCATAAATCTTAAAATTAATCATGCATGCAATTTCGGTAGACTTAATAGGGTCAGCGATAAGATATCAAATGTCTATTTTAGATACCGGGTGATGACAGATGCAGATAGAGATGAGAACAAATACTTTCTATTTATAGTTACCTTAGCCACAAACACTTTCTATTTATAGTTACCTTAGCCAGGAACTAATTATCACTTCTGTAGTAATTAATTTTAAAATGTTCCTCTTTATAAAAACAAAATAATTATTTTTTGTGAAAACAATCAGATAATGAATTTTCGGTTTTAATAGATTATGTATAAATTTGATATTTAGGTTTTCATGCATGTAAAATAATTTTATGAAATTTTGAAGTTTGTTTTATTAATGATAATTTTTTAAATTTTTATCAAAAGCAACAAAGCTTTGTGTGATCATTTTGATAATGTACTGATATAAACGTGTTCTCTATAAATTAATTAAAAGCTCCTGGTCAACAGTACTAATTATCACTTCTGTAGTAATTAATTTTAAAATGTTCCTCTTTATAAAAACAAAATAATTATTTTTGTGAAAACAATCAAATAATGAATTTTCGGTTTTAATAGATTATGTATAAATTTGATATTTAGGTTTTTATGCATGTAAAATAATATTATGAAATTTTGAAGTTTGTTTTATTAATGATAATTTTTTTAATTTTATCAAAAGCAACAAAGCTTTGTGTAATCATTTTGATAATGTACTGATATAAACGCGTTCTCTATAAATTAATTAAAAGCTCCTGGTCAACAGTTCTCATAACTGTGTAAACTAAACTTCCCTGATGTCTTATATAATCGCTACGGTGTATGGGTTGTATGTGTTTCTTTGTGGTGTTAAATTAGCCTTGCAAAAACAAATCGGTTGTTGTACTAATTAATTAGTTAACAAGACAGTAAGTGAGTATAAAATTATCCCACTAGGCTACGATCGCACTACGATCTGTGAAAAAAATGATCGTGCAGATCGCAGTAAGGTCGTAGTACGGTCGTGGTGAGGTCTTCATGATCGTGATGAGCGTGGCCAACTTTGAACATGTTCAAAACAATCGTGGTGCGGTCGTGGCGAAATCAGGTCGTAGTAGAAGCGTAGTGAGAGCGCAGTAAGGTCGTGGTAAGATCGCAAAGGTCGCTGTACCATCGTAGCGACAGCGTAGCGAAAGCGCGATTCTAGTCGGTAAGACTGCGCTCCGATCTCACAGCGACTTTACTACGACCTCACTACGACCATCACGTTCTCACCGCGACCCAAACACGCTTCCACTACGACTATACCATGTTTATACCACGCTGTTCAAGACCATAGTACGATCTTAGCACGCCCATGCCGTCCTCATCACGCTGTTCTTACGACCCGACTACGTTCATACTACGATCATCATGCTCTTTGTTATTGTCATATAAAATTTATAAAAGCTGTCCAGCTTTTGTTTGTCTGTATGTTATTTGGAACTTTTGTCCTTTATCTCAAACGGCTCAATCATTCTTGACACATCTGTGTCATCCCTACTATCGTTCACTAAAACATCGTCATTTGATCTTGATGGACCAGCAATAAGTTGTGATTCAGGTTGGATTGGTCGGTCCGACATATATCTTCTGGATCGATTATGATTCGTTACTATCAGATCTTCCTCTGCTCCTACCTCTACCCTTACCCTTACGTAGATTTTGGTTGCATGACTGCGTTGTTTCCGAGAAACTCTACGTATCAATGAGAAATAGAAGGAATGATACAGCATTTATATGGAACACGATGTTGACGTTATTGCTGGGAGCGTAGTAAGATCGCGGTATGAACGTGGTATGATCGTAGTATGGTCGTGGTAAGAGCGTGCTATAATCGCAGTAGTAGCGTGGTAAGATCATGTTGCAATCAGATAAATCGTAGTATGGTCGTAGTGGGGACGTGATGAGCGTAGAAAGATCGTGATAATCGTAGTGAGGTCGCAGAATAAGCGTGGTGAGAATGTGGTATAATCGTAGCGGGATCGTTGTAGAAGCGTAATGAAGACGTAGTACTAGCAACGTGATTGAAACGAAAGTTTACATTTTCATGCCGCTCAAACTGCGAGCTCACAACGATCTGAAATTATTTTCGATCGTGGTGAGCGAGGTGCGATCGTGGTCTAGTGTGACTGGGGCATAACCATTTCCGCGAGGAAAAAACAAAATTTGCAGATTTAACATTGTTGTTATGATATTTTGAGTAGTTTTAAAAATATAAACCAATAATATATATATATAATTGAGAATGGAAATGGGAATATGTCAAAGAGACAACAACCCGACCAAAGAGCAGACAACAGCCGAGGCCACCAATGGGTCTTCGATGCAGCGAGAAAATCCTGCACCCGGAGGTGGTCCTCAGCTGGCCCCTAACTAAAATTGTGTGCTAGTTCAGTGAAAATGGACGTTACACTAAACTCCAAAACATATAAATAAACTAAAATTAAAAAAACATACTAGACTTACAAAGTTATATATATATATATAAACCAGTTTGATACAATTATAAAAAAAAAGGTTTTAGTTTGGGATTATCAAAAAAGAATGCAGCTCGGAATTTATAACTTTTTTCAAACTGGCTACAAAAACAAATAATCATGATTAATTGATTAAATTTCTTCACATTTGAACTTTAGCCTGAAAACTAACTCTTATATATAAAAAAAACAGCACCTTAGAATGGAATATCCAATGGTTGACTTAGCATGTTGTCTTTCGGGAGTGCGGAGATTAAAAAAAATGATTCCTTTAACAAGAGTAAAACAATGCATCTTTATTAAACAATTATCTGATATTTAATGCCAATAGATATAGGAAGATGTGGTATGAGACAACTCTCCATCCAAGTAACAATTTATAAAAGTAAACCATTATAGGTCAAGGTACGGCCTTCAACACGGAGCCTTGGCTCAAACACGCATTTGGGTTTACGATTGCATTTCTTTTTAAAGAAAGCAACTTGTTGTTGTACATTATGCAGTGTATGTGCTTAATAGTATCTGCTCTTCGTGTCATGTGTGTGCTTTAATGAATTAATTTGTTTATTATGTGTACTTTATTGTATTTAGCTGTTTATTATGTGTGCTTCATTGAAACTCTTTTTATTATATATCAATGTAGAATTGAGAAGTGCTTGATATGTGCTATTTCATGACTAAATATTATAGTCTATGATTGATGATACTTCAATTGTACCTAATATGTGCAAAATAACATATGTAAATATTATTATTTGTTAATAATTATTTCATATTTTATAAGTTGCATTGATTATTTACCTGTAATTACCTGCTATACATTTTAAAACAATTTAATCACTGTCAAAACAATTCCCGATTGTCCCACATTTAAACTTCCCAATTGTCCCACATTTAAACTTCCCAATTGTCTCTTCCCGATTGTCCCACAAAATTTCATTCCTTTTTTACCTGTAATATCAAAAAGTGGGACAATCGGGAAGACACCATTGAAAACAGCCCTCAAAGTAGCCTCTAAAATGAAGTTGCCAACTGGCCACCAGACATGAAAATTTAGTGGCCATCTCAAAACTTCAGTGGCCAGGAAATAATTTCAGGTTGCCTACATTTTTTTCTAGCTAAACAATCCTTGTGAAATAAAAGTATTAAGTTTTTATTCTGTGTTTTTTAGCTGTCGAGTGTAGAAAATAGTTCGTATAAATCAACTGTAAAATAACCACATGATTTATTTAATTTTCGTTGTACATGTTTTAAAACAGTCTGCGACGTAAACCGATAGGCCAAAGCCCCAGTCTAGTAAAAATTTCATCAGACTTGTGCAGAAGCACTGGTGATTGCACCATCGTTCTTGTGAACATCTGTAATCGTTTGCGAAACCGTAGCTGGTATTTTATTGAATCTATGCGAACAAATTACAAAATTGTGGCCGACCTTGTTTCCATCCGTTTACTGACAAAATCGAGAACGAGGCTCGACCATGTGCTTTCAGTAAACATAATATATAAATGCCAGTGGTTTTCTTTCCAACGACACGCAATAGTCAAAGTTGTGACTAAGTGCGGAAATACGAAGATAGATATTTCTTTGCCATTTTCAGTCATCGACAAAAAATTGCTTATAAATGAACTACAATTGCCTGATGCAATAAAGCGCTGCCAAGATCAAGCTTAAATCTAAAAGGCGCCTGAAATACAGTATTTATTTGTGTTACTGTCAAGCGTTCAGACGATTTTTTAAAACCCGGCTCTGATCAGGGCAAAATTTCTAAAAAATTTACGGTCGCCAGATGTTCAATATTCTAATAGCCTAAATGGCGACCAGTTATGAATTTTTGGTCGCCAATCAGCTTTTAAAGTCGCCCAGGCGACCATTTCAGTAGACTTATTTGAGGGCTGGAAAATGAAGTTATCTTTATCTAAATTGGGGTATGTATAATGATTTCTATGAAAAAACCCAATGGGTAATTGTATAGAACAATATAGGGCAACTATCTGGTTATTTTACTTGTGTAGATGCACATTTATATTCGGCAGTTTTAACTCACGAACTATTGATAGCTCTTTAAAAGAAATATTACTTACCAATTTCAGATGATCATAACTCATCGTCTCTCTCTCACTTTTTCAAAGCTTAAATCCGAATATAGATATAGTTTTTCTCCTAGTTGTTTTAAATTTCATCCTACTATGGTTATTGGAAATGTAGAGAATAATCCAGGTCCGAATTCAGACAGTGTTACTGGTTTTACCTCCAATATTAAAGAAACCCCACTATCCATATGTAACATAAACATACGATGCCTAAGAAATAAGCTAATTTTTTTCCAAAACTTTACTGATGAATTTGATATAGTAACTATAACTGAAGCTCATCTGGATCCAAGTGTTAACATTGACAATTTGCAGCTTTCCTCATTTTCAAGAATATCGTCCGAAAGGACCGTAACAGTGTCGTCGGAGGTATTGTCATCTATGTAAAGGATGATATATCCATCGTACGTAAAGGTGAACTCGAAAACCACATCGATGAGACCATATGCATGGGTAGAGATTAAAGGTCAATCATTTCTTCTTTGTTGTACTTATAGACCAGAGTGGACGGACAATGACTGTTGGACACGACTTAATTATTCACTGGGATTGAGTTACCAGCTTAGTGAGAACATTGTGATAACAGGAGATTTGAGTTCTGATTTATTTTCAATTCATAATAACAGAAGTCCATTACTAGACGAAGTGTGCAACCCGCTATATAGTAAGGCGATCACGTTGTCCCCGTACTTCCAACTGTGATTGAAACGGGATTTGAGCGAGATTGCTATTAATAGTAACAAAAATCAATGGCCAAACTTTTTGTGATGCATTCTGGGTAGAGATAATTTATGCAAAACACCCTGTAACTTAATTAGCACACAGTTGAAAATAATGTTTGATTATCGACGTGTTAATGAATAGCAGATCCTATACATGCCATATCATATCAGTGTCATGAGTCATTATGATGGTTTTAATATTAAACGATAAAAGTGTTTGTATAATTTATCAACTTACGTAGAAAAATTGTCAAACGGAATAAAAAAAAAAAGCTCCATGACTTCTTAGTACAATAAACGTTTGGTTTTAGAGTTAATTGTGAACAAATTGCCATTAAAAAGTTGGCAAGGAAAATTAAGTCGGAAAATTGTGTATCCATATACAGTACAAGTAACACTGGAGTATTAGGAATGAGTTTAATAGGAATAAACATTATATTATATTTATTTTAAGAATATGTTACGATTTACAAATTTCAAGAAATAAGATTTTTTTCTAAAGTTACAAGTGATTTCTGTAGATATAACCATTTTTAGCAAAATTAACAAATTGTACCCTCAATTTTGAAAAAAGAACGGAAAATAATTGTATGCCCTTTCTTTAATTTCGAATATCTTCGATCCTGCGTACCTGAGATCTTGACGGTAATACTACCTCGGTGATGGTGTGGATGAACAAAGGTTATCATTTCAGTCAGATATTGTTACATTAATGATTTATCCGTCAAAATACATGTAAAAATGCTGTTCACAACACGTGCGTTCGACATATAGATTTTATAGGTTAAAATTGTAAGAAAAGTTGCGATCACGATCTTTGTAAACAAATGAGTAATAAATACATATTCTTTATGTAAGTATATACTTCATACTATAATATGACGAAGTCCTACTTCAAAAACCTAGCTGTAGGACAATTTGATTTAATTTGTTCAAATACTAAATCAATCTCAAGGGTTAAGTTGTGCCGTAAAGAAATAAAGTAATCCCTGGAATTGTCCGGTTCCAACAGTAAAACCCTTTCTTACAAGTTTGGGATGTATACATTAATAACAGCCGCGTCAGGTCGGAGGAGGGACTTTGAATCTAGCCTGGCATCCTGACCCAATCTAATACTTCGTCGAGCAGTTAGCCAGGAGCCCAGGCTACTTTAAATCCATTACCACGCGTTTTCAGAATGAATGTTACGATCTCTGATGCTAAATAACACTTGCGACAACTCTTTGATTGGATATGCATAATATATTTGCCACTGAACGTTAAGTTAGTAACACACGATAAACATTTTTTTTAATTCCGCATGATCTACGGATGTCTTCAGTCTTGTGAGTATAAAACAACAAAAAGGACTTTTCAACACTGACTCACGTATACATCTTATGATGGCGAACGTAATGACGGACAGACAGGAGATAAGTATGTCTCTTAATCTAAAAAAGCTAAAAAACAAGAGACTTTTGAAATTCGAAATTGTTTCGAAGTCATCTAAAGCAACAAATGGTCGGATATTATTGTATTTCGTTAGAAGCGAAGAAAAAACCCCGTCTTTTGCTTACACATCACCGTATATAGCTTCATTGATGCCGTAAATAACCGAAACATAATTCGTCAACACAACGTTCTATTAAAAAAAAAGGAAATTATGACTATATTTTGACAAAAACAACTATATCTTTTAGATAGGCGATACATTTTTAGTCCGACACGGCAAATTTTATAGTTCTCATTTGCCTTTGCGCGATGAAAATGGTACCAATGAATTCGTTTATAAAATTTTATATCATTTTCTAAATGTTGAATTAAAATGAAGAAGTTAAATAACTTGCAATAATTGAAACCACCGCACTAAGTCGGCTCACTTTATTTACAACAAACTGATAAATAATCAAACGCTCAAGGAGACTAGTTAACAGCTATCTGTTCGATGATAATATTTTTACCCATGATTCCATAGTTATAGAACGAGATTTGGGTGGACCACCAATGGCGCTTTCCACTGATAAAGGGGACATCGTGATCGCCTTACTATATAGTAGCCTGGGATCCTGGCTCACTGCTCGACGAAGTATTAGATTGGGTCAGGATGCCAGGCTAACTATATAGCACAGGTTGCACACTTCGTCTAGTAATGGACTTCTGATAATAATAATAAATTATATGATACTGTGGCAGACAGGATTATTATGTAATTGTTATTTCCCTTGTTTAAAACTATAAATTTCATATTTCTTTATTTAGTAATTTACATGAAGCTTATTCAGTATATATTTGTTAAATTGAATAGATATTGATATTTCAGGGGCGGATTCAGCCATTTTTAAAAGGGGGGTTCCCAACCCAGGATAAAGGGGGGGTTCCAACTATATGTCCCCATTCAAATGCATTGATCGTCAAGAAAAAAGGGGGGGTTCCAACCCCCGGACCCCCCTGGATCCGCCACTGTATTTTGAATTCATTGGTTAAAGATATTTATTTATATTTGCATCGTCGCAAATCATTACTAACCTGCCTTGAAAAACTTATATATTTTATATAAATTGTTTGATATTGTAATGTTGAATGGTCGGAGGACTGACGTTCAGTCCAACCTAGGAAAGCCGTGCTTTCCAATCACCCTTTAAGGTTAGTGCGTCTGCCGTAATATGCCTTCTTAATACGGGTTAATATTGAAGTCATTGAATGCTCCATTTCTAAACTTTTGGATTTCATACATGTTCTGCCTATATATTGTTTTCACTGTTTTTGGTTTTCATTTACTTAGATATTTTATAGCGCTTTTACACTTGGCATCCATTGTCTCCGTTTCAATCAGTTCACAAACTAGAACAAGCTGTGGTCCGCATCCCCGAATCTCCAACAGAATTGTTCCTGCTACATTTTGGTCCCGCGAGGCGGATACGGAATTTTAAAGCAACTTTTATGGTTTGTAACTGAACTAAATATTTATAAGAAATGGAGCAGACATTTGAGTCAGTACTTGTAATTGAATATGACAGTTCTAAGCAGACCAGTTTTGAAGAGTTGGGAGGATAGTTGCTCCTTGGGTATTTTATTTTCATAGTTTGGTTCATTTGTAAATGTATATTCAGTTATGTTTAGGTTTGAAGAAAAACCTTGTTTGTTTGATGGTGTCAGCATTGATGTAACAGATTACTTTGTCCATTTTGAGACAGTTTCTCTTTGGAATCAGTGGAATGAATTTGAGATGGCATGTCAGTTAATAATGAATTTGAGAGGTGATGCACAAACTATTTTACGTTTCTTAAAAAGGCCACAGTTGTATAATTATGACTGCTTGAAAAATGTTCTAATTCAGAGGTTCAATCCTAAGGAGAGGGTGGCATATTTTAAATTTCAGCTGCGAGTTTGTAGTTTGAAGGAAAGTGAAACAATTTCTGAATTTGGTCAGCGTTTTAAGATACTAGCTCACAAGGCTTATCCTGATAATTTTTCAGATTTAGATGTGTATTTTACAGACTTATTTACATCATGTTTGAATATTGAGATGGCTAAATTTGTCACCTTTAAGCACCCTCATAGTTTTGATGAGGCTTTATCACTAGCTACTGAATATGAAGCTTTTCGTTTTTCTGGTGATCCAGAGACTATTGATGAGTCAGAAAGTTCAGTTTGTTGTAATACTGTTCATAACAGTTTTGAAAATTTAATTAATATATTGAGGAGGCGATTGAGATCACGTAGGAAACATAAACCTAAGAAATGTTTTAAATGTCATCAGTTAGGTCATGTCAGGTCTAAGTGTCAAAATTTGTCTTTTAGAGTTCATGCTAGAGATGAAAAGTCTGAGAGCAATCAGATTAAAATTTCAAAAACAGGCGGGATGTTGAAGAACGATTTTAATCACGGTTTTGTAGTTCAGATTGTGTTACCTTTGTTTAATGTTTGTTTTACATTGTGTTGTATATATACAGTTTTAAATTAGGTTTATCTATGTACTCAGAGATGTTACACTTCTCAGTTTTGGCTGTTTGGTTTTCTTTTTTCAAGGGAGGGATGCCGTGCATCTCATCTTGTTATATTTTTCATTTTTATCACTTGAATTATGGCTGATCTTCTGTTTAGTTTGAAGTGTAGACTGTTAGCTAGTTTTAGTAGGAATTGGTTTGTTTTATGAGTTGTTGGTAATTTGTCTGGGTTGTAATCTCTAGCTAAATATTTAGTATTTAGAGAGTTTATGGAAATCTGACTTTTTGACCTTTTTAAGTCATGGCAGAAACCAGTAGAGTGAAAGTTAAGCTTCAAGTTAGGAACACTTCTAGCTCATACAGATGGACCCGATCCATTATTTAGAACCTTGTACAAAAATTGGGCATCGTCCATTTTATTTTGAGAACCTTGCTATAACAGTTGGGCATCGTCCAACTTTATTTTGAGAACCTTGCATATAGATGGACCCGATCCATCTCCGGTGGTACACCATTTGTGCTACCGTTATCAACAACGCTGGAATGCAGTAATAGGACCCGGTGGTTCACGTCAAATGTGCCACTGTGAGATTAACAGTGGTGGAGATTACCTGGTACAACTTAAATTACAAGACTAGGTCTGCTGTGCAGATCAAAAACAGTATAATTTGTTCAGCTGTATGGTGCTTACTATCGGTGGCACAACGTCTGTGTTACCGTTATCAACAACGTTGGACTAATAGAACCCGGTGGTACACGTCAAATGTGCCACTGTGAGATCAACAGTGGTGGAGATTACCTGGTACAACTTAAATTACAAGTCTAGGTCTGCTGTGCAGATCAAAATCAGTATATTTTGTTCAGCTGTATGGTGCTTTCTATCGGTGGCACAACGCCTGTGTTACCGTTATCAACAACGTTGGATGGAGTGCAGTAATAGAACCCGGTGGTACACGTCAAATGTGCCACTGTGAGATCAACACTGGTGAACATTGCCTGGTATAACTTTTCATGGATTTCAACATTAGATGTGCTGTTACAATATATGCCGTACCACTGAATCTGAAGAACACTTACCAAGAAGACTTAAAGTCGCGTCCGTTTACAGATGAAATCTGATTCTGATGTGTGTTTGTGTACACACGTGTTAATCAGTGACATTTATTTAAAAGTGATATTTTACATGTGTCAGAAAGACATTTAATCTGAAGAACTTTGATAGACTCTTTTTAAATTTAATTGTCGAATGTTATTTCATATACATTTGTTTTCGCAAAGGAGGAGGAGTGTAGCAGATTGGTGTTGTGGTCTTCCTTAAACAGTCTCATTATTAAACTTTTACTGATATACATTTGATTTATTGTTTAATCATTACAAATTATGCATATTTATTTTATATGGCATTTGCATTTTGCGTGTTTATTGGTGCAGATGCATAAATTTGATAGACATTTAAGTTTGCAGACTTTATTTATGAAATTTATCGTTTGTCTTAGGGGGGAGGAATGTGGCAGACAGGATTATTATGTAATTGTTATTTCCCTTGTTTAAAACTATAAATTTCATATTTCTTTATTTAGTAATTTACATGAAGCTTATTCAGTATATATTTTTTAAATTGAATAGATATTGATATTTTGAATTCATTGGTTAAAGATATTTATTTATATTCTAAAGTTTAGTATTTGCATCGTCGCAGATCATTACTAATCTGCCTTGAAAAACTTATATATTTTATATAACTTGTTTGATATTGTAATGTTGAATGGTCGGCGGACTGACGTTCAGTCCAACCTAGGAAAGCCGTGCTTTCCAATCACCCTTTAAGGTTAGTGCGTCTGCCGTGATATGCCTTCTTAATACGGGTTAATATTGAAGTCATTGAATGCTCCATTTCTAAACTTTTGGATTTCATACATGTTCTGCCTATTGAATAAATTATATATTGTTTTCACTGTTTTTGGTTTTCATTTACTTAGATATTTTATAGCGCTTTTACATTTGGCATCCATCGTCTCCGTTTAAATCAGTTCACAAACTAGAACAAGCTGTGGTCCGCATCCCCGAATCTCCAGCAGAATTGTTCCTGCTACAATACCATGAATCTTTTCAATCTAGTAAATGTAATAAATAAACCGACAAGGGTGATTGGACACAGTAGCACATTGCTAGACCCGATAATAATAAGCGATACAATTAAATATTCTATTGCCGATATACTTAAATTACCGTCTGAAATAAGTGATCACGATGCACCTTTAATATTTTTAGAATGTCCAAGATTTGCATCCAATTCATTCAAAAGAGAAATTTGGTTGTACGATGAAGCAGATATAAGCAGAACCAAATACAATGCAAGTTCCAACTATGTACTGGCTTCCGAAGCTGCACAAAACTCCTTACAAATATAGATTTATTTCGTCTTCAAGCCATTGTTCCACTACTTAACTATCTATTCTACTTACTAGTACACTCGGTACAATCAAAAACCTGGTAATAAATTGTTCAAATAAGGCTTTTGAAAATAGTGGAATTAATTACTTTTGGAGTGTCAATAATTCGTTGGAAGTACTTGATAAATTGCATGCCTATATTGGTGATTTCGAATCTGTTCAAAGTTTTGATTTTTCTACCCTATATACCACTTTGCCTCATAATCTTATAAAGAAAAATTCTGTTAAAAATTTAATAACACTTTTAGCCAGAAAATCGCCTTTTAATTGTAGCCAACAAAAGACACAAATCAATAATAAAATGAAACAAGATTTATTATACACAAGTCTACAAGAAATATTACATAAAAAGAAATGTCAACTTAACTGTCAAAATATATGTCCAATCTTTTATCTTTTCTTTATCCGGAAATCTTCTCGGAATCCACAGAATATTATATCCAATATGTCACAATCTAGTATGATGTAGTTTGTAAATAAAAGTGTCAATCCAACTGCTGAGAATGTTGATGTCTATCGATGTCTAAGTCTAAATTTAGGGTCTGCATTCTTATATATATACTCAAACGGAAACTTCTAGACAACGCTAGAAATATAAATTACGCATCTTTTGTTATGATCATTCTGGAAACGTTATGTAAGTGAAATAGAAAGTTCTAATCATTCCATGAGTATCAATGATTGTTCCAGTGAATTCTAAACTGCATAGTTGTAACACAATGTATATTATTTTGTACACAATGTATATAATAGGCCACACAAAACAAATTAGGCCAACTAAATAAATATGATAGTTACAATATCATAACACCTCCCCCCTTAAAAAAAGTTTGAGTGTAACAAAAACTTTTCATGAATAATATGTACAAAAATACATAGTATATACACAGTGTTTTAATAAGTTCTAGATAAAGCATCTGCTATTACATTATCTTTACCTTTAATATGTTTTACAATAATATCATATTCCTGTAACAATAAACTCCACCTAGTCAATCTCTGGTTCTTGTTTCTCATTTTATGTATGAAGGTGAGAGGATTATGATCAGTATAAACAAGAATAGGATGCACAGTGGGATTTAAATATACATCAAAATGTTGAAGTGCAGACAACAGTGCAAAACACTCTTTTTCAATAGTCGAATAATTTTTCTGATGTTTATCTAATTTCTTAGAAAAATATGATATAGGTTTCTCAACATTATCATCTGTCTCTTGATATAAAACAGCTCCAACTCCTACATCGCTTGCATCAACGGCAAGTTTGAATTGTTTTTCAAAGTCTGGAGTGATCAAAACTGGACTATTAATTAAAAGTGATTTGCTATTTTCAAAAGCGTTTTGACAATTTTCACTCCAGATGAATTTAGAATCTTTCCGTAAAAGATGAGTCAATGGTTGAACAACAGTAGCAAAATTTGAACAAAATTTTCTGTAAAAACCAATCATGCCTAAATATCTCATAAGTTGTTTTTTATTTGTAGGAGGAGGAAATTTAGTAATTGCGTCCACTTTAGCCGTAATAGGTTTCACTTGACCTTGGCCAACTGTATGCCCTAAATAATCAACAGTGGCCTGGCAAAATTCACTTTTACCAAGATTAACAGTCAAATTTGATTGTGACAATCTATCAAAAGTATCATATAAATGTGTTAAATGTTCTTCCCAGCTATCACTACATACAATAAGATCATCAATATAAGCATAACAACAGTCTAAATCTTTTATAACATTATTGATCATTCTTTGAAATGTTGTAGCTGGAGCACTTTTCATGCCAAACGGCATTACAGTATATTGAAATAAGCCGTCTGGTGTGACAAAAGCTGATATTTCTCGAGCTCTCTGTGTCAATGGGACTTGCCAGTAACCTTTCAATAAATCAAATTTGCTCACAAATTTTGCTTTTCCAATGTTATCAATGCAGTCGTCTATCCTTGGAATCGGCTAGGAATCAGATTTTGAAACAGAATTTACTTTTCTGAAATCAGTTACGAAACGAAAGGTTTTATCTGGTTTGGGCACAAGCAGACAAGGAGAGCTCCATTCACTGTTACTCGGCTCAATAATATCATTGCCAAGCATATATTTAATTTCTTGTCTCATAAATTCAAGTTTGAGTGGATTGAGCCGGTAAGGATGTTGCTGAATTGGAGAAGCATCACCAACATCGACATCATGACAAACAGCAGTGGTTTTGTTTGGCACATCTGGAAACAGATTTTAAAAAGAAAATACCAAAGCTTTTAACTTTTCTCTACGATCAAAAGACAGATGTGCGAGTTTTGAATATAAATTTGACAAAATTTCTGAATTTTTCAATCTAACTGTCTCTTCCATAGTTTTAGAACTAAAAGGTGATTCAATTATATCTGGTTTGTCATGATTGTTCTCCAATTTAACCATGGCTAAAGTGGCAACTGGTTTACTCTCACCTTCATTAGTACGCTCAAAATATGGTTTTAACATATTAATGTGACACACTCTATTTTGTTTACGCCGACCTGGTGTTTTTACAATATAATTCAAATCATTAATTTTACTCTCTATGGTATAAGGACCACAATATTAAGCTTGTAATGGATGTCCAGGGACTGGCAAAAATACAAGTACCTTATCACCAGGCTCAAAAAATCTGTCCCTGGCATCTTTATCATACCATATTTTCATCTTATTCTGAACAGTTTTAAATTGTTCTGAGCAATTTGACAAGCAGTATACAATTTTTCTTTAAATCTAGATACATAGTCTAGAAGATTCAAGTCAGTGTGTTCAGTAAGCCACTTTTCCTTTATCAATTTTAAAGGTCCCCTTACAGTATGACCAAATACCAACTCAAAGGGACTAAAACCAAGGGATTCTTGAACAGCCTCTCGGACCGCAAAAAGTAAAAAGTGAACACCATCATCCCAATCCCTGTCAAACTGAAGACAAAAAGTTCTGATCATGTTCTTCAATGTTTGATGAAAACGTTCTAAGGCACCTTGAGATTCTGGATGATAAGCACTTGACCTATACTGAGCAATCCCTAACTGGTACACAACTTGCTGAAATAAACCTGACATGAAATTTGAACCCTGGTCGGACTGTATAGACTTTGGAAGTCCTACTAGCGTGAAAAATTTGATCAGAGCTTTGACAATAGTAGGTGTCTTGATATTCCTTAACGGAATAGCCTCAGGAAAGCGAGTGGAGGTACACATGATTGTCAATAAATACGCATTTCCAGTCTTGGTCTTCGGTAAAGGTCCAACGCAATCAATGAGTACTCGGCTAAAAGGTTCTTCAAAGGCTGGAATAGGCAGAAGTGGTGCTGGTGGTATTTTCTGGTTAGGCTTACCAACAACCTGGCATATATGGCATGATTTGCAGTATTCTGCGACATCATTTCTAAGTCTTGGCCAGTAGAAATGCTGCAAGATCTTAAGGCAAGTCTTCCTTATACCTAAGTGTCCAGCCAAGGGGTGAGCAAGACCAATAATGTCTTGCCTATAAACTTTAGGCACCACCACTTGGTATACCACTCTCCATTCCTCCTCTGGGGTAGCATCAGGGGGCCTCCACTTTCTCATTAAAATGCCTTCTTGATGGTAATAGCATTCGGCCACTTTGTTTGCTTCTTCCTGTGGTTGAGCCTCTTGCAGAGCTGAAGAACCTGAGTGTCTTTATTTTGTTCTTCGACAAATTTCCTTCGGTCTAATGAATGGCTGTTTACGTCTGGCCATGGCATAATTACATTCTTGCTAATGCTAGGTGGTCTTATTACGGCCTTCTCTGAGCTACCGGGACCTTCAATGTTGGCTAGAAAGGTGTCAGAAAGGTCCATGTAATCAAACTGGTCTTCTTGCAAATCCTCATTTTGTTGTTTTCTAGCCATCGCCCTAGTAACGACACAAGCTGGATACAGTTCAGCATCATCTTCAGGTGATTTAACATCCACATCCGGTTCACTGGTAACAATTGGTTCAGCAACCACTTTGTTCCTAGCTAGATCATTTCCTAGCAATAATGAAACACCCTCAACAGGGAGATTATGACGAACACCCACAACAACTGGTCCAGTTATCAAATCTGACTTCAGATAAATACGATGGAGGGGAACATCTATACAACCTAACTCCACACCTTGTAACAAAACGGAGGCACCAACAGAAGTCTCCTCGGACAAAGGCAACACACCTTCTAACAATAAAGACTGAGAAGCTCCAGTGTCCCGTAAAATCTTAATAGGCTGAGGAGTAGTATTATTGACAATAGAAACAAACCCATCAGACATAAAAGGTTTATAATCCTCCATGTAATCACAAAAACTGGACTTAAAAGCCTGACTCGCAGGACATTCCAACGTATTGGTAACACGGGGTGTCGTACAAGCACTGGTCTTGGGCTTATTATCTCTTTCATTCTTCTTCTGGAGTCTAAAACAATCAGCCATCAGGTGACCATTCTTCTTACAATAAGCACAAGTCAGTGACTTTTTTCAAAAGTATCAAATTTTGGACTAGACATATTATAACTAGACTGACTCTTATTCTGTGCAACAGGCTTACCATCAGTACGCTCAGTGCTTTGATTCTTGTAATTTCCACTCGAAGTATTAAAATTTTGACCTTTGAAACTTCTTTTATGTGAAAGGGTATAATTATCGGAAATAACAGCTGCATCTTGTAATGTCTCAACAGTTTTGTCATCTAAATGTGTTTTTAAGTCTAAATGAACACACTGCTTGAACTCTTCTAATAACATCAATTGTCTTAAGTTATCAAAATTTTATCTATTTTCTTTGACGTAAGCCATTTATCAAATAGATCTTCTTTTTCCCTAGCAAATTCAACATAGGTTTGTGAATCAAACTTTTTATAAGACCTAAATTTCTGTCTATATGCTTCTGGCACTAGCTCATAAGCTTTCAAAACCTCTTTTTTAACCTTGTCATAATCAGAACTATTTTCTGATGAAAGTGCTGAGTAAATTTCAGCGGCCTTGTCCTCAAAAACACTTTGCAGCATTGTAGTCCAAAAAGGCTTCGGCCATTTCAAATTTTGAGCAATTTTCTCAAACTGTGGAAAAAATTTATCAACTGTTTTTTCACAAAATTTGGGAACCAAACGTATGTTTTTTGCTGCATCAAAATTAAAATGTTCTGATTTTGATTGGAATTTAGTGTTGCTTTCTTCTTTTGCCATTTCAATTTTCATTTTCTCAATCTCTACCCTTTCCCTCATTTCAAGTTCTGCCTGTTTTAATTTCAATTCATCTTGTTTTTCTTTTTTCTCCATTTCTAACCTTTCTTCTTTTTCTTTTTTCTCCATCTCTAACCTTTCTTCTTTTCTTTTTCTCCATCTCTAACGTTTCTTTTTTCTCCATCTCTAACCTTTCTTCTTTTTCTTTTTTCTCCATCTCTAACCTTTCCTTCATTTCAAGTTCTTTTAATTTAAGTTCATGTTCTAATTCAAGTGTTTTTAATTTGATAGCGTCAACATTTTCGACCTTAAGTTCAAGAGCCTCTTCACCTAAAATTTCTGCGTCAACTAATTTGTCAATTACCAAATTTTTTATAATTTGTTTTCTCATAGATACTCTAAAGTCTAATTTCAGATGTTTAGCAAGCAACACTAATTCCTCTTTCTTTAAATTATCAAACCCTTCCAGGTCTGGCGTTTTCAAAAATTTACCGGCATCAAATGCCATATTGTAGAATTTTGTTGGCTAGTTCTAATAAAAATACTGAAAATTTTTTAATAAGATATTAACGTTATCCCGGACACGAGCCCCCAATTTCTGTTACGCCAGAAAATCGCCTTTTAATTGTAGCCAACAAAAGACACAAATCAATAATAAAATGAAACAAGATTTATTATACACAAGTCTACAAGAAATATTACATAAAAAGAAATGTCAACTTAACTGTCAAAATATATGTCCAATCTTTTATCTTTTCTTTATCCGGAAATCTTCTCGGAATCCACAGAATATTATATCCAATATGTCACAATCTAGTATGATGTAGTTTGTAAATAAAAGTGTCAATCCAACTGCTGAGAATGTTGATGTCTATCGATGTCTAAGTCTATCTATGTCTAAGTCTAACTTTAGGGTCTGCATTCTTATATATATACTCAAACGGAAACTTCTAGACAACGCTAGAAATATAAATTACGCATCTTTTGTTATGATCATTCTGGAAACGTTATGTAAGTGAAATAGAAAGTTCTAATCATTCCATGAGTATCAATGATTGTTCCAGTGAATTCTAAACTGCATAGTTGTAACACAATGTATATTATTTTGTACACAATGTATATAATAGGCCACACAAAACAAATTAGGCCAACTAAATAAATATGATAGTTACAATATCATAACAATATCTATATCTTAAACGTTCAGGTATTTCACATCCAATATTTTATGGTAATATTCTTTACAAAGCACAAAAATGTCGGCATTCACCTCAAAAGTATGGAAGCGCATATGGTACACCCCTTGTAAAGTTATTTTGTTGCAAATAAGTCGGAATTATTAGTTATGTTGTGTGTTATAAGCTGGAATCAAATCATCATGAGGAGTCAACTTGTCGGAATGATAAAGACAAAATTGCATTACAATGTCGACTTGCTAGAATAAATATAATGACAAAGTAATAAGAAGTCGACATGTTGAATTCAACTTGTTAACTGATTAAGTCGATAACTTGCTTATTTGATGATGAGGTAAAACCACGTGACCATTTTGGAAAAACATAGGTCTATTTTTAAATCGATGTCCATATCAGTCGTTTTTTTAATGTGCTTCGGGTGTTTGAAGCTATCCATTGAGTTCAAGTTCAAATTAAAGTTCGAGTTGATGTTCAGAGCTATTTGGTATGAAAAGGGGATACGGCAGTCTCATAACAGAAAAAAAGTTCTGAAAAAATAACAATATTTCGGTCATAAGGGGGATATACCCACACCACTTAGTCCGGCCGTTTATTTTCCTTAGTTTTCAAACGGAAGCACTATCATAATGATAATAAATTCGTGGATCTAGAAGATTAACACCTATACAAGTTTCATAACAATTCATGGAGGTTTGTTTACTTGTCAGGATAAAACAGTTTTATTTACTGCATAAAAACCTGTCCTGTTCCTAGCTACATGTAGTATCTATGTAGAATCGCAGTGAATTATATACAAAGGAAGCGAACGGGAAGGGATCCTCTAACAAATAAAAATAAGAAAATGAACAAAACCTTTAACGCACTGATAGACAATCATAGTAAGCTATGAAGAATCCGAAATGAAATATAAAACAACTTAAACGAGAAACCTAACGATCAAAATGACGAAGACGCCAACGTCACTAATAAATAAAGTAAGGAGATGTGGTGGTGGTGATTGCCAATGAGACAACTAGCCGCCAGAGTTTAAATAAAGAGGATGTCAGCACTCGGTATTACTGCCCAATATAAATTCATCAAAATCCGGCGTAGATCTCGATGCTCCGGTAGATTAAGCTGATCCTGCACAACGTGAGTCACCTCTCGTGTTATTCGTGAAATGACAAACCCAGTTATTTGGTCTAATGTGGTAGGTCATCCTCGAGGAAAAGAGGACGGAATTCTGGTTACAAAAATTGAAACATATATTATCCGTCGTTTCCCTGTAACTTGAGTGATAGTTGATTAAAAGTGTTTCATTTGTTGACAATGAAGTTCAAGTCATTTGATTAATGTCACGGAAATGAGAAACAACAAACCTTTATTTCGTCGTCGGAAATGGCGTCGGCGTCTTCGTCATTTAGATCGTTACGTTTCTCGTTTTTTTTTTTACATTTGTCATTTCGGGATCTTTCATAGCATACCATGCGGTGGGGTTTTGCTCGTTGTTGAAGACCATACAGTGACATAGAGTTGTTAACTTCTCCGTGATTTGCCACGGTATGTGATACCGTGGTGGAGAGATGTCATATTTGCTAAAATACAACATCTTCTTTTTTTTTTTTTTTTTTTTTTGCAGTTAATAAAACTTTTTGTCCTGATAAATGTGTAACTCTCCATGAATTGTTATAAAACTTGTATAGAAGTTAATCTTTAGATCCAGATAAAGAATCTACAGAAAAAACTATTTTTCAAATCTTGTATGTTACAGAGGTATAAACTTTTACAGTCAACATTACAATTTTACACAGACATCAGCAATCGAAGGCGAGACAGAGGGTTCCTTACCGAATTTATTATAATACTGATTCCATTGGAGAAATGTATTTTCCGCATTTCAGAGTATAGCGGGAAAATGTTGTCTAAAAGGAACGTTTTTAAGAACGGTATGTTTTGGCGTTTTTTTTTATACGACCGCAAAATTAAAAATCTTTTGGTCGTATATTGGTATCACGTTGTCCGAAGACAGATGGTTTCCGTATTATAATTTTAGTATAAGTAAATAGAAATCAATAAAATTTTAACACAATGTTTATAGCAACTAAAGAAAGGTTGGGATTGAATTTGGGGGTTATTCTCTCAACTGTTTTGGAATTAGGGCCCAAATAAGCATTTTGGTAGTTTCCAGACATTAACTTGTGTTAAAGTGTATGAATCTCTCTGAAATTATACCACAAGTTTTCATACAACAAAGGGATGGTTAGGATTGACTATGGGGGTTATGGCTCAAACCATTTAGGAATAGGAGACAAAAAGGGGAAAACAAGGTTTTTTCTGGTTAAAGGACAATTAAGACAATTTAAAAGCAGTCTGAGGGAGGTAATCCAATCCCAATTTAAAACAACAATATTTGCTTACCTCCCTTACACTGCTTGTAAATTATGTATTAAGAAATGATGACTGTCTTGAGGTGATTAGCTGTCAATTTGTTTTTAAAAGTTAAGTACGATTAATTAATATCAATTTTAGCCATAACTATGTATGTCATTTTATATTTTAAGACTTGTATGATGTATTTAAAAGGGTAATTATGGTTGCAAACTTTATTAAAATTATGACTATATCTTAAGGGAATGATTTTTTCTTGGAATAAGGGAAAGGGGGAGGTGAAAGAAATGGGAAAAGGGGGGAATAAGAATTTGTGGGGGGGGGACTATTTTTTCTCATTTCAGATTTCAGAAATTAAAAAGAAAATTTCTTCAAATATTTTTTTTGGAAGATTAATATTCAACAGGATAGTGTATTGCACAAAAGCAAAAAAAAACGGGGTCAATTTTATTCAGGGGGGAGGGGGTCAATTTGCAACAGCATAGTGTATTGCACAAACGCAAAAAATTGAATATATATTCAAATCATATAACCAATTTTTAAGTTCTTTGACTACAGTTATTCTGTGGCAGAAACCTATTATGTGTCAAATATTTAATTACAATCCAAATTCAAACCTGTATCAAGCGTGAATATTGTTTGGACATCTCCGGTCGTATCCAGCTGAGCTCAGCGAAGCAATTTATATTAAGTGTAATTCTGAACATGGTTACGTGGACCAATCATTTGGATTGTGTCAATAAGTATTCTTATGTTAATGAGGTGAAAGCGGGTTTTAACTTTCTTTTTGTTTGAAAATCATTCTAGCCGCAGACGTTCAACACTAAACTTCAATATTTTATAATATTTGATATTTATATATTATTTTGTTTTTGATGAAGTTCGGCATCAATCTCCTGAGGCGTGCCTTACACTTGCTCCGTTAGTAATCTTTATTGCAAAATTACACTCATAAGGGTCAAGCAATACAATCAAACAATTATATACAATACAATGCAATACAATACAATGTAATACAATACAATATATAGAATAATAGAACATATTTTAAGAGTTCAATTATAAATTTATGTAAAATACACCATCATAAGCTTGTCTGACATGGGTCTGACCCCCTCAGTTCTAAAGACTGCTTAATGAAGACTCCAATATGACAAATAAGTTCAGGAACGGGGTTTAAAATGTGTTTTAGTTTATTAAATGCATCAAGATGTTGAAATAATGGTACATATAAAAGAAGATGTGGTATGAATGCCAATGAGACAACTCTCCACAAGAGACCAAATGACACAGAAATTAACAACTATAGGTCACCGTACGACCTTCAACAATGAGCAAAGCCTATACTGCACAGTCAGCTATAAAAGGCCCTGAAATGACAATGTAAAACTATTCAAACGAGAAAACTAACGGCCTAATTTATGTACATAGTCTTTTAGATAAGCAAAAATTAGAACGCAATGATATGTTTATGTCACAATACAAAAATAATTAAATTCGTCATCTAGGACTCCACATTTTTACATAATCTTTTGCTCTTGGAATGTTTCTGTACCTTCCCAATTCAATGCCTAGGGAATGATCACTAAGTCTAAATTTTGAGGTTAACTGCCTATGTATAAAATTATTGTAATTTAAACATTCCCCAAACTGACAATTATTTTTTTTAATTTTCCATAAAGACAAAGTTTAGATGGGGATCCATTTTTGGAGGTTTATTTAAAGTAGTTTTTTCATATTCCTCTGAAACATACTTTTTAATGTGATATTTTAACACGTTTTTTTGGTTGTTTAAAAGGTATATTAATATTAGAGTAATTTTCTGAGTTTATTTTCATATCTTTAAAAATTTTATCTGCAAATGAGTACCAAGAATAAATTCCTGCGGAATGTAAATTTATGTATGTTTGCAGAGATTCTTTAACCAGGGGATTAATATCAAAAATACATGAGTGTTTGAGTTTTTATATAAGAGTCCAAAGTAAATCTACCTAATTCTGATCTAGCACCTATGTTAGTGGGGGTCTTTTTCAGTCCTAATACTGCTTTACAAACTTTAGAATGAACCTGCTCAAAGGGATATTTTTCTGCTAATGCAAGAGTATCACAAAAAGTATTATTTACTGCAGTTCTATTAGATGCCATAAAAGCTGAGTGAAAATTATCCATAAACCAAATTTCAGAGTTGTATGTCAAAATAGGTCTTATAAGAGTATCAAATAATTTACATGACAAATTAGTGGGAAAAAAATTAAAATAGTCTGCACGGCTAAATGCATTGCTTTGTGTTTGTTATTATCATAGTGTATGTAAGATCTAAGGAAAATAAACAGCCACTAAGTGATGTGGGTATATCCCCCTTATGTCCGAAATATTGTTATTTTCTTTAGTACTTTTTTTCTATTATTTGACTGCCGTTCCCCCTTTTAATAACGAATAACTCTGAACATCAACTCGAACTTTAATTTGAACTTGAACTCAATAGATGGTTTCAAACATCCGAAGCACATTAAAAAAAAACGACTGATACATGTATGGACATCGATTTAAAAATAGACCTATGTTTTTCCAAAATGGTCACGTGGTTTTACCTTATCATCAAATGAGCAAGTTGTCGACATAATCAGTTAAAAAGTTGAATTCAACATGTCGACTTCTCATTACTTTGTCATTACATTTATTCTAGCAAGTCGGCATTTTAGTGCAATTTTTTCTTCATCATTCCGACAAGTTGACTCCACATGATGATTTGATTCCAGCTTATTACACACAACACAACTAATAATTCCGACTTATTTGCAACAAAATAACTTTACAAGGGGTGTACCATATGCGCTTCCATACAAAAGCTAACCAAAACTTTAAACAGACTTATGCGGAAAGGATATAGTTACGATACTGTGGTCAGGTCATTAAGGATTGCATATTTTGGTGCTAATATTGATTCACTCATAGGGTCTTTGCATCGGAAATAAACACTATTATTATAAAACCAGTTGTTGGCATGATACGGTTTATGTTCTTCTCATATATTTTATGATTGTATGATACTAAACCCCTAACGGGAGGGATTGTGCTTGATTTTCATATGATGAAGACATAATCTTTCAATCAGTTTAATTGTGGTCTGGAGCTGGCATGTCAGTAACTGCTAGTAGTCCTTTGTTAATGTATGTATCATTGTCATTTTGCTTAGTTTCTTTTGTTACCTATTCTGACATCGGACTCGGACTTCTTTTAAACTGAGTTTTACTGTGCGTATTGCTATGTGTTTCTACATTGGCTAGAGGTATAGGGGGAGAGTTGAGATCTCACAAGACATGTTTAACCCCGCCGCATTTTTGCGCCTGTCCCAAGTTAGGAGCCTCTGGCCTTTGTTAGTCTTGTATGTTTTTTAATTTTAGTTCATTTATATGTTTTGGAGTTTTGTGTGACGTCCATTTTCACTGAACTAGTACACAATTTTATTTAGGGCCAGCTGAGGACCACCTCCGGGTGCGGGATTTTCTCGCTGCGTTGGAGACCCATTGGTGGCCTTCGGCTGTTGTCTGCTCTTTGGTCGGGTTGTTGTCTCTTTGACATATTCCCAATTTCCATTCTCAATTTTATAAATAAATTTTATTTAGGACTTGATTCTGTCAGTTGGGATTAACTTCTTTTTCTAATGTTGAGAATGTTGACGAGATGTGCAATACATTTACTCAAATACTCCTTGACATCACAAGGCAGAGCATCCCAACTCGACATGTTAATATACAAAACAATGACAGACCATGGTTTGACAATGGGCTAAGGAAAGAAATCCGCACGGAAGAGACCGATTTCGTAAAGAAGCCTTAGAAAATTAAAAAAAAAAAGATTCAGATATTAATAGATACAAAAAGCAGAGGAATTAAAAAGTTAATAGTTTGAAAAAAGCAACAAAAGAAAAATTTGAAAGAAGCTTGGATAATATCATCTTAAAATATCATCCTTTAACTCCAAAACTTATTGAAAGATAATGAAACTGCTTATAAAATCCAATAAAGGTTCTGATGGTTTACCCTCACTTAATAATATGATTCACGATGAGGCATGGGAGATATAGTGTACGGAGACGACGAGAAATGTAATCTCTTGAAAAATATTTAGTCTGATTTCTTCCCTGGAGGAGGGAGATGTTCCCATCCCTGAAATTGAAACAAGAACCAATATTTTTTTGAATGATTTAGTAATTGAAAAAAATGAAATAGTTGATATAATTAAAATTTTAGGTCCTAATAAGGCATCTGGTGCAGATATCATAAGCCACAAAATGCTGAAAATGTGTCCTGTAAAAATAGCAATTCCTTTAAAAATATATTTAATAAATCCCTACAACAATGTAAATTTCCAACCATCTTAAAAGACTGTAAATGTAATTGTTTTTTTTAAAGGGATACTTCGTTACCATCTAACTATAGGCCAATATCGCTTACAAGCTGTGTAGGGAAAAGAATGTAGCGAGTTGTTTATAAACATGTCTTCAATCACCTACAAATAAATAAGTTTATATATGAATACCAGTCTGGTTTTCTTCCAAAATGTTCAACAGTTCACCAGCTTTTAGAAATTTACAACTGTATTTTAAATTCACTGGAAAATAAGGAAATTAGCTGTTTTGTTTTCTGTTACTTTTCTAAAGCTTTCGATAAAGTTTGGCATCAAGGATTGTTACATAAAATAAAGTCTGACGGTGTGGACGAGAATTTATTGAATTGGTTTAAAAGTTACATGAACAACAGACAATAGCGAGTTGTTATTAGACCATCTTCCTCAGAGCTTTGTAGTATATCAGCTGGTGTCCCACAGGGTTCTGTTTTAGGCCCTCTATTATTCATTATCTATATTAATGATATTGCTGAAAATTGTATCTCTTTATGTAGATTATTTGCACTTGACACATCTTTCAACCACTCTAGTCGTGACACAACACAAATAAAATCAGTGATCTGTCACGACCTGAGTGAGTTGAGCGGTTGGTCTAAGAAATGGCTGATGTCCTTTAACTCAGAAAAAAACAGAAATTATGTTGTTTTTTTACATTGAAACTCCGGAAATTAATTTCATTTTCAATGGTAAGAATATTCAAGTTACAGATTTTCATAACATTTAGTAGAGATGCTAAATAGAACAGCCATGTGGAAGGTATCATAAAAAATGTATCGAAACATTTGAATGTACTTAGAAAATTAGAGTACAGATTTCGTAGGAATAATTAAGAAAAGCTGTACTTGACTTTTATAGGACCGTTACTCGAATATGCCTGTGAAGTTTGGGATAATGTGGGTGTGGCTTATTGTAACAAATTAGAGCAGCTGCAGCTTGAGGCAGCCAGAATTGTAACAAGTCTTCCTATTTTTACTAGTAGTAGAATTATTATGACGAAATTAGTTGGGAAACTCTAGCTGAACGAAGAAAAAGGAGGAAGTTACAAATATGATCAAATATGTTATAATATTCAACATAATAATGCACCAGCCTATTTTTGCAATTTAATTCCACCAACAATCCAAAGTACAACTGTTAACCCCTTACGTAATGGGAATGATATAATATACCCTCTGTGTAGACTTTCATTGACCGAAGCATACTTTATACCTTCAACTATACGACTGTGGAATAACATTAATGTGGTTACACGCAACATTGACTCTTTAGGTAAATTTTAAACCGAAATTGCGAATTAAAAAATACCAAACTGATATTCAAAAGACCTAAGCATTATGAATTTGGAAATTATGGCAAGCCGTTTTACTATTTATTCTAACTTCAAGATATCTAATAAACTTTATAAGATATCTCATATAGTTTATAAGATATCTTATATAGTTTATTAGATATCTTATATAGTTTATAAGATATCTTATATAGTTTATAAGATATCTTATATAGTTTATAAGATATCTTATATAGTTTATAAGATACTCGACTGTTGCTTGAACTTTCTTTACTGTATTAGACGTATACACAATGTCATGATACATACCAATTATCCAGTCATCTAAGCGACAATTGTTTGTGCAAGATGAAAAAGTTTCCACTCATTCAATCGTGAAATGAAGATCGTTTTGTGAATGCTCTTTGTTATCTAAAATGCATCCATTAGAGCTATTTTCCTAATGCTTGTAGTTTAAAGGTTTAGTTGGCTTGCTCGCCTTTTTGTATAAATGTTTGCTCAATCTTAATTACAATGCTTAAGCAAACATTTATACAAACAAAGCAAGAAAGCCAACCACACCTTTAAACTACATGCATTAGGAAAATAACTCTAATAACGCTTAATTTATTAGTATGCGATGTAGATTTAGACCGAAACAGAAACTTTGCTTTTTCGGTGACGTGGATTGGCCTAACTGTCCAAGATATATGTATTCAATGATTGCGTGTCATTGGAAAGGATAATTTTTATCCTACATATAGATCTGGATCTGGACAAATTATTAGAGAAAACAGAATTGACTATATTAGCAATAAATGCCATTTTTGAGGAATTTATTGATATATTACCTCAGATTTTCACTCACTAAATAGATATAAGAAGATGTGGTATGAGTGTATGTATATATTATCAATCCTTCTGACTTCATAAATTTTGTTAGAGATTCGGCTGAATTAAGACTTCATATAATGAAAATCAATTAATTTCCTTCTGTGAAAATGCATCGCATGTACAATAGAAATGAATCGCCCTACAGTAAAAATGAAAGTCCAGTATCATTATTCGACAGTAAACATGAATCGCATAACGAAAACAGCATAGTGGAATTTGATTCAATATAAACAAGCTGAATAACAAAACCTGTTTCAAGTAATACAACATTGATAATTATGTTAAAAAGTACATTTTTCTGCAAATGAAACTTAACTGCTACTTTTAAATCTCTTGCACGCTCTGTTCGTGAACTATTCTTAATATCTATCTATTTGTGTATCAATTTTGTACATGGATGGCTGTAGGCGCGATGAAAGTCCGTCCGCATCTCATACCTATATCATGAATTTATAAAAACAGTACAAATTATATATTATTTCTTATTTTATTCAAAAATCATGAATTTGTCGTCTGTTTATTTATCAATCTACATCAGAAATTCATCACGGATACAGTGAAAATGACATTTCAGGATTCGCACATTACATACACTGATTATGCTAATATAAGAATCAAACTATCTAATAACCTTAACTGGTTACCAAAGAACTCTCCACTAATTTGAACATCTTAACCTCCGGTGAAGCGTCATTAACTAATGATGAAAATGAAAAATATCAAAACAATGTATATGAAGTTATTAAAGAGTCAATGTATAATATAGCATCTTCTTTAAATATCCAATATATATAATGTATTGTATTGTTTGCAATGCTTTGTAAATATTCTGTTGTTATAAATTGTTCATACAAGACTTTATAAGTTTGATTAACTTGTGTCTCACCCCTTTTGCATATTTAAGCAAATAAAATATGTTTAAACTAATCTTTAATAAATGTTAAGTTTATGTGATACTTGTTAAACTTTTATCTTAATCAATCATGACATTTCAGCGTGTGCACTCTTGTATCTAGTTAAATAAACATTGTATTCATAAAAACCATCAGCTAATTCATATCGTAGAAGAATATATGGATTGACAATCTGATTAAAATTCAGATCTATATTAACTCGCGTGCTCGTATATAAGTTATGAGGATAACGAAATCAGAGATCTATATTTTTAAAATTAGATATTGATTTGTTGGTGGCGGTTTAAGGTTCAACGGCAAGTATTACACTGATATGGAGGTCGATTCTATACATCAAATCGAATCATCACTGTTATTGGTTTAAAAATACCATCGTAGGATTATTACAAAGATATACAAAATTTAATATATATATATTATTTGACACACTGCTTTGCATGAACCAATGTGATGGATGATGTTTTAATATGCTGCTTACAAGTTAACTGTCTGCTTTAACCCGGATATGTTTTTTTTTTCTGACACCAAACCGACTAGTCAGTGGTCTTACTCCTAAATGTTTCTTGCTTGGCGGTGAAGCAGCAGACTTCAATTTTATAGTCTTGAGTAGACTAAAAGGGGCAAACTTCTGAAAGTGACAAGCAAAAAGGAAAAACCTTCTATAGTCTAATAGTCTAGTAGTTAGTGTCCTCTATCGTTTTCCTTTTTTTTATTTGCAATATTTTTATACCAAAAAGAGAGGGGCAAAAATCATAGCTTTGCCCTCCCCCTCTCACTTTTGAAAGAAATTTTGTCCAGGCCATAAATTTCTAGATTATTTCATTGTATATATTCGATTAACATTTCTTTCAATTTGCCTTAATTTCAAAAGAATTACCATCTGCTTTGTATCATTAGATTTGCATATACAAAAGCCGTTGAATGTTTACTGCTTGATACTTAAGTCTGGACGAAAATGATTTAATTATTAGTTGTGATTGGCTTTTAGCTAGCTTTCACAGTAATTTCTAATAATTTTAATCGGTGCTTCGTGTTAGCTGTTTTTTGTGGGTTTTTTCAGTGTTTCTTGTCAATCTGATGAGTCATTTTCCACTGGTTTTACAGTGAGGTTGCGGCGCTGAAATATATAGACGTCATTTCGTCTCTGGTGGATAGTTTTCTCATTTGTAATCATATAAAACATATTTTTATATCAACCCGGCCACATTCTTCGTATGCCCTTACTAGTCAGGAAGCCTGTAATTCAATGGTTGTCGTTGGTTGCTGTTTGTTATACTTTATTTTTCGTTTATTGCTTTTCATAGATTAGGCCGTTGTTCTTTTTTTCCGTTTATATGGTTTCTTATTTTGTCATTTTGTACGGTATGGATTTTGCTCATTGTTGAAGGATATACTTGGACCTATTGTTGCTTACGTCCATGTGATTTATACTTTAATGGATAGTTGTCTCATTTGGAAATCATATTCCATTTCTTTATTTTATCAATATGGTGTATATGGCATTGTTGTTAAATTTTAGCTCACCCATCTAAAATATCTATTAAATAGAAGAGAATGGCGTTTGCGCATGTGTTCATCTTAATCCTTTAATAAGTGTCCGTCCTGAGCACTGAAGTCAGCATCACACATACCGTTAACCACAGGCAAACCAGTCCATGCTTGTAAAAATACTTTAGGGCCTACACAAATCAAGCCTACAGGCCAATAGAACCATAGTTAATTTTTTGGTAAATTTGAGCTTCTGACCGTGGATTCAAACATTACTTATCTCTTTGCTTTTGGGAGAGATAAAAAATTACGTATCCAATTAACAACACTTAACAAAACATTTCCCTTTTAACAATGACAAATACTCGTTTTAGTCACATGGACATGGGGTCAGTGTCTATATGATACTATTTGTAAGAAGGGGCTGGAATCCAATTGCAGAACTAATTAACAAAGTTATCTTGACATTTTGTTTTACCTGTTTAGACAATAGAAAGGGTTTTCTGCTTCAAACGTCTTACTATTTAAATCATTGATCTAAATGTTAGAGTGTCGGATTATTGTTAAATTGTTGATTTTTTTCTACTTTTTCATAAAAAGAGTTTCTGTTCTATTGTACTCGCGTCATCGGTTTTGTAACTGTATAGCATATTAGTGTGCCATTATTAAATTAAATTTAGAAAAGCAGTGTTCTTTTATTCTTTTTATTTTCAGCGTTTAACCTTTCACAAGTTTCATCACCAATTTAAAAAAGAGAGGCGAAAGATACCAAAGGGACATTCAAACTCATAAGTCGAAAAGAAACTGACAACGCCATGGCAAAAAAAGAAAAAGACCAAAAGACAAACAGCAGTATACACTAAACACAACATAGAAAACTAAAGACTGAGCAACACAAACCCTACTTAAAACCGGGGGTGTTCCGGAAGGGTAAGCAGATCCTTCTCCACACGTGGCACCCGTCGTGTTGCTCATGGAAGTACAAACCCAGTGATAAGTCTAATTCGGTAGGTCACATTCAGGAAAAGAGGATGGGATTGTGGTTACGACCATTGGAACATATCTGTCATCTGGGCAACAAATATTCCATTACGGTCAACCAATTCATGATGGCGTCCGTAAAATTTACGAAGGGAGGATTTCATCTTCATCACTTAGAACTCTTGATTTAATAGCTTCCTTGTGAGCAGCAAGTCTCTATCAAGGAAATCATGATAGGAAATACAAGCCCTGGAATATCGTATCAACTGGGAGATATATACACTATATGCAGGCGCTGCTGGAATGTTGCTACATAAAAATGGAAAGTTCACAAATGGGAAGCTGAAATCATCTCTTTTTGTCGTAAAGTTTTGTTTTCAACCGATCCTTATTATTCAATTTCTGATGTAAGTCAATATATGAGGCAGACTTAACTGTATCCTTTATCTCAAGTTCGATGGGATAGATGTGTTCAACATAGTCACCAAACTTGGAATTATTTAGTGATAGAACATCATCTATCAAACGGAAAGTGAAGTTATAGGATAATGCTAACTTCTTTTCTTTCTTCCTAAGAAGCTCCTGTATGAAGTCAGCCACATATGAATAAATGAACAAGTCTGTAAAAAGAGGAGCACAGTTGGTTCCCACGGAAATGCTGATTATTTGTTGAAAAACACGTCCTCCAAACATAACAAATATGTTGTCAATCAAGAAATGAAGCATCTTGATAATGTCAGTTTCAGAGAATTTTTTGTTTGAATCAGAGTGATTTTTTACAAATTCCGATTTATTCCTCCCAAAGACAAGATACTTGTATCGATGTTGGCCATATTTTTTTTTATGAAACAAAACCTAACAAACTCTTTCAATTTGTCTTTTAGCTTGGAATGGGGAATACTTGTGTAAAGTGTAGAAAAGTCAAATGTTTTAATACTATAGCAAGATGAAAGTCTTAGATTGTATGTACTCTAAAAGATCTTTTAGTATCCACATCTGATTCACGGCACCTCTAGAATAGGTAGTTTCACAATAACTTTGAAACCCGGCTTCCATTGCTGATAAAATTGATGTTAATAATTCAGAAAGAGGTTTCATGGAGCACTTGAAAGAACCAGCAATATAAGGTTGTCTGTAAGGACACTTATATAATTAAGGTATCATATACAGTGAAGGAATTTCCAGTTCTTTATCTTTGTTTGAAATTCCAAAGGAACATAGAACATATCTATGATAATACAGGAGTTCCTCCCTGGTAAATGTCGTGGAGGTATATGTTGAGTTTTCAAGTGAATTGTCAATATCTAATTCATTTATCAAGCAGTTTATGTAATGTGATTTACACAAAAAAAAATGATGTTGTTTCAGGTTTTATCAGCAGGGAAACATAAATTATACATAGACCTTACCATCTTAACATATTTAATGGGTTCAAAGTTGAATTAAAATCATTCATTTGTAAATGGCTTCTACCTGGTACATGTATATATATAAATAATAAATAATCTTTATCTAAAAAGGATATCCTCATTTTCAAATTAATCCTCCTGAGGTTCCTCAAATGATAATTACAAATTAAATAAAACAATACACCAAATATCAAATCAATATCTTCAAGCATGAAGAAAAGAAGTGTGGAAAACTGATTTGCTGGACTGATGGATGGACAGACTGATGGAGTGCAAACCTAAAGTCCACTTCGACTTCGTCGGTAGGGGACTAATAACTTGTCAACAGATTTTAACTTGAGCAACTTGACAGGTCCAAATAGGTGAGCTGGATCAACTTACCCCTAAGGAGCACCTGAAATCCCCTCAATTTATGGTAGGGTTCATGTTTTTCTACAAGTAATGCCAAATTCTTTCGGTGGCTTTTTTGTCATAAAAGCTAAAACTTCATTAAAAATATATTTAATAGCAATTCTGAGTACAATTTTAGTACCAGACTTTTGTAAGTCGGTAAGGTAATGCAAATATTACAATATCAAAAGAAATACATGATACACTGAAATATAGATTTTTCATCTTTGCTTATATCGAAATAAAGTTTTTTTGAGTCCTCTGAATCTTCCCAAGTATGAATGTCTAAATAATCACCCTGTACTGATTCTCCATAGTAGTGCAACTGAATGTTTGAAACACCATTTTTTATATTTTCCTCAAAATTTTTTAATATTCCTTCTTTGCTACAAAGATGTGCACTGTCAACTGCATATCGTGCATAACTTGTCCAATTTGCATGCTCATAGCCATCTGTATATGTCCAAGTGACCTGAAATCTTTGATGACCTGTTTTTAATGGTCTTTTAAATTTGTCTATTATCAGTGATGATTTTTCTTTGGAAGATTCAGCATATTTTTCCTTCCACCAACTTGGTAATGGAGTTGGTTTTCTTGTTTCTGGGTCAATATACACAACTTGATTTATGTTTGACATTAATTCTGTGCTGTTTTCATCCAAGCTTACAGTTGTAAGAGCATTTAATGAAGTGTTTCCTATATAACCACCTTGTACTTTTATAAGCAAAGGATTATTCAGAATGGACATGTCGTATAATGCTTTTGAAAAAGTCAGTTGACTAGTTACAAGGAAAGTCATGTGATCTTTTGTTAAGTCTTTGAAGTCTCGAAAAGTGCTTCCAACATCATCTATTGCAACATGATGCATGTACACACGAGATGAAGAACATAAACTCATCATTTCCCATAACTTCGGTTTACCTATAAAACAAAGTGCTAAAATGTACATTTGGTACATCGATCAAATCTATGCCATATATACAATCTCAATCATCTGACTATTAATTTAAGTATGTGGTTAATGCTGTACACTGGAAAAAAGATAGAAAGTTTGTGTCGATTCTAAAAAGATTTTGTAAAATGGCACTTTCATTATCACCTGTAAAGCAAAGATGCTAGAAAAAAATCACAGTTTTAAGGTACTGTAATTCAGAAATTAATGCATACATTTATTATTGCTGATTACTGGTAAAAATGTTAGAACTAATTTCAATTGCAAATATTTTGTGAAGGAAAATCACTACTAAAATTATGCATGCAAATTTATATTATTGTGAAACTGATACTGTTGCATTTTTTGCAATAATAAAAACTTTGTCCGCAAAAATCATCAAAATTGAAGTAGACCTGTATTTTATTGTCCATGACACTGTATTTAAATTTCAAAAGATTTGGTCAAAAGGTAATTTATTTATCATCACAAAATTTTAAAAAGATAACATTTTAATGTATTCAACTTAGGGGCATAACTCTTGAAGGGTAAATGACAAAACCATCAAATTCGAACTTGACCTGTATTTATAGTCCATAATATTGTGTTTATAAAGTTTCAAAAGATTTGGCCAAGCAGTATAAACATTATCAGCTGGAAGCCAATGGATAAACTAAATTAAAATTTATAAATTTTAAGAAACTAAGGTTTCGACTTCCTCAGACAAAGTTGACCTTAGATGGATTGGCTATTATCTTTCTGTCCTTTTTGGTTCTTAAAAATCATTGGCTTTGAGCATTCATGATGAAAGTAAATCCAGAAAAGTGCTTCAGACTCATTTTGTTTTCATTTTTTATTTGCATATTTTTACATATTTACCTGTTTTGTCATAATCTCTAAATTCAAGACCAGGGTGTCTCATAGTGGCTTCAACTTTCTTGTTATCAGCTGATAAAAGCTGCCAATCTGTACGCTCCATGAACTCTTTTGGTATTCTTCTGCCATAAAATAACATGAAAGTAAGTTGCAGTAAAAAAACATTATGTTAAGCTTTAGCATGCACATTTTCAGAAAGAACAAAATGATGTGGTTTTTTTTCAATCAAGTTGGAAGTTTTAATTTGTATCCATACTGATATTTAAATAAAAACAAGCATTCTGAGAGTATTGCATGGCAATACATAGTCCCCTACCGGTTAAAAATTCATACTGGAACAAAATGCTAACTTGTTCTATAACTTGTCATGGTGTAAACAAATAGAAAATATCAAGTCAATATCTTTAAGCATGACTAAAAACAGTGTGGAAAACTGAATATATGAGAGAATTTTTTCAAGTCCAAGGACCATAACTCTGCACAAAATTATCAGACTGAAACAAAAATTTGAACTTGATCTGTAACTTGTCATGATAAAACTATATTCCAATTGTCAATCAATATCTTCAAGCATGATGAAAAAAAGTGTGGAAAACCTATAACACTCTAACATTAGATATTATGTAATACAATGTATATCTATTTTCAAATTACAATCAAATATAATTAAAAGTTCCAAATATTTTTTCTTTCATTTGTCACAAACTAATATAGATTTGTAACTTATCTATTAAATGTCAACAACTTTTATCTACACAATGTAATATAATGAAATATATACTTTAATAAAAAGATTATTATCTAATTAAAGGATTTCACTTAATAAAAAATATATATATATATACAGGTAGCATTCAGAAAATTAGTTTATACAAAATAACATATAAACCTGCAACAAAATTCCTCGAACAATTTACCAAAGAATGTCTTTTAAAAAATGAGTTATCTCCCTTTGTACAGATATATGGTTTAACATAGTACTCTAACATTAGTTATGGATTTTTTTTATGGACCATAACTCTGGACTAAATCATCAGACCGGAACAAAATTCGAACTTGATCTATAACTTGTCATTATAAAACTATATACCAAATATCAAATCAATATCTTCAAGAACGAAGAAAAAAAGTGTGGAAAGCTGAGTTGCCGGACTGACGGATGGACAGACGGACAGAGTGCAAACCTAAAGTCCCCTTCGACTTCGTCGGAAGGGGACTAATAAATTTAGCAAATATATATACATATTTCTTACAACTTCAACCAATACTGTACATATGTACAGCCAAGATGCAAAACAGATTGAAGAAGTCTATTAGTATTTCAGAAATTAATATTTTAATTTATCATGGCTACTTTATGATGTCCTCCATTTTGGAAAACTGACTGTTTTCAGGCAAAGCAATTTCTATGCTAGCTTCAGTATGCAAAGGAGACATACTGACATCTGACACAAGTTTGTTTATAATCTTAGAAAGTTTATTCAATTGGAATAAACACAAACATTGAAATACCACTTCCCTGATTCTTATATCCAGCAGATTTATACCAAACTTCCTACTATTTAATTATGTTGAAAAATTTTGTAACACTATCCTGATATCAACTACATGTACATTTATGACACAAAATATCATAAAATTTTCAAAAATTTCCCTTCGACTTTATTCTTTATATCAGACATATACATTGATGTGTTTTCACCTATCTGAACAGAAATGAGTATTTTTTTCCTACATTTATCATAATAAGTATGTATGTGACTTTTTTCTACTAAATTTATTCATTGACCACATTTACAGTGCAAATTTTTTTTCTTTCTAATATTCAAAGGGAAAATATTAAAGAGTGCATATATGACCTACATTTGTAAAAGGCAACAACTTTTGGTTAGCAACTTTTCTGAATTTTAATAATTGGTTGTTTGAGTATGATCCCTTGGACAATGATGTTTTAAAGAAGAGATCAATTTAGCAACTTATACATTTTGTGGATAAGTCGTTAACCAAATGTTGCTACTATTGACCTAAACAAATACACTTTTCATTTTTTGTTGTTGCTAAATTCAACAAAAGTGCACATGCTCAAATGTCTTGCTGCTTTTTCATTTTTACAGCACTGGGTCGGTACCTCTGTCCGTTTATAAATTTTGAAATTATAAAGAAACTAAGGTTTCAACTCCTTAGATGGATTTGGCTATTTTTTGTTTTATATGTCTTTTTCATCAATTTGACAAATAGCTCTTCAACTGTTTCGGTTCTTATACATCCTTGGCTTTCAAATATTTGAGTGATCCTGATGAAAATAAATCCAGAAAAAGAGCTTCAGACGCATAAAATTTATAACGTGTTCTTTTTTTACTTATGATTGAATTTATGTTGAAAGTCTGTAAGATAAAGGTTTTATTACAAGTATCACTTAACATTTATTATCAATGAATCATGAAAATGAGGTCAAGGTCATATGAACCCTGCCAGACAGAATGGTACACCTTACAATATTTCCATACACCAAATTTACTTGACCTATTGCTTGTAGTATCTGAGATACATGATACAGACTTGACTACGAAAATTTAACCTTGAATACTGATCCATAAAATGAGGTTGAGGTGAACCCTGTCTGACCTGGGAATAATAGATAAAAGTATTAGTCCAAGGTCTGACGGACATGAAGACTTTGCAAGGATCCCATATACCAAATATAGTTATCCTATTACAATGTACTCATAATAAGTGAGAAACTTCACATGACAAAAAAAAAAACTTTTTTCTTCAAGCAGTCACTGAACCATGAATATGAGGTCAAGGACAATGGACATATGACAGACAGATAAAATTGAGAATGGAAATGGGGAATATGTCAAAGAGACAACAACCCGACCAAAGAGCAGACAACAGCTGAAGGCCACCAATGGGTCTCCAATGCAGCGAGAAAACCCTGCACCAAGAGGCGGTCCCCAGCCGGCCCCCAAATAAAATTGTATACTAGTTCAGTGAAAATTGAGGTCACACAAAACTCCAAAACATATAAATGAACTAAAATTAAAAACATACAAGACTAACAAAGGCCAGAGGCTCCTGACTTGGGACAGGCGCAAAAATGCGGCGGGGTTAAACATGTTTTGTGAGATCTCAACCCGCCCCCTATACCTCTAGCCAATGTAGAATAAAAAAACACATAGCAATACGCACAGTAAAACTCAGTTTAAAAGAAGTCCGAGTCCGATGTCAGAATAAGTAACAAAAGAAACTAAGCAAAATGACAATGATACATACATTAACAAAGGACTACTAGCAGTTACTGACATGCCAGCTCCAGACCACAATTAAACTGATTGAAAGATTACGTATGTCTTCATCATATGAAAATCAAGTACAATCCCTCCCTTAGGGGTTTAGTATCATACAATCATAAAATAAATGAGAACATAACCCGTATCATGCCAACAACTGGTTTTAGAATAATAGTGTTTATTTCCCATGCAAAGACCCTATGAGTGAATCAATATTAGTTTTAAAATATGCAATCCTTAATAACCTGACAACAGTATCGTAACTATATCCTTTCCGAATAAGTCTGTTTAAAGGTTTGGTTAGCTCTTGAGGCGAATGCCGACATTTTTGTGCTTTGTAAAGAATATTACCATAAAATATTGGATGTGAAATACCTGAATGTATAAGATGTCTACATGTTGATTTATATTTATGTTATGTTGGACACTATATGCTGGAATGCTAGGTTGGGTTAAGATCATGAAAATCAATTGCCTTTCCATTTCAGCCATGCTATTGCATATTAAAAGCCGACCTGAACATAACATCAGTAATCAACAGAAATCAGTGGTCTCGTTAGCCCAAAATAGAAGGGCGCCGCCCTTCTGCCCTGACGCCTTTTTCCAAAAAACCCTTGTGCCGTTTTGGAAAACTTGCCTTTTGGTTCATCGATTTCTTATCAGGAAGTTAAATTACATATATGACACCTGTTGATTGCCCCCAGGTTAATCATGCCATTATAATCAATTACAGTGGACAAGACTTCAAAGGTGTTAATAACTAGGTAATTTGATTAAGACTTCAAATGAAATAATAACAAGCATTCTGAGAGCATTGCATGGCAATACATAGTCACCTAACAGTTAAAAATTCATTGTACTGGAACAAAATGCTAACTTGATCTATGACTTGTCATGGTGTAAACTATATAACAAATATCAATCGATATCTTTATGCATGAAGAAAAAAGGTGTGGAAAACTGATTATTTGCATGAATTTTATAAGTTCGAGGACCATAACTCTGCAAAATAATCATCTGAACCGAACAAAATTCAAACTTGATCTGTAACTTGTCATGGTTATACTATATATCAAATATCAAATCAATATCTTCAAGCATAACAAAAAAGAGTGTGGAAAACTGATTATTTGAGTGAATTTTCTAAGTCCAAGGACCATAACTCTGCACAAAATCATCAGACCATAACAAAATTCGAACTTGATCTGTAACTTGTTTGTAATTAATAGACCACTTTCGAGTTCGTTGCATTTCTGTCAAAACTTTGGTTTTAGTGAACACCATTTGTGCGTTTAGGGGTTTCATCACTTCCTTCCCATGTTGAGCGAGCGGTTGAAAAAATATGATGCTATATTACACAAATTATTCGGCAAATCAAAATTTTATAATTGATAATCAGCATGATCAGCACTGCTGTCATTAGGGAATTGTGATTAAGTACATACAGAACAAACATTATTTCTAGTTTATACTGCATAATGAAGATCACGAATTACGCTTAATGAACTTTAATAGTGCAGGGATACAGGTGATCCCCTCTATCTGGTAATTGACATCATAAAGGCGTGCATAATTGACGAACTCTTCCGGTGAAGGACATAACTCGAAAGTGGTCTATTGGCTCCTAATCCAACCAAGCATAATAATAACTTTTTTGTTATTGTTAGACCCACGTTTTCAACGTAATCATAGCCAGTGCCTACAAGGTTGAAGCATCCAGATCTTCCTTCTGAAATATAAAGCTTTCTACAAACAGTTTCAACATGTGCACTTGGAAATGTGTTTTTATTGAGCACCAGTGACTTATTTTCATTTCCTTTTTCTGTTGTCACCAAGTCCAGCTCGCCCTCCATAACTCTCAATGGTGCAAGCTACCGGGTAGATTACCTGGGGACAATTGTGACAATGCTCAAATACGAAAAAGAGCTGGACTACATATTGAATGATTGACATTGTTCTTGCGTGATGGGTCTTACACTCTTTGCATTTCAACAGCGTAGACTTCTTAAAGCCTCGATTTAAAATTAGGTACATTGGTAGTTATTATGGCTATATCCTTATTCTATCCCGTCATTTCCATTTACGGGAAAGAATGAAATGGCATATACATTTTATGTTGTATATCGTGTAGCGTGAAATTATGAATAAAGGAAAGATTGCACTGCCCATATTTACCTGTATTTCTTACATTATATAACGAAATAAACTTCATTATTTACTATTTAAGGTCATTTCACTATTATCTTGTATTTTTATTTCGTCATTACAGTAATAAATTTTATTACGAAATAAACCAATATATAGATTGTACCATACTAATTGAATTTGTATGCATAATACGGGATAGGATGAGGATCAGTATATATACAAACATATCTTTATAGACAAAAATAAATAATACATATCGTTTATTTCGTAATTAGAAATCGCTTTATATATACTGATCCTCATTCTATCCCGTATTTAATATAAAAAGACACTTTTTTATTGAAATCGCCTTATATATACTGATCCTCATTCTATCCCGTATTCAATATATAAATAATACACATCGTTTATTTCGTAATTAGAGTATTATAAATAAACTTTATTACGAAATAAACCGATATATAGATTATAATATCAATTAGTAAATAGTTTAAACGTATTTGGCAAATTACGGGATAGTTTAAACTATCCCGTATATGGCATCACAAATTGATTTTTTCAGATTTCTTTTCCCCCAAAAATATCTTTACCCCTTTTTTTATAACATCTCCCCAAAGAAAACCCTTTCATAAACTTTTATATAGATTAATTAATGATTCTTTTCTATCCCGTAATAAGATACATTTCTTACATAAAAAGACACTTTTTTTTATTGAAATCGTCTTATATATACTGATCTTCATTCTATCCCGTATTCAATATAAAAAGACACTTTTTTATTGAAATGGCCTTATATATACTGATCCTCATTCTATCCCGTATTCAATATAAAAAGACACTTTTTATTGAAATCGTCTTATATATACTGATCCTCATTCTATCCCGTATTCAATATAAAAAGACACTTTTTTATTGAAATCGCCTTATATATACTGATCCTCATTCTATCCCGTATTCAATATAAAAAGACACTTTTTTATTGAAATCGCCTTATATATACTGATCCTCATTCTATCCCGTATTCAATATAAAAAGACACTTTTTTATTGAAATCGCCTTATATATATACTGATCCTCATTCTATCCCGTATTCAATATTAAAAGACACTTTTTTATTGAAATGGCCTTATATATACTGATCCTCATTCTATCCCGTATTCAATATAAAAAGACACTTTTTTATTGAAATGGCCTTATATATACTGATCCTCATTCTATCCCGTATTCAATATAAAAAGACACTTTTTTATTGAAATCGTCTTATATATACTGATCCTTATACTATCCCGTATTTTACATAAAAAGACACTATCTTAATAGAAATCTTCTTATATATACTGATCCTCATTCTATCCCGTATATCAAATGAAAACACTAACATATTTTAAAATCATTTAAAACACTCTTTTTTTATAGAAATGGTCGTATATTACGGGAGAGAATGAGGATCAGAATAATACACATCTTATGATATTTTTAGAAGAAGATATAAAATAAAATCTTTCCTTTATTCATATAAAAAAATATCGGCTATATCCTTATTCTATCCCGTCATTTCCATTTACGGGAAAGAATGAAATGGCATATACATTTTATGTTGTATATCGTGTAGCGTGAAATTATGAATAAAGGAAAGATTGCACTGCCCATATTTACCTGTATTTCTTACATTATATAACGAAATAAACTTCATTATTTACTATTTAAGGTCATTTCACTATTATCGTGTATTTTTTATTTCGTCATTACAGTAATAAATTTTATTACGAAATAAACCAATATATAGATTGTACCATACTAATTGAATTTGTATGCATAATACGGGATAGGATGAGGATCAGTATATATACAAACATATCTTTATAGACAAAAAATAAATAATACATATCGTTTATTTCGTAATTAGAAATCGCCTTATATATACTGATCCTCATTCTATCCCGTATTTAATATAAAAAGACACTTTTTTATTGAAATCGCCTTATATATACTGATCCTCATTCTATCCCGTATTCAATATATAATAATACATATCGTTTATTTCGTAATTAGAGTATTATAAATAAACTTTATTACGAAATAAACCGATATATAGATTATAATATCAATTAGTAAATAGTTTAAACGTATTTGGCAAATTACGGATAGTTTAAACTATCCAGTATATGGCATCACAAATTGATTTTTCATATTTCTTTTCCCCAAAAATATCTTTACCCCTTTTTATAACATCTCCCCAAAGAAAACCCTTTCATAAACTTTTATATAGATTAATTAATGATTCTTTTCTATCCAGTAATAAGATACATTTCTTACATAAAAGACACTTTTTTATTGAAATCGTCTTATATATACTGATCTTCATTCTATCCCGTATTCAATGTAAAAGACACTTTTATTGAAATCGTCTTATATATACTGATCTTCATTCTATCCCGTATTCAATATAAAAGACACTTTTTATTGAAATGGCCTTATATATACTGATCCTCATTCTATCCCGTATTCAATATAAAAGACACTTTTTATTGAAATGGCCTTATATATACTGATCCTCATTCTATCCGATTCAATATAAAAGACACTTTTTATTGAAATCTATATATACTGATCCTTATACTATCCCGTATTTTACATAAAAGACACTATCTTAATAGAAATCTTCTTATATATACTGATCCTCATTCTATCCCGTATATCAAATGAAAACACTAACATATTTTAAAATCATTTAAAACACTCTTTTTTTATAGAAATGGTCGTATATTACGGGAGAGAATGAGGATCAGAATAATACACATCTTATGATATTTTTAGAAGAAGATATAAAATAAAATCTTTCCTTTATTCATATAAAAAAATATCGCAGTTTTACATATGTTGAAAATCTGCATTTTTTCTTCAATCCCGTACGGGATAGAAACACGATATAGCCGTTATTATATATCTTCCCTAACGAAGGTTTACGATCCGGTCTCTAGTTTGTGAAGACCAGCAGGGACGGATAGTAACCTTGGCTAACGAATGAGCACAACATAAACATTATTTTAAGTGTTCTGTGGTATTATTTAGGAATACTGTGGTGTTTTGTGGTAAAAAGACGCCCCGGCCGGAAGGATTTCTTATATTATTTTGTTGGAAAGTTGACAGACCTGAAAATTATCTGACTTCAGCATGTTCAGTACTGACAGTAGTATCCTCAATAACAGTCAATATATAAGGCAAGTTTCATTTCCACAATAACTTACAGATAACCTGTAGAATTCTTCTTCATTATACTGTTTGAGAAACTTCGAAATAGTTGAGAGAACCTTCCAACCTTGTATAGTTTGTCACAGAAAATGACCCCTTTCATCCTATTTATTTCTGTTCTACATATATATTAGGTTGTTTCGACCCGTTTACCGGTTCGGACCTGGATCTCACCGTTACAGTCAGGATTCTTCTTCGTCAAAATTATCTCCCCATTACGCCACTAAATTTTTTTAACTTTTTTTTAATCATGAAAGTGGAAGCCATTGTAGATATGACGCGCTGTCAGTTTAGCTCTTGAAAACCAATACATTTATCCACAATGCTCCATTACGATTCTTACATGACAGTTGTATTTTAAAAGACAAATATCTACTAGTTGTTTAGCACTTTTAAAACAATTTTCAGATCGGTTGCAGGGACATATATTGTATTTACTATTATATGTCTCTGTCGGTTGTCAGGGGGGAATTTTCGAAAGTTAAAAGAAAACTAAAAAAAAAATCTAATTAAATATTTTGTGGAAGGGCAGTCTAAATATTTCAGAGGTTGAAGACTTATTTCCCCACACATTTTTTTTTAAGTTTAAGTTATGCATTTTTAAGATCCATTTGTGAAAGTCTGTCGTCAGGTACTTTTAGTAAAAATTTGTTATTCAAACACACCTACTCTGTTATTATTACCAAGGATTTGTATAGTTAGACAACTATACAAATCCTTGTTATTACTCATTAGAAAGGTATAGATCACTTGGCCCATATATTTCATTTTTTAGTACTGTGACTCTTAATGTTATTATATCAACCTGTAGCCTAAATATATAAAAATAATAGAATCTGAAGCGAGATGATGTATCAAATATGTTAACTTTATACGTTTTCAAGACAAAACAGTCAACTCCAACACGCCTGAATAGAAAAGGTGTACTCGATTTTCTCTTCGATGAGATTATTGCCCATTTTTAGGATTTTTTTTTACACAAAAAAAAAAACTGTCGTCGGGCGCAGAGAAGCAAATGAATGCTTTAAAAAGATCATTCTTTTATCTTTCTGTGCATTTTTTTTCGGCGGAATTTATGCTTATGCACAAAAAAAGACCCACATGTATTTGTACCTACCACAATCGACTGTTATGTGTAAATTTGTCTTTAATCTAAAAGTTTACAAATATCTCGAAGTACCATACTATAATTTAAGTAAAAACACTTATATAAGATGCAAAAAATCCTAAATTATGCACCTACATTAAGCCAAAGGGTCCACATGAACCTTAAACTTGTAAAGCCCATAGATGATAGAAACAGATGTAATCAATTCAAATATACCGACTTTGCCTTTATAATTTTCTCTAATGAAGAGTTCCACTTCTTTTCAAGTTGGTTAATTTCAACTGGATACCAGCCTGGTTACCTTTACCTATCCTGTATTTGCCACCTATATCAGAGAACCACACATAGTGGAACCACTGGTACTGTTGTCTTTTGTCAGTGTTTAGATTCTAGATGACTCCTTATGGATTTTTTATTGGTTGACACAATATGTGTATATCCTCGGAAAAAAGTAAAATGACAAAAAATACCGAACTCCAAGGATAAATTTAAAACCGAAAGTCTCTAACGATAAAATCAGTGCACTTTATTTATTTCTCTTATTTAATTATCAATTATTGAGTTAACAGTATCAAAATAAATACTCTGTACGCACAGGCAGTTTGTCTCTGAATTTTTTTTCCCTATATACCTTAATTTAGCAGGTATATATGGGATACTTTTTTCAGAGACAAGGGCCTGTGTCTGTACACTGTACATATCCAACCAACACTATATCTACAAAATTACAATACAGTTCCAAATATTTGAAGGGAATACAACTTAAATGTCATCACATAACTGCTTCAATTAATTCAAAATCATAAAACTGATGCACGCCTTTGGTGCAAACTATAACATAGTCCAGCACTGATCTCAATTTGAACATGTTGTTGAGTTGACAAATAAATGAAAATTTGAGCAGTCAATAATTAGTTGTAGCAGAGACATATAATATTATATGTCTCTGTTGTAGCTGTGCTCTCATGAAATAGTTCACCAAACAACGTCACACATATTATGTCCTTAAGATAGCATTTAATTTTGTCGATGAGCGGAGACCTAATTTCATCCTATGCTTTACATTTGATTATTAAAACTGTTGACGATTTTCAGATTCATATTTACATAATTGACAGATAGACTTACAGAAAGTAAATTTTGCTCTGTCTTGTTGAAGTGTTAAGTTCCACAAGCAAGCTTGGATTGTATGTTATGTGCATCATTTAACAGCAAAAGGCTCTGCATCCCCACTTAGGCACTAAATCAAATATTATGAGTCTTGGCAATAATTGTGTCGTCAATATTAAGTAGTTTTAAATATAAATAAGAAGATGTGGTATGAGTGCCAATGAGACAACTATCCATCCATTAAAGTTGAGTTTTCTTTCGCATCAGTTTTTAGTTTTCCAGCCAAAAGAAGTTAACAGTGTTCCAGACCAACTTTTTCCTTTTGTTTTTGCATGGAGGATTGTCTATTAAATCACAAGGAGATGGTAGTTATACTTGTCAGCAATTTCCACAATTTTTATAAACCAGCCTTTGGAGTCCTTTATTTTTTATGGCCAATTAATTGCCTCCTGCATTTTGTGTGGCAGTCTAATCATTTTCATTCTGACTTCTGCAAGTTTGATTAATTGTAGTTCTTACAAGATAAAAATTGTCATTTATTTTTTATTAATTCAAAGATTTCATTCAGAGGAGCATTCAGGGGGCAGCGTAGAGGGATTTTCCCCCTTTTGATAGGAAAATATCTAATTTTTTTACCATAAAATCGTCCAAAACTTTTTTGCCCCGTTACGATCGGCAGTACTGTAACTTTATAGAAAATACCGTTGTCTGTTGTAAGTAGTTTCCAGTGGCGGATCCAGAGGGGGTTCCGGGGGTTGGAACCCCCCTTTTTTTGGACGATCAATGCATTTGAATGGGGACATATAGTTGGAACCCCCCTTTATCCTGGGTTGGGAACCCCCCCTTTTAAAATTGCTGGATCCGCCCCTGGTTTCTAACAATCTAACTTAAGCAGAAAACTTAACACTGAAAATTGCTAATAAATTCAAAGTCACTGGACTATGTCCTAAGGGCAGGGCCTCAAAATGGTCATCAAACTGATATGTACTGATAGTAATACAACTTTATACAAAACATCATTGATCGATCACAAGTAGTTCTTATCAAACTGACTTGAGCAGAAAACTTTAACATTGAAAATTGCTAATAAATTCAAAGTCACTAGACCATGACCTAGGGGCAGGGCTCAAAATAGTCGTCATATTGATACGTACTCATAGGTCAATGATACCTATCACAAGTAGTTCCTATCAAACTGACTTAAGCAGAAAACTTAAAACATCAAAAATTGCTTAGTAATTGAAAGTGGCTGGACCATGACCTAGGGGGTAGGGCCTCGAAATAATCCTCAAGCTGATATGAATTGATAGTAATGCAACTTCATACAATAAATCGTTGATCTATCAGAAGTAGATCCTATCAAACTAACTTAATAATTCAAAGTCACTGGACCATGTCCTAGGAGGCAGGGCCTCAAAATATTCCTCAAGCTGACATGTATTGATAGTAATGCAACTTCATACAAAATATCATTGATCTATCACAAACTAACTTAAGCAGAAAACTTAACATTTGAAAATTGCTAACTAATTCAAAGTCACTAGACCATGACCTAGGAGACAGGGCCTCATAGTCTTCAAACTGATATGTACTGATAGTAATGCCATTTTCTATTAAATATCAAAGAAATATCACAGGTAGTTCTTATCAAACTAACTTCAGCAGAAAACTTAAACAATTGTTGACGCCGTCGTCATCGTCGCCGTTGCCGGAAAAGCAATCACTATGTCTAGCTTTCCGCGACTTTCGTCGCAGGCGAGACGATAAAACCATTGTATATATATAGAGAGAGAGATTGCCTAACAATGTAATTTTAACACACAATTTAGTATGTAAATATTAGAATGTTTAAAATATTTATAAAACGATAAAAATAAACGCAATATTTCGCTAGACTAACTAGCTTTATCAAGCGTGCATCTATCCAGGTGAAATCGGATGTAGATGATAAGAAACTTTTACAGCTCAATGTACATGTTGCACATGAATTTAGCTGCCTTGTAAATAATACACAATTTGTATGAAGTTCAAGATTATTTACAAAATTGGTGGTTGAAGTTTGCAACGTCCATTGGCCAATATTACAGGATAAAAAGGACGAAGCTGTGTACTAAATTATTCTTTATCTTTCCTGTATCTTTTCTCGTCTTTTTCGTTAAGACCATCAGGTCAAAGCTGCCAATACAAGCAGTTCTTTCATCAGCTCCGTCACTAAACAAAGTTATACCATCTACTCAAATTCCAACTGTAAAACGGAGAACTCAATTTATATATTAACATGTAACACTTGTGGCATTCAGTATGTGGGAGAAACAATGGATAAATTCAATATTCGGCTCAATAACCATCGTTCATGGTACAAAACAACCAACAAAAACTGTCCTCTCACAAGACATCTTCGCACAAAAAAACATCCTTTTGATAATGTAACTTTCCAAATCATAGAAGTCAACACCGAGTGGGACACCACGGCGAGAAGGAGAAGAGAAAACTTTTGGATCTACCAGCTCCACACTTTGGAACCTGATGGTCTTAACGAAAAAGACGAGAAAAGATACAGGAAAGATAAAGAATAATTTAGTACACAGCTTCGTCCTTTTTATCCTGTAATATTGGTCAATGGACGTTGCAAACTTCAACCACCAATTTTGTAAATAATCTTGAACTTCATACAAATTGTGTATTATTTACAAGGCAGCTAAATTCATGTGCAACATGTACATTGAGCTGTAAAAGTTTCTTATCATCTACATCCGATTTCACCTGGATAGATGCACGCTTGATAAAGCTAGTTAGTCTAGCGAAATATTGCGTTTATTTTTATCGTTTTGTAAATATTTTAAACATTCTAATATTTACATACTAAATAGTGTGTTAAAATTACATTGTTAGGCAATCTATAATTTTATTTGTGTAATTCTATTAATCTCTGTACTGATTAATCCACACTCCCATAGATTTGTATGTAATGTGTTGCTATTTATAGGCACTTATATATATATATGGTGTACACATTTTTGCACCTCATTTTTGCGGTATACCATCTTTTCCGCAAGTTTATTGTTTTCTGTTTGGTATCAAATTATAATAAAGATCCATTTTGTTACATCTTGTGATCGGTTTATTTGGCAATCGCCAATGGCAGTCAGCAGGGTTTAAGAACATTCGTTGTTCGACCTGTTAGTCAAATGCGTTTTGTTTAAATATACTTTTTCTCTTTTTTGGTCTTTTTGAAAATGTTGTTTGTGCTGTATTTAGACCCCTCTACCAAGAAATTTGTTTTGCATGCACACGTATAAAAATTGCGGTTTTTATCCAACGCAATCATAGGTTTGAACGTTGTTTTCAATTTAGACTTACTTATATTTTTTGGTTTGGGCTTGTATTATATTTGCCTTCGGGTTTATATGATCCGTTCATCCTATTTCGACTCTTCAAAATTCAAGAGTCTATCCCAAACTGAGGTGAATTACATGGCCTTCCAAATACCGTTTCGATTCCTAACATCACTGAAGAGACATTAATTGTCGAAATCCGGATATGGTGTACAAATTTTTGCACCTTTTTGTTTGCGGTATACCATCTTTTCCGCAAGTTTATTGTTTTCTGTTTGGTATCAAATTATAATAAAGATCCATTTTGTTACATCTTGTGATCCGTTTATTTGGCAATCGCCAATGGCAGTCAGCAGGGTTTAAGAACATTCGTTGTTCGACCTGTTAGTCAAATGCGTTTTGTTTAAATATACTTTTTCACTTTTTTGGTCTTTTTGAAAATGTTGTTTGTGCTGTATTTAGACCCCTCTACCAAGAAATTTGTTTTGCATGCACACGTATAAAAATTGCGGTTTTTATCCAACGCAATCATAGGTTTGAACGTTGTTTTCAATTTAGACTTACTTATATATATATATATATATATATATATAGAATAGACGATACTGTGCAGATAAGGAAAAAATTATATAAGTCTAAAAATTTGCACAACGATACTAATATAAGATGGTATTATACGAAGATGTTGTTATTAAATCGTGTTGACAAATATTTCGGCTTAACAAATAGCCTTCTTCGGTGTCAATGATTTTAACAATACTGATTGTAGGTTAAAAATAGATCAATAATACAGGTAAGTTTTTAGTCTATTGATTTTAATCCATAATCTCGAACATCATAATATAAACAAAACTCGATACTCTAATATACGTGACTGTGTATATTTACATTCCAAAATGAGTGAAAAACAAAACTTAGTATTTCTTATTGATGCCGTTTGGATGATGTACATTTAGTTCCTTTATCCAAAAGCTTTCCCGAACCTGTCGCTGGATTCTACCACTGCATCGAGTGTGATACGATATTTATCCACTCGAGACAGTTAAATTTTCAAATTTAAAACGCGAGGCTCGCCGAGCGTTTTAAATATTTAAAATTTAACTGTCGAAAGTGGATAAATATCGTATTACACGAAATTTGGTGGTGGAATCTGTTTCTCTAATGATTTTCAAACAATATGCAGGCAAACTTATTCCTTCTTTTTGAATGATCTGCAAAAAGATGTGTTCTTTCTATGTGACGTCATCAGGCATGGTCGCCTTTTTTCATGCCGTCACAATAGGAAATTCAGAGGAAAGCAAGAAAATTCGACGTCATAATCGGATTTTAACCAATGAAGAACTGAGATCAAACGAACCACATGTTGATTAAATTTTTTTTATACAATGGGTGCAGAAAGGGATAAATTGACGAAGAATTAGAGAAATATATATATAAGTACGTCTGAACCAGTAACAACTCTACAACAGATTGATCCATCGGATCACCAGCAGTGATGGTGATACATGTCTGTGTACATTCTGTATATACAACTCGTCTAAACATCAGCCCAACAATGTTAGATCTGTAAATTTGCTTTCGCAAATTTACAGATCTAACATTGTTGGGCTGATGTTTAGACGAGTTGTATGTCTTTTGGAAAATGTTGTTTATGCTGTATTTAGACCCCTCTACCAAGAAATTTGTTTTGCATGCACACGTATAAAAATTGCGGTTTTTATCCAACGCAAATATAGGTTTGAACGTTGTTTTCAATTTAGACTTGTTTATATTTTTTGGTTTGGGCTTGTATTATATTTGCCTTCGGGTTTATATGATCCGTTCATCCTATTTCGACTCTTCAAAATTCAAGAGTCTATCCTAAATTGAGGTAAATTATATGGCCTTCCAAATACCGTTTCGATTCCTAACATCACTGAAGAGACATTAATGTCGAAATCTGGATATTGTGTACTAATTTTTGCACCTTTTTGTTTGCGGTATACCATCTTTTCCGAAAGTTTATTGTTTTCTGTTTGGTACTAAATTAATAGTTAAGATCCATTTTGTTACATCTGGTGATCCGATTATTTGGCAATCGCCAATGGCAGTCAGCAGGGTTTAAGAACATCCGTTGTTCGACCTGCTAGTCAAATGCGTTTTGCTAAAATATACTTTTTCCGACTGTTTTAGGTCTTTTTGAAAATGTTGTTTGTGCTGTATTTAGACCCCTCTACCAAGAAATTTGTTTTGCATGCACACGTATAAAAATTGCTGTTTTTATCCAACGCAAATATAGGTTTGAACGTTGTTTTCAATTTAGACTTGTTTATATATATTTATATATATATATGTATTTGACAATGCAAACAATCCAAAGCCAATGATTCCCTTTAAACTGGACCAAACACAAACTTTAACATATAAGCAATACAAACGCTTCAAAGTCAATGAACTATGATGAAGGGATAGGACCATATAATCTCAATAAAAATTGGACGAGCAAATGCTAAAAGGATTGTATACCAATATGTTTTCACAGAAAAAGTCTGATCTGATTAAAGATTTTGAGGGAAAAAATGTTCTATCTCGTAACAACTCTTCATATGAAGATGGTTTCTTGCAAAGCAAATGGTATTGCCAGCACCAACAAATCCTATTTTTCAGTGATAGTTCCTCCCCTTTCCAACAATTTTTAACTAATTTGCAGAAGGTACATAAGTAATCTATTATTTTTTATATCATCTTGAATATAGATATAAGAAGATGTGGTATGAGAGCCAATGAGACAACTCTCCATCCAAGTCACAATTTGTAAAAGTAAACCATTATAGGTCAAAGTACGGCCTTCAACACGGAGCCTTGGTTCACACCGAACAGAAAGCTATAAAGGGCCCCAACAAAAGACTAGTGTAGAACCATTCAAACAGGAAAACCAACGGTCTAGTCTATATAAAAAACGAGAAACGAGAAACACTTATGAACCACATCAGCAGACGACAACCACTGAACAACAGGTTCCTGACTTAGGACAGGTGCAAACAAATGCAGCGGGTTTAAACGTTTTAATACGTATGAAACATTTGCCACAGTACAGTAAACAAGCAATGTCGGGGCAGCTGTATAGCTGACTATATGGTATAGGTTGGACTCATTGTTGAAAACCGTATCTTTGCTTAAATCTGCATTATTTGGACTCTGGTGGATAATTGTCTCATTGGCAATCATACCACATCTCTTTAATTTATTACAATTGATAAAATTCAACCAATCAAGTCTCCTCGAGAGTCTCCTACCTTTAAACTTTGCTTCAAGTATTCGCTGATGTATGATATTTCCTTTATACCAATTTCAAAATTCATAACTGCTTCTCCTTATGTCATGCATTGGCTATCTTCATACTTATAACTCTGTAGATTCTTCATTTGATTTTATTTGATTGTCGCTATTAATCAATCCCTGCAAAACATAAAAACATGAATTAGGATTAACGAATAGGCATAATTTTTGAAAATATTCATATTAAACTAAGTAGTTTTGGCATTATAATAAAAATAAACACCTCGGGTCAATAATTTTTATAATGACCCTGCAATACAAATAATCAGTACAAAGAAAGATAACTCTGTTCATTTTAGATGACAATATTCAAAATACCGTACTACTTGAAAAGTGTGGTTTTTCATGTTTTGGACTTATAAAATTATGTATGAAAATTTTAAACCGTGGGAAATTTTGAATCATCATAAATCATACATCTTAATATTTAACATATTAAGTTCTACCTAATATTCTACAGATAATTTATAACAACATTGTATTAGTACACAAATAAAGTAGAAAATGTCATTTGAAAATAAATATTTAATTTATGTCGGCCCCAATAAGACTCTTGTGGCATCCCTTTAAACATGGATTGCCAGAAGCTTGAATTAGAACCTGCTTTATTGTTTAACATTTCATAGCGGTATAACATGTTACTTTTATCATTCTTCCCTTAGTTTATTTATTTTGTATTTGCATTGTATCATAGGTCAAATTTATTTGTTCAGTGTATGTTCACTGGTGTTAATATGCCCTTTGATTGAGTTAAGCTATTTCAGTTGATATTTTATAGTGTGTCTTTCTATGTTGTGATGTTACACTATTGTTTCAGAAAAAGGGTGAAGGTTTGGTACCATTAAAACGTTTAAACCCGCTGCATTTGTTTGCACCTGTCCTAAGTCAGAAATCTGATGTTCAGTAGTTGTCGTTTGTTGATGTGGTTCATAAGTGTTTCTCGTTTCTCGTTTTTTATATAGATTAGACCGTTGGTTTCCCGTTTGAATGGTTTTACACTAGTAATGTTTGGGGCCCTTTATAGCTTGCTGTTCGGTGTGAACCAAGGCTCCGTGTTGAAGACCGTATTTTGACCTATAATGGTTTACTTTTATAAATTTTGACTTGGATGGAGAGTTGTCTTATTGGCACTCATACCACACCTTATATCTATTTAACAAACTTTTTTTCTAATATTTAAATAACTTTCCAAAAGTTTAAGAGAAGACGCAAAGACACTATAGGATTTTAATTTTAGTAGAAGGAGGTCATGAGGTAGGCAATCAAAAGCATTGGACAAGTCCATTATTCATTAATATAGTTGCCACATATTTATTCTGATCTAAAGCCTTTTTTCCAGTCTTCAATTATTTTTAATGATTATGCTGTTTTACATCCGTATCCTTTTCGAAAAGCTGACAGAAAAATGTGAAAAAATCAGTTGAAATATTCAACAAATTTAGTTTCTATAGACCTCTCAAACATTTTTGAAATCATTGGCAATATACTATCAAGTCTAAAGTTTCCTTTATCTAGAGTGTTTGATTTTTTATGCAGAGGTATATATAACTTGTGCATTCTTTAGTTTGTCTGGGAAACAGCTGAATCAAATGATTTATTTATTAATTTAAAAATTGGATAGGATAATTAAGATTCAGATAGTTTTAATACTTTTGAAGAAATTTCATCTTTTCCTGTTGCATTTTTAATACTAATTTCATTGATTTTTTTTTACAAACTCAGCTCAAATAAAGTTCTTCTTTTTCTGGTTTGTTTTCTATAATGCTTGGATGGTGTTCATCAATAGCTGTATGTTTTGAGCCGTTATATCTTTGGCAACATTTACAAAAACGTATTGATTATTATTTTGATTAATTATTTTGTTGTCTTCACCGATAAGAAAAGATCTTTTGAAAAATGTGAACCTTTATTGGTTCATTGCTGCTTGGTCCTCCTACACATCTTTCCATGAAATAGTTTCTGGTGGATTTCTCTTTTGTTTTAGTAACCAAATTTCTTTGTTTTCTATAAGATTCCCGATTTACTTTATTTTTATAATATTGATATTTGTTATATGTCATTCTTTTTTTTATACATTCCCTGCGTAAAGTTTGATTCATAAAAGGGGCGGTTTGTTGATGGCTTTCTTTTTTTCATAGGTATATGTTTGTCAATAACCTCAATGAAGTCTCAAATTTTCATATGCTGAATTAACATCTGGCGATTCTATCATAGCGGTCTACATACAATCCTGCCTTTTGTTGAAATATTTGTAGATATTGTTTTGCTGATCATTTTTAGATCTTGTCCTTCTGATCATTTTGCTATGAACAATTTATCTTTATCTATTATAGTTTTCAGAATTAAATAGAAAAACACAAAAATTGGTAAAAATCATCAATTAGGGTCAATAACTCCTTTAAGGGATCGACCAACGATTTTGGCCTTGTCGTCTTATTAAAGTGTAATTCTTGTCTTGACTTAGGCCAGGTGTCAGGTGAGCTAAAATAAAGACTTGTGGTATTATTGCCAATGAGTCAACTATACACCAAATACCAAATGACGTAGGTATAAGCTATTATTGGTTATCATTAAATCTGCAACAATGAGCAAACCCAATACTCTATCGCAAGCTATAGAAGTCAACGGCATGAACAAATGTTTAAAACAAATGAAACTAGAAAACCTATGCCTGATTTAGATTTATTGCAAGGCCATAATGCACCTACCCCTGTCATGTAACACATATGTAAATTAATGTTGACTTGAATGACTTCAAAAATAAATTCGCTGTTGACAATGTCTTTTCTTTTAAATTTTTACAAAACTGGTTCAGCAACATCCAGCAAAATGCCATTTAAATTTGACTATTTGAGTCAACAGATTTTTAATTAAAGATGCTTTACCGTAGTTCATTCAAATCAGGCAAATAACTGACGTTTGTGTCATTTTTTATGCCCCCCGTCGTAGGCAAAAGGGGCATTAAGTGTTACCTTTGACCATCCGTCCAATTTTTGTTTCCGCACTCTAATTTAAAATTTCCTCATTTAAATTTTATGAAACTCATACGAAATGCTAAGAACTAAAACTCGCAGACAGTCCTAATTTGGGCAGCGAGTCACTTACTGTTCTAGAGTTATGCCCCTTTATAACTCGGAAAATTGCAAATGTTTTAGTTTCCGCACTCCAACTTAAGTTTTCCTCATCCAAGTTTATGAAACTCATACACAAGGCTACAAACCAAAAATTGCAGTCACTTACCGTTCTAACATGTCTAAAGTTAGGCCCGTTTATACCTCGGAAAATTGCATAGCTTGAGCGGGGGCATTCGTGTCCTTAGACAAATTCTTCTTTTATTAATAGTATGCAGTGGGTGCTTTTCTTAATAGAGTTATCATCTGTTAAACAGAAAAAAATTTATGTAAAAAATCAAAATCATTTAAACCATTTAGGACTTGATAGAGGGCATAACCAAGGAGGAAAAGGGGGCTGGTCAAAATAGTGAATTGTTAATGCCCACAATGGTCAATATAAGAAATTTTTTTATAGAATTTTTGCGAGAGAAAAAAGAAAAAATCAATAAAAAAGGGCTGTATGCCTTCTATTCATCCCCACCCCACCCTGCATATGACTTTTATTTGTCCAAAATACTTAACAATTGGCATATTCCATCTATAAACTTTTATATTAAGAAACAAATCATTAAAGTGTCAGCAGATGAGCACCTGGATTACATCAGGTAATTTCAATCCACAGGCATTTTAGGCAGGCTTAAGAAAAACTTACAAAAAAAAAAAAAAAGAAAAAGTGGGCACTTTTGAAACCACTAGCAAAAAACTTGAATGCTTACTCAATTTTATTTTTCATTTAACCATATAGAACTTTAATATCAAGAATAGGGTTGACAATTTTGGATATTCACCGACTCAATGGGCCATAATTGTTTTATTATACCGAACGAACAAATAACAATAAAATATTGTAACAGATTGTCAAAACACCTACGTTAGAAAACTATTTTGTGTCTATTGTGTGAAATTTCGCGTATGTACAACAAAGGTAGACTCTTTCTGTAAAATATAGATGGCCCTGAAAAGGGCCGTTTACGGTATCGGGTCCGTTCGCGCCCAATACACATTCGCACCCTACACGTTCGCACCCCACACGTTCGCCCCCTGGGTCCGTTCACACCTTTTTTTTTTATTCAAAAACCTGATGAATTATTAGATGTTTTTTAGATGTTTATATCAAATTTCAAAACTCGGGAATTTTTAAATGAAATATTGTTTTAAATTGATTTGATGATTAATTATTATATGTTAATTATGTATGATTACTGTTAATATGGTGTTTACACAGCTAAATTGGTGTTATTACTATGTGTTTGAAAATCGTTTTAACAAGCTTTGATGTAAATTCTGCATGTAGTTAGCATGTATTTTAAATTAGCTTGGTACATGAGTAAAAACAATGAAGATTCAAAATGTTATTGTTGTTGAGTTTAATAGCGGTTTGGTCTCGTAACATTAAAAAAATATTCAACACAAAAACCTTTTTAGAGAGTCACTTTATTTTGAAACAATGAAAAAAAAATAGCAATACACTAACCAAAACGAGATTAAAAAAATATTAAACACAAAAAACGTCACTTTATTTTGAAACAATGAACAAAAAAAATATTTATAGCAATACACTAACCAAAAACGATTGAAAAATTATTTTACACAAAACCGATAAAAAGGGTGCGAACGTGTAGGGTGCGAACGTGAAAGGGGGCGAACGTGAATGGAAGCGAACGTGTTTTTGGGCGAACGGACCCGGATTCGCCGTTTACAAGAGTTATATTGTCGACACTACATGAATTTCCAAGTCACGTGATTCCGTATTAGCCAATCAATTAATTACTATATAATGTAAGGTATAATAATATACATTATATTACTGTTAGTCCAGATTTGCGTATACATGTAATACAAATGAGGTCTTATTCTTTAATACTAAATTCAAATTCCCCGACATTTTCCCGTTGCCATCGCAACAGATTACAAAAACATCATCGCTGATAAAAATGTTTTTAAATGATTGGCAACGTTAATAACTTACCTTTGTATTTGAAACGAAAAGTAATTTCCTAGTTACACTTTTGCTCTAGGTGGCTTGCAAATGTGTTTATTTTCGGTACGCTCTTTGGACGTCAAGACATAGTTAAGAGGACAATATGTCTCTTTAACATATTTTCTATGACCCAGCAAATCATTTAAGAACATTTTAAAAAGATTAAGAATCGATTTTTTTTTCCACATTCAAGGTCTGTACAGGATGAAGCTCAATGCTTATTGACATGGCCTCTTAAGATGCTCGCTGGTTACTATATTGTCATCGGGAGCCTTTCCATTTTTAAATGAAAATACGCAGTCCAATACTTCATCCTCATTTACCTTCTGTAGTGGGTCCTTTTTTTTTTATTAATATTACATGCAATAAACATTTACTACAAATTAAGACCCACTACAAATGGTTTTCTCAATTCGCCCTCCACTTTCTGCTTCCTAGAGGTGTAGGGTAGCGGAATCTGTCGAGGTTTGCCGATTGATCAAGGAAGATTTCATATATTTTAGCCAATGATAAAAGAGAAGTTTTGTAGTCCTATAATAATTATTATCTAGATATTGAGATCTGTCATATTTTCAGTGCAAAAGTATAGTAAGCATGCATTTTTCAACTGATTTTTATAGATTCAATATCACAAAAGGAAGGTTGGGATTGATTTTGGGGTTATGGTACCAACAGTTAAGGAATTAGGGGCCAAAAGGGGCCAAAATAAACATTTTGTAACTTCCAGACATAACTTGTGTGTTAGTGTATGGATCTCTCTGACTTTGTACCACAAGGTTCCATATCACAAAGGGAATGCTGGGATTGATTTTCGGGGTAATTGCCTCCAAATTTTAGGAATTAGGGGCCAAAAGGGGCAAAAACAAGCATTTTCTAGTTTCATGACAATAACTTGTGTGTAAGTGTATGGATCTTTCTGAAATTGTACTACAAGGTTCCATATCACAAAGGAAAGCTGGAATTGAGTTTGGGGTAATTGCCTGAAACGTTTAGGAATTAGGGGCCAAAGGGGCCAAAATAAGCATTTTCTAGTTTCAGACAATAACTTGTGTTCAAGTGTATGGATCTCTGAAATTGTACTGCAAAGTACCATACCTCAAAGGAAGGCTGGGTTTGAGTTTGGGGTGATGAATCATAAGGGGTTCAAAAATTTGGGGGATTTTTCTTTCCTTTTTTCTTTAAAATTTTCCATTTTAAGTTGGTTATTTCTGATTTATATTTAAAAGCAAATAATAATGATATGGCAGGAGATACACACCAAACAGGATGTGTAAATTATTATATAATAAGTATTGTGCAATAGCAAGAAATTTTCAATTGCACAGTATTGCGCAATAGCAAGAAATCTTCAATTGCACAGTATTGCGCAATAGCAAGAAATATCCAATAGCACAATATTGCGCAATAGCAAGAAATTGTCAATTGTACAGTATTGCGCAATAGCAAGAAATATTCAATTGCACAGTATTTCGCAATTGCAAGAAATATTCAATTGCACAGTATTGTGCAAAAGAAGATACTTTGTATAAATTGCTTATTTCTTGACCAATTTCAATGGGGTTTTATTCTTGAACCCTTGGGGTTCTTTAATATGCTGAATCTAACCGTGTATTAAGTTTTTGGATTTTGGGCCCCGTTTTTAAATTGGTCCACATTGAGGTCCAAAGGGTCCAAAATTAAACTTTGTTTGATTTCATCAAAAATTGAATTATTGGGGTTCTTTGATATGCCGAATCTAACCGTGTATTTAGATTCTTAATTTTTGGTCCCGTTTTCAAATTGGTCTACATTAAGGTCCAAAGGGTCCAAAATTAAACTTAGTTTGATTTTAACAAAAATTGAATTCTTAGGGTTCTTTGATATGCTGAATCTAAACATGTATTTAGATTTTTGATTATGGGCCCAGTTTTCAAGTTGGTCCAAATCGGGGTCTAAAATTTAACTTTGTTTGATTTCAACAAAAATTGAATATTTGGGGTTCTTTGATAAGCTGAATCTAACCATGTATTTAGATTTTTGATTTTTGGGCCCCGTTATCAACTTTGTCCACATTTACTGAATGACCATGTACTGTAAACCCCATTACAATGTTATTTTATGTATTGGGAGTTGAGAGTTTAAATAAGAGTAATTCAACGGTCATTTCAAAGATAAAGTTTAGTACCGACGTTTATTACTTTATTTGATTAATGGGATTATGGCGATCAGGGTCAAAATATATTTATTGTTAAACAAATATTTTATTAAAAATAAAATCTATAACAATTGGAATTACGATAGACAAACAATCGGTATAGGAATGTCAATTATGAATTGTAAATCCATCGTAATATAGAAAATTGTATAAATTTAAGTAAAAAAAATATTAATAAAGCGAAGCTTTTTGCACCCAGTTATTCAATTATGATTTTTATTTCCAAAACACAATGCATATTCACAAACTTTTAATTTATATAATCATTAGGGTGTTTTTTTTTTTATTGGATTGCGAAGGAATATAATTAAATTAAGCATGTTAGAAAATTTTTAAAAAATTTTAATGAATAAATTTTCTTTTAACCCTACATAACTTGAATGCTACAATTTATTTTCATTAACCATGATTCTTAATATAAGAATAGGTTGACAATTTTGGATATTCACAGATGGGCCATAATTGTTTTATTAACCAGGAACAAATATTTGATTATTGTAACAGATTGTCAAAACACCTACGTTAGAAAACTATTTTGTGTCTATTGTGTAATTTTCGATGTACAACAAAGGTAGACTCTTTCTGTAAATATAGATGGCCCTGAAAAGGGCCGTTTAGTATCGGGTCCGTTCCGCCAAGACATTCACCCTACAGTTCGCACCCCGACGTTGCCCCTGGTCCGTTCACACATTTGTTTTTCAAACCTGATGAATTATTAGATGTTTTTAGATGTTTATATCAAAATATCAAAATAGAATTTTCAAATGAAATATTGTTTTAAATTGATTTGATGATTAATTATATTGGGGTATATACTGTTATAGTTCAACCCCCTAAATTAGTGTTATTACTATGTGTTTGAAAATCGTTTTAACAAGCTTTGATAAATTCTGCATAGTTCATGTATTTTAAATTAGCTTGGTACAAAGTAAAAACAATGAAGATTCAAATTTATTGTTGAAGTTTAATAGCGGTTTGGTCCGTAACATTAAAACTATTCAATAAAACTTTTAGAGATTATTTATTTTGAAACAATGAAAAAATAGCTTAGTAACCAAAACGAATTAAAAAATATTAAACAAAAACTTTATTTTGAAACAATGAACAACCAAATTTATAATTAACTAACATAGCATTTAAAATTATTTTACACAAAACCGATAAAAGGTCAACTGTAGGTGCGAACGTGAAAGGGGCGAAACTCAAGAAGGAACGATTTTGGACAAGTAACCAGATTCGCCGTTTACAGAATATATTGTCGACACTACATGAATTTCAAGTCACGTGATTCCGTATTAGAATCAATTAATTACAAAATTAAAGGTAAATAACGCTAATTTTTACAAAAATGAACGAAAACAATATAAATAAAAAGAGCTATTCTTAATTACAGTCTATTGGCAGACATTACTTCAGCCATGCACAGTTACAAATCATCTAATAAACTACTTGAAATGTTGGTAACGTTAACTTACTTTGATCTTAAACGAAAATAATTTCTAGTTACACTTTGTCTAGTGCTTGAAATGTGTTTATTTTCGGTGCTCTTTGGACGTCAAGACATAGTTAAGAGGACAATATGTCTCTTTAACATATTTTCTATGACCCAGCAAATCATTTAAGAACATTTTAAAAGATTAAGAATCGATTTTTTCCACATTCAAGGTCTGTACAGGATGAAGCTCAATGCTTATTGACATGGCCTCTTAAGATGCTCGCTGGTTACTATATTGTCATCGGGAGCCTTTCCATTTTTAAATGAAAATACGCAGTCCAATACTTCATCCTCATTTACCTTCTGTAGTGGGTCCTTTTTTTTTTATTAATATTACATGCAATAAACATTTACTACAAATTAAGACCCACTACAAATGGTTTTCTCAATTCGCCCTCCACTTTCTGCTTCCTAGAGGTGTAGGGTAGCGGAATCTGTCGAGGTTTGCCGATTGATCAAGGAAGATTTCATATATTTTAGCCAATGATAAAAGAGAAGTTTTGTAGTCCTATAATAATTATTATCTAGATATTGAGATCTGTCATATTTTCAGTGCAAAAGTATAGTAAGCATGCATTTTCAACTGATTTTATACGACCGCAAAAATTTTTGTGGTCGTATATTATGACGTTGGCGTCGTCGTCGTCGTCGTCGTCGTCGTCGTCGTCGTCTCCGAAGACGCATTGGTTTCGCACTCTAACTTTAGTTTAAGTGAATGGATCTCTATGAAATTTTACCATAAGATTCAATATCACAAAAGGAAGGTTGGGATTGATTTTGGGGTTATGGTACCAACAGTTAAGGAATTAGGGGCCAAAAGGGCCAAAATAAACATTTTGTAACTTCCAGACATAACTTGTGTGTTAGTGTATGGATCTCTGACTTTGTACCACAAGGTTCCATATCACAAAGGAATGCTGGGATTGATTTTCGGGGTAATGCCTCCAAATTTTAGGAATTAGGGGCCAAAAAGGGGCAAAAACAAGCATTTTCTAGTTTCATGACAATAACTTGTGTGTAAGTGTATGGATCTTTCTGAAATTGTACTACAAGGTTCCATATCACAAAGGAAAGCTGGAATTGAGTTTGGGGTAATTGCCTGAAACGTTTAGGAATTAGGGGCCAAAAGGGGCCAAAATAAGCATTTTTCTAGTTTCAGACAATAACTTGTGTTCAAGTGTATGGATCTCTTGAAATTGTACTGCAAAGTACCATACCTCAAAGGAAGGCTGGGTTTGAGTTTGGGGTGATGAATCATAAGGGGTTCAAAAATTTGGGGGATTTTTCTTTCCTTTTTTCTTTAAAATTTTCCATTTTAAGTTGGTTATTTCTGATTTATATTTAAAAGCAAATAATAATGATATGGCAGGAGATACACACCAAACAGGATGTGTAAATTATTATATAATAAGTATTGTGCAATAGCAAGAAATTTTCAATTGCACAGTATTGCGCAATAGCAAGAAATCTTCAATTGCACAGTATTGCGCAATAGCAAGAAATATCCAATAGCACAATATTGCGCAATAGCAAGAAATTGTCAATTGTACAGTATTGCGCAATAGCAAGAAATATTCAATTGCACAGTATTTCGCAATTGCAAGAAATATTCAATTGCACAGTATTGTGCAAAAGAAGATACTTTGTATAAATTGCTTATTTCTTGACCAATTTCAATGGGGTTTTATTCTTGAACCCTTGGGGTTCTTTAATATGCTGAATCTAACCGTGTATTAAGTTTTTGGATTTTGGGCCCGTTTTAAATTGGTCCACATTGAGGTCCAAAGGGTCCAAATTAAACTTTGTTTGATTTCATCAAAATTGAATTATTGGGGTTCTTTGATATGCCGAATCTAACCGTGTATTTAGATTCTTAATTTTTGGTCCCGTTTTCAAATTGGTCTACATTAAGGTCCAAAGGGTCCAAAATTAAACTTAGTTTGATTTTAACAAAAATTGAATTCTTAGGGTTCTTTGATATGCTGAATCTAAACATGTATTTAGATTTTTGATTATGGGCCCAGTTTTCAAGTTGGTCCAAATCGGGGTCTAAAATTTAACTTTGTTTGATTTCAACAAAAATTGAATATTTGGGGTTCTTTGATAAGCTGAATCTAACCATGTATTTAGATTTTTGATTTTTGGGCCCCGTTATCAACTTTGTCCACATTGAGGTCAAAAGGGTCCAAAATTAAACTTTGTTTGATTTCATCAAAAATTGAATTATTGGGGTTCTTTGATATGCGGAATCTAACCGTGTATTTAGATTCTTAATTTGTGGTCCCGTTTTCAAATTGGTCTACATTAAGGTCCAAAGGGTCCAAAATTAAACTTAGTTTGATTTTAACAAAAATTGAATTCTAAGGGTTCTTTGATATGCTGAATCTAAACATGTATTTAGATTTTTGATTATGGGCCCAGTTTTCAAGTTGGTCCAAATCAGGGTCCAAAATTAAACTTTGTTTGATTTCAACAAAAATTGAATATATGGGGTTCTTTGATATGCTGAATCTAACCATGTATTTAGATTTTTGATTTTTTGGGCCCCATTATCAACTTTGTCCACATTGAGGTCCAAAGGGTCCAAAATTAAACTTTGTTTGATTTCATCAAAAATTGAATTATTGGGGTTTTTTGATATGCCTAATCTAACCGTGTATTTAGATTCTTAATTTGTGGTCCCGTTTTCAAATTGGTCTACATTAAGGTCCAAAGGGTCCAAAATTAAACTTAGTTTGATTTTAACAAAAATTGAATTGTTAGGGTTCTTTGGTATGCTGAATCTCAACATGTATTTAGATTTTTGATTATGGGTCCAGTTTTCAAGTTGGTCCAAATCGGGGTCCAAAATTAAACTTTGTTTGATTTCAACAAAAATTGAATATATGGGGTTCTTTGATATGCTGAATCTAACCATGTATTTAGATTTTTGATTTTTGGGCCCCGTTATCAACTTTGTCCACATTGAGGTCAAAAGGGTCCAAAATTAAACTTTGTTTGATTTCATCAAAAATTGAACTCTTGGGGTTCTTTGATATGCTGAATCTAACCATGTATTTAGATTTTGGATATTGGACCATGATAGGTGAATGTCCAATTTAAAATTTTGAAGTTCTTAGACCACATTCATTCTGTGTCAGAAACCTAGGCTGTGTCAAATATTTAATCACAATCCAAATTCAGAGCTGTATCAAGCTTGAATGTTGTGTCCATACTTGCCCCAACTATTCAGGGTTCGACCTCTGCGGTCGTATCAAGCTGCGCCCTGCGGAGCATTTTATTATAGTTTGTTCTTATGTTGTACTGTTACACCACTGTCCCAGGTTAGGGGAGGGTTGGCGCCTTTAACCTAAACTAGTTTAACTCCGCCACATTCTGTATGTGCCTGTCCTAAGTCAGGAGCCTGTAATTCAGTGGTTGTCGTTTGTTGTGAAACATATTTGTTTTTCGTTCATTATTTTGTACATAAATTAAGCCGTTAGTTTTCTCGTTTGAATTGTTTTACATTTGTCATTTCGGGGCCTTTTTATAGCTGACTATGCGGTATGTGCTTTGCTCATTGTTAAACGCCGTACGGTGACCTAAAGTTGTTAATTTGTGTGTCATTTGGTCAGGCTCCTGGTGAGAGTTGTCTCATTGGCAATCATACCATCATCTTTTTATATTTTGAGTCCGGGGATACAGGACACGTATATGGCATCATTCAGTGTATGGGCTAAACTTTTACGGCAGTGTCTGTGCGACCCCGCATGCGGGGACGAGTAGCCAAATTGCCATTCGTAGCTACACGTACCCGCTTCCGAAATAAACGCGGAAATTATCGCAATTAGTGAATAAATTGATTACCCAAAGAGATGATAAACGTCCCTGGTTAGTTTTCAAATATTTTTCCTTTAAGTATTAACTATAATTGATATAATGGAATCTATGATAGAAAATTTAAATGATAATCAAATGAAAGCAGTACAAACAATTAAGTGAGAAAATAAAACAAAATAAAAACAGTTTATGTTCTTCTAATAAATATATAAATAAAATAGACTATCTATTCATATATATAACATAATTAATTCAAATTAATTTATTCATCATACATAACTTGTTCATTTTAACCTACAATATATGAAAACCTGAAATATTTTATTATATTTCAGGCAGGTGCAACAGTTTTATGTAGTAAAGATTAATCGGTTCTGAATGAATGTATAATTATCAAATGCATCTATTTTAATATATAATGAATTTGATCTTATTACTTACTTCTTTAATTTTATATACACTCGTGCACATGTAATCAGACATCTGAACACAAGATTTCGAGATTAAACCCATGCTCTTCGGTTTTTATGTGATAAACTGTTACTGTTACCTATTCTGTACATTCCACCTTTATCAGATGAACCACTTCAGTCAGGCAATCTTCTTGAAGTGTAAAATCCCTTATATTTTGAAATTTGATTTTTTGGCACTTCCATTTAATGTAGAATTCTTCTTTATACACTTACATACACGAATGCACCGCCACCACACTATTATATATATTCAAAGCCGGCATATATATATATACAGTCACATTTAAAATCTAAAACTTGATTGACTCAGGACAGCAATTGTCATTTTCACCTTTAACACACTTATGACTCCTTTTTTCATCGTTAGAATATATCCGAAGAATAAACATTAAAATTTAAAACTTTTTTTTACACGATACCTCGACAAACGGAATGACGATTTATTGCAAATATTGACAGAAGAACACAAAAATGATATTTCCTATCCAGACGAACTTACGGAAGCTTATTAGCGCCACACAAACTTTTCGAACGCAAACATTTGTGTTGTCTTATTAGGTCTTTCCACCTTTCCGTGTGGAAAGACCTATTGATTATGACTGATTATTTTTATTCAAAATTCTTCCTAATTTGTTCTTAGTGTGTTAAAATGTTTCAAAAGATGTCGCTTAGTTTTTAATATGATATCACCCAGTCTTAGCTTGAAACTGACCCTGTTTGACTGAACACTTTTCTTTGAAAGAGTTATCTCCAAACACTGTTTTCTTGTTATCTGATCTCATCCGAAGAAAAAGAGGCAAATTTATTTTCAAATTGCTCGTTATATCCTCAGGATGTTAGGTTTTATTTTGACCAAAGCTTGATGAAACTCCATATAGAGTTATTTCACTTTATTGAAATAAATGAAATGTATTTGTAACTGGAAAAGCATAAGTGATAGAGGCCTAGGGTCTTTTGATTTGAGGACCTTGGTCCAAAAAAATGAAAATGAGGTCAAGGTCAAAGGTCAAGGTCATGTTCAAAATTTTGATTTTGGCTTGTTATCTCTTATTTTCAGAAATCATATAAGATATCGACAAAATTTTTGACACAATTGTGAGTTGCGACATGTCGTAACACGTAAATTTTAGTTAAAAGGTACGTAAACATTTGATGCCAGTTTTCTCCCTTTTATATTCAAAATTACATGTATGGTGATATAACTCATTCATCTTATATAATTGAGACCTAGGGTCTTTTGATTTGAGGCCCTTGTTTCATGACCTTTAAATTGGGGTCAAGGTCAAAGTTTAATTTGACGTTCTATTTTTTTCTTGCGGTGTATTTTTGTTTCAAAAGATGTCGCTTAGTTTTTGGTATATCATACAGTCTATATGCTTTTGAAACTGACCCTGTTTAATCGAACACTTTTCTTTGTAAGAGTTATCTCTCAAACACTGTTTTTCTTGTTATGAGATCTCCTCCAACCGTAAAAGAAGCGACAAATTTATTTTTCCAAATTGCTCGTTATATCCTCAGGATGTTAGGTTTTATTTAGACCAAAGCTTCTGAAGACTCCATATGAGAGTTATTTCCCTTTGTATTTGATATATGTGAAATGTATTTGTAACTGGAAAACCATAAGTGATAGAGGCCTAGGGTCTTTTGATTTGAGGTCCTTGGTCCATAAAATGAAAATGAGGTCAAGGTCAAAGGTCAAGGTCATGTTAAAATTTTGATTTTGGCTTTTTTCGCTCCTCATCAGAAACCGTATAAGATATCGACAAAATCTTTTTACTTAATTGTTAGTTGCGACATGTCGTAACACGTAAATTTGAGTTGAAAGGAACGGAGACATTTAATGGGAGTTTTCTCCCTTTTATATTCAAAATTACATGTATGGTGATATAACTCATTCATCTTATATAATTGAGACATAGGGTCTTTTGATTTGAGGCCCTTGTTTCATGACCTTTAAATTGGGGTCAAGGTCAAAGTTTAATTTGACGTTCTATTTTTTTTTTTTCTTCCGCCTAAATTTTTTCTTGCGGTGTAAAAATGTTTCAAAAGATGTCGCTTAGATTTTTGGTATATGATATCATACAGTCTATACGCTTTTGAAACTGACCCTGTTTAACCGAACACTTTTCTTTGTAAGAGTTATCTCCCCAAACACTGTTTTTCTTGTTATGAGATCTCCTCCGCAACCGTAAAAGAAAGCGGCAAATTTATTTTTCCAAATTGCTCGTTATATCCTCAGGATGTTAGGTTTTATTTAGACCCAAGCTTTACGAAGACTCCATATGAGAGTTATTTCCCCTTTTGTATTTGATAATGTGAAATGTATTTGTAACTGGAAAAGCATAAGTGATAGAGGCCTAGGGTCTTTTGATTTGAGGTCCTTGGTCCATAAAAATGAAAATGGGTCAAGGTCAAAGGTCAAGGTCATGTTAAAAATTTTGATTTTGGCTTGTTATCACTAATTTTCAGAAATCTTATAAGATATCGACAAATTTTTTTACAGAATTGTTAGTTGCGACACGTCGTAACACGTAAATTGAGTTGAAAGGGTACGGAGACATTTAATGGGAGTTTTCTCCCCTATCATATTCAAAATTACACGTATGGTGATATAACTCATTCATCATATATAATTGAGACCTAGGGTATTTTGATTTGAAGCCCTTGTTTCATGAACTTGAAATTGGGGTCAAGGTCAAAGGTTGATTCGACGTTCTATATTTTGACCTTTGCTTTTACCTCATATATATACATGATAAAGCCATGGGACTTTTTGCATTAGGTTGCAAGCCATTTGACCTTGAAAAAGCCAACCGGAAGTGACTTTTGTAAACCGGAAATAGCTATTTATTGTACTAAATTAATGTAAAAGTATATAGAACAATATATTTTTGGAATCAGTGTCAAGTAAACTATCAAACAATACCGGAAGTGACATTTTTTAAACCGGAAGTCAAAAATTATCTCCCTTATTTATCTTTTTTTGTATAGAAACCATATATTTTTGGAATAAGCGTACATTAAGCTGTCATTTGACGCTGGAATTGACATTTAAAACCTAATTTTAATATTTTTCATATCAAAATAGATCCTTACTGGTGGAAAGACCTTCAATTGTTCTCTGAACAATTGGTTTTAATTCTTATTGAAGTTTCAAGGAAAGCAGCTGTTATAAATGGAGGAGACTGAATGTATTAAATTTTATCACGCTTCTCACTAATTGGAAAGTAAAATGGTGGGGTGTTTTATAGCACATATCATGGCATAATACTATTATAGAGAAGTTTTCATTAAATATTCTTCAAAGTTTGGAAGTATAATGTATACACAGTTTAGTTGCACTTGTCCAGAGATAAATGACCATGTATAAAATTTTGTAGACCATGTACAAATTTAGCCAGTGGGGTTTATGATGTAAGTAAACACTCCATTCAGATTACTGAATGACCATGTTACGTAAACCCCATTACACATGTTACTTTTAAGTGTATTGGGGAAGTTGAGAGTTTAAATAAGAGTAATTCAACGGTCATTTCAAAGATGCAAAAGTTTAGTACCGACGTTTATTACTTTATTTGATTAATGGGATACTAGTTTTCTCCGGGTTTTGTAACGACTTAATCATTTAAATTGAGAAAGAATTTGTGGTTAAAAGTAAATTTTTAAACTGTAATCTGAAAATAGAAACAATGTACTCTTTTAATTTTATCAATTTAATGGAAAGCTTAATTTGTTCAATGTTATTTGATTTATTTACAACTTTATTGTATTTGTTAATTATTACTATTTTAATTTGTATTTTAATTTGATGTTTAGTATTAATTTATACCATAATAAACAAAAAAAGATCAGTGTATTCCAACTGAACAGAACTTTGTATTTTTTGTTTTAAAGGTAACATAATAACAGGACAATTTCAGAAACCCTAGCAGTAGGATATTAGTCCTAAGAACACGAAGCACAAAAAGTCACTTGGCATCTACAGTCACCTAAAGTTTCATCCAACCTCTCACTATACCAAGTCGAGTCAAGTCTCACCCCAACCAACACCAAAACCAAGTATAAAAATACTGAGCAGGAGAATGTTAAAAAAGAAAATTGAGTAAATCGAATTCATACCGAAGAAAAAAATCAGCACTGTTAATGTAGCCGAATTTAAACATGGCATGCCTTTAAATATACTTCCAAAGTAAGCTCTCGTTTGAGCATTGTGTGGTTATATCCAACAAGCTACCCTATTGAAATAAATGTACAAGATGAAGATGAAGATTATAATTATGTACTCTACAATCAAATTGCTACCCAAGGATCTGAAATAACTACCTTACTAGAATAGAATTTATCATATTTCTGAGATTTCAACAACCGATTTTTTATATCAAAATTCTAAATAATTCAGTTTAAAGCCAAAAGATCATTTTGTTTATCTGACTTCATCATTTACAATTGTATGAAATTTGTTTTACTCTTCTCTACTTTGCCACTTTCCGTAAATCAAAAATTTTCAAAATCTGGGCCTTTCAATTGAAATTTGTCCATACCATATAAAAATAAGGAGATGTGGTATGATTGCCAACGAGACAACTATCCACCAAAGTTCAAATGAAGTAAATGTATTTCATGTGTTGTCAAAATTAAGTGATTTTAAACATAAACAAACAAGCAAGCTAACAAAAATATGCACCAAAAAAACGAAAAAACAACATAATACGTGAAAACTAATGTTCCCAGATATGATATTTTGCTTGTAAAATATGCTTATTTTTTTTTTTAATCCGGAATATATAAACGAGAGTACAATTGAAGCTGCTATGATGGTCTGTTCGTAGTCGCGCTAAATTCATTAAAAAACTTTCGAAATCGAATATTCCTCTCAAGGTTTTATTTGACAATATAATCTCTGATCTGTTTTTTGTTAAACAAATGAGTTAATTTGGCTATTTTATGCATACGTTTTATTGTTGCTGTTTTAACCTCCCATCCCCAAAAAACGAGAGTTAGATCCAGAACTGAAAACCGGAATCCGAACCCACGTAAATGGAAGAAAATGACTTTCTCGGTTCTCATTGGTCATAGATAAAGAGAAATCATTGGTATAACAATGAATTTCATTGGCAGGTTGTATTAATGTCTAGTATACAAAATATTAACGTATATACACAAAAATTCCGTATATACGTAAATCGAATTTCGTATATACATAATTATTTCTGTATATACGAAATTATTTACGTATATACATAATTATTTCTGTATATACAGAATTCGATTTACGTATATACGGAATTCGATTTACGTATATACGTAAATCGAATTCTGTATATACAGAAATAATTATGTATATACGTAAATAAGTATTTTGACCCTGATTCCGCGCCATAGGGATACTAGTTTTCTCCGGGTTTTGTAACGACTTAATCATTTAAATTGAGAAAGAATTTGTGGTTAAAAGTAAATTTTAAACTGTAATCTGAAAATAGAAACAATGTACTCTTTTAATTTTATCAATTTAATGGAAAGCTTAATTTGTTCAATGTTATTTGATTTATTTACAACTTTATTGTATTTGTTAATTATTACTATTTTAATTTGTATTTTAATTTGATGTTTAGTATTAATTTATACCATAATAAACAAAAAGATCAGTGTATTCCAACTGAACAGAACTTTGTATTTTTGTTTTAAAGGTAACATAATAACAGGACAATTTCAGAAACCCTAGCAGTAGGATATTAGTCCTAAGAACACGAAGCACAAAAGTCACTTAGCATCTACAGTCACCTAAAGTTTCATCCAACCTCTCACTATACCAAGTCGAGTCAAGTCTCACCCCAACCAACACCAAAACCAAGTATAAAAATACTGAGCAGGAGAATGTTAAAAAGAAAATTGAGTAAATCAATTCATACCGAAGAAAAAATCAGCACTGTTAATGTAGCCGAATTTAAACATGGCATGCCTTTAAATATACTTCCAAAGTAAGCTCTCGTTTGAGCATTGTGTGGTTATATCCAACAAGCTACCCTATTGAAATAAATGTACAAGATGAAGATGAAGATTATAATTATGTACTCTACAATCAAATTGCTACCCAAGGATCTGAAATAACTACCTTACTAGAATAGAATTTATCATATTTCTGAGATTTCAACAACCGATTTTTTATATCAAAATTCTAAATAATTCAGTTTAAAGCCAAAAGATCATTTTGTTTATCTGACTTCATCATTTACAATTGTATGAAATTTGTTTTACTCTTCTCTACTTTGCCACTTTCCGTAAATCAAAAATTTTCAAAATCTGGGCCTTTCAATTGAAATTTGTCCATACCATATAAAAATAAGGAGATGTGGTATGATTGCCAACGAGACAACTATCCACCAAAGTTCAAATGAAGTAAATGTATTTCATGTTAAATTTATATAATTTTCTGATACAAAAATCATTCCGAGTTAATTTGTATATGAAGTCGATACAAGTATTCCCTTATTCCTATGTTTCTTTAATGATCATGATTTGGCCTTGGGTTTATGGTCCTTTACAACTGTATTGGCAGACGGACATACAAATGCTGATGATTTCAAAACGCTGTTTCACATTATATAATAAATGTAAAATGTAAATCCAATATAGTTTTTGATAATAAAATATACAAAACTTAATGAATAATTAAAATCAAAATGTTTGCGTTATAATGCAAAGTTTTGCATTATAACGCAAACATAGGAAGAAATATAAACAAGAGGCTCTCAAGAGCCTGAATCGCTCACCTATAATTTTTTTGCTTAAATCTTTCATCAATGATTATTTTTGCTTTTCAATATATATTACTGAGTGGCTTAAAAAGGCCATTTAAATGTTCTTTGTATCTGTCATATTTTCTTCAAAAGCAAAAAAATGAATTTTACCCCTTTGTTCCATTTTAGCCATAGTGGCTATGTTTCTTGACGTACAAGGAAATAAAATACAAAATTTACACTAGATACTCTGAAACTCATTCAGCCCAAGATTGGCTGAAATTGATTCAGCAGTTTCAAAGGAGATTTTTAAAGTAAGCAAACTAGATGAACAAATTGTGAAAAATTGTCTTTAAAGGGCAATAACTCCTTAAGGGGTCAATTGACAATTAATTTAATAACCAAAAAGTGCAAAATTTCCTTAAAATCCTCAATTCAGGGGCAATAACCTAAAAATCAGATACCCGATTTAGCTGATAATTTCAGGACAGGTAGACTTTGACCTAATGAATACTTTAACTTCTGTCTGATTTGCTCTAAATGCTTTAGTTTTTGAGATACAAGTCAAAAACTGCATTTTACCCTATGTTCTATTTTTAGAGGAAACAGAAAATAAAACACAAACTTTATTCTAGATAACCTAAGAATCATTCAGCTTAAGTTTGGTTTAATTTGGTTCAGTAGTTTCAGAGAAGAAGATTTTTAAAGTTCTAAAACATGAAAAAACAAATTGTGTAAAATCGTCCTTAAAGGGCAATAATTCCTTAAGGGGTCAATTGACAATTTTGGTCATATAAACTTATTTGTAGATCTTACTTTGCTGAACATTTTTGCTGTTTACAGTTTATCTATATCTATAATAATATTCAAGATAATAACCAATAAAATGCTTCGCTGAGCGCAGGCAGATACGACCACAGAGGTCAAACCCTGAACAGTTGGGGCAAATTTGGACACAATATTCAAGCTTGATACTCTCTGAATTTGGACTGTGATCAAATTTTTTACATAATATAGGTTTCTGACACAAAATGAATGTGGTCAAAGATCTTAAAAATCTATTGAAATTTGAAAAATTTTGATGAAAAAAAAATATGAACCCCTGAAAAAATTGGAAACCCCCAAACTTTTGACCCCCTTTGGAGCAATTACCCCCAAACTCAATCCCAGCCTTCCCTTTGTAGTATGGAACCTTGTACTACAATTTTAGAGAGATCCATACACTTAAACACAAGTTATTGTCTATAAAATAGAATAAAATGCTTCGCTGAGCACAGCCTGATACGACCGCAGAGGTCGAACCCTGAACAGTTGGGGTAAATTTGGACACAATATTCAAGATTGTGATCAAATTTTTGACATAATATAGGTTTCTGACACAAAATAAATGTGGTCAAAGATCTTACAAATCTATTGTAAAATACTATGCAATTGCAGATTTCTTCTTGAAACTTTTCAAAATTTTGAAAAAAAAATATGAACCCCTTAAAAAAATTGGGAAAAAATCCCCTCCCCAAACTTTTTTGAATTCCCCCCAAACTCAATCCCAGCCTTTCCTTTGTAGTATGGAACCTTGTAGTACAATTTCAGAGAGATCCATACACTTTAACACAAGTTATTGTCTGGAAACTAGAAAAATGCTTGTTTTGGCCCTTTTGGCCCCTAATTCCTGCATGTTTGGGGCAATTACCACCAAACTCAATCCCAGCCTTCCCTTTGTGATATGAAACCTTGTGGTACAATGACAGAGAGATCCATACAATTACACACAAGTTTTTGTCTGGAAACTATAAAAGTGCTTGTTTTTGGCCCCTTTTTGGCCCTTAATTCCTAAACTGTTGGCACCATAACCCCCAAAATGAATCCCAACCTTCTACTTGTGGTATTAAACATTGTGGTACAATTTCAGAGCAATCATGATACTTATACACAAGTCATTATCCTGAATCTAGAAAACTGCTTGTTTTGGGCCCCTAATTCCTAAAAGGTTGGGACCATCATCCCCAAAATCAATCCCAATCTTCCTTTTGTGGTATTGAACCTTCTTGAAAAATTTCATAGAGATCCATTCACTTAAACTAAAATAATTGTCCGGAAACCAAATGTATCTTCGGACGACGATGACGGAGACATCATACCATTATACAATCCCAAAAAATTTTTTGCGGTCATATAAAAATGCTTGTTTTTGGCCCCTTTTTTGCCCCTGATTCCTGCATGTTTGGGGCAATTACCCCCAAACTCAATCCCAGCCTTCCCTTTGAGATATGTAACCTTGTGGTACAATGTCGGAGAGATCCATCCACTTACAAACAAGTTATTGTCCTGAAACTACAAAAATGCTTGTTTTTGGCCCCTTTTTCCTAAACTGTTGGTACCATTACCCCCAAAATCAATCCCAACCTTCCTTTTGTGGTATTGAACCTTCTTGTAAATTTTCATAGAGATCTATTCACTTAAGGTAACAGGTACGAAAATGGGCAATCTCACGGATTTTTATGAAATTTTGCAAGCAATTTGAGAATTTGGAACTGCATTTTAATATTGAAAAAATATATAAGTAACTTTCATACTTTCGGATTTACAGCAAATTGAATATTTCGTAGAAAGAAATGCAAATGTATAGGATGCACGTAGATATCAAAAAAATTTGAAGAATTTTACTTTAAATTGCGTTTTCTCAAAAACATTTCCTACAAATTTTCCTTAAAATTGATATGTTCTTGCCACTAACATTTCCGTTGTATTGATATGAAAGTTATAGGGGGTCACTGAATTCGTTTTTCCTGCACAGATCATGCAAGTGTCTCAATGTCTGAAAAATAAGATTTCTAGCCACAACGTCGTTTTTCCATGCTATGAAAATTGATATGTTCTTGCCACTAACATTTCCGTTGTATTGATATGAAAGTTATAGGGGGTCACTGAATTCGTTTTTCCTGCACAGATCATGCAAGTGTCTCTGTAATGTCTAAAAACGTCGAAAAATAAGATTTCTAGCCACAACGTCACGACTACTTTTTACTTTTCAACGTTTTTTCCATGCTGTACAGAAGATTCAACTATCCATACTCAAAAGACGAATTCAGTGACCCCCTGTTAATTTTATATCAATAAAACGGATATTTCAGTTGCAATAACATACAATTTTTAAAGAAAATTCGTAGGACAGGATTTCGAGAAATGTTAATTTTGAGTTAAAATTGCTGAACATTTTAACGATATTTACGTGTATTCTATACATTCATACTACTATTTTCCAGATATTTTATTTGCTATAACTCAGAAAGTATAAAAGTTATGTATATTTCCTGTCTATCTGTATCAAATTATTAGTTTACTATCCATATCCACAGGCACTGAAAAATATAGGTAATTTTTTTTTCAGAGACAAGTGTATGTTTACTAGCATGTCCATATCCTTATACTGAAAAAAATGTAGGTTTTCAGTATAAGGACATGGATAGTAAACTGCACATTTCTAGTAAATGATACAAATCTTGGTGCAAGGTTTTGTCAGTATAAGGAAATGGATAGTATAAAGTTCTAGTATGCATACAAATCTTGGTGCAAAGTTTTTTCAGTATAAGCTTAAGGATATGGATAGTATAAAGTGCTAGTAAATATTCAATCTTGATGCAAGGTTTTTTCAGTATGAAGATATGGATACTGTAAATTCAGAAATTATTGCTGCAGTTATTATTGCGATTTTGTCATTTTAGACTAAAATGCGATTTTAATTTTTGCGATAATGAGAAAAATCCTATTTAATTCATATAAAAAATTTCAAAATGCGAGTTTAAATTATTACGATTATAACCTAGTCGCATTTTTCGCAATAATAAAAACATCGCAATAATTTCTGAATTTACAGTAGTATAAAGTGCTATTTAGCATACAAATCTTGGTCCAGGATTTTTTCATTGTAGGATATGGATAGTATAATGTACTAGTAAACATACAAATCTTGGTGCGAACAATGGTATTTTAATACAAATAGACAGGAAATATGAAAAACAAATAAAAATTTCATAAAATTACAATGATTGAAAAAATATTTCCGCTAACAGAGTCCATATATGCCTCAAACATGAGAAAATTTGAAAGCAAAGAGGTATATTTTGTTTCACAGAAGACAAAGGAAGTCAATTGCATTACCAACTTCTTTTGGATATTTCAGTTGTTTGTCAGTAGTTTTGCTTGTTGATAATATTCAATTTTCTTGGAGTTTAGCACATTTTAATCTTAAAATTATCTTTTCCCATGCAACATTTTTAAGTAATATCTTGTAAAAATAGAAAATGAGTTGCCATTGCTATGGACAACATTTGGTAGCTAGGGGGCAATAACAATGTTTTTGCACAAAAATTGAGCAATAAATTTTATGCAATAGGAGAAAAAATCTAGATTTTGAACAAAGGCAGTAATCATTTTACACCCACTGCATGGTAGGATGACTTTTAGTTCATCAAAATTACAAAAGACAGGATATTTCTTAAATGATGTTTGCATCCTTCATAGAAATATTTTAGTCATGGAAAAATAACAAAACTAAAATGCTCCACTGGGCACAGCTTGATACGACCGCAGAGGTCAAACCCTGAACAGATGGGGCAAGTATGGACACTACATTCAAGCTTGATACAGCTCTGAATTTTGATTGTGATTAAATATTTGACACAGCATAGGTCTCTGACACAGAATGAATGTTGAAAAAGAACTGAAAAGTTTGAAATTGGACTTTTACCTATTGGTCCAATATCCCAAATCTAAATACACGTTTAGATTCAGCATAAGCAAGTACACCAAGAATTGAATTTATTTATTTATTAATGGACAGTATTAGCTAAGTTTTTTTTAGGGGTTTGCTTCATAGCAAAAATTAAAATATATATATAGCATTCTGAAAATTAATTTATAAAGAATAACAAACAAACATAACACAAAGTTCTTCAAAAAATTACAAAATAAATGATAAAACAATTTCTAAAATATTATTAATGATTAATACAATGCCTTTATAAAATCTATAAAACTTATAACTTTTATTATTTTTCAAAATATCTAGTAATGAGCATTAAATTTCTTACTATATTTATACATAATTTCTTCTCTAAAAATAGAATTTATGCTGTATCTATTTTTAACTATGAATCTACTTAAAATTTCAATTAATTGTGCAATACAGCTCTGATTTTAGATTGTGATTAAATATTTGACATAGCATAGGTTTCTGGCACAGAATGAATGTGGTCTGAAAACCTTTAAAAATTGGAAATTAGACATTTATCTATTATGGTCCAATATCCAAAATCTAAATACATGGTTAGATTCAGCATATCAAAGAACCCCAAGAATTCAATTTTTGATGAAATCAAACAAAGTTTAATTTTGGACCCTTTGAACCTCAATATGGACCAATTTGATAACTAGGCCCAGATTCCAAAATCTAAATACATGGATTCAGCATATCAAAGAACCCCATATATTCAAACTTTTTTAAAAATCAAACAGTTTAATTTTGGACCCTGATTTGGACCAACTTGAAAACTGGGCCCAAAATCCAAAATCTAAATACATGTTTCGATTCAGCATATCAAAAAGTTAAATCACAAAAAATACTGAATTCCGAGGAAAATTCAAAACGGAAAGTCCCTAATCAAATGGCAAAATCAAAAGCACAAACACATCAAAAGAATGGACAACAACTGTCATATTCCTGACTTGGTACAGGCATTTTCTTATGTAGAAAATGGTGGATTGAACCTGGTTTTATAGAACCCCTTGAATTAAATTTTTGTTAAAATCAAACTAAGTTTGATTTTGGCCCTTTAGACCTCAATGTGGACCAATTAAAAAACGGGACCCAAAATCCAAAATCTAAATACACAGTTAGATTCAGCATACTGTAAATTCAGAAATTATTGCGAGGTTTTTATTAATGCGAATAACGCGACTACTTGGGTATCGCAATAATAAAAACTCGCATTTTGATATCAAATACATATATCTGTATGTAACTTTTCCAAAATTCGCAATAGTTAAACTCGCATTTTTGTTATTTTTTCAAAAATCGCAATAATAAATGCACGCAATAATTTCTCAATTTACAGTATTAGAGAATCCCAAGAATCAGACTTTGAATTTTGTTTTGTTTTTGGCCCCTAAATGGTTTGGGCCATAGCCCTAAAATCAATTCCAACCTTCCTTTTGAGGTGTGGAACCTTGTGGTACAATTTCATAAATATCCATACACTTATACACAAGTTATTGTCCTGAAACAAGAAAATTGCTTGTTTTTGGCCCCATTTTGTCCCCTAATTCCTAAACCGTTAGGACAAAAACCCCAAAATTAAGCCCAACCTTCTTTTTGTGGTATGAAACCTTGTGGTACAATTTCATAGAGATCCATACACTTATACTCAAGTTATAGTCTGGAAACCAAATGTCTTTGGACAACAACAACGTCATAACATTTTAGAACTGCAAAAATTTGCGGTCATATAACAAATTCTTTTTGTCTTGAGGAACAACAAATAGATAAAAAAGTAAAACATTTATTATCATGTTATGATTAAAAACAAGATAAATATAGTAATATGTATAATATATTGTTCAGATGAATGTAATATAAGGTGATTGGGAATTACAATTTGATATACCTTAGTTTAGGTCACCCTTGTATCCCTCACCTAAAACTAGAGGCTACAAGGAGCCTGTATTGTGCACCACGAACGGATTACACAAATATCAATTGAAGGTAAACATCATTTAATTTTTAGAGTTAATTAAATTTGTTGCATATGTTTATGATTTGAATAACACTTGAAAAATGTCAACATTACAATGTTAAATATTTATTGATGTTTGTGCAACCTAGTATCTACTCTATACACATAAATGACTAACATATACATATAAACCTTTAGGCAGTTGAATTGGCACCTAAAACGAAACAGAAAATTTTTCAGAAACCCAACTGAAAGAATTATAGCAGGGCTTTAACTATCCCCAGCCCCACCCCCTTCAAAAAAAAAAGGAAAATAAGATAGTCTTGGTACATTCACGCCAAAACTGCAGATGAGGAAAACTAAACATGTTTAATGCAACTATCTGAACCATTTAAGTAAGAGCAATTATTTTTGAAACCCAGAAAAATTGGGCTTGGGTAACTATTGAATTACTAGTCTTAGAAAGCAATTAGCCCATTATTCAGATTTTTTTTTAATGTTGTGTCAAATAATCTGGGTTTCAGAAATAGTGGAAGCATTGGTTGAAGGCAGTTGGGTTCATGAGCCATACCATTGTATCTCAGGAACAACAAACTTTCTATTACCCTAATAACCAGTCAATAAGTGTATAGTGCGACATCTGAAGCAGAGCAGAAAACTTTAATTTTAAAGTCAATATAAGTAACTTAAAACTATGACAATAATAACAAACAAGTATGCAGTTTGTATTTATTGCTCAAAATAAAACTATATACTGGAAATAAGATAAATGTTTACTGAAAAACATGAAAGATAAACATTAGTTTTAAACCCAAGGCTTACTTCTTTCCATTTATGTTTTATTTATAGCAGTGGTTCCATGTAGGTTTGCAGGCATGTACATTAGATTTTACTTTGGAACTACACCCCATACAGATGTTTGTTGTCAAGTTTAACTGCAATTTCACAAGTGGTATTAGATTTTAATCTAAATTTAAAAAAATGATTTAAGCCGTAGAATGGCTACAGCTCACACTTGCCCTAAAGATAAAGGAAGCTAAAAAAGTTGATTAAATAATTTATCTGTCATTGTCTGTCCTAATCAAACTATTTTTGGCAGAAAAATATGATTTTTTTCAGAAGTACAATGAAACCATTTATCTGAAACAAAAACATGTCATTTTTGTCTTAATTAGACATGAATCATCCCACGGATGCTTCCTTTCAGTAATGTTTCCAGTGATGACTTAACTAACCAAACTACAGGTTGCCATTACTATTACTGTAAATAAAACTGGAGTATAATAACAATTTTTATCATTTTTACTTCAGTTGCACATTTAATCATTTTTACTACAGTTGCACATTTAATCATTTTTACTTCAGTTGCACATTTAATCATTTTTACTACAGTTGCACATTTAATCATTTTCACTACAGTTGCACATTTAATCATTTTTACTACAGTTGCACATTTAACGAGGATCAAATATAGGTCATTCTTCTTGCTTGAAATCCTATCTGTAAGACTATTATTGCTCTAGTTTCATGTGATAAGCAAGTCAACAGCCAATTCTGGTACCATCTTACTTGATAATATGATTAAATTATATCTTAATCAATTTGTCTAAATTAAACAAAACATGGTCTGAATCTTCACAAAGGTGTTTTTACATTGTATATTGGATGAAGACATGTATATTATAGGAGACAGCCTTTCACAAGAGAACATAGTTTTACATTACTGGGACTATAATAAGTCAAAATTTCACATGGATGCCATGCAAGCAATACTGATTCCTTGGAGTCAAAGATACCAGCCACATCAATAGTTCCCAAAGACTCTTGGTTATAAGCTACAGAAATTTTAGTGCAAGTCAATCATAGTCTTGTTCAGCTTTGAAGATCTTGCAGTCCACAAACCATATTTGCAGGTAAAGCTTTATCTGGAAAAAATAAGCAACACAGTTAACTCTTGATATTACATTTGAACCAAAACTTGTTTGAGATAAATGCACCGTTTGCTTGAACAATCTCTATGCTGACTATACTGTATGGCTTTTGCTAATTTTTGAAGGCTGTACGATGACCTATAGTTGCTTACATCCAGATCATTTGGACGAGTTGTGTCATTGGCAAAAATACCACATCTCCTTAATTTTATAACAATAATATTTAGAATTAGGTAATCTACTGTATATATACCTTTTTCAGGGGTGTATTTATTTTCACTTATTTTGCAAAACTAAATACAAGCAAATACATATCATGCAGCTTACATGTATATCAAAACCATTGAATAAATATCAACGTATACATCTGAACATGCTTGTTTACCTTGCATAACTGAAATTGAACTGTGAAACTGTTAAAAACATCATCAGTGATACATACAGAAAACCTATTAAAAGGTAACAAATAATTTCCCAAAGCTTGAGACTACTATAACCAAGTAGTCTAAGCCCAAGCCAAATATGACAGTTTTATTGTATAGCTAAACAACTTAATCAGATAATAACCTCGAAAGAATAGATGACTGTTTTAATGATTGAATAATCCTAGTTTATTAGGTCTTTCCACTTTTCCGTGGAAAGACCTATTGATTTTGTTCTGATTTTTTTTTTTTTTCTTTCGCCTAATTATTTTCTTTCGTTGTGTTCTTGTTTTATAAGATGTCGCTTATATATTTGGAATATGATATCGTACAGTTTATATGCTTTTGAAACTAACACTGCTTAACCGAACACTTTGACCGTAAAGGAGAGTTTTCTCCCTTTTTATATTTAAAATTACATGTATGGTGGTATAACTCATTAACCAAGTATAATATAGACCTAGGGTAATTTGATTAAAGGTCCTTATTTTATGACCTTGAAATTGAGCTCAAGGTCAAAGTTGAAATTGACGTTCTAGATTTTGACCTATGCGTTTAACTTCATATTTAGACAGGATAAAGCCATAGGACTCTTTTCATTAGGTTGCAATTTACATGAGTATGAAAATCCAACCGGAAATGACTTTGTGTAAACCGGAAGTAGCTTTGTTTTGTACTTATTTGATGTTAAAGTATATAGAACCATATATTTTTGGAATCAGTGTCAAGTAAACTATCAAATAATACCGGAAGTGACATTTTTCAGACCAGAAGTAACAAATTATCTCCCTTATTTCAATAAAATTGTTTAGAAACCATATATTTTTGGAATCAGCGTACATTAAGGTATCATTTGACACTGTATATGACACTTTAAACCGTATTTTAATATTTTCATATCAAAATGAATCATAAGAAGTGGAAAGACCTTCAATTGTTCTCTGAACAATTGGTTTTTAATTTTATTTTGTATTGTTAATCAAATGAAGACCTAATCAACATTTGAATATTTTAAGTCTGTTATTTATGTTTTGATAGTTTTTGAAATACAACGAAATTAAATAAATGTGAATTCATCGGTGAAACCAAATTTATGAAAAATAAGTGCACACAAAAAAAGTACAAACCAGTATACAGTATTTAACTCCACAAAAAAGGCCAAAGAAAAATATTAGATTATGGAAAACTAATGTTCATTAATGTTATCTTAATTTTGTTCAATATTTTTAGAATATGCAGGGAAATTTATGGGGGTAAAATATTGGGGTTATCAAGCTACAATGAACAAAGCAAAAATAAAACATGTAAAAAAACCTGATGTACTGTAGTTTTCCATAAAATTGGTCCAAAATCATCATGGACAGGCAATTATTAGGAGTCAGTTGATAGATGAGTCATATGAGTAAGTTTGTAGATCTTGAATGGCTGATCCTTAATTATGTTTACACTTTCTGTCTATTTATTATACTTTTCAAGACAATAAATGAAGACGAAATGGTAAAAGATTGTCCCTAAGTGGCCATTACTCCTATAACAAATCTTCCTATTATTTTGGTAGAAATTGAAAAAGTAGATCTTGCCATTTTGAGAATTTTTGCTCTCCTCTTATATATATCAATATCTTTAAACTTTTGAATAAATCAAAAAAAAATTGTATTTGTTGAAAACAATTATCCATAAGACATAATGATATAAATGTTTTCAATTAAATAAACAGTCTTACAAATAAAATTGCAATTTCATATAAAAACTTGTTAATTTCAGTAAAAATCAATACCAAATAACTGATAATCCTTGATGATAGAATCTTCAATATGGCCTTAAATTCTTACAATGTGAAAGCTGATAAAATCTTGAGATCCTATTTACTGTAAGGGTATTTCTTCTAAATAGAAAACAACGGCTGTGTGTGTCAAGAAAATATAATGTTGTGTCTTTCTTTGACTATAAAAGTGATTAACAATTAGGTGTCATAAAATTTTTAAAACATTTAAGGTAGATTTACTGTATATTGCCATCTTGGATTGTAAAATAGCAGTACACAATTGGTCTAGTTCTTTGCTTGAATCTGCAAATTTTTTAGACAGATTGGCAATTAATGTGTAAGAATGTTTCTCTTAATTAAGAAAAATAAGAGATTTATTGTATTATTTATACTATTTTTACAAATACTTAATATTTGTTTTTGTTTGAATAAATTTTTCAACTAAGACATTTGAGGGGAGATAACACTAATTGTAAAATTTTTATGAAGTTCATAATATTAATTAAATTTTAATTTTTTACTTGTAGCAAGAAAACAAGTTTGGTGCAGAGCTTCCAAAACAGTCGTATTGTCCGGACTTGACCGTTAAATTATATTTTTGACTTGATGTGCTGAGCCTGAAATGGACATATAACAATGGTTTGCCATAATTCAGAAAAAAATTGAAGTTTATGCGATCTTTTTGACCTGACCTTTTGACTTTAACAACCACACATTTCCGGTTATATAAGTGACATGACAAATAAGTACTATCAAAACAAACCCAACTTTAAAACCCTCTAATTACAATCAATGTTAATTAGTTGTCTGACAGCTAAAATTAATTTACCTGTTCAGTCAACAGGTAAACTATTTTGTACCGGACATTGATAGGTCTATTAAAATTTCAGCAGTTTGTGTCTAATTAATTTAGTTACAAAGATTTAGATTATCAGACATGAATACCTGTATAAATATGATTTGATGAAAAATTTAAAAAGGTAGTAATAAAGGTTTTAAGTGAAAAAATCTTCGGAACAAAATTGTTTTAACTAGTATACGTGTGCAGGTAGTATACAGGAACTAAAATTATCACTGATATCTATATCTAACATTCATTTCGAGTATTTTTTTTGAAGAAATAACGTGGAAAGAGCTACTTAAACTCTATCTTGCTTTGTTAACGTACACAGATTTTAAGTATCTGTCTCTGGTCTGTGTTTTACCATTGTAAAGTCAACATCCGGTATTAGAAAAATGTAAAAACGAAAGTAGTTTTTGACAGCGTAATTTTGCACAAATAAAGAGTTTAAGGCAGATATTAGTACCCTGAAGTTGCACACTTCGAATGATGCACTGTCAATTTAACAGTTTACTTCAGAACATATAATTTATATCAAAAGTCATGATTAATATTGTTTTTAAGTCAATCATTGTTTATATGATGCTCAGCTGATTACCATGACTGTCTTTTGTTACTAAGTCTTAAGAGATTAAAATTGGAAAAAGACAAAAAATGTCCATTTTTTGGAAGCCTGGTTTGGTGACACCATTTTTTTTCTTTTTTCTTTTCTTTAAGCATATTATAAACCTATCTTCCCATATTTTATTTCAAAATTCTATCTCATAGATTTCTTTTTGTTCACAAATTTTTTTTTTCATGAATTGGGCAATTTTGCATGACTTGTAGCTTGAAAAATAGCACTGTGACCCATTCTTTTTATTATATTTTTGAAAAAAAGCATGGCAAAATCTTCATTTTGGCAAAGTATAATAAAATGCTCCCCTAAGCGTAGCTTGATATGACCACAGAGGTCAAACCCTGAACAGTTGGGGCAAGTATGGACACTACATTCAAGCTTGATACAGCTCTGGATTTGGAATGTGATTAAATGTTTGACATAGCATAGGTTTCTGACACAGAATGAATGTGGTCAAAGAATGGAAAAATTTGAAATTGGACATTTACCTATTATGGTCCAATATCCAAAATCTAAGTACATTGCTAGAATCAGCATATCAAAGAACCCCAAGAATTAAATTTTTGAAGAAATCAAACAAAAGTTTAATTAAGGACCCTTTGTACCTCAATGTGGACCAATTTGATAAAGGGTCCCAAAATCCAAAATCTAAATACATTGTTAGACTCAGCATATCAAAGAACCATATATATTCAGTTTTTGTTGAAATCAAAGTTTAATTTTGCATCTCGATTTAGACCAAATGAAAACTTGGCCTGAAATCAAAAATCTAAATACATACTATTAGTTTCAGTTTAGCAAAGAACCACTTGAATTCATTTTTCCCTAAAATCAAAATAAATTTAATTTTGGACTATGTGGACCAATTTGAAAACTGGTCCCAAAATCAAAAATTTAAAATACACAGTTAGATTCAGCATGCCAAAGAACCCAAAGAAGTCTTTTTTTTTTTTTAAATCAAACAAAGTATAATTTTGGACCCTTTGGGCCTTAATGTGGACCAATTTGAAAGAAGGCCCCAAAATTGAAATCTAAATACATGCTTAGATTCGGCATATCAAAGAACACCAATAATTCAATATCTGATGAAATCAAACAAAGTTTAATTTGGACCCTTGTACCAATTCAAAAACAGAGCCCAAAATCTTAAATCTAAATACACGGTTAGATACAGCATATCAAAGAACCACATGAATTCAAGACTTTGAATTAAACCACATTGAAGTTGGTCAAGAAATAAGCAATTTATACAAAGTAATTAGAAAAGCATTGTAAAAAAAAATGAAGAAAAAAACAATTCCAAAATAATATTCCTCATTAATACAAAGTCTTTAAAAAATCTTTAAAACTTACCTTAGTTATTTTCAAAATATCTAATAATGAACAGTAAATTTCAAACTATATCAATACATAATTTCTTCTCTAAAATAAGATATGATGCTGTATCTATTTTCAACCATGACTCAACTTAAAATTTCTGTTGATTGTGCAATACATCTCTGAATTTAGATTCTGATTAAATATTTAATAATAGCATAATTTCTGACACAGAAAAATGGTGTATAAGTTCTTAAATAATTTAAAATTGGACATTTACCAATTATGGTCCAATATCTGAATTCTAAATACATGGTTGGAATCAGCTTATCAAATAACCCCAAGAATTCAATTTTTGAAGAAATCCAACAAAGTTTTATTTTGGACCTTTTGGACCTCAATGTGAACCAATTTAATAACAGGACCCAAAATCCAAAATCTAAATACACACTTAAATTCAGCATATCAAAAAACCCCATATATTATTTTTTTGTTAAAATCAAACAAAGTTTAATTTTGGACCCCAATTTCAACCAACTTGAAAACTGTGCCTAAAAACAAAATCTAATTATATGCTTAGATTCAGCATATCAAATAACCACAAGAATTCATTTTTTGTTAAAATCAAACTTAGTTTTATTTTGGATACTTTGGACCCTTCAGTTTGAAAAACAGGTCCAAAATAAAGATTTAAAAACACTATGTTAGATTGCACACATTAAAGAACACCAATAATTTAATTTTTGAAGAAATCAAACAAAGTTTAATTTTGGACCCCAATTTGGACCAACTTTGAAAACCAAGCACAAAATCAAAAATCTAAAACACTGTTGGATTGACCATATCAAATAACACCAACAATTAAATTCTTGATGAAATCAAACAATGTTCAATTTTGGACCCAAATTTGGACCAACTTGAATACTGTGCCCAAAATCAAAAATCTAAATACACGCTTAGATTCAGCATAGCAAAAAACCCCAACCATTCCTTTTTCTTTTTAAAATCAAACAAAATTTAATTTTGGACCCTTTGGACCTTAATGTGGACCAATTTGAAGACAGGCACGAAAATTAAAAATCGAAATACATGATTAGATTCAGCATATCAAAGAACACCAATAATTCAATTTTTGAAGAAATCAAACAAAGTTTTATTTTGGACCCTTTAAACCTTAATATGGATCAATTCAAAAACAGACCCAAAATCCAAATTAAAAATACCCAATTAGATTCAGCATTTTCAAGAACCTCAATGCAAGAATTCAAGACTTTGAATTAAACCCCATTGAAATTGCCAAAGAAATAAGCAATTTATACAAAGTATTACAAAAGAATTATTTTTGATCCCTTTTAACTTAACAATTAAGGTCATAATCCCTAAAATCAATCCAAACTTTATTTTATGGTATAACACCTTGTGGCACAATTAAATAGCAATGAAAGAACCTTAGTGAGCACGCTCACATACCCCACGTCCCCACATTGTCATTGGAGAAATAAAATAAGTGTAAGAAAAAAAATTGTATCAGAAAAAAAAATTGAATCATAATTTCCTGTCAATATGCACATCTACATAGTATGTCCTTATTATCTACACAGTTTCATGAAATTCTGTTATGTGGTTTCAGAGGAGTTGCGATGACTAACTGTTGCAGAGGTACATTGAAGCAAATAAGTTCAAAGGGGCGTAATTCCTGGGAAAAAAACTTGAATCATAATTTCCTGTCGATATGCACATCTACGTAGTATGTCCTCATTATCTGAAAAGGTTTCATGAAATTCTGTTGTGTGGTTTCAGAGGAGTTGCGATGACAAAAGGTTGCAGTAGTACATTGGGCAAATAAGTTCAAAGGGGCGTAACTCCTGGAAAAAAAATTGAATCATAATTTCCTGTCGATATGCACATCTACGTAGTATGTCCTTATTATCTGAAAAGGTTTCATGAAATTCTGTTGTGTGGTTTGAGAGGAGTTGCGATGACAAAAGGTTGCAGTAGTATATTGGGCAAATAAGTTCAAAGGGGCGCAACTCCTGGAAAAAAAATTGAATCGTAATTTCCTGTCGATATGCACATCTACGTAGTATATCCTTATTATCTGAAAAGGTTTCATGAAATTCTGTTGTGTGGTTTGAGAGGAGTTGCGATGACAAACTGTTGCAGTAGTACATTAAAGTAAATAAGTTCAAAGGCGTAACTCCTAGAAAAGAATTGAATCGTAATTTCCTGTCGATATGCACAACTACATAGTATGTCCTTATTATCTAAAAGGTTTCGTGAAATTCTGTTGTGTGGTTTGAGAGGAGTTGCGATGACAAGAAACAGGACTGACGGACGGACGGACGGACAGGTCAAAAACATTATACCCTCCGCAACTCGTTGCGTGGGGTATAATAAATAGAATTATACTCAAATTATTGTCAAAAAGCCAGAAAATCCTAGTTTTTTGGCCCCTAATTATTAAACAGTTTGGACCATGACCATGACCATGACCATCAGCTATGACAATAACCCCCAAAATTAATCCCAGTAAAACTTACCTTTTTTGGCCCCCCAATTACAAAACCGCTAGGACAATACCCCCCCAAAAAACAATCCCAACAATCCTTTAGTGGTATGGAACCTTGTGCTAAAATTTCATAGAGATCCATACACTTATACTCAAGTTACTGTCAGTGAACCAGACAAATAAATTGTTTTTGTTAGGGCCTTTTGGAACCTTGTGCTAAAATTTAACAGAGGTATATACACTTATACTCAAGTTATTGTTTTAAAACCAGACAAATAATTGTTTTTGGCCCCTTTCTGGCCCCTAATTACAAAACAGCTCTGACAATAACCCCCAAAATCAATCCCAACCCTCCTATTGTGGTATGGAACCTTGTGCTAAAATTTTTTACACATCCATACACTTCTACTAAAGTTATTGTCTGTGAACCAATTTATTTTCTATGAACCAGTAAAACTGACCTTTTTGGCCCCTAATTACAAAACTGCTTTGACAATAGCCCCCAAAAACAATCCCAACCATTCTTTAGCGGTATGGAACCTTGTGCTAAAATTTCATAGAGATCCATGCACTTATACTCAAGTTATTGTCTGCGAACCAAAATGTCTTCAGACGCAGACAACACCATAACATAATATGTACACAAGTCCTATAAAAAAAATCTATCTGAGGAAATATATACCGATGATCCACCTTAAATCTATTGACTCACCCTGAAACTGCTGGACACTAAAGAACCAACAACCAATTAATAAATATTTTGACAAGAGTAAGTATAAAGCATGAATATTCATACCAATCTGTTTTGGATATGGAAGGTTGAGATTCTCCATAATGTTTTTGAACTCTGCTTTTGATTTAGTCAGTCTTGGATTCAATGTTTTTTCCTCTGCCACTGTAGTTACTGTTTGTCCTGACAAAATACCAATAAGAAGATTATGAACTATTAATGTATACATAGAGATCCAATGCAATGCATATAGAAGTAACAGAAGGGAATATTCTATTTAGTATTTATTTTCTTGTTCAAGCAAAACAATTGAATTCAGATTAGGACTGCTAAAACATGAAATTTGCTTGAATTTATGAATTGATGTAATGAAATGCCTGCAGAAAATCATTTTTTGTTCTCTGGCAAAAATTGTTTATACTCATTTTGGACAGATACAGTTTTTATTAATCAACTATTTCTTGGCTCTGCAATGCTAAAACTTAGCCCATTATAACTGAGTTAACAAGAGGCCAGCTTTGAATTTTCAACAAACAAAGTCCAACGACTCTGGAAAGACAAATCTAAAATCTCCAAAATCAAAGAGAACCTTCTTAAATAGTTATTTTTCTTCTGTTGTTCTACAACTGCATTAATAAATACATGCAGTATTTTCTTAATTAACAATAATTTTGAGGAAATTTGATACTAAATTCAACTAATTTGTAATGTTTAGTTGCTAACAAATACACAACTGAACATTTATTTATCGCATCCAAAGAAAATACAGGAATTGAATCAAGTTTGAGAAAGCAAAAATCAAGTCTACATTGAATAATGCAGGCACAATTAGCATGGGTGCTTTTCCTGTTTTTGAAGAGGTGGCGATGCCACCCTAAACCCAAATTTGTCATTGAATAATGTAAGTCAGTTACAGTCTTTACGATAAACCAGTAGTCCGAAGCCTGAGGCTTGTAAACTTTCTGGTGGGCCTGTAACCAAAAAGTTTTCTGTGAAGACTGCAGTTAACATGGGTGCTTTTTGTGTTTTTGAAGAGGTGGTGATGCTATACCAAAATTTGTCAAATATCATGGAAACTATACATGAACTTTTACATTAATCATAACAAAATTTAAGATCATATATGTTTTATTTACATAATATTGCTGATGCATGCCAGTATAATAATGGGCTGGTGTTATTAAAGAACTTTGAGTGAGCAGCTCACCTAATCCAGACCCCCCTATATAAAAAGGAAGAGCTTAGAACTGGCATATTTTTTTCAGTTTACTTTAGATATGATTGATTTTATATGTTATTTCATACAGTATAATTGTCTAACAAAAATTTAATTTTAGTTACTTTGAAATTGACCATAGACCTGGTGACTTCAAAATCAATAGGGATCTTCCTCTTATTATATGTGACCACATATCCAGGTAAGGTTGCAATCCCATATATAACAATTAAGTTGGCAACCAGAAACCACTTACTTTCCTGTAAAAGTTTGTCTATACTAGTAAAGTTGACATTGACATTCGATCTAGTGACCTCAAAATGCATGAGAAATCTTCCTCTCATTGTATGTGAACACATATCCAAGTAGATTGCAATCTGATAAGCATAATTTTATTTCACATCCAGAAACCACTTCTTCCACATAAATTTGGTTTATTTTAGTGACATTGATCTCAGATGTAGTGACCTCAATATCAATAGGTACCCTACTCTCATTTGTATGAGACCATATATCCAAGTTGGGTTGAAATTTGTGGTAGCATCCATCCTGCACAAAATTTTGGTTTTTTTTTTAACAAATATAACCTTGACCTTTGACTCAGTGACCTCAATATCAAAAGGGATCTTCCTCTTATTGTATGCCACCATATATCCAAGCAAGGTTGCAATCTGACATCATATTTGATTTAGAATCCGAAAACCCCTTTTCTGACAAAATTTTGGTACATCTTTATCAACTATGATCATGACCTTGGACCTCAAAATCAATAGGGATCTTCCTCTCATTAAATGAGGGTCTGGATGGGGAGGGAAGTCCTTCATTTCTGCATTCTTTAAATTTTTAGGCCATTTTTCTCTATTCTTTATACATAAGCACCCATTCTCTTTTCTTTATTTTTTTGGTCTATTCTTTATTTCTTTGGTCCTTTATTCTATATTTTCCCCATTATTCTCTATTCTGTAAACCCCATCCAGACCCTCTTATATGTGACCATATATCCAAATAAGGTTGCAATCTGATATATATAAATATTTGAGGCAGCATCCTGAAATCAAAATGAATGACAGACTGACTGTGTATGATAAATCATATGGATATGATAAATCACCAATGTATAACAACAGTCTACAATTAAGCAGATCTTGCAATTCAAAAGCTTCTACAATACCTGTATAATCATGTGCTGGAAACAGGCGAAAGTTAGATGGAAGGCTAAAAATCTGTTTATGGACTGATTCATAGAGTGTCTCGAATTTCCTAAAATATTAAAAAAAAATAGACCTGGTTTTTATTTTTTTTCTTCAAATAATTGTTGAAAGATCTAAAGGAGCTTCTACTCATGATTAATAAAAAGTTTATATGAATTTAGTGAAATTAATTAAATTTTCAAATAAATTTACCCAATGTGATTTGTTCTCTTCAAACTTTTTGCATCAGATATCAAGATAGGTAAATGAAATATATCTTGATGTCAGAAGTTATTGTATGTTATATCGTTTTTCGATATTTGGCGTATTTTTCTATTTTCTGTTACATTTATTCACAACTTTTAAAAAAGTAGTGATAATTTAGAGCTTGATATATTGTATAAAGACCTGTCAATTGTTGAAGACTGTATGTCAGGGGCTTTATCAGCAGCTAGGTATTGCTCATTTGCATATAATTTGCATGCTTTTGCAAAATATAAAATACACACACAGAAATGTCTCACCACTTCACTAATCATGATTGGACTTATGTTGAAAGTCTGTAATATGAAGGTTTTATTACAAGAATCACATAAACTTAACATTATCAATGATCCATAATAATGAGGTCAAGATTACTTGAACCTTACCAGACAGACATGTACACCTTAAAATCATACCATACACCAAATATAGTTAGCCTATTGCTTATATAGCATCTGAGAAACAGACCTAGTTACAAAAACTGAACATTGACCAATGAACCATGAAAATGAGGTCAAGGTCAGATGAACCCTGCCAGACATCATGTTAACAATGCAATCATTCAATACCCCATGAAAACATAACATTGACCAATGAATCATGGACATGAAGTCAAGGACAGATGAACCCTGTAAAACAAGACATGTACACCTTACAATGATTCTGTACACCTAATATAGAGGCCCTACTGCTTATGCATGGTATCTGAGAAATAGAATCAAACCACATGAACTTAACATTGTCAAATGAACCATGAAAAAAAGGTCATGGTCAGATGAAAACTGCAAGACAGACATGTACACCATACAACAAATACAGCTAATCTATTGTTTATAGTATCTATCTGTGAAACAGACCAAACCACAAAAGCTTAATATTGGTCAAGGTAAATGAAACCTGCCAGTCAGACATGTACACCTTTCAATCATTCCATACACCAAGTATAGTCAACCTATTACTTATGGTGAGTAAAAACCATGTATTTCTGAAGAAAAAACTCAACATGGTAAGCATAAATAGTGTGTGGACTTAAATAAAATGAGAATCATCCACATCCAATGCGTGGTCATATTGCAAACAAAATGCCGATTCAATAAATGCTGTCCCCTGTATTGCACATATTTTATCTGTCCAACGGCATCAACTAAATTTTTTGATCTATACAACTTTTTATAAATATTGTTGAGAAATGAAGCCATTAGAGCGCTCACCATGCAATTTTCATATAATAATTATTTCAAACGGGCATAAATCTTTTATAATTCATTGATCAGTACTGATTTTCAAACTTGACTCAGACATTGCTAATATAAATCCTTGATATAAATATTTATAAATATCTGGCAAGGACTGTAAACGTCAGAGTGCTAACAGTGTAGTTTTCTATAGAATTTACATTTCTAGGGGACATAACTCCTGAAAAAAATATTTTATCAGGGCTGATTTTCGAACTTGCTGATATAAATCTTTGATATAAGTTTCATATCAATTCTTTAAGAAATGTAGGCTATAGAGTGCTTACAATGCAATTTTCCATATATTAGGTTTTCGTAGCAATGCTGCATTAATCTTTTAAAAATAGTTGATTGGCACTGATTTTTTTACTTGTCCGAGACATTGCTGATATAACCTTTGATGTAATTTCATAAAAATCTGGCTAGAATTGTACACGGGAGAGCACTTACAGTGCAATTTAACAGAAATTTAATATTTCCAAGGGGAATAACTCCTTAAAAAATAGTTGATTGGCATTGATTTTTGAACTTGTCCAAGACATTACTAAATAAACCTTTTATACAAGTTTGATAAAAGTATGACAAGAATTGTACATATGAGAGCGCTTACAATGCAGTTTTCCATATAATTAATATTTCCAAGGAGCATAACTCTTCAAAAAAATTGTTGATCATCACTGATTTTTGAAACAGTCCGAGACATTGCTAATAAATATATCTTTGATATAAGATTGATAAAATTCTTCCAAGAATTGTACACTTGAGAGCGCTTACAAGAATGGACGTACGGACTGAAACCTGGTATTTCTATGTCCCCGCAAAGAGTCGCATAGAGGACAAAAATTGTGAAATGGAAATTTAGGGGTACAGGTAGTACATGTACCAGTGACATGAACAAAACAGAATGATCTAGGAGAGACTATCATAATAACCTTCAATACCTTGTATCATAGAATCATGCATTCATAAAGAAAGGCAGATTTTGTCTTTGAATATCAACTTTAATACTGGTTAACTGGTTAGGTAAAAATGTTTGATTGACAAAACTTTTTTTACCATTTTAAATTACAAACTGTTCAAGCTTTGACAATGGACAAGAATTGGAAAATGTTTATTTAAGATTGAGTGTAAGGCTGAGATGTGTTACGTTTCTCCTGTCATACTGACCTTTGACCACAAGCCTTGAAATTATTTAAGAATTAAGCTCTTCCCTAGGTAAGCATTGGTAATAGTATCAAACTGGTTTATATTTACATAAACTGCGATCATTTATTAAAGTGATAAAATCAGACATTAAATAAAACAAGAATGTGTCCATTGGACACAGATACCCCGCTTGTAAATATGCAAGAGTCAATGTTCTAATCCAAACATACTGACATTTTGTTTTCTTTGAAAATTAATGACATTTATTTCTGTATGTTGAGTGTGCAAAACAGCAAGTTTGGCAATTTTTCATAACACAAGAACGATGAAAGTGAAGCCACCCAAATTTGAATTTGATCTGTGTTTGGTGGTAATAAGCATTGTGTACAAGTTTTATAACCTTTGGTTGTTGCAAAGTAAAGAGTGCGGAAACGGCAAATTCAGCAATTTTTCCATTTATAAAGGGACATAACTCAAGAACCATGAAAGTGAAGCCAATCAAATTTGAACTTGAACGGTGCTTGGTGGTAATAAGCATTGTGTATAAGTTTCACAACATTTGGTTGAGGGAAATTAAAGTTAGAGAACAGAAACTAACTTTGGACGTACGAATGGATGGACTACCGATGTACAGATGGACAAGGCTAAAACTTAATGCCCCCTCCGCCGCGGCGGGGGCATAAAAACTCTTAATAACTTGAAACTTGTTGTTTACAATAAGTCAAACCAAATTTCACCCTTCATGCCAGGTGCAAATAAATGTTTCCCACGATGAGAAGACAATCAGCACTGAGGCACTCTTTTCTTTTCATACTTTGTTACAAAATAGTTTTCCTTAGCAATTACTGTCATAAAAATGTAACCAATTCTGTATTTGTCATGAATATGCATCAAGGTATGATGTTCTTATTAGAATCAGGGAAACAATGGAATATATTAACAGTTAAAGTGTACAGTACTTATGTAAATTTAAAACCAAAAGGCATGGCACTGGTTTTTTACAACCTTTTTGGTATATCATGTCATGTCATGTCATGATTTCTCATTGCCAAAGGTTGACAACTATGATTTATTAATTAGTCGTTAGCCTAACAACATTTTTGAACAAACAGGCCCCAGGAAGCCAAAAGAGGAGCATATAAATTTATTTTTTAGACTTTTACATAATTATATTTTCTCTTCATGCTTAACTTGCTGGTTAGCAGCAAAAGAATTATAACAAGCATTCTGAGAGTACTGCATGGCAATACATAGTCCCCTACTGGTTAAAAATTAATTGTACTGGAACAAAATGCTAACTTGATCTATAACTTGTCATGGTGTAAACTATATAACAAATATCAAGTCAATATCTTCAAGCATGACGAAAAAAAGTGCGGAAATCTGATAATTTAAGTGAATTTTCTAGGTCCAAGGACCATAACTCTGCAAAAAAATCATCAAACCGAAACAAAATCCAAACTTGATCTGTAACTTGTCATGATAAAACCATATACCAATTATCAAATCAATATCTTCAAGCATGACGAAAAAAAGTGCAGAAAACTGATCATTTGAGTGAATTTTCTAAGTCCAAGGACCATAACTCTGCATAAAATCATCAGACCAGAACAAAATTCGAACTTGATCTGTAACTTGTCATGACAAAACAATGTACTGATTATTAAATCAATATCTTCAAGAATGACGAAAAAAAGTGCGGAAAACTGAATATTTGAGTGAATTTTCTAAGTCCAAGGACCATAACTCTGCACAAAATTATCAGACCAGAACAAAATTCGAACTTGATCTGTAACTTGTCATGATAAAACAATATACCAAATATCAAATCAATATCTTCAAGCATGAAGAAAAAAAGTGTGGAAAACTGATTTGCCGGACTGACAGAAGGACAGACAGACGGACAGACAGATGGACGGAGTGCAAACCTAAAGTCCCCTTCGACTTCGTCGGTAGGGGACTAATTATTCACATCAGCCAGAGGCTTGTTTCAAATTGTAAGATAATAAGAATTAAATTTCTAAAATATCTGGCAACCACAAATATTTTCTAAAATTTGTACAAACCTTCCTGAAAATCTGTTCTCCCACAACCTCTTACTAAAAGGGCATCACCAGTGAATGCCATTCCTTTGTCATGCCATACATAGGTTAAGCAACCTGCAACAGTTTATAATCATATAAAGTAAAAACAAGTGTTCATGTAACTTAGAAATTTATTGAAATAAATTTTGAGTAGAAGAACTACGGCTGGTTCACATCTTTATTGTTCAACATTTATTTTCGTTGGCATCATTTATTTGTCTTTTGAAGAAATATTGTTTTTGTAAATATCTGATTTCATAGTTTTTGTCAACTTCTGCTACAAGCTTATAGAAAATTTGTATTTTGTTGAGAACACTCAAATTCTTGATTCAGTTACTCATGGTACACCAAAGAATACCATGAAAATTAGTACTTTAGAATATCTTGGGTGTTGCTATATGTAAACATAATCATGTTTGATAGCATTCTTATAAATATACAATAAATGTACATTGTTAGAAAATATAAAAAAAATGTGTACAAGCTTTAGAAACATGACGAAAGGTGAGGCTCACCAAGCTTTTCTTCTGTTTGGTAGAGTACAAATAAATTTTATTTTTCCAACAATGTTTAAAAGAGTTAACTGACAATTTCAGTCATGTTGACATATTCGTAGATCTTTTCCTGCTGATAATTTTTCTTTTTAAAAGTTTCTGTTAATCTATTATAGTTTTCAAGATAATAGGCAAAAAATGCATAAAATTATCATTTAAGGGCAATAACTCAAATAAAGAGTCAACTGAAGATTTCAGTCATTATAAATTATTTGTAGATCTTGTCTTAATGATCAATTGTACTATTTAAAGTTTCTATCTCATCTATTACAGTTTTCAAGATAAAAGACAATAATATGCTCCGCTGGGCGCAGCTTGATACGACCGCAGAGGTCGAACCCTGAACAGTTGGCGCAAGTATGGACACAACATTCAAGCTTGATACAGCTCTGAATTTGGATTATGATTAAATATTTGACACAGCATAGGTTTCTGACACAGAATGAATGTGGTCTAAGAACTTAAAAATTTTTAATTTACCTATAATGGTCCAACATCCAAAATCTAAATACATGGTTAGATTCAGCATATCAAAGAATCCAAAGAATTCAATTTTTGATGAAATCAAACAAAGTTTAATTTTGGACCCTTTTGACCTCAATGTGGTTAGGGCAATTACCCCCCAAACTCAAACCCAGCTTTCCCTTTATGATATGGAACCTTGTAGTACAATTTCATAAAGATCCATACACTTACACACAAGTTATTGTCATGAAACTAGAAAAATGCTTGTTTTTTGCCCCTTTTTGGTCCCTAATTCCTAAAATTTGAGGCAATTACCCCCAAAATCAATCCCAGCATTCCCTTTGTGATATGGAATCTTGTAGTACAATGTCAGAGAGATCCATACACTTACACACAAGTTATTGTCTGGAAGTTACAAAAATGCTTATTTTTGACCCCTTTTTGGCCCCTAATTCCTTAACTGTTGGTACCATAACCCCCAAAATCAATCCCAATCTTCCTTTCGTGGTATTAAACCTTATGGTAAAATTTCATAGAGATCCATTCACTTACACTAAAAATATTGTGCGAAAACCAATGCGTCTTTGGACGACGATGACGACGCCAACATCATACCAATATACGACTGCAATATAAAAATGGGGAAAATTGTCATTAAAAGGCAAGGAGTCGAGTAACAATTTCGGTTATGTTGAAATATTTATAGATCTTGTCTTGCTGATCATTTTTTGTCTTTAAAGTTTCTATCTATCCATAATAATTTTTCAAGATATTAGGCAAAAACGGAAAAAATTCGTAAAAATCATCATTAAAGGGCAATAACTCTAATAAGTAGTTGTCAGAAGATTTCGACTATGTTGACTTATTTGTAGGTCTTGTCATGCTGATAATTTTTTGCTTTTAAATTTCTATTTATATATTATAGTTTTTAAGATATTAGGCAATAACGCAAAACATTGGTAAAAATCGTCATTAAAGGGCAACAACTCTAATAAGGAGTCCCCTGACTATTTTGGTCATGTTGACTTATTTGTAGATATTGTCTTGCTGATCATTTTTTAATTTAAAAGTTTTTGTCAATCTATTAAATTTTATGAGATAATAGGCACAAAAAAAAGTTTAAAATATTTGAAATCAAGCAAAAATATTCTACTTTTCAGTTTTGTAATAATATGAGTAATAATAACCTAAGATCACATTAGTTTGTTCATTTAAATGAAAATTCTTATTAGTGAGTTGCATTCCTGCATTGAAATTTGCTGACCTAATTAAAATTCTAGACTTATTATGTTCTGCTATTTTACAATACAAGATGGTGGAAGACACACATACCATCCTAAGTTATATATAATTCAAACACTTGAAACCAAACATTTATTCCATATTATAATACTGACACTGACCATACATAATTTGAACCTTCTTATTCAACATATTCTTGTTTAAACAAACAATTTATTATTTGCCATGTATAATTTAGCATACACTTCAAAGTAAACTGTGTTCATTTAAAATTATGACTATTTAATAGTCTTAATATTTCTTACAAAATTTGGTAGATTCTTAATAAATAAATAAACGCACCATTTGTATGACCAGGTGTGCTTCTTACTTCTAAATGAAAAGATCCAAAGTCAATCTTGTCACCATCAGATAACTTGACATCTGCCTTTGCATTGCTGACATTAGATATCATACTTTCACATGTTGGAAGTTTCTTTTTAAGTTCTCCAGATCCTGTCACATGGTCTGCATGAACATGAGTATTTACTGGGAAAATATCACAATATTACTTAGAATTGGGTTTACCTTAATTCACATACACACACAGAAAATTAACTTGCCCTTCCAAAACAAATATTTCATTTTCCTAAAGAAAAATGTTTTATAAAATCATATAATTCTGAAATATGACATAGGAACCATAAATGTAGTATGAACCAGTGTCGCTCACCTGGATCTATGTGCATCTTTAACACTGGCCTCTCTCTAACATTAAAGACTAGAATATAATTCATGGCATATCATTTTTGTTGATCTTTTCGTTTAGCTGATCAATTTTGCTCATTTTCTCCCAATCTACAACAAATTTTGCCCAAATTGCAAAAAAAAAATCCTCATTTAAGGGCAATCATCCAATGATTTGGTCACATTGGAATTTTTGTAGACCTTCTATGGCTGATCATTTTGCTGTTCACAACTTCTATATCTATAATAATTTTTGAGATAATTGGCAAAAATTATAAAAAATAAATCTAAAATTGTCATTTACGGGCAAACGATACAGAAAAGATCCTCATCGATTTTTCCTTCAGATTTTGACACATAGTCAATTTTGATATACACTATCGAAATATGTAAAGAAAAATATACCTCCATGTCCATGACTTACTTTTCGAGATATATTCAAGCTTGAAATATGCATGTTTTATGTAAAAATACAAACTCATGTGTAGTACTTATTTTGCTTTTTACTGTTATTCTCCATCTTCAACAGTTTTGACTAAAAAGGGTCAAAATCCTCATTCAAGGGCAAGGATTGGAATGATAATTAAGGTCATGTTTAATTATTTGTAGATTTCATTTATCATTTTTGTTTTTAAAAGTTTCTCTCTATCTACTATAAACAAGGAATTATTTCAATCTGGAATAATTTTGAATTCTGGAAAATTGATTAGAAATGTATGATGAAAACTAACTGTGCATGGCTAAGATTAGTAAGTTCATACTGAAATATCAGTGAAAGTAAAATTAACCTTAGCCATGTGTGCATGGCTAACCTTGTTTAGTTGGGTTAGTTTTCACCATACTTTTCATATCAATTTTCCAGAATTCAAAATGATTCCAAATTCAAATAATTCCTTGTTGATACAGTTTCTGCAAAAAACACACATCAGGGAAAACATGATTTATTTATTACAAGTAGTTGGAACTGGACTTAAACTAGCTTTCAGTAACTGTGAGTACTCTTAGATCTTAAGATTGTTCCTTTACTTTACTTTAGTCTTTATGTTAGTTATTTTTGTGCCTCATGCCAATCTGATTAGTTTAGCCATTTCAAGGATTTGTACTATACAAATCCTCGGCCATTTCAAACTGATTTTAAAAGTTTTTGTTCATACTCTGCTGTAACACCACTGTCCCAGATTAGAGGGAAAGTATGAGTACTAAAAAAACATATTTAAATGTGCCTGTCCCAAGTCAGTGGTTGTAGTTGGTTGCTGTGTGTAATATTTTTTTGCTTTTGTTTATTGTTGTATCATAAATCAGGCTGTTGGTTATCTCATTTGTCAATGAATTGATTCACACTTTGTCATGATCTGGATCCAAATTATTGTCCCATAAACCAGTTTAGTCTGTTTGGGTTTCTCACACAATTTTGTCAATATAATTAAATTTTCAAGCAACTGTCATACAAGTGGGAGGTTTAGCTAGCTACAAAATCAGGTTAAACACGCCATTTTTTTTTGGAATGTCTGTACCAAGTGAGGAATATGACAGCGGTTATCCACTTGTTGATATACATGTAGTTGAGTATTTGGTTTTGTCAGTTTTTATGCACTTCCCCTTTTTTAATTTACTTCAGAAATCTTTTTTTTTTTTTTGTTAATACTTTTTTTGATATGTTTCAATTTCTCTTTATCTATAATTAGGTTTCCGCAAAAAACACACAAAATGTTAAAAATTGACACTGTAGGGCAATAACTCCTATAAATGCCAACTGATGATTTCGACCATTTTAATTTATTTGTAAAACTTATTTTAATGACTTATGTTAAACAGTTTCACTCGATCTACTATTTTTTTTCAAAATGTACAAAAATTGGTAAAGACTAGTCATTCAAATACTTCAGAAGAGAAGATTTTTAAAAAGTTAACCGACGATGGACACCAAGCATGCCAAGTGCTAGAAAAAGCTCACACATGTCCACTTGGCAAGATGAGCTAAAATTCAAAACATTGTACTTTTATCCATAATACAAAATAGACAGGGCTTGACTTTGCATCTACAGCCCTTGAATGTGCATCTACAGCTCTGGAAGTTTAAATTTAGCAGATGACAAAAAAAAAATATTCTGAATCCAGATTTTCCCCATTCTTTATAGTGTTAAATTTGGAAAAAATAATTTGATTGATAGCGTTGAAAACCTAAAAAAAATTTCTGAGTCAGACAAAAAACCATAACCTATAATAATATTTTTTATATCTTATACCAGAAAGCTCAACAGAAAGACCAAGTAAAGTTTTTTCTCACTTAACTATTTGGTTGAGATTTGAAGGTTTAACAGGCATGTCATTAGAAATCTGGACCGACTATTTTCTGCTATCTTATTATCCTAGATGGCGGAGGACCCCTATACTACCTTTCAATGCCAAATTTTGAAATATTTGATGTTTGTCAGAGGGAAATATATATGAACCTACTGAAAACCATTTAAGTCACCAAACCATAATTATGACATATGACCCAGATGTTTTACTTGTTGTCACAACAATCCCATCTTCCTTTATTACCTTATCAAATTTTACTTTTTATGAGCAACATGACAGGTGACACTAGTGAAGTACTCCCATTTTTTAGTGGGGTCTCGTATTTGGTTTTTGGCTGCTCCCTTATATTTATATAATAAACTGTTAACACAGAGATTTGTCTCGCCTTTTTGTACTTTTGATAATGCAAATGTTGAAATTAAAATAGCAATACTTTAACATGTAAGTTATGCAAATATTCAAAGTCAATGAACCATGACTGAAGGTACATGGCAAAACAATCTCCAAGGAAATGAGATGTGCCAATGCTAATACAACTGCATACCAAATACCATAGACTTATCATAAGTCGTTCCCTTTCAACAAACCTAAAAACAAACATTGACTTGTAAACTATGTAAAAGTTTCAAAGTCAATGAACCATGATGAGGGAGTGGGGCTATATAATCTCCATGGAAATGAGACTTGCAAATGCCAATAAATTTGCATACCAAATATCATTGACTTAACATTAGCAGTTCATCTTAAACTGATCTAATCACAAACTAATACATGTAAACTAAGCAAAAGTTTCAAAGTCAATAGATTATGACTGAGGGGCGGGACCAAATATTCTCCATGGAAATGAGATGTGCTAATGCTTATACAATTGCATACCAATTAACATTGGCCTACCACTAATGGTTCCCCTTGAACTGACCTAATCACAAATTATACACGTAAACTAAGCAAAAGTTTCAAAGTCAATAGAACATGACTGCGGGGGCGGGACCAAATAATCTCTATGGAAATGAGATATGCCAATGCTTATACAACTGTATACCAAATATCATTGACTTACCACTAGTGGTTCCCCATAAACTGACCTAATCACAAACTAATACATGTAAACTAAGCAAAAGTTTCAAAGTCAATAGACCATGACTGCAGGGGTGGGACCAAATATTCTCCATGGAAATGAGATATGCAAATGCTTATACAACTGCATACCAAATATTGACTTACCACTAGTGGTTCCCCATAAACTGACCTAATCACAAACTTAATACATGTAAACTAAGCAAAAGTTTCAAAGTCAATAGACCATGACTGAGGGGGTGGAGCCATATAATCTCCATGGAAATGAGATATGCCAATGCTTATACAACTGCATACCAAATATTATTGACTTACCACTAGTGGTTCCCCATAAACTGACCTAATCACAAACGAATACATGTAAACTAAGCAAAAGTTTCAAAGTCAATAGACCATGACTGCAGGGGCGGGACCAAATATTCTCCATGGAAATGAGATATGCAAATGCTTATACAACTGCATACCAAATACTGACTTACCACTAGTGGTTCCCCATAAACTGACCTAATCACAAACTTAATACATGTAAACTAAGCAAAAGTTTCAAAGTCAATAGATCATGACTGAGGGGGCAGGGCCAAATAATCCCCATGGAATTGAGATGTGCCAGGGCTAATACAACTGCATACTAAATATCATTGACCAACCACTATTGGTTCACCTTAAACTAGACCTAATCACAAACTAATACATTGTTGACGCCGCCGCCGCCAGAAACAGCATACCTATGTCTCCGTCAAGGCGAGACAAAAAATGAAACATAAAACAGATTTTACAGATTTCTTTGACTAATGGTTTGCCTCTTATACAATAAATAAGCAATAAGATTAAACAATTTGTATCATTATATCACACCAAGATACAGAAATTGGGTATCATACCTGCATATTTGAGTTCAAGTCCTAAATCTTTGATGATTCTTGCATCTCTCTCTACCATCTCTATAACTGGATCAATAATGATAGCTTCCTTGGTGACTGGGTCACCCAAGATATAAGAATATGTAAAGGACTTGTAGTCTAAAAGCTGAAAAAAAATGTTGTATGTAATAATTTATTAATATATTCATATGAAAAAAAAATTAACATAAAAATAGGAAGATCACATTCATTAGCATTAGTAAAATTTTAGGACTTCAATTCTTTTGTTATAAGGTCAAATATGTCAAAACTAATTGTGTTTTACCACATAAATTACTCTCAGTACAGACAAAACTGTGCAGCTTTTTAAAGACCTAGATAATAAAGTTAAATGCAAAAACTTTCCTGGATTTTGATGTGCCATTTTGTCATTGCTAAATAAGATGTCAATTTATATATCTAAGTTCTGCCAAGCCTTAAAACTTTTCCACTTACAAATGGTTTATCTGTAAATAAATTTCATGGAGTAAACACAGCATTTTTTCACTCAAGGTTATGACAAACCTAAAGTTTACCTCATACATTTGTCATACTAAACAAGGAACAGGTCAGCTTGAGGACAACTGGTGTCCATAGGAATAACAGCGGACTGTTATAATCTCCATCAAACAAAGTAATTATATATGTTCTCAATAAAAAAAATTAGTATCTTTGATAAGTCAGTTTCAGAGTACTTTTTATCAGAGCATTTGTCTTAAAATGTATGACTTCATAATACAAAGATATTTATATCTAAGTAAGCAATCCTTTTACTTGAAACTTGAAAAGTTCAACTAATTCTTTCAGTGTCTGAATTTCAAATAAGAAATGCTCGTGTTCAGGTTGGAGAAGTCCAAAGATAATTACCGGGTATTGCAGAAGAAGAGGAATTTTGATTGTATTTATTCCAACAGATCTTCATAATTATTCCTAGAATCAACAAGTCTGATCGACACATTATCCATACAGAAGGTAGCTTGAAAGTAGCCATGAAGCCCTCTTTTGAGTGCTGATAGAACATGTATGTATTTTGCAAATAGGGTTCATGGAGCTTTTGGCAAATCCAGTTATTAGGTTGCTTGTAAGGGCACTTACCGGTATATAAGTTGAGTATCCAGTGGAAGATCCATGTCTTCATCTTTGACTGAAATTCCAAAGGAACATAAAACAGAGGTCTATGATTGTGAAGGATTCCTCTTAAACAAGAGTAATTGGCTCATATGTAAAACTAGATTATCTTTTACTAACACATGGATGACCTCCCAAAAAAAAAAAACATGAAAAATGCTGGTCACTTTGACTTAAATGTTGACCACCATTGTACTTTACAAATAGACTTCGGTGCTGAAATATTGATACAGTACTGTACCTTAAGTTTCTTACAAATTGAGCACAGGATCCTAAAACAAAACTCACCAAAGTCACTCTGGTGTGAAATGTGTCATAGTTACCAAACTGATGTTCTGCTATAGTGTTGCACTATACAATAGGACTGCAGGAGAAACTTGAATATCACTGACTTAAATGTATAATACATTGTATTGCCATAAGTCATTGTAATGTTGAAAGTTCTTGAGATATGGAATTTACAAAGGAAAAACTCCCCATTAGTTACTCAAATGAGATATGGACGGGAAAAATACCAAAATATTGCTGACCCATCTTGAAACAAGTCAAGATTGCTGACCCAACCAATTCCCAAAACTGCCTGTCGGAAGTCGGAGCAATTTTGGATGATGTCCAGACTATCTTGTAATATGATGACGATAGTTATGTTTTATCATATAAATATGTGGCTATTTGTATCATAGAATTCTGAGAAATGGACCAATACGTAAAACTTACTTACAATAAAATGATTGTTATTTCAAACAAGAGTTCTGTAGATGTCAAATATCCCAGACATGCTATCATTGGTTTCTAATAAATGAATTCAACAAAACAAAATATAATAAAATGCTCCGCTGGGCGCTGGGCAATTACTCCTATAAGACGTTTACTGAAGATTTCTATCTATCTAACACCCCTTAGGATTGCCTTTTGATATTGATATTAAGAATAATATGACATTGAAGACGACTTGTAGGGTGGCATTATAGGGTAATTTTCATTTCCATAATTTTATTATTTAGGTCAACAGTTATTCTGGTGTCTAAACTTGGAGAATTTGTCCTTTTCTTAAAATTTATTAGTCAAATATTTTAATTTTAGATGGTAAAAAGTTGCATTACTTTTACATTCTTCATTTTTCATGACAATTTACCATTAATAATTTTTATATTGTTAGATAGAGGACATTTCATACGGTGGCATGGTCATGATGGTAGTATTTTTTTAGTGTTTCCTGAAAAAAGCATTGAAAAATACATGTTTCTAAGAATTTCAGTTGATTATTTCTTGTCATAAAAAATGTATTTATTCTTTTTCCAAAACATACATTTCAAGTTTAAAAGCCTTCCATATTGTCATAAGTGGATTCAGGGGGTGGCCTAGGGGATCCTGACTGCCCTTATGGAGCTACATATATGATTAATGCATAGACTTTTTACATGTTCTACCCCTTATTGCTTAGTTACTACCCTACACCCCCTTTTTTCTAAATCATTGATTAGTACCAGGCTTAACTGTCATTGGCAATTTTATTGGTAAGGACACTGGTCAGGACAAATTTGATGTTGGTCAGGTCAGTTTTTTTTACCATTTTTTAAATAATATCCGTTTAATAGATCATTGGATATCAGTGTACATAGGGACGAGCGTGATTGTGGGCGAACGGACAAGGATTTTACCGGAAACGTAGCTCTTAATATCGTGTATATGTTCCTTGTCGTCAAATCTGCATTATACAAAAAATACCACAAGAGCCACGGTTCCACAGCCACAACAAAGTACACGAACAAACGTTTATCAGCAGGCTTTGTAAATAAATAAAACGAAAGCGCCCTTGACACAAATTTTACCTGTGTACGGAAATCGTGTCCTTTACCTCACCTGTCTGAAAATAAAATTTTGGTCCTTTCCTGCAAAATCAGACATGGTTCTGCGGATACAAGAACTAATCCGTTTCCTTTCAAAATTTGATGACCGTTGCCAACATTGATTCTTCTTAGACCACGTCTCGTGCTTCTTCCCGCTAACCAGGTCTCGCACATGAGAAACTGACCTAAGGTTGAAATAGGGTTCGTTTATAACTTTGAACAACTTGTATACTACAGATCTCGTCTGTAAGAGTAATGCCATTTAATTTTATGATTGTTTGTCTTTCAATAGCATTCGGTGATATTGTCGTTTATGTTATGAAGAGATACGTGATCTCTTTATAAATATCTATTTACGTTTTCAGCGCATGGGCACACGTTCATGTCAGTCATGTTTTAATGTTGTTTTCGCCATTTCTGATGCAATTGTTGTTAGTTATTAAGGACCAAGTAGAATTGTATGTCAGCATGTTGATAAGAGACATCTTTGAATGAGGGGAGTTCAATTAAATTTTCCAGAAATTTCCCGTAGGTGTGTCCTTTAAGAGCCAATGAAAATTCTTTCTGGTATCTAACTTTAGGTATATCTAGGACTAATGATCACCAATAAATAATTCAATGTACAAGTCCCAGAAATATATTGAGCATAAATGGATGCATGGCTTTATAATATTATACAATTTGAGGCAACGTTTATTAAAAGACATTCGTCATACCATTCACTAGCTGAAGAGCCGCTAAAGTTATACTTTTAATCTTTTCTTTCTAAAAATTGTTGTTCTTAATAACCCCTATCAGAGACATATATACACATGTGTATATATATGTCTCTACTCCTATTAAGAACACCATTTTTTCTTTCAGCGCCTCTTCAGCTAGAAATTCTCAGATATACCGTGATTTAGTCGTGCAGACACTTGTTTCTTTCTATCCATGGGAAGGTCGACTATTCATATATATAATCCCATGAATAGAAACAAGTGCCTGTGGCTTTAGTGGTGAGTTATGTAAAGACTTGAAGACAGAGAGAACCTTTCCTATACTTATGTCAATTATGGACAACTAAAAAATTTTAAAAAGCAAAAAAACAATTTCAACAAGCCATCACAATTTATATGGTCATATGATATAAATTCTGTCCATAAATCATGATATTTCATCAATGACTATTCACTATAAATTACTATTACAGGGACATTAGCTGTCAAATTCAAGTTTTGACCCAGATTATCATACTTTAATTAATAACCTACTATAAATTGTATAAAGAAAAAATATATCAGCATCCTGTTTCGTGCTTATTTTAGAATAGCCTGCTAGTATCTTATTACCCATAGAGTTGACCTCTGAAGACGGCCGATGGTCATGTCAGCCGATTAAAACATAAAATAAATAGACAGCCAAGCACGTGCCATCGTATAATGACGATTTTTCCGGGTCTGTTTGATTTGCATTTTTCATAAACATGTTATGATCTTTTTATCTTATGCTTTAACAATGGAGAAAAATAACAGTTTAACTATATTGATCCTTTTAAGTGGTTCTCAAGTAGAAGTTCAAAAATTGAAAAGTTTACGGACGACGGACGCTAAATGTAATACATCTGATATGAATATCTTTCTATCATATGCCTCAACAGAGGAGAAAAGCAACAGTATAATATATTTTTATATTGACGATAAAAAAAATCAACATAACATAATGGCACACTGTTTGGAAAAGTCAACATTGGTAAAGTAACTCAGTTGCACATGCTGGAAACTTTGAAAAATGCATTTATTGTATCATTTGTTTGGCGTTTTACATCATATGTTTTCCTGTTTCCTAATATTTGTTTTGTACCCTACTTTGTTATATTTTTCACTGAAAACGTACCATTGAGGTGTATTTTCTGGAATTTGCCGAGTAACGTCGGAATGCATGTGCGATAACGTTACGGAAAGGCATGCGATAATAGCCGGAAGCAGTTGATAAATTTTTCTTATCATATACTTGAGTAAATAACTAATAATTTTCACAGTATGATAATAGCATTAAATTTACGTCCATATTTTTCGAAATGGTGCTTAGCGGGCTGATATGTATTGATTATTACATGGCATTTTTCATATCAGACCCTTTATCGGCCCTAGGTCATGATATCAGCCCAAGAGCCGCAGGCTCGAGGGCTGATATCATGAACGAGGCCGATAAAGGTCTGATATGATAAATGACATGTAATTATCTTTATCATATACTTCAACAGAAGAAATACAGACAAGAACTATTAATTTTGCCTTTCTATGAATTTTTAGATAATAATTTACAGACAACCAAATACAAATTTCTGAACTTTAATTGTTTTTATTGATATTACAAGCATTTTATTTATCTTGTCACAACAATTATCATGTTCTTAGTTTGAAATTTGCTCCTTAACAATTTTGTGAAAAGTCTTAAATCATTTGCAGTTTTCCGCACTGTGTTGTCGTTTTCGAACAAATTTCCGGAAATGCACGAAGTTGCATGTGATAAACGTGGTCTGACACCTAAAGAGACAAAAAGTTGATCAGAAATCTTATGTTTTGCTTTATTCTTAATCCTTAGTCAATTTGTAGTTAAAACAGCCTATCTGAACATAATGTGACTTATATTACAAATTTCACAGCTCAATTTAAACTGACTGTAATGTATGACTTTGATAGAAAATACTTGAAAATTTCATTTTGGACTACAGGAACATAAACTTTCAATATCAAGATCAGTTTTATTGATTTTTCCTTGTTTGTTCTACTACTTTAAAGACTTTCCACAATTTTACAATGAGTCAAGTAAAAATCCAAGGTATTGAAGAGTTAGGAATATTGACCCCTTTTTCACCTGGTGTCAGTAATGGGACTATTAACTGATCAAAAGTGCGGTCATGGTCATTTAACTGTTTTTATTTACTATCAGTCAATAAAATTTAAGGTATAAAACTTTCATTTGAGATTATAAATGGGATTTTGTGAGTTTATGCAGTGTTTACATCAGGCTATGTTATCTGCAAAATACATGGTATGACGAATGATATAAGGGATAAAAATCAAATAATTTCATTAAATCTTCATGACGACAATTTTTTTGGGGTAGTAAACAAGGTATGTTTTAATGTCTAACACCACAGAAACAACTTACTGTCCATTTATAACAATTTAGGACATTTTTTTATATGAAAGCATATTGTCAGGGTCGGAAAAGCTAAAAATAGCACAAATTTAGGTTTAAGGCTCTAAATTTGCAATATCTGACTTTTTGCCCAAAAAGATTCAAATGTGGCTACTATCATTTCAATTGATCAGTTAAGACAAAAAAAATCAATCGTTTTCTGATTTTGGGGTTTCACCGCATTTCACTTAAAGGTGTCAGACCACCAATTAAATATCCCTATCTGTTCAACCAAATTTTGCAATTTTCACAGCTTTCTAAATATTTTACCTTAAGTTTAACTTCATAGAAACCAGGTATATCCTGAATTGTACATGTATCAGCTTTCTGCATGCCAATTTTCAACATACATTTAAAGCCTTCTAAGAAAAAAACTGACCTTCAAAAAGAGGTACTCCAAAAATAACCCTGGTTTTCTGGAAATCTTAAATTAGTATACTATGGAGCGATTAATCCTCAATTTTAATGCAAACTCATAGACAAGTAAATTTTGGCTCAAAATGGTCTAAATATATTTCTTTTCACCAAAAGTTTCATTTCTGCAAATTTGTTGGTTAGTTTAAGTAAACAAGGACATCAAAAGCACTATTTTGTGTCAGAGTAGGGCTACTTTACATACGTTCTAAATTAGAGGGAGTAATTGGTGGTCTGACACCTAAAGAGACAAAAAGTTGATCAGAAATCTTTTGTTTTGCTTTATTCTTAATCCTTAGTCAATTTGTAGTTAAAACAGCCTATCTGAACATAATGTGACTTATATTACAAATTTCACAGCTCAATTTAAACTGACTGTAATGTATGACTTTGATAGAAAATACTTGAAAATTTCATTTTGGACTACAGGAACATAAACTTTCAATATCAAGATCAGTTTTATTGATTTTTCCTTGTTTGTTCTACTACTTTAAAGACTTTCCACAATTTTTACAATGAGTCAAGTAAAAATCCAAGGTATTGAAGAGTTAGGAATATTGACCCCTTTTTCACCTGGTGTCAGTAATGGGACTATTAACTGATCAAAAGTGCGGTCATGGTCATTTAACTGTTTTTATTTACTATCAGTCAATAAAATTTAAGGTATAAAACTTTCATTTGAGATTATAAATGGGATTTTGTGAGTTTATGCAGTGTTTACATCAGGCTATGTTATCTGCAAAATACATGGTATGACGCAATGATATAAGGGATAAAATCAAATAATTTCATTAAATCTTCATGACGACAATTTTTTGGGGTAGTAAACAAGGTATGTTTTAATGTCTAACACCACAGAAACAACTTACTGTCCATTTATAACAATTTAGGACATTTTTATATGAAAGCATATTGTCAGGGTCGGAAAAGCTAAAAATAGCACAAATTTAGGTTTAAGGCTCTAAATTTGCAATATCTGACTTTTGCCCCAAAAAGATTCAAATGTGGCTACTATCATTTCAATTGATCAGTTAAGACAAAAAATCAATCGTTTTCTGATTTTGGGGTTTCACCGCATTTCACTTAAAGGTGTCAGACCACCAATTAAATATCCCTATCTGTTCAACCAAATTTTGCAATTTTCACAGCTTTCTAAATATTTTACCTTAAGTTTAACTTCATAGAAACCAGGTATATCCTGAATTGTACATGTATCAGCTTTCTGCATGCCAATTTTCAACATACATTTAAAGCCTTCTAAGAAAAAAACTGACCTTCAAAAGAGGTACTCCAAAATAACCCTGGTTTTCTGGAAATCTTAAATTAGTATACTATGGAGCGCATTAATCCTCAATTTTTAATGCAAACTCATAGACAAGTAAATTTTGGCTCAAAATGGTCTAAATATATTTCTCTTTCACCAAAAGTTTCATTTCTGCAAATTTGTTGGTTAGTTTAAGTAAACAAGGACATCAAAAGCACTATTTTGTGTCAGAGTAGGGCTACTTTTACATACGTTCTAAATTAGAGGGAGTAATTGGTGGTCTGACACCTAAAGAGACAAAAAAGTTGATCAGAAATCTTTTGTTTTGCTTTATTCTTAATCCTTAGTCAATTTGTAGTTAAAAACAGCCTATCTGAACATAATGTGACTTATATTACAAATTTCACAGCTCAATTTAAACTGACTGTAATGTATGACTTTGATAGAAAATACTTGAAAATTTCATTTTGGACTACAGGAACATAAACTTTCAATATCAAGATCAGTTTTTATTGATTTTTCCTTGTTTGTTCTACTACTTTAAAGACTTTCCACAATTTTACAATGAGTCAAGTAAAAATCCAAGGTATTGAAGAGTTAAGGAATATTGACCCCCCTTTTTTCACCTGGTGTCAGTAATGGGACTATTAACTGATCAAAAGTGCGGTCATGGTCATTTAACTGTTTTTATTTACTATCAGTCAATAAAATTTAAGGTATAAAACTTTCATTTGAGATTATAAATGGGATTTTGTGAGTTTATGCAGTGTTTACATCAGGCTATGTTATCTGCAAAATACATGGTATGACGAATGATATAAGGGATAAAATCAAATAATTTCATTAAATCTTCATGACGACAATTTTTTGGGGTAGTAAACAAGGTATGTTTTAATGTCTAACACCACAGAAACAACTTACTGTCCATTTATAACAATTTAGGACATTTTTTATATGAAAGCATATTGTCAGGGTCGGAAAAGCTAAAATAGCACAAATTTAGGTTTAAGGCTCTAAATTTGCAATATCTGACTTTTGCCCCAAAAAGATTCAAATGTGGCTACTATCATTTCAATTGATCAGTTAAGACAAAAAATCAATCGTTTTCTGATTTTGGGGTTTCACCGCATTTCACTTAAAGGTGTCAGACCACCAATTAAATATCCCTATCTGTTCAACCAAATTTTGCAATTTTCACAGCTTTCTAAATATTTTACCTTAAGTTTAACTTCATAGAAACCAGGTATATCCTGAATTGTACATGTATCAGCTTTCTGCATGCCAATTTTCAACATACATTTAAAGCCTTCTAAGAAAAAAACTGACCTTCAAAAAGAGGTACTCCAAAAATAACCCCTGGTTTTCTGGAAATCTTAAATTAGTATACTATGGAGCGCATTAATCCTCAATTTTAATGCAAACTCATAGACAAGTAAATTTTGGCTCAAAATGGTCTAAATATATTTCTCTTTCACCAAAAGTTTCATTTCTGCAAATTTGTTGGTTAGTTTAAGTAAACAAGGACATCAAAAGCACTATTTTGTGTCAGAGTAGGGCTACTTTTACATACGTTCTAAATTAGAGGGAGTAATTGGTGGTCTGACACCTAAAGAGACAAAAAAGTTGATCAGAAATCTTTTGTTTTGCTTTATTCTTAATCCTTAGTCAATTTGTAGTTAAAAACAGCCTATCTGAACATAATGTGACTTATATTACAAATTTCACAGCTCAATTTAAACTGACTGTAATGTATGACTTTGATAGAAAATACTTGAAAATTTCATTTTGGACTACAGGAACATAAACTTTCAATATCAAGATCAGTTTTTATTGATTTTTCCTTGTTTGTTCTACTACTTTAAAGACTTTCCACAATTTTTACAATGAGTCAAGTAAAAAATCCAAGGTATTGAAGAGTTAAGGAATATTGACCCCCCTTTTTTCACCTGGTGTCAGTAATGGGACTATTAACTGATCAAAAGTGCGGTCATGGTCATTTAACTGTTTTATTTACTATCAGTCAATAAAATTTAAGGTATAAAACTTTCATTTGAGATTATAAATGGGATTTTGTGAGTTTATGCAGTGTTTACATCAGGCTATGTTATCTGCAAAATACATGGTATGACGAATGATATAAGGGATAAAAATCAAATAATTTCATTAAATCTTCATGACGACAATTTTTTGGGGTAGTAAACAAGGTATGTTTTAATGTCTAACACCACAGAAACAACTTACTGTCCATTTATAACAATTTAGGACATTTTTTATATGAAAGCATATTGTCAGGGTCGGAAAAGCTAAAAATAGCACAAATTTAGGTTTAAGGCTCTAAATTTGCAATATCTGACTTTTGCCCCAAAAAGATTCAAATGTGGCTACTATCATTTCAATTGATCAGTTAAGACAAAAAATCAATCGTTTTCTGATTTTGGGGTTTCACCGCATTTCACTTAAAGGTGTCAGACCACCAATTAAATATCCCTATCTGTTCAACCAAATTTTGCAATTTTCACAGCTTTCTAAATATTTTACCTTAAGTTTAACTTCATAGAAACCAGGTATATCCTGAATTGTACATGTATCAGCTTTCTGCATGCCAATTTTCAACATACATTTAAAGCCTTCTAAGAAAAAACTGACCTTCAAAAGAGGTACTCCAAAAATAACCCTGGTTTTCTGGAAATCTTAAATTAGTATACTATGGAGCGCATTAATCCTCAATTTTAATGCAAACTCATAGACAAGTAAATTTTGGCTCAAAATGGTCTAAATATATTTCTCTTTCACCAAAAGTTTCATTTCTGCAAATTTGTTGGTTAGTTTAAGTAAACAAGGACATCAAAAGCACTATTTTGTGTCAGAGTAGGGCTACTTTTACATACGTTCTAAATTAGAGGAGTAATTGGTGGTCTGACACCTAAAGAGACAAAAAGTTGATCAGAAATCTTTTGTTTTGCTTTATTCTTAATCCTTAGTCAATTTGTAGTTAAAACAGCCTATCTGAACATAATGTGACTTATATTACAAATTTCACAGCTCAATTTAAACTGACTGTAATGTATGACTTTGATAGAAAATACTTGAAAATTTCATTTTGGACTACAGGAACATAAACTTTCAATATCAAGATCAGTTTTATTGATTTTCCTTGTTTGTTCTACTACTTTAAAGACTTTCCACAATTTTTACAATGAGTCAAGTAAAAATCCAAGGTATTGAAGAGTTAAGGAATATTGACCCCTTTTTCACCTGGTGTCAGTAATGGGACTATTAACTGATCAAAAGTGCGGTCATGGTCATTTAACTGTTTTTATTTACTATCAGTCAATAAAATTTAAGGTATAAAACTTTCATTTGAGATTATAAATGGGATTTTGTGAGTTTATGCAGTGTTTACATCAGGCTATGTTATCTGCAAAATACATGGTATGACGCAATGATATAAGGGATAAAATCAAATAATTTCATTAAATCTTCATGACGACAATTTTTGGGGTAGTAAACAAGGTATGTTTTAATGTCTAACACCACAGAAACAACTTACTGTCCATTTATAACAATTTAGGACATATTTTTTATATGAAAGCATATTGTCAGGGTCGGAAAAGCTAAAAATAGCACAAATTTAGGTTTAAGGCTCTAAATTTGCAATATCTGACTTTTGCCCCAAAAAAGATTCAAATGTGGCTACTATCATTTCAATTGATCAGTTAAGACAAAAAATCAATCGTTTTCTGATTTTGGGGTTTCACCGATTTCACTTAAAGGTGTCAGACCACCAATTAAATATCCCTATCTGTTCAACCAAATTTTGCAATTTTCACAGCTTTCTAAATATTTTACCTTAAGTTTAACTTCATAGAAACCAGGTATATCCTGAATTGTACATGTATCAGCTTTCTGCATGCCAATTTTCAACATACATTTAAAGCCTTCTAAGAAAAAAACTGACCTTCAAAAAGAGGTACTCCAAAAATAACCCTGGTTTTCTGGAAATCTTAAATTAGTATACTATGGAGCGCATTAATCCTCAATTTTAATGCAAACTCATAGACAAGTAAATTTTGGCTCAAAATGGTCTAAATATATTTCTCTTTCACCAAAAGTTTCATTTCTGCAAATTTGTTGGTTAGTTTAAGTAAACAAGGACATCAAAAGCACTATTTTGTGTCAGAGTAGGGCTACTTTTACATACGTTCTAAATTAGAGGGAGTAATTGGTGGTCTGACACCTAAAGAGACAAAAAGTTGATCAGAAATCTTTGTTTTGCTTTATTCTTAATCCTTAGTCAATTTGTAGTTAAAACAGCCTATCTGAACATAATGTGACTTATATTACAAATTTCACAGCTCAATTTAAACTGACTGTAATGTATGACTTTGATAGAAAATACTTGAAAATTTCATTTTGGACTACAGGAACATAAACTTTCAATATCAAGATCAGTTTTATTGATTTTCCTTGTTTGTTCTACTACTTTAAAGACTTTCCACAATTTTTACAATGAGTCAAGTAAAAAATCCAAGGTATTGAAGAGTTAAGGAATATTGACCCCCCTTTTTTCACCTGGTGTCAGTAATGGGACTATTAACTGATCAAAAGTGCGGTCATGGTCATTTAACTGTTTTTATTTACTATCAGTCAATAAAATTTAAGGTATAAAACTTTCATTTGAGATTATAAATGGGATTTTTGTGAGTTTATGCAGTGTTTACATCAGGCTATGTTATCTGCAAAATACATGGTATGACGCAATGATATAAGGGATAAAATCAAATAATTTCATTAAATCTTCATGACGACAATTTTTTGGGTAGTAAACAAGGTATGTTTTAATGTCTAACACCACAGAAACAACTTACTGTCCATTTATAACAATTTAGGACATTTTTTATATGAAAGCATATTGTCAGGGTCGGAAAAGTTAAAAATAGCACAAATTTAGGTTTAAGGCTCTAAATTTGCAATATCTGACTTTTGCCCCAAAAAGATTCAAATGTGGCTACTATCATTTCAATTGATCAGTTAAGACAAAAAAATCAATCGTTTTCTGATTTTGGGGTTTCACCGCATTTCACTTAAAGGTGTCAGACCACCAATTAAATATCCCTATCTGTTCAACCAAATTTTGCAATTTTCACAGCTTTCTAAATATTTTACCTTAAGTTTAACTTCATAGAAACCAGGTATATCCTGAATTGTACATGTATCAGCTTTCTGCATGCCAATTTTCAACATACATTTAAAGCCTTCTAAGAAAAAACTGACCTTCAAAAGAGGTACTCCAAAAATAACCCTGGTTTTCTGAAATCTTAAATTAGTATACTATGGAGCGCATTAATCCTCAATTTTAATGCAAACTCATAGACAAGTAAATTTTGGCTCAAAATGGTCTAAATATATTTCTCTTTCACCAAAAGTTTCATTTCTGCAAATTTGTTGGTTAGTTTAAGTAAACAAGGACATCAAAAGCACTATTTTGTGTCAGAGTAGGGCTACTTTACATACGTTCTAAATTAGAGGGAGTAATTGGTGGTCTGACACCATAAACGTCACGGAAATTAACGGAAAGGCATGTGATAACATTCCGGAAGCAGTCAATAAAGGTTCCTTTATCACGGAAATTAACGGAAAGGCATGTGATAACATTCCGGAAGCAGTCAATAAAGGTTCCTTTATCAGCCCGCTGAGGAAATTCTTAGGAATCTGATCAATAAACCTAGTAATCCTTTCATAGCATTTTAATATTTTTAAATGTTATTGAACTGTAAAATTTTAGTAATATTTTATACAAGTATATGATAATTATGGTTATTCCATGGAAGTATATTATAAACTTCCATGGTTATTCCTAGTGACTCCCTTTTCAATGTTGACATTATTTTCTTTTAAACGAATTAACATGTTGGCCACATGCTGAACACATGCACAACCTATCTCCAGCTACGGGTTGGCCATTGGTGGTCTAAGTAGTTTATCTACAGTATCACTAGCCTGTCAAAACTTATAGGTTGTGAGTTCGAACTCCACAATTGACTATAGGATTGCAAGCTTTCCTGTCAAAGGTCGATGGTTCGCATTTTTAACTGCAAATAGACCAGGAAAACACAACGGTACCCTACTGGGATGTACTTCTCCGATATTGACCTACCAGAACTTTATGGTTTCTTTCTTCGATTCTGGTACTAAATCAAACAGTGGAATAAGATTTAGGTTCAGAGAATAAGTATTTTGAACGTTGTTTTCAATTTAGACCTATTTATTCTCATCTTATATATACATAAAGCTAGTTAAAATAGTCAGTCTTTTTAATTTACGATACAGTGAACCATATGCTATTAATATACCCATCTGCTGGAGGACAAATAAAAACTGGTATCTTATTTTATACATTTAGGGCATGTAGATATACCCGTTATCATTAGTGAATGACTTGTATCAATTTCGACTTTGTTACTGGATATGACAAAGTTGAACTCAACTGTGCTTATCAGTGGTTTAATATATAGGGTGGATAAATAATTTGTGTCTAAACATAGTTAACAAAACTTTAGACTCGACATAAGTTTAAATTCTGGGACACGTCCTTTTCTGTTTTCACTATTGCTCTTGTAACGAGAAATTTTGTTTGTCATTTATGTTTTAATGAAATAAAATGTTAATACCCTATGAAGTTTGATGATACAAATATGTGGTTTAATCAATACAGCCCAGATATCTTGGAACCCTCCCAGGGGCGTAGCTGGACTTAAATAAAGTGCAATCATAACTATCGCCGAACGAAGCGAAGCGAAAAATTTTTTTCGACCATTTTATGCAGAAAATGATTTTTCGGGCATCTTCCCGGTATGCCATTCTTATGAAATTCACATCACTCATTCACGCCAAAACTCCTATTTTGAGAATACTTGTGATTCGGCAAGGGAGGAGGCTATGGACCGCTCAAAGTCCCCAGCTGGTCCAGGGTAGCACCCTAGTCGGGGATCCAGGGCAGCACCGTGGACGGTGGTCCAGGGAAGCGAATCCCCATGAAGCTCCGGGCATATGAGTAATTACAGTGACTGCTTTGAACATGAAAAATACCCTATCTGTTTCTTACTATACTATATTTTCATGAAAGTCTAGTGATTTCCGTAATTTGCTGCTTATATTGTTAACATGGTTATTTTCAAATATAAAATAAATTTTATAAAACGGGAAGATCAGGAAGAGTCGACAACCGAAGCGTTAATCAATGGACAATTGACAAACCCGGGAACAGATAAGACACAAAAAGAGAAACAAAAACATTCAACTTTGAAAACTAAATACAGATGAAAAACACGGACCAAGAAAACAATGTGGCGACATCCGGTGCTCCGAAAGGGTAAGCAGTTCCTGCTTCTTGCAAGACACCCGTAGTGTTTCTCACTAAGGTCATTCTCAAATCAAAGGAGAGGTTTCTACGACAACGGTAGAAGGTCATTTGGGACACAGATACCCCAGGTGAATTAATAGTCTTTTGGACGAACGGACAATGGGAATACGAAATCTAACGGCCTCTTTTAAGTCTCGACTTATAAGTAAGGGATATAAATCTAAGATGTTTTCAAGGGGATTGTATTGAGCCTGTATTATTAAATGTTAATACTACATGTAAGACTTAAAGTATAGTTAATATCGAAAGTCCATATATCTATTTTTTGCCAAGGCAAATGATCGCAGAACTCTCTCGGTGTTGATATCCATTTCTTTGTGAACATGTATGAGCGCCAACGAAGATAGTCTGTCCTGTACCATGGTTGAACGGAGATAAGTTTTCGGTCGCCGTAATGCACTAAATTACCGTTTAGTAGTTGATGTAGATACTGGCATTGTAACTAGAATTGAGAAGATTGCGAATATTGAAGGATATAGTTCCTTATTCGTCACTGCTAGAGACGACATCAGAGATTTGGGCTTTAAACACCGCCCGACACGATAAATAAATCTGTACAGACTAAAGACTATCCGTAATTCAATTTCAGAATTTTTTTTTTTGTAAAAAAAATGTGCAAGCAAATGATTTTTTGCGTAAAGGCAGCTACGCGCCTGCCTCCGTTTTAGGAAGAAATCTATAGGCTGTGTATAGAAATGAAGACGTCTTCCTCACATGCATGGTCTCCTACTAAAACATGAATTTAGTCAAAATTATTGTATTTAAGGAGCTACTGAAATACTTCAGGACCTCCATAATTCGAACTGAATTCAGGATATCATGGCCACAAAACATTGAAGATCTCCTGAAATAATTCGGGATATCATGAAATCGAATCAGTATGGAGGTCCTTGATGATTTATGCATATCTTGAATTCGAATTATGGAGGTCCTGAAATATTTCAGGAGCTCCTTGAATACAATAATGTTGACTTAATCCGGGCCTCATAGTTTTACTCTAAACATTGTTTATCAATTAAACTTGAACTTTCCGTAGCTACAATGAAAAGGTATATCTCTTTGACTAAACTTTCCATCGTTAGTTAAAACTATAGTCTGTTGTAGTCCTATTCACAATCACTTACTTCCTTGTGGCTTATTCTCTCGCTACAGCACATACCCAATTCACTACTGGTGGGCTAGGTCTTTTTTCAGTTGAGTTCATTGATTGTTTACTTTGTGCAAGGCGAATACTTTAGTGAAATGAAACTTCTCTTCAACAAAGTTCAAAAGGGTAATTGGACTGTTTTATTTTCCAATCCTAATAAAACTGTCATATTGTAATGTTTATGTTATTATTTCACAATAAAATATTGTTTACTCTATGAACATATTAACAAAATCAGAGATCTGTATTTTCTATATAAGATTGAGACCCCCTTATATTTTAGAATATTTGTGTCACTGTCAGTCACAGAAGACAATGGATATGTTTCTATTTGTTGTAACCACAATTTTGTCCCGGCCCTTCCCTCGTTTATATGACACCACCAAATTTGTCACAAGCAACACGACGGGTATCACCAGAGGGGCAGGAATTCTTGTGCGGAAGATGTCGCTAAATTTTTTTTACTCGAAAGCTTAAAGTCATATGAAACGAGTTACCTGTAATTTTAAAGTTATCGAAATTATTGAACCAATGCCTGCATATATACTATACTAAGTCCTGTGTGGCCGGAGTAATTTAATATTTATTACGAATGAATATTAACGTATTATTGACAAATAATATTTCATTCAGTAATTGTTGATCGCAAGATATTAACTTTTGATTTTATTGCCTAAGTTTACCGGACCATGACATTGATAAACAATCAATACAGAGCACGTGCAGTACGTAATACACAAGTGAATTGATAAAGCCATGATGGTTTTTTTTTCATATTTTCCATGCTTTCCCATTTGTTAATTATATTTTTCCTTAATAGTCGTTAAATGATTTGTTGTATTAGATTTGTTCTTTAAGAATCTTATTTACCTTCCAGTGTACGTTTTTTTACCGTATGATTCTTTCATCACGGTTTTCCCCTCGCACTTGCGATGTGTATTGACCAAAGTTCTAATAATAGGTCGTAATTATAAGGTCAATGCATACGGGGAAATATCGGTGAATAAGTGTACGGGAAGACAATAATTCGGTAGCTGTACATTTATGAAGATTTTAATAATATCAATGATTTTCGTTAACAAGAAAGTTCACGTACACTTGTTTTATAGTAAAATTTAGCCATTCATATATATAAAACATATTCAACTTTTATTTTAGAATTTGAATTTTCTTATGACTTTAATATATATGTACAACATATTTTTCAAGATGAAATGTTGTCAAAAGCAATTGGAAAACAAAAAAAAATCGTAATTATACTTGGGCTTCCGCGGAACCCTGTGTCTCGCCTACGATTGCTGCTGTCAGTGTAAAAGTGTACTGTCGACTTAAAAAGTGAGTCGATATATCAGTGAAATACAGAATTTAAAAAAATCAAATTTTTCTTTAGATGCTTTTTCTTGGTCTTGAAGATTAGCTTCTGTCCAAGTTTCATAATTAAATAATCCATGAAGGTTTACAAACTTATCATGTCAAAATAATTGAATCCCAGACTGTCTGTAAATGTTTACTAAACTAAATCCATCTATCAGAAAAATATTGAAAATAAAAATGTATTTTCAAAAGTTTGCTTCGGACATTATCTCTTAATCAGAAAAAAGCTTCGGCCAAAGTTTCATAAAATTCTATGAAGGTTTCACAAAGTAAACTTTAACCCCAGATTGTATATACTTGTTATAAAAGTAAAAAATAAATTAAGTCCATTTATCAGTAAACTACGGAAAAATGACAATAAATATTTTTAAAATTTTGCTCTGGATACTGTCATAAACAAGCTTCTGTCCAAATTTCATAAAATTCCATTAAGGTTTGACAAAGTTATTGATGTCTAAAAAAACTTTAACCCCAGACTGAACATAAATATTGACGCCGCTGACGGAATCTAGGATCGCTATGTCTACCTTTCACGACATAAATGTCGCAGGCTCGACAAAAAGCTTATATTTTTGTCTCGACTGGGACGAAAGTCCATATGACATGGGACAGGTATGACAATACGGTGACGACGTAAACTTGTGTGCAGATACCTTATGTAATGAAGTTTCTGTCTGTCATATATGTCCATTGTCCTTGACCTCATTTTCGGTGACTGCTAGAAAAAAAAGAGTGTTTTTTGTTAAGTGAAATACTCACTTATTATATGAGTAATAGGATAACTATATTTGGTATAGGGGTTCCTTGCAACGTCTTCATGTCTGTCAGGTAGGGTTCACCTGACCTCGACCTTATTCCATGGATCAGTGATCACTCCGTATCTCAGATACTATAAGCAATATGTCAACTATATTAAATGTATGAAATAATTGAAGGTATACAGGTCTGACTGGCAGGTATCATCTGACCTTGACCCCCGGTCCCCAATTTCATTGTTCATTGGACAATGTTTAGTTATAGTGGTTTGGTATATTTCTCAGATACTATAAGCAATAGGGCCACTCTATTTGGTGTATAGAATGATTATCAGGTGTACATTTCCCTCTAGCAGGTTTCATCTGACCTCATTTTCATGGTTCATTGGGCAATGTTTAGTTTTTGTGGTTTGGTCTATTTCTCAGATATTATAAGCAATATGTCAATTATATTTAGTGTATGGAACAATTGTAAGGTGTACACGTCTGTCTGGCAGGATTCATATGACCTTGACCTCATTTTCAAGATAAGTCTTCGTAATTTTGCCAGTTCATCAGATACTATAAGTAATAGGTCAACTACATTTGATGTATGGAATGATTGTAAGGTGTATGTCTGTCTGGCAGGGTTCATAATTATGACCTTGGCCTCATTTCCATGGTTCATTGGTCAATGTTAAGATTTTGTGGTTTGGTCTATTTCTCAGATATTTTAAGCAATAGGTCAATTATATCTGACCTCATTTTCATAAAAAAACAACATTGATAATGTTAAAGTTTATGTGATACTTGTAGTAAAACCTTCATATTACAGACTTTCAACATGAATTCAATGATAACACAGGCGAGACATTTCAGAGTGTGCACTCTTGTTTTTTTAACCAGTTTATGTGCTTGTCCCAAGTCAGGACCTATTAAGTTGTTATATTTTGTCATATATCATTGGTTTTCTTGTTTGAATCTTGGGAAATTTTGTGCTAATGACAGATTTTGACAGTCTCTATTCCATATGTTTCTATACCAAAAGTATTTAGAGCTTGATATAAAATTGTGTAGTTTAATACTTTTCTGAAGACGTATGTTGAACTCTAGATGTCTTTTTTTCTATACGTAATGTAATTTGTATTCATGAATAAACATGGATAAGAGAACGTCTGGATTTGGTTTACAGAATAGAGAATAATTGGCAAAAAGGGCAGAATAAAAGAGCAAAAAAAAAAAAAAAAAAAAAGGATAGAGTAAAATAAGCCCCCAAAAAATAAATAGAGAAAAATAAGCCCAAACAAAATAAAGAATAGAGAAAAATTGCCAGATTAGAAAAAGAAAAGAGAAAATTGGTTTGAAAAGTTAAAGAATAAAGAAATGAAGGACCCCCAAACCCTCACAAGTTGTTGGCTTCATACATTTCCTACTGCCCACAAGATGGATACTACAGTGCTAGAACATCAGATGTTATTAATATATTAGAATTTGGTTCTTGACAGATACAAATGATTAACTTACCATTTCCAACTTCATCATTGGTAACTAACCATTGCTGACTTCATCATTGGTAATTTACTGTTGCTGATTTCATCATTGGTAACTCACCATTGCTGACTTCATCATTGGTAACTCACCATTGCTGATTTCATCATTGGTAACTCACCATTGCCGACTTCATCATTGGTAACTCACCATTGCTGACTTCATCATTGGTAACTCACCATTGCTGACTTCATCATTTGTAACTCACCATTGCTGACTTCATCATTTGTAACTCACCATTGCTGACTTCATCATTGGAAACTCACCATTGCTGACTTCATCATTGGTAACTTACTGTTGCTGATTTCATCATTTGTAACTCACCATTGCTGACTTCATCATTTGTAACTCACCATTGCTGACTGCATCATTGGTAACTCACCATTGCTGACTTCATCATTGGTAAATTACTGTTGCTGACTTCATCATTTGTAACTCACCATTGCCGACTTCATCATTGGTAACTCACTATTGCTGACTTCATCATTGGTAACTCACCATTGCTGATTTCATCATTGGTAACTCACCATTGCTGATTTCATCATTGGTAACTCACCATTGCTGACTTCATCATTTGTAACTCACCATTGCTGACTTCATCATTGGTAACTTACTGTTGCTGATTTCATCATTGGTAACTCACCATTGCTGACTTCGTCATTGGTAACTTACCATTGCTGACTTCATCATTGGTAATTGAACTGGACTGTACTCTCAACCTTCAGGGAGGTACAAGAGATTCGAACAAAGATAATTAACAGTAATGCTAGAATGGGTTTCAAAATTAATATTTCAGAGCAAAATACCATAATGTCAAAAGTTCAGTGTAGCAAATATTTGCTTGCCAGTGTTTACATTCTGTACCAAAGCAAAATGGATTATAACCTTTGATTAGCAAAACACAAGAAAAGGCCAGCATGGCATGGATTAACCTACCAGCAACATCACCTTAGCACAACCCATAGCATGCATATAGCAGATATAACCTTAAGGCTATGCTGGCTTTCTGATTTTAGGCTTGTTTTTCTCTCTCCAGTTTCCAGTAAATTATATTTTAGTTGGCAGAAGGTGATATATTGATAGTATTCTGATGCGCTTGTAGTACCATGTCCTATAAATTTTAAGGTTATGTTTTAGCTATACACGAGTGGTCTTAATGTAGATATAAACCAAAATAATTATAAAACCAAAATAATAATAAAACTAGAGGCTCTCAAGAGCCTGTGTCGCTCACCTGTGTTTACTGATGCTTTGGAAATCATGTAAAATAAGGTTAAAATCATAATTAATAGTATTAGATATAAGATATTATAATGATATCTAAGATAATAACAAAAAACTGCAAAATTTCGGTAAAATTACTAACTCAGGGGCAGCAACCCAACAACGGGTTGTCGGATTCGTCTGAAAATTTCAGGGCAGATAAATCTATTTCTGATGAACATTTGTGCCACCTGTCAGATTTGCTCTAAATGCTTTAGTTTCAGAGATATAAACCAAAAACTGCATTTCACCCCTATGCTCTATTTTTAACCATGTCAGCCACGATGGTTGGAAGGCGGGGTCATCGGACAAATTTTTTAAACTAGATACTCTAATAATGATTAAGGCCAAGTATGGTTGAATTTGTCTCAGTAGTTAGAGAGAAGAAAATTTTTGTAAAAGATTACAAAAATTTACGAAAAATTGTTAAAAATTGACTATAAAGGGCAATAACTCCTAAAGGGGTCGACTGACAATTTTGATCATACGACTTATTTGTAGATCTTATTTTGCTGAACATTATTGCTGTTTACAGTTTATCTCTATCTATAATAATATTCAAGATAATAACCAAAAACTGCAAAATTTCCTTAAAATTACCAATTCAGGGGCAGCAACCCAACAACGGGTTGTCAGATTTGTCTGAAAATTTCAGGGCAGATAGATCTTGACCTGATGATCAGTTGTACCCTATGTCAGATTTACTCTAAATGCTTTGGTTTCAGAGATATAAGCCAAAATCTACATTTTACCCCTATGTTCTATTTTTAGCCATGGCGGCCATCTTGGTTGGTTGGCGGGGTCATCGGACACATTTTTAAAACTAGATACCCTAATGATGATTGTGGCCAAGTTTGGTTAAATTTGGCCCAGTGGTTTCAGAGGAGAAGATTTTTGTAAAAGCTAACGACGACGGACGACGGACGCCAAGTGATGAGAAAAGCTCACCTGGCCCTGGCCCTTTGGGCCAGGTGAGCTAATTAACATGTCAGTCAGTTAAGATACATGTATGGACAGTTGAAAAATCTCTAGTATAGATTGTATGCTTTATGGTTTATCTTGTCATTCTTATATGACTGATAAATATCATGGAGTTTGGATTGAGAGGAATATTTATCTCTTGATCTTCATGATACAAAGTTGTTCTACCCAATGCTTCCCAATACATAGCTGCGGAACCTTAGCTCTGAGGTCCTCATGATATTTTGTGATAATTTGCGGAATAAATTAAATTAAGTTTTCATCCTAAATGTGCACCTGTTAACTATTTAGTGGGATTAAGGTGTAAAGATGTTTGCATCTGTTAATGCCTTCACAGACGATACAAAAATAATCCATAAGTCCTACATGGCTTTTGTTACATACAAGACAAAAATTCAAAACCAAGCATTTATTTCATCTAATATGGCATTTCAGCAACTGTATATAATATTAAAATGATGTCTATACAATAACAAAAAGACAGAATCTGTCAAAGTCCTAGAAAAAAAAAATATTTATGTTTTTTTCTTGATAACATATAAAATATATATGGATACACATTGTTAAAAAGAATACTTTTAAATGTTAAGTGACATTTTTAGTACTGTTGTAGTCTAGTGTATTTTTTCTTTTAACTGTTTATATAACAGTTAATTTGGTCCGGTAGTAAAATTTGTTCGCCAGACTTTTTTTCCTAGTTAACCAAGTCCATGACCATTATTTTACTAGGAATGTAAGTCCCAGGACAAATTTTCCTAGGTAAATAAGTCCATAGCTAGTAAAATATGTCTGGCATTTATTTTCCTAGGAAAAAATGTCCTAAGACTTGTTTTTCTAGTTATTTATATCATATTATAAAAATTATTGAAAAGAAAAAAAAAAATTTCTTAGTTAAGATTGGAAGTTTTCATTAGTTTTTTCCTTTTAAAATAAATGACATGGATGTTATAACCTAGGCATGCTAATGACACGGACATGATGTCCTAGGAAAATTAGTCTTGGGAAATAAATTTTATTAAAATATTAATACATAACTCTAGCAATATAACATTTAAATTTACCTTTTAAAATAAAGGTCATGGACGTTTTTACCTAGGAATATTAATGACATGGACATGATTTCCTAGAAAAATTAGTCTGGGGACATGAATTTTATTAAAATATTAATGCATAGCTCTTTAACAATATTAAAACATAATAAACTGTTATCACAGAGATATGTCTCGCCTTTTTGTAATTTTGATAATGCAAATGTTAAAATTAAAATAGCAATACTTTAACATGTAAAAGTTATGCAAATATTCAAAGTTGATGAACCATGACTGAAGGTACATGGCTAAACAATCTCCATGGAATGAGATGTGCCAATGCTAATACAACTGCATACCAAATACCATTCACTTATTATAAGTCGTTCCCTTTAAACAAACCTAAACACAAACATTAACTTGTAAACTATGTAAAAGTTTCAAAGTCAATGAACCATGATCAGGGGTGGGGCTATGTAATCTCGATGGAAACGATACTTGCAAATGCCAATAAATTTGCATACCAAATATCATTGACTTAACATTAGCAGTTCATCTTAAACTGATCTAATCACAAACTAATACATGTAAACTAAGCAAAAGTTTCAAAGTAAATAGACCATGACTGAGGGGGCGGGGCCAAATATTCTCCATGGCAATGAGATGTGCTAATGCATATACAACTGCATACCAAATATCATTGACCTACCACTAGTGGTTCCCCATAAATTTACCTAATCACAAACTAATACATGAAAACTATGAAAAGTTTCAAAGTCAATAGACCTTGACTGAGGGGGCGGGGCCAAATAATCTCTATGGAAATGAGATGTGCCAATGCTAATACAACTGCATACCAAATATCATTGACCTACCACTAGTGGTTCCCCATAAATTGACCTAATCACAAACTAACACATGAAAACTATGAAAAGTTTCAAAGTCAATAGACCTTGACTGAGGAAGCGGGGCCAAATAATCTCTATGGTAATGAGATGTGCCAATGCTAATACAACTGCATACCAAATATCATTGACTTACCACTAATGGTTCACCATGAACTAGACCTAATCACAAACTAATACATTGTTGACGCCGCCGACGCCGGAAACAGCATACCTATGTCTCACTTTTTGACTCCGTCAAGGCGAGACAAAAATTGAAATTCCATTGTTTACATGTAAATAATTTGTTTCATTAAAATTTTCCTTTTAAAAAAAAAGGACATGGACATTTTTACCTAGGAATATTAATGACATGGACATGATTTCCTAGGAAAATTAGTCTGGGGACATAAATTTTATTTGAAAAATTGATACACAACTCTTAAACAATATCAAAACATAACATTTATATTTACCTTTTAAAATAAAGGGAATGGACTTTTTTACCTTGGAATATTAATGACATGGACATGATTTCCTAGGAAATTTAGTCTGGGGACATACATTTTATTAAAAATATAAATACACAACTCTTAAACAATAATAAAACAACATTTAAATTTTCATTGTTTAAATGTAAATGATTTGATTCATTAATATGTTTCCTATAAAAAGGACATGGACGTTTTTACCTAGGAATATTAATGACATGGACTTGAATTCCTAGGAAAATTAGTCTGGGGACATAAATTACTAACATCGGACTAATAATACTAGTAAATTCTGTAACCATGGACTTTTTATACTAGTAAAATGTGTCCGCCCGGACATATTTTACCAGGACAAATTTATCTCTTACATTTACACAGTCTATAACTTGATAATTCATTGAAATTATTGTTTAATGTCAATAAGTGATACATGTACCCTTATCATCTATTTAACTTTTTTTAATTTTAGTCAAGGTAATGGCAAAACAGTTTGATATGTCCATTACATGTATATGGATATAATTTACTTGGTTTTCCTTTGATATCCCATGAAAATTAAAGTAGGGGTACAAATAATGAGGATCACTATTTGTGAACTGGAAAGGAGACCACTCAAATTTATTTTTAGTGAATATTATGCACTGAAATAGTACAATCTTTGGTCTACTGGGTATATTCATTTAATATGAAAAGCATAAGTTAGGATCTGAATGGGGTTTACAGAATAGAAAATAATGAGCCAAATGCACAGAAAAATCAAATAATGAATAGAGAAAAATAGGGCAACAAAATAATGAATAGAGAATAATGGGGTGCTAAAATATAAAGAATAGTGAATAATTGGCAAAAAATTAAAAAATACAGAAAAGAAGGACCCCCATCCAGACCTCATAGATTTCATAGAAAAATGAATGGGGAATGTGTCCATAGGACACTGATGATGCCCCTACTTGTATATAACATTTATAAGGGACATAACTCAAGAATGGTAAATGTGATGCTACCCAAATTCCTACTTGATCTGAGTTTGTGGTAATAAGCATTGTGTATAAGTTTCATAACATTTGGTTGAGGCAAACTAAAGTAAGAGAACAGAAACAAATTTCGGGATGTACAGACAAACAGACAAGGGTAAAACTTAATGCCCCCTCGCTACGGCCAGGGCATAAAAAACTTTGTTGCAATGAAACAAACAATGGTAAAAAGTTGTATGTTTTTGCAACACTTTTCATGATCGTTCAAGCTGTTTTAGTAAGTTCCCATGGACATACAAAATTGGAGAGTTAGTTTTATGTCTCAAGTAAACTCGCTTGTTTTCTTATTTATTTAGTTTTTATACATTTTATATCATAAAACATATTATGAAAATCAAAGTTCACAATTTTAAAAAATGATTAAAGTTAAATCTTTTTCAACTAAGGCATCTAATTATATAATGTAACCTACTTTTGACTTCCACTTGAAAGTCAACTGAGGTAAAAAGTTTGTTGCATACACATACAATCTTAATCTACCACTGGAGTGGAGTGCATGTAAAACCAGATTACAAAATTACAACAGTTAATTGAATTGTTGGTTGCTTACAGAAATATTTCATGCATATTCAGGACGATGCACTAGCATTAGTCAAAATGTTGATCATCATCACCTAAAGAGTTGTTGATTTGCCAGTCAAACATTCTGACGGACAACAGTTAAAATTTACAGAAACACGATGCATGCATTAGTCAAGTTGTCATCATTATGGATTTGCCAGTCAAACAAACATTTTTATGTGTCAGGTACACATGTAATTTTTTCTGTGGCAATGAAAAATGTAATACTACTGACAATTTTTGTCAAACAATTGGAAACAAAATTTATCCATTTCCATTAATAAATTTCTGCTGTTAACATGACCAGTGACCAAGTGACTTCAAAATCAATAGGGTTATTGTTCACCCCAATGAGCATTATTTGATTTGATTTATAGCTGTAAGATATTGTCCAGGAACAAAATTTCACTCTATTTATTGGAAATGTGACATAGATCTTTGCCATATGGACACAAAGGTCTATAAGGGTCTTGTTATTTTCAAGAGGTTTTTTCAAATTAAATTTGCTGAAAGGTTGGACATATGGTTCATTAGATATCATCTAGAAACCATAATGCAATCCCAATTTAATATTAATTTCAGTCTTATAAGCTCTGTGACCTTAACCCTTGACAAACATATACCGTAATAAAAATCAGAAAGGGGTCTTTTTTTCCTTCAGTCTGGTGAGGGTTGGCCACATGTTTCAACAGGTATCATCCAGAGCCAAAATTTGGCAACATTTCAGTTTACCTATTCCTGCTTTGAACTGAACTTTGACATAGTGGCCTTCTTCATCGCTTGGCCATTATCAAACCAAGTATTGTATCAATTGAACATGATGTGAAAAAAATATCAACCATAAACCAAAGTTTTAGTCTATCAATATTATCTGATCCTTGAAATAGTGACCTCAAAATCAGTAAACATCTCCTTCATCAAATGGGGCATTCTAAAACTAAAGTTGCTAAAGGTTTTGTCCAGAAACCAAGATGTTAACATCTAGACGACATTAATCCTATTATAAGCCTATTCCAGCATGTCACAACTCATCTAAAAATATGGACACTGGATAAAACCACATATATGTGAAGAAGAAATACTATTTAAAAGACAAATGACAAAAATTTAGTTGATGTAATTATTGGTAATATCATGTTTCCTTAAGAAAATGTTCAACCATAAAATTAAATTCTCTGTGGTATCTAATGTGTAGGTTGTGCTTTCCTTCTGGCATGATGTAAAGTCTAAAATATAAAAAAAAAAAATGGTGAAATAATTAGTCAAATGAATACATTTCCTAACCATGACCGTAAAAGTTTAAATGAAAAATTAAAGTTTGGTTGTTTTAAATCTTCAATAAATCAGAGACTGCTCAACTAGTCCACTTATAAATTCAATCATTGACAATAGCATAACATATTTTGACTTGAAATAAATTAAATGGAGAATTTGTCCATGGGACACAGATGATGCTACCGCTTGCATATAAGATTATAAAGGGATATTACTCAAGAACCATAAAAGTGACGCCACCCATATTCAAACTTGTTTTGTGGTAATAATTGTACATAAGTTTCATAACATTTGGTTGAGACAAACCAAAGTTAGAAAACGTAAACTAATTTTGGGATGTACAGACATACAGACAGACAAGGGTAACACTTAATGCCCGATCCGATTCAACAGGGGCATAAAAACTGACCAACTTGTTTTATAGGGAAAGTTTGTGTTTATACAATCTTAATCCAATCTTCTGCATTAAACTTACAAGGATTTACCTTATTAGTTCCATTCATTTTTTATTTATCACTGACAATTGAGAGCATGTCAAGTTTGTACTTCTTATTCAACGTAACAGCGTTTCCTTGATATAATTTGGATTCATTTATGAAGGAATTTTCCAAATCTATATTGCATGTACACCTGGGGTCAGTAACTGGAAAATGCTTGTTACATTTATACAATGAGTTTTTGCAAGTAGAACTACAATAAGTATTTTGAATACATGTAATTGAAAAAAATGTAGTAGCAATCTTAATCCAAACTGAAAATACAAATCTATATACAAATGTATGAAAAATAGCAGAACTAGTTTTGAGCATAAAAAGTGATGTAATAATTAGGTGATAATGTTACACTATTGTATTGTGTGAGAGAATAATCCTTTAACCAATGAGGTAACATGTAATTACCTTGATCCTGCGATGTTATGGTGAAGATAATCTGGATGTTCTAATCCTACCAAAGGATCCTTTAAACCATGAATAATCAATGTCTTACATTTAATATTCTTCAACTCATCTTTACATATATCTCCTAAAACAAAACAAAAAAAAAACAATAAAGTTCCTCAGTTTGTTTCTAATGCCTTTATATTTTCATTGTTGGTGCATGCTGCTGCTGATGTTAAGTTTAGATTTATTCAAATTAAAAAATATTTCCAGCAATACTTTCAAGAGCGAGGTCATTTTCCCTCTATAGGTTCAGTGATAAGTGTTATAGTTCATTCGTTTGATGTGACTCATTCAAAAAGTACAAAAGTAAGTAGATCAGGACATTTTGAGTATTTCCATGGCTATCCTGTTGGTTGATTTGCAAGAAAAAAAACAAAAAAACTAGAAATTTATACTAGACACCCTAAGGATCATTCTTTCATAGTTTGATTGAAATTGGTCCAGTGTTTTTAGAGGAAAAGATTTTTACAAGTTTATGACAACAACAGGCACCAAGAGATATTTCACATTGACCCAAGTGATCAGTAGACTACTTCAATCTTTTGTTCAACAGTAAACGTTACATGCAGTATAGAATTTAACTATTTTATGGTTTATCTCAAGGGCTGTACATAAGTCATTAGCAGACTGTTGAAAGCTTTAGTAAAAGAAATTGAATTAATCAAAGTGCTTGTAAGCACTGAAGGGTGAAGATTGCTTTAATTAATCAGTGGGAAGTAAAATTAAATATTGCACTGTATCATTGGTTGTCATGGACAAAGGAAGATAACTCCAATTTTAAAGAACAATGACATCATTGATATACTTGAATAGATATAAGATTCCTGCACCTTGCACAAGAAGTTATGTAATTTTCTTGACAAGCATAACATCATTTTGTCACTTGAATATCCGAGCATATATTTCATTGATAAATTACTGGAAATATTCATGGATAGGATGTATAGAATGTTATGGTGAATTTACTATATTTTGTGTATCTCAAAAGTAGTGATAAAGTTTGGAAAATTGATAACTATCAAGCCAGCCACATAAGGGTTTTGATTGCATGAATGCAATCTTTACCCCCAAAAATAATTTAACTTGAACAATTATTAAATATTTTACACTACGGTATATGCAAAAGTGTAACTTTTGAATCATTGAAAGTCCTACCATTCCTTTTTGTAAAATATCTCTCATAAGCCTCTACCCATTCTTCCCAGGTCTTCTGGAAATATTCTTCCCCATACAAAGTCATAAATGGTGACCTCATTTTCTCACTCCATTTCCAAATGTCTTTTAAACCTAAAAAGACAAATGCATACAATTTAATTAACTTATTTCAATGATATTGCGACAGTTTTTTTTTATGTTCCTTAGGGAGCTACCATTTGATTTTTATGGGGGGGCTAGGATGAAATTTGAAAAAATAGGCAGGACAGGAGTTTTGAGTAAAAAAAAAGGCAGGATGAGACACTTGCAAAAAAAAAAAGTCAGGATGACAATTTAGGTAAAAAAAAGTCAATATAAACTTTAAAAAAAAAGGCAGGACCTAACAGAGTGAAAAATAAAAAGGCAGGACAGAGATAACAACTAAAAAAAAGGGCAGGACAAAATTTTTCATCCTAGCCCCCCATAAAAATCAAATGGTAGCTCCCTTACTTAGTACATGTATCAAAATATATTTGAATGAAAGATAATGAGACAACCAGCAAAAATTCATGTATAAAAATTAAAATTAACATTTAGAGATGAATAATAAGAGATGTGGGTATACATCAATGAGACAACATCCCAATGATACAAAAATTACTAAAAGGCATCTAGAGGTCAATGTATGATTTTCAACAATAAACAAGAATCTACACCATATTTATAACTTATACTACCCTAAATCTGGACAATCTGTGAAAAAAGTAGAGAGTACCAGAGATTTGCCATCAACACCACACTTCTTATAAAATATCAGTATTAAAGATGGCAAAATCACATTTAGGTATAGTTTTGAGACAAAAAGATATGAGCCAAGGCCTTACAGAAAAAGATATTTACACACATTAACAACTTGTTAAATACACCTTGTCCCAAAATATCTTTTAGGGTATTGGTATAAAGAGTGAATAGTAAATCCCTGGCTCATATCTAAATATTTATAACAAGATCTTTAAAAAAAGCTATTTTGGCAGATTATACAGTTTTGTACAAATGCAAAAGCACTAATGCAAATATGTATGACAAAATTAAAAAATGCAGAGACTTATGTCTTATGAACATCTGAAGTATGTTATTTGGTAGATATTTATAATTCTTTATGATTTTTGAATTGAAGTGGCAAAAAAAGTGGCCGAATCAATCATTTGCCTTTGTGTACTGAATTTCAATACAGAAAAGAAAATAGTTGTGCTTGTTACTGTATACAGATGCATTGATATTAATACATAAAATACAAAATTGAATTATTTATCAACAATAGTATGATCCCCCCTTTTTAATGAAGTCCGATGAGTCAGAACAACCCTTAAAGTTACTTTCTTTGTTGTGCTGTAACACCACTGTCCCAGGTTAGGGGAGGGTTGAGCGCTCACAAACATGTTGAACCCAGCCACATTCTTTATGTGCCTGTCCTAAGTCAGGAACCTGTAGTTCAGTGGTTGTCGTTGGTTCATGTCTGTCATATTTGTTTTTCGTAAATTGTTTTGTTATAAATTAGGCTGTTAGTTTCTCAATTGAATTGTTTCATACTTTTCATGTCAGGGCCTTTTATAGATGACTATACGGTATTGGTTTTTCTCATTGTTGAAGGCCATACAGTTGCCTATAATTGCTTACATCCTCTTCATTTGAACATGGGTGGATAGTTGTCTCATTGGCAATCATACCACATATCCTTATTTTTATATTTACCCTACAAGTGGAAGATATTTTCAGTAATTCCTTCAGGGTTACTCGCCTTTCATTTACTATCTACCGTACAAAGCTGAGTGTGACAACTTATTTTTTATCAAATTCCTGCAAGTGGAAGATATTTTCAGTAACTTCCTTCAGGGTTACTCCCGTTTTATTCACTAGCAACTACAATTATGATAAAAGAAGGGCAGCATATTTTTATAATACCTAGGGTTACAATTACATGTACTTATTTCCTCAACACAAATAGATTTTAGTTTAGGTTCAGTGAAAATTAGATAGAAAAAAGAATATTTCATTACAAGAGACATTTTCTATTTCTTTATTAATTTGTTAAAAACATCTAACAGAAGAAAAATAAATGGCACTAATATATGAGATAGAAGCTTTAGCAACATTTCCATAAAAAAACGTACAAAGACTGCAGTGGACACATATCCAAACCAAAATGATATTAAAGGACAATAAAATGCTCTGCCCAGGGCAGCTTTATACTACCAAAAGGTTGAACCCTGAACAGTTGGGGCAAGTATTGACATTACATTCAGGCTTGATACAGCTCTGAATTTGGAGAGTGATTAAATATTTGACACAGCATAGGTTTCTAACAGAATGAATGTGGTCAAAGAACTGAAAAATTTGAAATTGAACTTGTACCTATTATGGTCCAATATCCAAAATCAAAATACACGGTTAGATTCAGCATATCCAAGTAAACCAAGATTTTAATTAATTTATTTATTGATAAAAGAAAAATGTCCCCCGCGTTGCACATAATTTTTCTCTATCCAACGTACAAGGGCAATAACTAAAAAATACTTTTTTTTTTTTTCTTTAAAATTGTTCATAAATATGAAATGAATGCTTCAGAGCATATTCAATGTGATTTCCGATATAATTAATATTTCCAAGGGCATAACTCGTTAAAAATATTTGATCAGCACTTATTTTCGAAAGTGGCAAAGACATTGCTGATATAAACCTATGATTTAAGTTTCATTAAAATTCTGGCAAGAATTGTACACACGAGAGCGCTAATGATGTAATTTTCCATATAATTAATATTTCTAAGGGGCATAACTCTTTTAAAAATAATTGATCGGCACTGATTTTCGAACTCGTTCCAGACATTGCTGATATAAGTTTCAAAAAAAAATCTGGCAAGAATTGAACAATGGGAGCGCTAAAGATGCAATTTTGCATATAATTAATGTTTCCAAGGGGCATAACTCTTTTAAAAATAGTTCATCAGCATTTATTTTCAAATTCGTCGGAGACATTGCTGATATAAACCTACAATATAAGTTTTATAAAAATCTGCCAAGAATTGTACATGTGAGAGCGCTAACAAGACCGGACGGATGCCTGGGATTTCCATGTCCCCGTGCAACGCGTTGCGCGTGGGACAATAAACAATAAGGCTAAGTTTTTCAAGGGATTCAAAATATCTAATATTGAACAGTTAATTTCAAAATAAATTTTTATATAATTTCTTCTCTAAAATTAGATATGATGCTGTATCTATTTTTAACTATGACTCAACTTATAATTTCTATTAATTGTGCAATACATCTCTGAATTTGAATTCTGATTAAGTATTTGACATAGCAAAGTTTCTGACACAGAATGGATGTGGTAGGCTGCTCTGGCTCCCAAAAGTTGGAGCCAGCAAAATCGCCAGCTCCCAAATTATGTCGCCAGTTTTGAAAACTTTGACCCAACTTTAGGGCCAGCTAGAGTCTTGATTTCTTCTAAAAAAATTCAAACTATGTTCAATTTAAATTTCGTATGCACTCAGCCTGCACTTTACATCATTTAACATGTTACACTAAGTAAGTTATAGCATAGGGTTTATATACATACAAAAAACATGTGTACTTTTATTTTCTTTGTCAGTATTTCATATGTATAAGAATATAATTAGCTTAGTTATGGTCTGTATATGCTACAGAATAGAAAAATTGTTTTAAATAAAAAAAATGAGAAAAAATTGGTAATTGAATGAAGAAAACATAATAATGGGTGTTTAGATTTACAGAATAGTGAAAATTTGTATTAAAAATAAAGAGTACAGAAAAGATGTTCAAGGCACTGTTCAAACATTACCCATCCTGCTACTAAGACCCTCTTTAACTCTACCCATATCTCAAAATACATAAACATATGAATTCTTCAGTCAGAAGTATGTAGACATATCTTAGACATATCTAATGTAGGTCTCCCAATGGTAGGAAAAATAAAATTGAGTGAACTTTCTTTATTGGTGTGCTCCTTCTTTGGAGGATTATACATAGTACGTAGAAGAGGTAAATATGATCAACAATATGGCGGCGGTTTTGTTATTTTCGTATCTTAACTGAGGGCATGCAAAGACAAATTAAGTCTGAATTTGCTATTTTTTTACGGAAAAGAAAAAACTTTGTCTTTGTATAAGTTGATTATGGTTTTCGACTTCATGTCAATTACATTTTCTTCATTAAACTACGGTAAACATTGCAAATTGTGTTGTCGTATGAACATTTATTCAAATGAAAAGACAAACGCTGACTGACCGAATCAAATTGAATGAATTAATGTTAATGATCATTAATGACCCATCCGATAAATGGATTACCTGTAACAACAGATTATGACATCTGTTGTAACCGTTGATTAGCTTGGGGTCATAAACAAAGTCATAAACTTGTTGCCAGGTAAAATTTCGTACAATTTATTTTACCAATTTAAATGAAGATCGATATTGTCAAGAAATGAAAATTTTGACACAGGAAAATGTTGGCGCCAGAAATATCGCCAGCAGCCGTATTTTGTCGCCAGATGAAATAAAAATCGCAAATTGCGACATTGGCGATGCACAGCGGTCCCTGATGTGGTCTAAGAACTTAAATGATTTGAAATTGGACAGTTAATTTCTGTGTCATTTGGTCTCTTGTGGAGAATTGTCTCATTGGCAATCATACCACATCTTCTTATATTTATATTTACCTATTATGGTCCAATATCCAAAATCTAAATATATGGTTGGAATCAGCATATCAAAGAACCACAAGAATTTCATTTTTTTATGAAATCAAACATAGTTTAATTATGGACCCTTTGGACTTAAATGGGGACCAATTTAATAAATGAAATCTTAAATCCAAATACATGTTTAGATTCAGCGTATCAAAGAACCCCTTCAATTCAATTTTTGTTAAAATCAAACTTCGTTTCATTTTGGATCCATTGGACCTCAATGTGGACCAATTTAAAAACCGGTCCCCAAAATCAAAAATCTAACTACACAGTTAGATTCAGCATATCAAAGATTCCCAGAGTTAATTTTTTTTTAAATCAAACAAAATTTAATTTTGGACCCTTGGACCTTAATATGAACCAATTTGATAACGGGCACCACAATTAAATATTTAAATACACGGTTAGATTCAGCATATCAAAGAACCCCCATAACTCAACTTTTTATGAAATTAAACAAAGTTTAATTTTGGACCCTTTGGACATCAATGTGGACAATTCAAAAAGGGGCCCAAAATCCAAAATCTAAATACACAATAAGATTCAGCATATAAAGAACCCAAGACTTAAAGATTTTGAATTAAACCCCCCATTGAAATTGGTAAAAAAATAAGCAATTTATACAAAGTATAAGAAAAGTATTGTTTTTGGCCCCTTTTTCCTAAACAGTTGGGGCCATAACCTCCAGAATCAATCCCAACCTTCTTTTTTTGGTATGGAACCTTGTGGTATAATTGCATAGACCCATAGACTTATACTCAAGTTATTGTCTGGATACAAGAAAATCCTAATTTTTTGCCCCTTTTTGGCCCCCAATTCCTAAACGATTGGGGCCATAACCCCCAAAATCAAATCCAACCTTCCTTTTGAGGTATGAATCCTTGTGGTACAATTTCATAGAGATCCATACACTTATACTCAAGTTATTGTCCTAAAACAAGAAAAATGCTTGTTTTGGCCCCTTTTTGACCCCTTATTCCTTTACAGTTCGGACAATAACCCCAAAAATCAATCCAAACCTTCCTTTTGTGGTATAGAAACTTATGGTACAATTTCATAGAAATCCATACCACAGATCGAATTTATTCGTTCATAGTGTGTTAATTTACTTTTTTGATTGAGTTAAGCCTTCCAATTGATGTTTTATCGTGTGTTTTTCTATGTTGTGATGTTATACTATTGTTTCAGAAAAAGGGAGAAGGTTTGGTACCATTAAAACGTTTAATCCCGCTGCAAATGTTTGCACCTGTCCTAAGTCAGGAATCTGATGTACAGTAGTTGTCGTTTGTTTATGTAATTTATACGTGTTTCTCGTTTCTCGTTTTTTATATAGACTAGACCGTTGGTTTTACCGTTTGAATGGTTTTACACTAGTACTTTTGGGGCCCTTTATAGCTTGTTGTTCGGTGTGAGCCAAGGCTCCGTGTTGAAGGCCGTACATTGACCTATAATGGTTTACTTTTATAAATTGTTATTTGGATGGAGAGTTGTCTCATTGGCACTCACACCACATCTTCCTATATCTACTTATTCTCAAGTTATTGTTTGGAAACCAAATGTCTTCGGATGACGACAACCATGCTGACAAAGCCATAACATTATACAACTGCCAAAATTTTGCGGTTGTATAAAAAATCATTATAAAATTAATTGCATTTTACAGTACCAATGATGAAATTTTAATTTCTATGTAAACATAAACTAAAGTAAAATCCTATCTACTGCTCAAATAATAAATATGTTTCTCCAGGAAAAAAGAAGCCAAAGTGTTATCATTTCAATTAAAGAAACATACTGGAAACAGTATATAACAAAAGCATTTTTATATGGTTATAATTTTATAATCTGAAATGGAGAATGGCATTTCATTGTTCAACTTCAATGCATGTCACAGTAAAAAATCAGCATTCATATGAAATTAAACTTTTACTATATCAAACCTTGATAAGCTTCAATATCTTTTTCTGTAACATATGCATTACCACCCCAGATAACCAGTTTATTAACAATGTCAGGATGTCGAGCCGCCATGATCATTCCTGTTATAGCTCCATCACTCCATCCCAGTATTGAAAGCTTATGAATGTTTAGTTTCTATAAAAAAACAAAAATCTAATTACATGTCTTTCTATTTTCAATTAATAGTCACTCAAATGAAATTCTTCCTTTGTGATTCTGTTTTTGTTATGACAACTAAGAATGGAAACTAGCAAAACTTGCTTTTACATTTCCTCAAATGCTAGCACATTGTACCATCATTGTGAAATCATAACATAATGGTCTGAGGACACAGTTATCGTCCTTTGATTTTCGTTGTCTACAAATATAGTCCCTAGTGTGGACAGTGTATAACTTGCAAATTTTTTTCATACACTTTCCAAATTTATTTCTTTATATTTCATGCATGAAATAATAAGTAGGGGGATGAAATAACATGTTAAAATAAACTGCTTCGCCAAGCCCAGCTGGATACTTAAACTGTTATCTTTAAGTTTCACAACCAATAAGTTATTTGCTTGATTATTTTTTTGAAAGAAAAAAAAAATCTTGGCACTTCATTAACAAGCAGTTGCAGTATGTTCATTAAAGGTTAGCTGAAAAGGGTTCAACCATAAAATCATATGTGAGAAATATCTTTTCCAAGTACAATAAAAGAACAGAGTTCCAATGTAACCACTATTGCACATATTTAATCTGTCCAAAGGCAAAAACTTAAAAAAAAAAAAAAAGGTTTTATAGATATCTAAAAAGAAAAGTAGGTCTGAGACAGCTAACAATGCAATCTTTGAAATAATTAATATTTTCTAGGGACATAACTCCTTTAGAAATTTTTGATCAGGACTGATTTTTGAATTTGTCTAAGTCAGTGCTAATATAAACCTTTGATAGAAATTTGATAGAAATCCGGCAAGAATGGTACATGTGAGAGTGCTTTCAATGAAATTTTCCAAATAATTTATGTTTCAAAGAGGAATAACTCTTCTAAAAATAGTTGATCAGCACTGATTTTTTTTTTATTTTGTCCAAGACAATGCTGATATAAACCTTTGAGATAAAATTAATGAAAATCTGGCAAGAATTGTACCTTGAGAGTGCTTACAAGATCAGATAGACGGAGGAAAGGTATTTCTATGTCCCCCCACCACGCATCTCACAGGGGACAATTAAAGGCTACCCCAGTATGCTAAGCCATGTGGGATACAAATCCAATGCTGAATTATGGAATAAGTGTTTATCTAAAGCAATATCATGGTGTTTGACATAGGAATTTGACTCTTAGAATGTACCAAATAAAAGTGCAATTTTCAGATTCAAATATATAAGGGTTGTGAAGTTATGAAAATTCTGTTGCCATTTTCTTCAAAGCCGAGGTTACTACAGGTATAGTACAAACTTAAGTTATCAATGATCCTTGAAATTGAGATCAGGGTCAAATGAAACCGGAAATACAGACATGCATCACCTTAGTGACCTTACAATCATTCTGTATACCAAATATAGTTGTCCTATTACTATTCATAACTGAAAAAATCAAGTGTTTTACAGTACATGTATTTTCAAGCAGTTACCGGTATTGAATAATGAAAATGAGTTCAAGGATAACAGACCTATGTCAGAAGGAAACTTAAGAGCACAATGCATCTGTATTCAAGATATGAAGTAGCAAGGTCTTCTTCCTTCATACAGATTTATACAAAGAGCTAACCCAACTGCTGGATATTTATTGCGGGCGAGACAAAAATTTTAAATATGGTGGATAACCTTATAGCTCAGGAACCATGTTATCCAAAACCCTATGTCTGAAAGATTTTTGCAATGAGAAAATTCATGATAAAAATTTTATCCAAACTAAAGACAACTGAAAATTTGATGTATTAAAAATTTCAACTGTTAAAATAGAAATTATCCCTTCCTGAATTTTAATACAGATTTGACAAGATGCTGTAAAAATGACCTCAAACAAAGTTATTAAGTGTCAGTGTTAAAGTAATCAAGGGCTATAACTCCTGAACAGAATGGAAATTGTCAAAATAAAAACTTTAATACCTCCATTTTGTCATTAGAAAGAAAATAAGAATTTTTTGGATAAAAGGTTCTAAGTTCTCATACAAAAAAAATATTGAGCAACATTTTTTCATCAAACTAACTGTCTTCGTCTTCATAATTGAAAATCATCAAAATTAACATCAGAAACTAAATCCATGTTTTACAATGTGCAAAGAACAGTTCCCAATTAATGGCAAGGAAAGGACATTATGAATTTTTCCTAAGAAGTTCAAAAGAAAAACCAAAGCTTTAATCTGATTAGGACAGATGAACAGTCAAACAAATGGCAGGTTAGTTATCATACATCCCCCTTAATACTAAGAAGGCAGGGTTAAAAAAAATAGATTTTTTGGGATTGACACAGGAACATTAAATAGAATATATGTTTCACTTAATCCAGATAGAAGTTCTACAAAAATCTGAAGCAAAAAAATGCATAAAAATCCATTTCATAAACAATTTATAACACACTTCTCATTATAACTCTAAATTAAAAGGATATATAAGTACAAAATGTATATAAATTGACCTAATAATAATCTTTAACATGTAAAGCTATTAAATGCAATAAAATTGTAGTGAAATTCTGCAATTATTGGTGCTAGAAAGTCTAGGACAACTTTTATTTTTACTTGCAATTTTGATTTGACATTGCAGTATATTCCAAATGCAAAAGTTACTGGAAGGCCTACACACAGTAAATCATAACATTATATGACTAACTGTCATTTATTGGAACTAATTAATAAAAGAGTAAACGGTCTTCATTCCCCTTGAGTTCTAGTCCAGTAGAAGTTTTCTATTGCAGCTGCAATTATCTGATGTTAAGTGTATTTTCTGTGATTTGGTATGCCTATTATTAGCCTTGTTGTGAAATAATGCATCAAAATTGGATCCACAATTATCTGTCCTTACTACTGTTTCTTAAGCCCTTCAGATAAATGTGTACACATTATTATCTGTCCTTACTACTGTTTCTTATGCCCTTCAGATAAATGTGGATGCACAATTATCTGTCCTTACTACTGTTTCTTATGCCCTTCAGATAAATGTGGGTGCATTATTATCTGCCCTAACTACTGTTTCTTACGCCCTTCAGATAAATGTGGGTGCATAATTATCTGTCTTTACTAATGTTTTTTAAGCCCTTCAGAAAAATGTGGATGCATTATTATATGTCCTTACTACTGTTTCTTAAACAGATAAATTTGGATGCATCATTATCTGTCTTTACTACTGTTTCTTATGCCCTTCAGATAAATGTGGATGCAATATTATCTGTCTTTACTACTGTTTCTTATGCTGTAGACATAAATGTGGATGCCTTTTTTTCTGTCCTTACTACTTTTTCTTAAGCCCTTCAGATAAATGTGGATGCATTATTGTCTGTCTTAGCTAATGTTTCTTATGCCCTTGATAAATGTGGATGCATTATTATCTGTCTTTACTACTGTTTCTTATGCCCTTCAGATAAATGTGGATGCATTATTATCTGTCCTTACTAATGTTTCTTAAGCCCTTCAGATAAATGTAGATGCATTATTATCTGTCTTTACTACTGTTTCTTATGGCCTTCAGATAAATGTGAATGCACAATTATCTGTCCTTACTACTGTTTCTTACGCCCTTCAGATAAATGTGGACACATTATTATCTGTCCCTACTACTGTTTCTTAAACCCTTCAGATAAATGTGAGTGCACAATTATCTGTCCTTACTACTGTTTCTTATGCCCTTAAGATAAATGTGGATGCATTTTTATCTGTCCTTACTACTGTTTCTTAAGCCTTTCAGATAAATGTGGATGCATTATCATCTGTCCTTACTACTGTTTCTTATGCTGTAGACATAAATGTGGATGCCTTATTTTCTGTCCTTACTACTTTTTCTTATGCCCTTAAGATAAGTGATCTATTTTTTTGTATGCTGTCCTATCCTAAGATCTACAGATAAAGAAGGTCACAGTTTCCGAAAGATGTTAATTTTGTGCATGCTTCCTTGCAGTGTCTTAATGTATTGGCATTGAATTTTTGTATGTAATTGTTAATTGCTAATTTTTAATCCTGATTAATTCTTTGATATACCCTAATAAGTTCAAAAGCATCATCAGCATCTCTCTGCAGAAACTCTAATGGCCATGTTCTATTTGGTGGTATACTTTTTCCATATCCTCTAGGGTCAAAGGCTATCAAAGTGTAATTAGACTTATTAAAATCTGTCAACTGCTTCTCAAAATCTGTTCTGCTGGATCCTAATAAAATAAAAAATATGCTCAATAAAATACATGAATCAAAGTGCTTGTGAGCACTGTAGGGTAAAGATTGCATTTATTTTGCAGTAGGAATAAAAAATTAAACATTGCATTGTGTTAAGAATTGGAAGGCAATACCATAAATTGGAGTTGTATCTTCCTTTGTCTATATTTGTAGTCAGTTCAACTAGCGGTACAATTATGGACAAAGGAAGATAACTCTAATTTTAAATATTACTTTAACAATGACATCTTTGATATTTTAAGAACAGCTACTAGGTTCATGCACCATGCCCAATATATGTAATTCTCTTGACAAATATCATAACACATCAATTTGTAAGTTGAATATCTGAGTATATAATGTTGAATTGACAAATTTCTTGAACGTTCATGGATACAGTAGGTGTTCAATTCATACAAATGATGATCTTTTATTGGCTGAAAGATAAATTATTTGATTCTGTCATATGCTTTCATTCCATATGAAAATAACCCATTCTGTATGAATGCAACCCAAGATTACAGATTAGCTCTGCTTACCTAATTAAACAACACTATTTTTTCACAATATTTGTGTACTGTCTGCAAATGATTATGCTTTTTACAAAATTGCAAATTTTATTCATATGAGAAAATTTGTTGACAATGTATCATGAAACTTTCAAATCAACATCTTCAAATGCCAATTTCAGCTATTAGATGTATTGTAATTGATTTTACTTGGAATGATACTACCTCCATCTTACTAGATAATTTCTGCAGAAACCACTAGATTTCTGATGTCAGAAGACATCTGCATAGTAATTTCCTAATTAGTTATACAAAATGTAAACATGTCCCTGAGAAATTAACAAATTGACACAATGAACCGCAATGCATTGGGGGCTAATACAAGTTTACTATCACCTTAAAACAAGAGGAACTTGGTTGAAAAGTGTAATTTTGTATTGTATCTAGGAATCTCATGTTTAATATTTTGGTTCATATAATGTAAAACAAGTACAGGTAATGTCATAAATGATTATAATCTTCAATTTGCATGCTCAGATTTAAAAACTAATGTTCACAGGCTTCAGCATTTCACTTTTTTTCCCCTCCTGTCAAAGTAGTAAAGATCAGGTATCGTCTATAGTTGTGCACTGTACCTGGGCATTCAGTTCACATGAAATTAATAACAAAGTGTCAATTGTCGAGTAAAGCTCCTCAGGTCTTTTAAAATAGTAAAAATATTTCAAATATTTTAAAGTAACAGGTTCCATGATACTGTATGCTCTAGGAATTTGGTATTCTTTCCATAAATAATGCTCTTTCATAAAGCACAGAGATTATGGCACCGAAATACTGTTTGATATCAAGCATAACACGCTGCACAGCACTATGGATTTGTAAAAGACACACATAATTTATTTGCACTGGTTGCATTTGGCTATACCTGCTATTAAAGTAATCACATTAGAACTGGATGGAGAGTTGTCTCATTGGCACTCATACCACATCTTCTTATTTATATAGTCTACTAGTAATTCAGTATTATATAAATATACTGGGACACCTATCAATTTAAAGACTGAATGTTGTCCTTTAATTACCTTTTGGGTTTTTGTTGTTGTTTGGTTGCTAATGTCTGAAATCTTATTTTATTTAGCCATAATATTAGTGGCTAATGTTCGAGTATTTCAAAAGCTATTCTCTTAGGTCAGAAATAATTATTCCTTATTCTGAGCATAGAACTAATACTTTACAGCAAGTGTAATCACATCAGAAGATAAATTGACATGAGATATTTTTCTGGTACTGTGCAAAATTGTGTTGTATGTCAGTAAAAAACATGTGTTTTCTGTAATTTGTAACACATAGTAGTAGTCCATCATGGACTGCAACTCATTCACTGGATTGGTCCAGGTAAAAAATAACTATGTAGGAAAAAAAGAAACAATTATGTAGGTGGGAACCTAAGATAGGATACCTGACCTGTTTAAAGATTAGTTTAATGATTCTAAATGTGAATAATTTAATTTTGGATGTAACACATCTTCTGATTGGCTGAAAGTGTTTTGTCTATCAGCTATCTAAAAATTAAAATATGATTTTTTTTTGTTCAATCATTAATAAAAGTGAAATAGTGAAATAACAATTCGCTTTTAACAGCCAATTTGGTTCAATTTTGTCAAAATGAGCCAAGAAACATCGCTGATGAATTATTCACTTGCAAGTGAATAATTTGACCTCATTCAAACAGTATCTATGTGACCTTCTATTTAACCCCTTAGCTAGAGATGGGTAACGCATGAACTAGGCGTTTTCAGCTATTACTTGTAAAAGGAAAAGAATGTCAACATTGAAAGTGAAACAAGGGTAAATCATTTGGTTGACTGATTCGATCCACAAAAACTCATTCTTATACCTGTGGTAAAAATGATGATTAATATACTTGTTTAACATGTAATATGAAATCAAACAGACCTAGAAAAATCCAATTGCACGTCTTCGCTTTCCATTTATATCTATGTCTAAATCGGGTTATATGACTGTTGGCAGTCTTCGGAGGTCACCTCGATCGTTAATTAGATGGCGTCTGGACTAAAATACACACGAAATGCTGATACAAATTATCGAGTGCATGTATTGCTAATTGGTCATTTAAGACTTTCTGTAAGTTTGATATACCTTTTAGTAGGTTATAAATCAAATATGAGAATTTGAGTCGAATCGGTGAACATTAATTTGACAGCTTCTGCTTTCATTTCATATGAATTTTCAGGCATTCAATTCTTATATTTACAAGTTGTTTCTGAAAGGAAAAAAATGTTTTATTTAAGGAATGATTGTAATATTTTTTCTGTCTTCTCGAAATAACCTTAAAAATCAGCTACACAGGTTATTCAGTATGCACCACATTTTGATGTTATTTCTTCAAAGACCGAAAAAATATTACAGTAATTCTTTAAATAACACATTGAATGCCTAAAATATAAATAAGAAGATGTGGTATGAGTGCCAATGAGACAACTCTCCATCCAAGTCACAATTTGTAAAAAGTAAACAAGTAAAATTCATATGAAATGAAAGCAAGTGACAATCACTTTTTTAGCAAGAAGTGCTACTTTATCCAATTCACAGAATTAAATGTTAAATCAATATACTTTAATGCTGCCGTTAAGAGTTAAATTATTTTCTTTTTAAGCTTTCTAATGGCATATAAATGACCATAACTTTAATCATGTTAATAAAATAGAGGAAGTACCAAACAATGTGACTGTTTTATAAACAATAAATTGTTGAGAAATATCAATATGTGTCCTTGTAAGTATCTTCATCTTGATTATTTAACAATATATAAAATCCTTTTGAGAGAGGCAGTTACCTAAAGCTCCTGGTAGAAGTAATATAATGTTAGGCCCATCTCCTGTTGTCTCAAAATGGAGTCTGGCTCGGTTTACCTCAATCTTATGTGATAGTATGCCACTAAAACATCAAGGCAAAATTATGTCACACATGTGATATCAGGATATTTAAAACTTGTAAGTATTGCAATCAAGGCACAAGAGTTTCTATCAATGTTTTCATGCATACAGCTTTGACTTACAAAATTAATAAACACTAAATTTCTATTTATAGTTTTAATAGACATCATCCCTTTGAAAAGAAAACTATTTTCGTTCCTGATTAAGATATATATTGGGGGCTTAAATTTCTGTTAGCAAAATTTTGGTCAGCCGAAATTAAATAATGAATTTTCAAATTGTATGAAGTGGAAGGCATGGCATATGTCTGATAAATGTTTATATCTACACATCCCCTGCACATCTACTTTCCTTCAAAGTAAGAAAATGTCTTTTATTAGACAGCCAAAAAGTGTGTGTTTTGTAGCATTATTTTAAGAAATATGGCGAGTGCAACCAGTATTTATTATGATGTTTATCATTTCAAAGAAATTGAAATTCATACCTTCGTCTCTGTTCATCTAAAAATCTGCTCTTTGCATGTTGAACCAGAGTAAAATACCTGTATGGAAAAAAAAGGAAATGTAAAACTGTAAGAATTGCATTGTTTAAATCTATCTTGTACATTTCTGATTTTATAAAGTTTATTCATCATGTTCATATATGGGTCATACAGGTAATTATTCATCAACCCCCTAACATGCCTAAATTATTCAATTTATCAAGGTTGCTATTCCTACTTCCCTTAAATGTACTGTGGATTTTTTATTATTCATGGGATACCAATTTTCATGGGTTTCATGGTTACAGGAGAACCACAAAATTAAATGTTCAATGAATTACAAATTCTCTAAAGGCTTGCAGCAGACATTTACAAAACCACGAAATCAAATATCCAGGAAAATGCAAGTTTTCATCAAACTACGAAAATTAGTACCCATGATTGAAAATACTGTAAATTCAGAAATTATTGCGATGTTTTTATTATTGCGAAAAATGTGACAGGGTTATAATCGCAATAATTTAAACTCGCATTTTGAATTTTTTTATATGAATTAAACAGGATTTTTCTCAATATCGCAAAAATTAAAATCGCATTTAAGTCTAAAATGACAAAATCGCAATAATAAATGCACGCAATAATTTCTGAATTTACAGTAAATGAATCCACAATAATTAATAATGACCACACATAAAATAATCACCTGTGCCAGGAGCACATGATACACCTTTCTTTTGCATATAGAAATTGTTGCAAGAATAAATGAAACAATTACGTTTTTCATCAGAATTCAGTAAAATGGTACTTCAGAAAAAAATTCATGTGGATATCCTTAGGTGATTTATTAATTTATTTTTTTTGTGGATTGTTATCCTGTGTATATTTCTTGGCATCAAAAACCATGTACATGTTATGCAATGTTTAGAATATTTGTGAAAGAGCAGATATAGAAATCAGCTCCCTGAAGCTATCAACTGTTGTACAAAGGACTGTTGATGTTGGTACTAGATTCCATTTTACTATTCTGTGCGGATAAAGTGAAAACTTGTATGAATCTGTATAATGGTTAGTCTTGTTCTGATGTAATAAGAAGATCTTTAGAGCTAAGATTACTGAAGGTTGGTATATTATTTTATAAAATACCACTAGCATGACTAGTCTTGTTTGTATCCTTCTCAGTTGTAGTGTAAGCCATTATAGGCGTTCAAGCATATTTGAGACAGAGCTAGTATTGTGGTGTCTGTTACGAGTATAGCATTAAGCTCTTTGTTGGACATCTCAATTTGATTGATTTCTTTTTTGTTGTGAGGGTCTCAGACACAAGACCTGTACCCATGCTCTTTCTTTTATTTCTTTGGAAGATACTCAAGTTACGTTTTATTAAATTAAGCTGTCTATTTGCATTGCTTTTATTTTATCTACATGTTTATTCCATTTAAGATCTGATTTGATGGTTATGCCTAAATATTTTGTAGCTGCTTCTATTTGAAGAATGTGACCATGAAAGATGTTGTCATGGTTCGCTGGTGTCTTTTTTAGTGTAATTCGGAGTATTTACATAAAAGTATGGAGCATTTATTTGGATGGAATGACATTAATTGATATTTTTCTCATTATGCCACTGAATCTAATACACCAATCTCAAGTTGTTTTTATGCCCCCTCAACAAAATGTTGAAGGGCATATTAATTTACCTGTCCATCCGTCCGTTCATCTAAATATACATGAAAAGTCCGGCTATCTTCTCCTACAGTTTTTGAGCTACAGCTTTAATATTTTGTAGGATGTTTCTACACATAATAGAGGTGTGCATGTTCACTAGATTTTTTTAATTTTTTTTAAATATTCTCAAAAATGCCAGGTATTTGGATTTAGTCATTTTTTGGTACTAGCTGCAAAAAGAAATTGTGGTTTGTAAGGCTATCTTCTCCTACAGAATTTGAGCTACAGCCAAGGCCTTAATTAGGCCTATCATTTTAGTGAGGCAGAACTGATCGAAAAATAGAGGCAGGCGAAGGGAGGCGAAATTCCTAGAATAACATAAAACGATATAGTTATATCCAATTTCCCGTATCCATTACATTAAAAGGTACCATGTGGCAAAAAGAGAAACTCCAGACAGCTTGTCTCAACGATGTCAAGCTCTCTGGAATTGCCCAGAATGCAGGATTTTACATCATTTATCCCAGACCCCTTGCCGAAATTTTGGGTCTGGGATAAATGATGTAAAATCCTGCATTCTGGGCAATTCCAGAGAGCTTTATGTTATTCTAGGAATATTGATTTTTAGGTTTTTTTTTTATAGATACAGAGAAATTGTACTGGAGTTTTCGTCGTTTACATGTACAGGTCTGTGATTTCAGATTACTTCTGAAAATAGTCAGTGGTAAGATATTTTAGATCGACAATCGAATAATGAGTGGGGTTAGGATGGGGTCCAGTAGCGGATCCAGAGGGGGGGTTCCCTTTTTTTTGGACGATCAATGCATTTGAATGGGGACATATAGTTGGAACCCCCCTTTATCCTGGGTTGGGAACCCCCCCCCCTTTTTAAAATGGCTGGATCCGCCCCTGGGGTCTGTTCCAGAAATCCCGAATTAAAAGACATGAAATACCGCAGTCCGAATTAGAAAGCATGAAATCCTGTTTTAAAGGTCCTACTGTCCCTCAATAATGTCAAAATTGGATTACGTGATGTTCTTTCAAATTTAAAGGTAATAGAAACATGGATAAAAACTAATCCATGCAGGTTTCATATTATCTATATTTTGTTTATCTGTAAAGAGAATGAATAAAGTATGGGCAAAACGGTGAAATGAATACTCAGACAAGACTGCTCCCATGTGGTGCCCCAGTACTTGATTTTCAGTCTTTTTATAGTTTTTGGATTAGTTCCAATGAAAATATATTCGATACTTGAACTCTTAAGACCTGTTGTAATCACAAATACCATCTATAAGCTTACTAAAATTGTTCCTTCCTCACCTTCAGTAAAAAATATTTCAGTGTCGAAAATTTAGTGAGGCAATTACCTCACTTGCCTCAATGGTAGTTAGGGCCTTGACAGCTTTAATAATTTGTAGGTTGTTAGTACACATAATGGAAGTATGCATGTCCACAGAATTTAGATTTTTTTCAAATATTCTCAAAATGCCAGGTATTTAGACTTAATCATTTTTTTGTTGTATTGAGAATAAAAATAAAAGATAGATCATCATACATAGTGTTAAATTTATAATTTCTTATGGTCAGACGCTGGCATCATTTGCGTCTTACTGACAAGGCAACAATTTCAAGTTGTACTTCAACATCACTGTTTGTCAAATCTTAAGTATGTGGAACTATACTCATGCATATGGCATAACTAGTTTATGAATGAGTCACACCGGTTGACCTGAGATCAATCGGCATAAATGACGTCATAGGACCATGGGTTCTTACTGTGACCTGGTGACCTAGGAAATTTACGGAAAGAGCACGAATTCGAAAGTGGTCTATTTAGTCCTATTGTAGATTGGATGTATCATTTTTGTTTTTGATGATGCTGTCATAAGCAAATAGCCAATGAGAAATCGTTAATGTAAATAAGGAATAAAATTGCAAACAGGACAGGCATACATTTCATGTGGTCTGATTTAGTTTGCAGAAAAAAATGTTACAAAGAATAATAAAGAAACTGTGAATTTTGTTAGAAGCATAATAAACCTACTAAAATTGTACATTGTTTTTTGTAAATTGTTTTGTTAAAAATTATTAAAGCCGTTAGTTTTCTCAATTTTTATATTTTTCATGTTGAACGAACTTTACGAAGCATATATGTCTAGAAATGTGTCCTAAAATCAACATGTCAGAATTTGTAACTGCTACATGAGAATGGTTACACTGGTGACTACAGTAACATTCACCATTTAAAGTTTTTTATGTATGTCAGGTACAGAGATTGGTTACATTCTTTTTTTAATAAGCGTTTTTTCATTTAAATTAAAATCTATATATTTCTGAGTTACAATGGTTACATTCACTTTCAATATTTCTTCGAAGTATTTTTTTTTATAAACAGGCTTCAATCTTCAGTTACACCGTAACAATGGTTACACTATACATGTAGTAACACTGGGTTACACTTTAAATTAGATTCTGGATATTTCTTAGTTACAATGGTTACATAGGTTACATTGGTTACAATGGTTACATTCACTTTTGCACCTTTTTTCATTCTCAAGACCAGTTACACGGTTACAATGGTTACACTATATTAACACTAGGTGAATGGTCTTGAGAATGAAACATGTTTATCATGTTTATAAAAAAACTACTTCTGATAAGTATTTAAAGTGAATGTAACCATTGTAATCCATGTAACCATTGTAACCCAAGTAGCCCATGTAACCATTGTAGCCAATGTAACCATTGTAACACATGAAACCATTGTAACACATGAAACCATTGTAACCCATGTAACCCAGTGTTACCATTGTAACCATTGTTACCCATGTTACCATTGTAACCCATGTTACCATTGTAACCCATGTAACCATTGTAACTCATGTAACCATTGTAACTAATGTAACCATTGTAACCCATGTAACCAGTGTAACCCATGTTACCATTATAACCTATGTAACCATTGTAACCCATGTTACCATGTAACCCATATTACCATTGTAACCCATGTTACAGCATTGTAACCCATGTAACCATTGTAACCCATGTAACCATTGTAACTATTGTATTCCATGTAACCATTGTAAGCCATGTAACCTTTGTAACCATTGTAACCCATGTAATCATTGTAACCCATGTAACCATTGTAACCCATGTTTCCGCATTGTAACCCATGATACCATTATAACCATTGTAACCCATGTTACCATTGTAACCATTGTAACCCATGCTACCATTGTAACCTATTTTACCATTGTAACCCTTGTAACCTATGCAACCAGTGTAACCCATGTTACCATTGTAACCCATGTAACCATTGTAACCCATATAACCATTGCAACCCATGTTACCATTGTAACCCATTTTACCAGTGTAACCCATGTAACCAATGTTACCATTTTAACCCATGTAACCAGTGTAACCCATGAAACCATTGTAACCATTGTAATCCATGTTACCATTTTAACCCAATTAACCAGTGTAACCCATGTAACCATTGTAACCCATGTTAGGGAGCTACCATTTGATTTTTATGGGGGGGGGGGGGGGGTGGCTAGGATGAAATTTGAAAAAAATAGGCAGGACAGGAGTTTTGAGTAAAAAAAAAGGCAGGATAAGATTATTTGCAAAAAAAAAGCAGGATGACAATTTATGTAAAAAAAAAAGGTCAGGATAAACTAAAAAAAAAAGGCAGGACCGAATAGAGTGAAAAATAAAAAGGCAGGACCGAATAGAGGGAAAAATAAAAAGGCAGGACAAAATTTTTCATCCTAGCCCCCCCATAAAAATCAAATGTAGCTCCCTTACCATTGTAACCATTGTAACACATGTAGCATTTGCTTTAAAAAAGTTTTTATAATAAATGATAAAATAAATTTAACATTTTTAACCAATGCAACCATTGTAACTCAGCATTTGCTTGGTTCTCAATTGTTACCTATTGTAACCATTCTCATGTAGGGGTTACAAACGCTGATGTGTTGTTTTTAGGGCACATTTTTTGACATATCACCTTATCGCTATTTGTCCGCCATTACTGGATATCACACAGGTTCCCGTAAAATTTTGACGTTACAATAGAAAATATCTGACGCCACAATGGAAAAGTGATTGTTGTTGACGTCAAAAGTTCAAGCGGCCGGGTCAGCCGGGAATAGCGATAAGGTGTATTACGAAGACAGTAACTTATATATTTCAAATTAATTTTAAACCTCGGATCAGTGTTAGATTTAATATGTGTTCTGGACGGCACAATTGATGCTGGTTTAGCCTTTGATATAAGTAATTGTGTATTTATTCTGTCAATGCATTTTTTAAAGAAAATTCCTCTAGTTCTCTGCATAGTTCTTGTTCTAGTGTGACTTCCGGTTTATAATTTAGGACGTTTATCATGTTTATAAGATTCTGAAGCGCAAATATTTCAGAAGTTCAAGGTTTGTCGTTGCTTTACATGTATATAGGTACAACAATAATTACCGAAGAAAGACAATGTTTAACTCCCTACTTCACTACACTTTCTTGGTATTATCCGTGTACTCTAGATTATGGTAAAACCTGGGATCTAGATAGTCAAGGATTTGTTTTCGTTTCTCACTATACAAATCCTTGAGATGGTATACATATTGTACTATTAAGGTTCATCTATACACTTGACAAAAATGGCTGTGTTTACATCATGAAATTTTCTCTGAGTGCAGACAAAACTGTGTAATTTGAAAAGTTTTAAAGACTGGCAGCACCTAGATAGAATCCGGGTCCATTCGCCCTGATTTCAGTTCGCCCTAGTACCTGTTCGCCCTAATACCTGTTCGCCCTGAGTCCGTTCGCCCTAATACCTGTTCGCCCTGAGTCCGTTCGCAACAGCTGTATCAACCATACGGTCTTTAAGGGACTGTAATACAGCAACATAATCTGCTTCTGTCTTCCTTGACATCAGTGCGAAGGCTAAGGGCAGCTGCTTCCGTTGACCGTCCTTCAAAATGAAGGCGTGTATACTCAGCAACTGACCGGTCTGCTTAAAGGGAGCTTTAACAATCTGAAAAAATAAAACACAAAATATTAAAATGAAGTCGAACTAGCATTAATTTTGACAATTGCATAAACATATAAAGTATAAAGATTTGTTTTTCTCTCGTATCACCATACAATATACATTATTCCATGCTGCATGGTATGTGGCTAGTTGGTTTCTCGTTGATAATATATCTCTCTCAAGTACAACTACATTATAAACACATATATATTGGTTTAAGACTAAGTTGACCTAACTTAAATGTCCCATCCATAAACCAACGGCTGGCGTGTTTCAGCATGTTGAGTTGGAAGTCTGTTGCAAAAACCAGATGTCTCTGTTGGTCAACACGTAAGTCTGCAACCAGAAAGTCATCACACTTGAGGTAGTCTACGTCAAGCTGTAAAAATAACAATAAAATTAGAATGAAGGAACATATAAACAAGTCATTACTATATAAGTTATATGAACACACATTCTGTATGTATGTTTGTTTTTTTTTTTTTTGTACATAAATTAGGCCGTTAGTTTTCTCTGTGAATTGTTTTTCATTAAGTATGCGAATGTTCCAAGAAATCTATTAAACAAACAATAATAATACATTAAATTATAAATACCACAAAGTCTAGGTTAACTGGATCATCAGGGCGGTTGGCAGATCGGAACTTGTTGGCCGTCCTCTTTAGGTTTTTCTGCTTTGGTGCAAGGAAGCGTTGTTCTCTGGGTATGTCTGTAGTCACTACTGTTGTCACAACCTCCATTGCTCTGGTCTGAGGGTTTTCTGAGATCTTTTGCTTAATCTAAAATGGATACGAACATGTAAATCATACTAGAAACTATTTTTGAATGACGAATAGCACAATGAAATATAAGATGTCTGCATGTTGAATTATATTTAAGAATGATGTCAATGATACAATATTTTAGATAGTGATGAATGGATTGATAAAAATATTTTAAGTTTCATTTCGAAAAAATTATAATGTCTTGACTTAAAACTCACTTGAAAAAATATTTTTACTAACCTTTGCGGACATTTTCTTGTAAATTGGTAACTTAAGGTCTGATGGGTGGATGTGGATCTGGATGCCTGGTCTGAAGTGATCACCAACTTGGCTGACAGTAGCGTGACAACGTAGTTGTGCTGAACGGACACTGCATGTCCAGAGTGTTGACTTCTTGTTGTCATTCTGAAATATAACAAAAAATATAATTGTTTGCATAATCAGTATTTAAGTCATAATTACTAGACAATGTAATATTTCATGTAATATCATAATTTCATTAACGCAAATCAAATCTTTTACGATTACATAATGTTAATATACCAATCAATGACTGTCATTAATAAGGTGTAAAATAACGATTAATCCAATTATGAAGGTGTCAAAGGTGATTACAGATATTTAAAAAGGTGATTGCTTGTTAATCCAATTATTAATTGTTGATTACACAAGTACGCCTACATTACCGAATTTATAACTTTTTGTATAGTATGTAATGTAAACTGAACAAATCGTATTTTTCTATACCTTCACAAACAGAATTATAATATATAAATTTTGCTAACAATATATACTTTTCTAGAAATTAAACACACATACGTATGAATTGATATATCTTATTATATGTGTACCTTTACTCCAAATGTGTAACCATTACTAGCAACCAACAGACGCCCACCACGTTTACTGCCTTTCTCTAACACTTTGTAGCTGATGACATGGTCGTCTTCTAATATTCGTCAGGCAGGTCAGGGTCTGCATTCAGAGATCTAAAATAGTAAGAAAATGGTTATTCTTCAAAAGTAATGGTAGTCAGTAAAAGACATTAATTCTATAATTCGTTATCAGTGTCTGTCTCATTAATCATCATACCACAATGCGAATATGTAATGAGCAGAAATTAATAATACGTACATAATGCTTTAAAATTTTAAAAAATCTGACTTGGATGAAGAGTTGTCTCATTGACACTCATACCACATCTCCTGATATCTTATGTGTGCAGTTAGTTATATATGATTGTTTAAGTAGACTTACGTGTCCATGGGTTCTGGTTGATCATCAGCATTACGGTGCCCTATGTCAAAAGTACCATCTAGAGCATTTGGTTGGTCAGGCTGGAGTGCTGCTTCTGGCTCTGGTGCTGGTACTTCTACTGGCTCTGGTGCTGGCTCAACTACTGGCTCTGGTGCTGGCTCAACTATTGGCTCTGGTTCTGGTGCTGGCCAGTTGATCTGCTCACAGGGTGTGCAAATGAACTGTAGGTCATTGCCATGTCTGGCGTCTTTGTAAGCTTGCAGAGTTATACCTAAAATTCAATTATATTAAATATAAGCACATGTGAACAATATAAACAAATAACATACTAACCAGGAGGAGTTTTTTTTATAAATCTACATAGTACTAGAACAATATACTAAATATGAGAACTTTCATAGTAACGTAGTTATATATATATATATATATATATTTCGATTGAAATATCTAATTGCACATGATATAATACTTTTAAACAATTCAAATGACATCTTAAATTTACTATCAATGATATGTCTCAAGAAGATAGTTTTTATTTATATTTCATATAGACAACGCTTGTTACTCTAGTATTTTTTCTCAGCTAAGTCTATTTAGAGTGACTCTTTCACGATGATAGTTACAAAAAAATTTTATATTTATAAATTGAAACACTTACCATTGCCACATAATCTGTGCTGCCATCTATCACATACGTCACACGATACTGCATGTTGACGAGGTCGGACCTCTCTGTCACACGAAATACACATGTACTGTACCATAGTTTATGGAAAAATGCAGCGGGTCCATAATCCACTTCCATATATAACAAATTTGTCAAAACACAATTGAGATCAAAGAAGCCCAGCTGAGAAATTAATCTCCCTTTCATGCCTTACAATTTGTAGATCAGTGCTTTTACCCATCCAAGCTGACTATTTTATTTGAGAAAAATGTTATTTTCATTATTAATCCACCAAAGACAATTCATACAACAATCAGTGATATCAAAGACATCAAATCATACCTAATCAGCAATCAAAATTCAATCAGCAGTATTTAAAAGTAATTATAAATTTAATAAAAAGTGCAGCCAATAATTTAATTAATATAAATTTTTCAAATATTCTGTATTTAACTTTTGATAGATATACATAAATTTTAATAAATATATATAAATTTTAATAAATGTAACATATACATATATCCTTTCATTTTCTATAAATAAAAATAGGGCGAACGGACCCAGGGCGAACGGACTATCAGGGCGAACGGACCTAGGGCGAACATGTAGTTAGGGCGAACGGACCCGATACCACCTAGATATATACAAGTTGTATTCATTTTGTGTTTAAAAAAGATACAAACCTTTGTGGATTTAATTAAACATTTTCTTTCCTTGCCACATGTGGTGTAAAAGTAAACAAAGTCAGGTGAAATCTCAAAGATGGTCCCCTCAGGTAATGATTGTATTGTAACATATTGATTGAAATGGACAATAGAGGGACAATAGAAATCAACACAACAAAGGTGATTTAAATAGTGTAAATGAGTGGACTGTATCAAATAAAACTCAGGTGTTTGTTGATTTTACCATCTTCTGTGGCAAGGAAAGAAAATGTTCATCAAAAACTGTAAAGGTTTTTAACTTAGTGTTACTTCAAATAGATTATCAAACTGTTCATGAACAACTAGCATTTTGCATGAATATTTTTGTTTGTCCCTTGAATTTTTCAGTTTTTTTTAAAAGTTGTTTGTAGCATATAGGGACATGTGAACTGGGATTGTTTTATCAATTTAATTCAAAGTGATATATATATAATAGTCTTTTAAAATACATTTATTCAATCTCACAATTTATTTTGTTTAGCATTGATTATGTCAGTAATTAAATGTCTTGACAATTAAGTTCTAAAATCAGTGCCGATCAATTATTTTCAAAGGAGTTATGTCCCTTGGAAATTTATTATATGGAAAATTTTATCGTTAGCACTTTCATGTGTACAATTCTTGCCAGATTTTTATGAAACTTGTAGCATAGGTTTAAATTGGCAATGACCATGATGTTACTCGGACAAATTTGAAAATCAGTGCCGTTCAATTATTTTTAAAAGAAATATGCCTATTAATATTGGAAATGTTAATAATATGGAAAATTGCATTGTAAGTGCTCTCATGTGTACAATTCTTGCCAGATTGTTATAAAATTTGTATCAAAGGTTTATATCAGCAATGTCTGGGACAAGTTCTGAAATCAGTGCCTATCAATTTTTTTAAAGAGTTATAATACTCCTGCCATTGGGTATTTTTATACCCCATGCAACGAAGTTGCTGAGGGTATAATGTTTTTGACCCGTCTGTCTGTCTGTCCTTCCGTCCGTCAGTCCTGTTCTTGTCATCGCAACTCCTCTGAAACCATTCAACAGAATTTCATGAAACTTTGTAGTAAATAAGGACATACTATGTAGATATGGATATCGACAGGAAATTATGATTCAATTTTTTTTCTAGGAGTTATGCCCCTTTGAACTTATTGGCCTCAATATACATGTTCTACTGCAACAGTTTGTCATCGCAACTCCTCTGAAACCACACTACAGAATTTCAGGAAACTTTGTAGATAATAAGGACATACTATGTAAATGTGCATATCGACAGGAAATTATGATTCAATTTTTTTTCTAGGAGTTATGCCCCTTTGAACTTATTGACCTCAATATACTAGTGCAACAGTTTGTCATCTCAACAACACAACAGAATTTCATGAAACTTTGTAGTTAACTGAGGACATAATATGTTAATGTGCATATCCACAAGAAAATTTTTATCAGTTGACTTTTGTAGAGTTATGAGTCTTTGAACTGCAGAATCTGATGAGATTTTGTTTGTCCAGTGACAATGTAGGGTATGTGAGCATGCTCACAAAGGTTCTTCAATATATTATGGAACTTAACAAGAATGCTCAAAACTTTTTTAATAGAAGCAGGTCTTCAGTCATTTGACTTTCTTGTTTTATAAGAACTTTAATTAATATGTAATTTCCAATTTTTTTTCAGAAAAAAAGTAATGTCTGTTTCTGTTGAAAAGTTTACCTTTGCCATTGATAGAGGAGGAACCTTTACAGATATCTGGGCCAAATGTCCTAGTGGGAAGGTTCGAGTTACAAAACTTTTATCAGTAGACCCCAAAAACTACCCTGATGCACCAAGAGAGGGTATCAGAAGAATAATTGAACAGGTATTTTTCTACATGTTCATTTTATCAAATTACCTCAGTATGAAAATAGGGTAAAATTATACAAATCAAAATGAATTAAATGTATGGTAAGGAATTGCAAGTTATTGCTGCATTTGTACATCAACGACAGCTGTTTATTTTGTCAAAGCAATATGCAGATTAAGAATGACTCAGACTCACAAAGCTGATCTGTATTGAGTGCACCAATGTCAATACAAAACATTGATCAAAGGTGTAGAGCAATTAAAGAAAATAAGCAGTCCGCGAATAGATATTGAATGATTGATAAATGAACTTCCATTGCTGTTTTTCATCTTAACAATGATGAGATTAAGTATAAAATATGAAAATGTGAAATAAAATTAAAATATGATTGCCAATAAGACAACTCTCCACCAGAGACCAAATGGCATAGTAGTTAACAACTATAGGTCATGGTATGGCCTTCAACAATGAGAAAAACTCAAACCTTATAGTCAGCTATTAAAGGCCCCGAAAGGATAAATGTAAAACAATTCAAACAAGAAAACTAACAGCCTGATATATGTACAAAATAATGAATGAAAAACAAATATGAAATACAGCAACAAACGACCAACTAAATTACAGGCTCCTGACTTGGGACAGGCACATACAGAATGTGGCGGGGTTAAACTATTTTCCTGGCGTCAAATCCTCCCCCAAACCTTGGACAGTGGTGTAACAGTACAACATAAGAACAAACTATAAGAATCAGTTGAAAAGGGCTTCATCAGATCGATACAAATAAGAAAAACATCTAACAAAAACACAGACTGGATGTGGCAGGATATTTATACAACCCCTCAACAAAAAAGACACTATGTACAGATCTGAGAGTACTCACAGTTATTGACAGCTAGTTCAAAGTCAATAACAACTAATAAAAAGATCATGCATCTAAGGCATAGAAATATCAACACAACTCTTCAAGCTTACTTAAATGGTTCTCATTGAAATCAATTAATAACTAATACATTAGTTTGTTAACTCACCTGGCCTAAAAGACCATATGAGCTGTCATCACTTGGCGTCCTTCTTGTGTAGAAAACATAACATTTTTAAGGATCTTCTCCTCTGAAAGTACTTTACCAAATTTCAACCAAACCTTTCCTAAATTATCCTTAGAGTCAAGTTTGTGTTTTTTATTCCATCCAGTCAACAAACATAGCCACCGTGGCTAAAAATAGAAGATATTTGTAAAATGCATTAATTTTCATATCTTGAAAACCATTAAACAGGTTGGGAACTCTAGATTTTCTGACGTCAGAATATATTTGCATAGTAACTTCCCAAATAAGGCCCCTCATGGGGGTGTCCAAGTAATCACATAATCACAAATTTTTTGCCAATATAATCACATAATCATTAATTATTTTTTTAAACAAGATAATCAAATAATCAAAAATACAGTCCTAGATTATCAAATAATCATATAATCATGAAATATTTGGTCTGTTAATCAAATAATCACTATAAAAACGGCCAAGTAATCATATAATCAAAAAACTCATGAGGAGGCTCCCAAATAGAAGGTAAAGATGGCCTTGAAAAACTTACCAATCAACTCAATGAACTACAGTGCATTGTGGGCTACTATGAGTTTACTAACACTTACAAGACACATGGAATTAGTGGGAAAACTGTCAACTAATATAGTGTCTGGGACTCTTATAATCAATGTTTTTGTTTAGCGAATGTGTTTTATGTAAAATATATAGCATTATCTTCAATTTGCATGCTCATTTTAAAAAAATATTGTTTACTGGCTTCACGATTCGACTTTGTTTTTCGCCTTGTAAAAGTAGTTGAACAGGTTTTGTCCATTGTTATGCAATGTACCTGTGCATTAATTTCACGGCATGAACAGTGAAATTCCAATGAAGTGACCATTGTCCAGTATAAAAATCATTTGAGCTCTTTTAAACCTGTATAATACCATTCCAAAAACATTGCTGCTTGGAAAAACACAAAGAACATGGCACTGAAATACCACTTAATTTCAAGCATGTTCCTGTTGTGGCGTTACAGGCTGCCATGCAATATGGATGTAACAACAGACGCAGACTTATCTGCACTGGTTGTGTAAACTTTTTATCAGGACCTGATCTAAAAGTAAGTAAATAAAAAAAAGTATTCAGTGTTCTCAAAAAATCGTCTTATAAAAAGTGGGGACGGTAAATAGCTTAGCATATTTTGTATACTTTTGTCCATCAATGAAGTCCCTCTGTTGCTAATTTTATCCCAGAGGTATTTTTATCGTTCAGCTGCTGTCCTATTGACTTATGTGCAATATCTTCAATCATTTAAATCTTCCAGATCATAGTGGGTGCCATGTTGCCCATTTAGATTTTCTAAAACGTGCTTTGTATATAGAAATGATGTATGAGTGCCAAATGAGACACCTCTCCATCCAAGACACAATCTAGTAAAGTAAGCAATCATAGGTTACAGGACACCTTCAACGCTGAAAAGTAAGCTATAAAGGGACAAAAAATGACTAGTGTAAAACAATGTAAATGAAAAAACAATGCCCTAATTTATGTATCAAACGAGAAGAGAAAGAATCCAATAAATGAGAGAAATATAATAGGTTTAGATCCAGTGCTGTAATTTTTACAAAACATTTCAAAGTTTACGTCTTTGTCGCACATAAACATGGATAGCATCATAAATGATTTTATTAAGATTGGCAAATATCAGAGTCCATTAAAAATATCAAAAATTCCCAATATCTACATTAGAAGAAAACAAACTTTGCAAAGACGAAAACTAAACGAAACTACAGCTGCTTGCAATGATTGAGGAAAATATTGCTTCATTACCTTCAGAACAAAGGGAACAGTTTGAAACAGAAAAAAGGCCAAAAGACTGAAATATGCCAAAAAATCAATAATAGATTTTGTTAAAATTGTCAGACAAGAATTAAGAAATGTCTTGAGCAGTTTTGATGAAATATGATAGATGATATATAGTCTTTATACATGTTCTGTACCTGTCAAATTCTGAATATAAAAATCCTACACAGTATTCTACAGTGAATATCTCTTTTCATGATAATGGAAAACCAATCTTTCTGAAAGGTGTTTGTATATAAAAATAAGGAGATGTGGTATGATTGCTAATGAGACAACTATCCACCAAAGTTCAAATGAAGTGGATGTAAGCATTTGTAGGCAACCGTAAGGCCTTCAACAATGAAAGAAACCCATACCGTATTGTCGGCTATAAATGGCCCTGATTGATGATTATGGTACATTTGTTTGTTTCTTAAAGACAAATTAATAAATACATAACCTTCCTCAATTTAAATGACTTTTTAATCATAAAAGCAGGTACAATATCATAACATCAATTTTTTTGAAAAGCTGGGAAATTTTAGTGACCCCAGGAACATATATATGTTAGATATACTGTTTCCAGGTGACCCCAACAGATATTTGACACACTCTATGGGTTCCCCTTTTATCAAACCCCAAATTCAAGGATCCTTTATTTTTTCAACTATCTGAATGAAAGTTTGTCTTATGGGTAATTGTGCTTTTCACTGTTGTTTCATTGTGGTCTTGTTGACAAATACCTGAAATCTCTGTAATCATCAATCATATTAATGGCTATATTTCGGTTAATTCAAACACTCGTTTCTTCGCATAGAAACAACTCTTCGTTAATCTGAGCATGGAACGAATACTTTATATCACAGACTATAAATGTGGATACAAAAAATGAAAAACTAAGTGAAATTGTTAATCCCACAATGAATGAAAAAATGTGTTGTTTTCAGTAAATAACAAGTGTTCTCAGTTGATTGTAAACACGTAGTAGTCCATGTATTGTTACTCATTTAGTGGATTGGTCAACAACCCAGGTAAAAAATAATGTGTCATACGTAAATAAACAATTATATTTGCGAGGACATTAGTATTCTAATTTATACATATCTATATAAGGTAGTGTTCCAGACCTGTTAAAGATAGAGAAAATCTGATAGGTAAAAAAATATCAGAATGTGAAGATTTACCTACTTCCTATTTTTGACTCATTGAGGTGGTTTTGCTCTTAAATAATAATTTTTGCTAATGATTTTCATGGTTTTGAGTATTATCTAAAAACCAATATTAGATAGGTAGGAACTGTAAAGGCAAAAATGCACGATCAGCAATATAAGATCTACAAAAATGCCTATATGAATAAATTTATTGGGTGACTCCTTAAGGAGTTGTTGCCTTTAATTGACAATTTTTAGCTAATTTTCATGTTTTTGCCAGTTATCTAAAAAACTATGATAGATAGGTAGAAAGTAGAAATTGTAAACAGCAAATATAATCAGCCATACAAGATCTAAAAAAATATAGATATGACCAAATCATTTGATGCCTTCTTAGGGACTTGCTGCCTTTACATAATGATTTTTATCATTTTTTTTGCATTTTGAGCAAAATTTATAGTAGAGAGAGAGAAAATGTAAAGAGCAAACATTATCAGCAATACAAAAGCAGCACAAAAGATATAATTGGTTTGTAATATTGAAGATTGGTCATTGTTGAAGATGCACATAGATAAAGGTTGGAGATATAGGCTCTGAAGAGGCTCTAGTTTAAGGTCAATATGGGTGGGTAGATATATTCTTTGTTTTAAAAAAAATCTTATTGTAGAAAAAACTAAACTTTAATCTAAATGTTACTTGTCAGTGTTGTATGAAACTTTGTAAATTTGTAGGAATCTAGAACAAAGTTACCACCTAGTGAACTTATTGATTCTTCAGTAATTGAATGGATCAGAATGGGAACGACAGTTGCTACCAATGCATTACTTGAAAGAAAAGGTGAAAGAATGGCACTGGCTATCACAAAAGGTTACAAGGACCTGCTTCACATAGGGAACCAAGCTAGACCCAAGATATTTGATTTGGTAAGTATAGATTCATTGGACATTTATGATGTACATTTTGTATCCTCTGGGTAGTAGAGGATCAATACTCAATGGGGCAAAACTTTTGCTTAATAATTATATCTTCTCCAGGAGATATTTGCATAACTATTTCTAGAGCTGACCTTAGTCTGGACAACAACTTGAACATTGTTTTAGCAATATTTTATGTTCGTTTCTGTTAGTTCAACTTCCAGTGATGTATATGGTGAATATTTGCACTCACAAATTAATTAAAAAATAAAAATTTGTATATAAATAAAACCCCCAAATAAAATACTTGTAAAACTTTCAGTTTGTTATTGAACATATTTTCTTGATTGTGAGAGTAAACAGAAAGATAACATTCAATGATTGCAAATGAATAAAACAGGATTTGGGATATATGGTAATGAGACAGTAAGTCAACAACACACACACACATACACAAATAAAGAAAAAAGAGAGCCATCAAACATCAGTTTGAAAACATTTTTTTGGATAAAATTAACTGAAGAGGTTTATTCTTACAATGCAGTTTAGCGACCAAGGGAAAAATTCAGCTCAAATTAAGAAACTTGCTATCTCTCCTGCTGATAATCCACTTAGTATGTAATATAATAACTGTCAAATTTAATAATGATTAACACATTATGTAACTGAATGTAACATTCTTGACATTTTTTCTATTGGATTTTCAAAAAAGACGACATAATACATGGTGCTTGCAAAAAAAGAAGATATAGTATTCCATCTTGGGCATCTAATGTGACATTCACAGACATTTTGCCTAAGATTTAGTTCTGTATTGCCTATTTTATTATGAACAGATGTGTTGTTTGTTTTGAGTTTCCCTTGTCTTTTGTTGTCCTCTTGATTTTATTTTTGTATGTTTCCATATAACTGTTTCCACTTTTGAAGCCTAAATCATACATCTATATGTCTCAATACTTTGTATTTATTTTTCAGGAAATAGCCACCCCAGATCAGTTGTATGAAGACGTGATAGAGATAGAAGAGAGAGTTGTTTTTCATCAAGATATATGTGAGATAAAGAAACAATGTCCTACAGTCACAGGTTCTACTGGAGAAAAGGTTCACAATTTATTATATTCCAGAGACTTAAGTTCAGACAACATTTGCAGTGAAAGACAATCTTATATTATATAAACTATATTTTTATACAAATGTTATTATTATCTATAACTACAAAAGTCTTAATGATTGCAATATATGTCATAAAGAAGATATTTCTACATGGATTTGAGTACATCAGCAAAATGAAATTCCCTTGAAACTAAAATAGAAAAATATGTGACATCGAAAATAGCATAACAATATATACAACAGATAAATATCTTTTTATTTAAGTTTTGTTGAATTAAAAATAAATTGCTTTAGTCTAACTTTTTATTTCAGTTAGAAATATGGGAACATGTTAACATTACCAAGTTGAAAGAAGACCTACAAAAACTTCTGCAGAAAGGAATAAAGAGTCTTGCAGTTGTTTTACTTCACTCATATATGTAAGATATATTTTAATATACAAACGCTGTTCATGTTTTCTAGACATTTCAGCATGCCAGCATGTTTCAACAGATGTTGGTGTTTATAGGATACAATGATGTTGGAACTTACCGCTTCAAAAATTTGAAGAAATTGATCTCTGAACAAAAGAAATTATAAAAGACTGTTAAATGATAAAAAAAATCATTTGTAAGTATCAAAAAACAATGATCATGTTTCATTGCCCATTTTATAAGAGTGCATTTGATGTCAGACTCTTTGATGTCAGACTATTTGATGTCAGACTATTTGATGTCAGACTTCTTAGTCACAGATAAATGAAAATAACACTTAATAAATTTCTTACATCTGAAGTGCTTTTCTGGATTTACCTGGTACCTTCAACAGAAAAGCTCAAACCCAAAAACTAGACAGTCAGGGGCAATACTTAAACAAGTAACGTTTAAAATTAAGTAATGTTGAAAACGAGGCTATTTTAAAAATTACATATAAAAGAAACTTTTCTAAATATTATTTTGATAGGTGTCCAATTATACAGATTTTACTAGTTTTAACAAATTTTTACAGTCATCTGGTTATTTTTCCCATGAAATATAAAATCTAATCCTTCTGAAATACTAATTGCCTTTCTGACACACTTATCTCTCATATCCACGCTTCTTGGTCAAAGATTGGTCTTTTGGGACTATTGAAATATCGTTTTCCTTGATTATCTTGAAGGTAGACAGATAAAAATAGATAGAAACTTGTGAATTAATTAAGACTTGAAGTTATTTAAAATTTGTAACCCAAAACAATTACATATGTTCCTTAAATATGTGTTATAACTAATTCTTTCAAAGATGTATAAATTAACTTATTCAAGTAATAGTAGGGTGCCCAGTCAACGAATTTTATAGATTTGGGTTAACGGAATAACACACGGCTGTATTTGATATCATTGGAAAGAGGAGAACAAGCCTCATCGAAATATAGATGTCATCTTGGTCTACAGTGGTCACGATTTTCTTAAATTTGGGTCAAGGTCAAAGCTAACATTTCAAGGAAAACACAGAGTCACGTTTAGACAGCTGGTCGCCCCTACATATATGCGTTTGTAGCAAAATAAATTCGAATAATTCAAAGGATCATAACTATAGTTTCTATATTTAGGAGTAATTTGATATTTATGTTGCTAAATATGGTTCGAGATTGAAATTTGTACTTATAGGGTGCACATTTACAATATTCATTCAGCTGTTAAACAACAGTGACCTTGACCTATTAAAATTTCCAAATTCGGAATTTTTTCATAAGATTAAATACAAGTGATCTCTTGAGGTGTTATTTAGATATTAACATGTATAAGTTGTCCTTCCAAAATGTTATTTTTCCGTCTTTTGATAGAAGGTGTTCGTAATGATTTTCTGGGAAAATATCCAGTTTTCTTTTGGTGAGTGTGGAAGCACATAAAATTGTACTTAGTTCCAAAACTGGTGTAATATTAACGTATAATGAATTGAATTAGCAGGTCTGAGTATATCTATGCTTTATAGAAATAAGAAAGACTGCAAACGGTGAAAAAGGGGGAGGATTGTCCGTCAAAGTTATGAAAACAAAGTGACAATTACAAACAGGTTATTCATAGTGTGTTAATTTATGTTTTTGATTGAGTTAAGCCTTCCAATTGATGTTTTATCGTGTGTTTTTCTATGTTGTGATGTTATACTATTGTTTCAGAAAAAGGGAGAAGGTTTGGTACCATTAAAACGTTTAATCCTGCTGCAAATGTTTGCACCTGTCCTAAGTCAGGAATCTGATGTACAGTAGTTGTCGTTTGTTTATGTAATTTATACGTGTTTCTCGTTTCTCGTTTTTTACATAGACTAGACCGTTGGTTTTACCGTTTGAATGGTTTTACACTAGTACTTTTGGGGCCCTTTATAGCTTGTTGTTCGGTGTGAGCCAAGGCTCCGTGTTGAAGGCCGTACATTGACCTATAATGGTTTACTTTTATAAATTGTTATTTGGATGGAGAGTTGTCTCATTGGCACTCACACCACATCTTCCTATATCTAATCAATCTATATCAATCTTACAAACTTATATGCCTTATTGAGCATAAATTGGCCTACAAATGACATGAAGTTAAAGATTATCTACAAAAAGAGGGTTGTAACAACATCAATCTAATAAAAATATAGATCTCTGATTTCGTTATCCTCATATGAGTTTATGTATACGAGCACGTGAGTTAATATAGTTCAGAATTTTAATCAGATTGAAACAACATAGAAATATTGCCTAAGCTAGCAGTAGCTATTACGTTTCATTGTCAACTGTTAAGTTGAAAGCCCACCGACCAGGTTTAGATTAGAGAGCTAATTTTAGTTGGTTTTTTAAATCGAGGCATACAGCATACAATCTGATGGTGGAGGCGGCAACACTTTTTGTATATCTTTATATTTCAGAGGGTACAGGAATGGGATGAACCATACTTTGTTTATAGATCCTTTGTGTTACGAAGTTCCCGTCTTTCATATAATTATTTTCCTTGACCTCATTTTTATGGTTTAGTGACTGCTAAAAAAACTGTTTTTTTTTTTCGTCATGTCCCTTTGGTATCCTTCGCATCTCTTTTATCATGAGTTCTAGGATAACAATATTTGGTATATATGGTATCCTTGCAAGGTCAACATGTCAGTCATACATGGTTCACCTGACCTCATTTCATGGATCAGTGAACAAGGTTAAGTTTTAGTGGTCAAGTCCTTATCTCAGATACTGTACGTACATGAAGTAGTGGGTAAAATATATTTGGTGTATAGAATGGTAGCAAAGTGTACATGTCTTTGTGACCGAGTTCATATGTCTTTACCTCATTTGCATGGAACATTGATAATGTTAATTTTATGTAATACTTGTATAATATAAAAATAAGGAGATGTGGAAGTAAGCAGTTATAGGCAATGGTACAGCCTTCAATAATGAGAAAAACCCATACCGTATGGTCGGCTATAAAAGACCCGGATATGTAGGCCTCAGACTATAAATTGATAACGTCCTTTCATTAGCTTTCAGTAAGGGACCCACCATTTGATTTTGAAAGGAGGGAGGGGAGGAGGATTTTGAAAATCAATAACTTGACCTGGTATGAACTGAAAATCAGTGACTTTGCACAAGACCGGATGAAAATAAATACTCTGCAACATGAAATGCAGGATATTTAAGGATATAATTGTGTACAAAAGTGAAAATATAATTTTCGCACAGCAAAGCCGTGGAAAAATAAGAATGCCTTGTAACAGATAAAAAAAATGGTCAATCCAGAAAAAAAGTTTCCTGCTGCCAGCTTGGCACATATAGGTCATGGGCTTCAGTGGTTTGCTCAAACAAACCTATTGCCAATTCAGCTTTGAAATTATTGCAGTTGTTTCTGCTGGTGTATAATTTATAGCAGGAACGGTGATACATTTTTGTTGTCTTTCACACCAAGGTGGGTTTAGGTCCAAAACATCATGCAAGACCATAACATAGACTTGATGTACCATATTCCGGATGTGTTACGAACCAACTGATTTGATTCTTATACTACAATTGTAACAAAAATTTCTTTTCAATAAATAGTTGAAAGTATTAAAAAAACAGACAAAAACATATTCCTCTGAAAAAAATAATAATTTACTAAGTTATCTGGCTATTCAAAACAAATAAATCAACCACACAACAAGCAAAAATCAGAAATGTAGTGAGTGACCACTGTCCTTGTTAATGACCTAATAGTGTAAGCAACAAAATGATTGATGTCACAGGATAATCTGTGTTTAACCTATGCTGAAATGTTGACTTAATATGTGTTTTTAATTGCTAATTTCTTCAAAACTACTTTTATTTCACACATGAAATTTGTCACACACATGCACTGTGTCTTATTGCTTTAATCAGAGTAAAAATTATTGTGATAATACACGTAATAATTTTGCCTTCGATGAAAATGTGGTAAATTTAGGGTAAAATATTAGTCTGACTAAAATGCTGAAATAATTATACTAAAATCACTTAAATACTTTCCGCTTTTGTTATATGATATATTTAATGTATAAACTATATTATAAGTACTATTTTAACAACCAACAAAGAGCGTAATAATTTTATTTTTCATGTTAAAGATTTCCCGTACAATACGGTATCTGGGGGTACCATGTAAAATCACGAAATTTAGAAAATCGTGACCAGTGGGACTTACGATGACAATCATGATTGTAAAATATAATGATTTTCCTATAATTTGCAAACAAAAATAGCCGTGTGTTATCTGTTAACTTAAACTCGTTAACTAGAGGACTTTTTGGACACTGGGCACCCTACTATAACATTTCTGTCATTATTTTCAAAGTAACCCTTTATGTCTATACTCCTCTCAAATCTAATAAATTCTTAATTTTATGATATAAAATGATGTAAAAAAAAAAATTCATGAAAACTACATTTAGTCCATGCTTCTATTGAAATTTAGAATAACTCTATTGAGTAATTTTATATTTTTTAAAAACAAAAATTACTTATATAAGTAACTAAAAAAAGTTACTTGTTTAAGTAATGCCCCTGACTGCTAGAAAACCAAGGATGATAAATTCCCAAACACATCTGTAGCTGTATGACCAAAAGAGACTTAAAAAAAAATGCAAAACACATCTATGGTCAACTTTGCTTACGGGAGTTGAAACCTTAGTTTCAAAATAATTTCTAAATTTCTAAATGCAGAATAAGATTCTACTTTGTGAAAGAGAAATTTACCAAAACTTTGATTGCCCAATTTGATTACAATATGGCCTTAGTTAAACATCAGGGCATAAAAATGAATGTGACGACAGATTACTTTTACTTTGATATAATTCAGGTTGTTTGTGTGAACTATTTAAAAATGATATATTACAGACAAAGCTTGTTTCTTTTTTTTACATTTGTGTTTATATCACCTGTCTGTGAGGGTCTGGATGGGGGTCCTTCATTTCTGTATTGTTGAATTTTTTAGGTAATTTTTCTCTAGTTTTCATATATTTTGCCGATTATTCTCTTTTCTTTATTTTTTAACACCCCATTATTCTCTATTCTTTATTTTTTTTACCTATTTTTCTATATTCTTTGTTTTTTTTGCCCATTTATCTGTAATATTTGTCCATTATTCTCTATAATGTTATCCTCATTCAGACCCTCGTCTAATGTATTATGTTTTGTAGGTTCTCAGACCATGAACGCCAAGTAGGTCAGGTTGCCATGGAGATGGGATTTACACATGTGTCAATGTCATCTGATGTGATGCCAATGATCAGAGTTGTTCCCAGGGGATATACAGGTACAAAAAGAACTTCTAGAGAATTTGTTTCAACATAGATACAGGAAATAATCCATTGCCAAGTCTCTGTACTTGTCTGTCCAGGAAAGAAAGTATAAAGTTTTTTTTTTTTATATCAATGCAAACTGTATGTTACCTTTCTTCCTAAATGACTGTATGAGATATATGATATTTTATTGGCCCAACCCATTATAGAATATGGGACAAAAGGTTAAAACTGTTTGTGTACCAGTTACTTAAAATGGTATAAATACTAATTTTTCATAAAGAGTTGCCTATAAAATGTCACTGAAAGCTTTTATATTGTGTTACAATAATCTTGTTATCTATTTATTTTAAACCATTGATATCAATATAAAAATCCTAATGATTTTTTATTAGTTTTGGCAAATCAGTATTTGGAAATAAAAGATTTGACAGTGTCAGAAAATGTCCATTTGTAATATCTGTACGGGTAAAAACAACCTATAAAATAACAATTGACATTTGATTTGAGGTCATTTTTTCAATTTGAAGCAAAAGCAAAGCCAGTTATATTCCTAAAAAAAAAAATTATTGTAAAAAAGTTGTCATTATTTTTGTTTTGCCTCAGACTTCATGTGAATAAGACTAATATATTATATTGAACTTTTAGACTTTATTTGACCTGACTATGATGTATATTTTGCAGCTTGTGCTGATGCTTACCTGACACCTTGTATTAAAGAATATGTTGCTGGATTTTCTTCAGGGTTCCATAATAATGTTAAGGTATATAGTTAAATATTCTGAAATTCTCAATCGTTATTTAATAGCGTTTTCATCTTACCTTAATTTTGAATTTAATTTTTGAAAGGGGGAAATATTATTTTAGTTACTAAAAGTTTGGAATGAAAGAGAATTTTAAATGGGTTACCTTATTTCATTATATTATTGAGACTAGTAAATACAGGATTGCTATAGTTTACACATGAAGGTATTCATGGAAAGGTAGACAATGAAAGTCATTGTGAGCTTTCACCATCAAATGGGACATGTGACCTATCTGTTTCATCTATCATCTATCATCCATACATGGTAAATAATTTTTTTATTTTTTATTGTGAAACAGCCATGTACATTCACCCTACACTTCACAAAAACATTGTTAAATACATGCATATAAAAGTTGGCCTATTATCATTTTTTGTTGTAACAGGACTCGAAAGTGTTGTTCATGCAGTCTGATGGTGGTTTGACTCCTATGGAACTGTAAGTCTCTGCTTAATAATTTGTATATTTTTTTAATTTATAGTTATCTAAAAGTACCAACTTTAGTTTATTTTTTTGACAAAACCCAAACTCTGTTGTAGTCTTCACTTATACAACCCTCAAAGGAATCCAGAGATGCACTCATCTCTGATGTGATATTCATTCTGTTTTTTTGAATTATTACTATAGAATATACAGGTAGTTGAAGATTTCCTAAATGATGAAATAATTTTTGGTCACATCATATCTACAACAGTTAACCAATCACATAAAAGGCAGTCATCACTTGATTATCATATAACTATTTTCTATTAAATGAGATATTGAAAAGTTTTTTGTGACATACTTATACATGTATATGAATCAAAGGAAATGTGGGGTATATACAATTATGATACCACAACCAATCAACAAAAACACAGATATTGACTTATAAGAATTGAAAATAATTGAGGAGATACCAAGTGGACAATCAAAATATAAATCTAAAAAAGACCAACAACACCATGGAAAAATGAGATAGGCAAACTTCAGTCCACAAAACACTAAACCTAAGGACTTGGCATCCAACCAAAAACTGATGATGTGCTCTGGTGTTCTATAGGGTAAACTGTTCCTGCTCCACTAGTGGTATCCATTGTGTTGCCAATGGCAAATGGAAATCAGGTGATGTCATAAACAAGGAAAAGGAATCTGATTATGGCTATGACAAGTGGAACATAAAAGAAAAACAAAGGATACAGGGTATCCATCCATGACACAAAATCAGTACATGCACAGCAAAAAACACACAAAAAGCAAAGGAACAGCTCTTTTATGGCTGTTCTTCATCTCAAAGTCACAGTGAGGCCTTCAACACAGAGCAAAAAAACTCTCACCTCACTGCAAGTTTAAGATGGGTCCAAGCATACTCTTGAGAGGAATTCTTTGCAAAAATAATTCAGATAGACTTTGTAAGATGAAACACCACCAAATCTGGCCCAGTCAAAAATCTGTGGTCATCTGTGACACAGATATTCCATTATGGTCAACCAAATCATGTTAACTTTTGTAAAACTTATGAAGTAATGATACTGACTTTACAATTGTGATTCCTGGGTGCAATGACCTCCTTGTAAGTAGCAATGATTTTAAGGAAATCATTATATAAACTATAGGAAATGCAATGGTAAATCAATGGTATGCAATTGTATAAGCATTGGCACATCTCATCTCATTAATTATTTGGCCCTGTCCCCTCAGTCATGGTCTATTGAATTTGAAACTTTTGCACAGTTTACAGGTCAGTTTAAGGGGAATCGCTTATGATAAGTAAATGATATGTGGTATGCAGATGTATAAGCTTTGACACATCTCAGTTCCATGGCCATCTTAAACTATTTGAGAAAATTTGTGTAGGCGATACATACCATGATATAATTGAGAAAGTTTAGATAAAGTTTTAAAAGCAAATTACAGAGATTTTTTGGCTTTACCCCCTCAGTCATGGTCTATTGACTTTCATTGTTTTGCATAGTTTACATGTTAAAGTTTGTGATTAGGTCAGTTAAAGTGGAACCACTAATGGTAAATCAATTATATTAAGTACTGTAAACCGTGAAATTTTCTTGCCGTCTTTATTTCGCGATTTATTAACACAATCCACATTCGCGCCATTTTGAATTCGCAATTTCCCTGTGGCCTATATAAAAATTTTCATAAATGATTTAGAAAGTGAACAGCTTTACATGTATCGTAAATCAAGTGATAAAATCAATCAGAAATATTTTGTTTTCGGTTCATTAATGTTAAAGGAGATTAAATGTTGTGTCATGTTTGCTTGTAAAAACACATACACAATAACAGAAAAGAAGACCTAATTAAGAGTGAATTAAAATAAAATGCTGTCAGGATTACTGCTAATTAGTCAATTTTTTGATCTGATTAATCTGTGTAGCAGACTCAATGAGGTAATACTTTTAAAACTGATTGACAGGTGTCATTTACTTATTTTTAACGAGTATTGTTTACATAACAATATCTGTAATGTCCGCTTGCTTGAGATGTCTTCCATGTTAATAAGATTAACTTGAGTTAAACTCATAATTTCTAACATTGCTTTTCTAATTCGAGGTATAGATCTGTCGTTTATAAAATCTGTGTTATACAGTGGTCCTCTACATATCCTATTCATATACAAACATGTATGGTCTTCATCTTATGAATAGAGTTTACTTGAAATTCGCGAGGTCGTTTTATTTTCACGTTTCAATACTTACCTGCGAAAATAGCAAAAATAAAACTGCCATGAAAATTTCCCTGTTTACAGTATGCAGTTATATTAGCATTGGAACATCTCATTTCCATTGATATTTTTTAGGCTGCCCCCTCAGTCATGGTCTATTGACTCTAAAACAATTTCATAGTTTGAATGTTAAAGTTTGTGATTTAGTCAGTTTAAGGGGAACCAACGGGTCCCTTCCCCCATTTTTGGTCTATTTAACAGGAGTAATAAGTAAAATGAATAATTTATATTATTGGTGGTTGGGTTAATAAAGAAAGTGCTTACCATGCCCCCAACATGTGTTTAATTCTGAAACAGCCCTAATCCATTAATATGTCACTCATGGTTTAGTTTCAATATAAATCTTTTTTATAATTTGAAACCTTTGTTTAAATACTGTATCTTGAATTTTTATATTGCAGTTTTAATGGTTCTCGTGCCATATTATCAGGTCCTGCAGGAGGTGTTGTTGGCTATGCAATGACAACTTATGAGGATCAGCCTGTTATAGGGTTTGACATGGGAGGTAAAATGGTTATATATTATAAACAACCTCTTCCAATCAGAGGATAGGAAATGTAAGCAAATCATTATTAGTGTTTGTTCATGTGCCTAAAAAAAAAATGTCAATGAAATTGACAGTTGTGGTCATATCCTACTGATCTCAAGTTAGCAAATGGGCAATTTTGTATAGGTAAAAAATCATCTATCTTTTCTTACACCAATGTATAACAGGAATACTTTTTACTCTAATACCTATTAATTTTACAGTTACAGTTTACTAGTATGAAAAATCTGTCTGATTTTAAATAATTAAATGTTAAATCTTTTTAATTTCCGTGACCAAAATTTTGTATGAATAAAAAGAGATTGGGGGAAATTGATTAATGGCAATGGGACATTAACCCAACAACACAAATATTCAAAAGACTTCTTGTGTTTGATTATGGAAGTGACAGGTGTACAGATACCTATGAAATATTGCAAAATATATAAAAGTAATCTTTTAAAAAGTTAATTTGTAAGATATCATAGCATGTAAAAGAATTTCGATGTCTAGATCAGACAGGTTGCAGTGTGTGATCCTCTGAAAGACACTGAATGATGTATCTATCCCAAGTGAGAAACTCCTTCAGTGGTTGTCTTTTGTCATATCTTAATGTTTTTGTTGAGCCTGCAACATTTATGTCTCAACAGTGAGACATAGGGATCCTACATTCCATTGTTGTTGGTGGCACTGGTGTCATCATTTAGGTTCAATCTGTGGTTCAAGTTTTTTAAACATAATAACATTGTCTAATCTTCATGGAATTTTATGAAATTTAGACAGACGCTTTTTTATGACCAAAAGATAGTATTTAGAGCAAAATTTGGAAATTGTTTGCTTTTTTTTCTGTATACATGTATATGGACTAAGTTTTTTTACAGTCAACATTAAGATATAGTCTAAGGTTCAAGTTACCAGTCTCTTTTGGTCATTTTCATCCTTGAACCCATGTAGATATTAGTTACTATTTTGTGTATTTAACCCTGGAATGTACTGTAATATTGTAGGTACATCAACAGATGTGAGTAGATATGCTGGTGAATATGAGCATGTTTTTGAAACAACTACAGCAGGAGTTACCATACAGGCACCCCAGGTTTGTTTTTATGTTATGTTTTAATAAATGAGGGAAATGTATATGGTTAATTTACAAGTATTAAGCGTTTCCTTATTGAAATTTTAAAAGTTTTTCCTTTACCAACTTTGAAAGCATAACTTTTAACGTTAAAAAATACATCAACTGTAGACAGCTAGCTTAGTGTAAGCATTATTTTGCAAATGCTTTGACACATTTATCTACATAGGGGAGACTGGTGATTCGCTATATCAAAGACATCTGCTTAATTTGTCACTATTTCTTAGACAGAAACTGGACCCTGTCACACTACATTTTGATTTCATGAATTACTCTGTAAGTGATTATGAAAAAGTTGCATTTGAGAAAATTTGTGTAGGCGATACATACCATGATATAATTGAGAAAGTTTAGATAAAGTTAAGCAAATTACAGACATACAAGCAGTATTGGATTAATACAAATAAATAATGCTCTCTTTCCCGGACTATTGATTGTTACTTTACCAAAAAAAAGTTCCGCTGAAGAAGACAATCATGACTTGAAAGAATTTTGCTGGTAACTAAAAGATTAGCCTATCTTTTCTGTACTTCATATCCTGCAAGATTTTGGTGAAAGTAAGAAATATTATTTTACCAATGTTGTTGTTATTATAAGTTACCAATGCTTATTTTCATGACATATACATTATGAACTAATAAGAGTTGTATATGACTCATTCTATCTCATTTTAGTTGGATATTAACACTGTTGCTGCTGGAGGGGGGTCCATGTTGATATTCAGGGCTGGAATGTTTGTTGTTGGTCCAGAATCTGCTGGGGCTGACCCTGGTCCAACATGTTACATGAAAGGTAAGGTCTAAGCTGTTATGGCTTCTGCAGGGGCTGACCCTGGTCCAACATGTTACATGAAAGGTAAGGTCTAAGCTGTTATGCCTTCTGCAGGGGCTGACCCTGGTCCAACATGTTACATGAAAGGTAAGGTCTTAGCTGTTGTGCCTTCTGCAGGGGATGACCCTGGTCCAACATGTAACATGAAAGGTAAGGTCTAATCTGTTATGCCTTCTGCAGGGGCTGACCCTGGTCCAAGATGTTACATGAAAGGTAAGGTCTAATCTGTTATGCCTTCTGCAGGGGCTAACCCTGGTCCAACATGTTACATGAAAGGTAAGGTCTAAGCTGTTATGCCTTCATCAGGGGCTAACCCTGGTCCAACATGTTACATGAAAGGTAAGGTCTTATCTGTTATGCCTTCAGCAGGGGCTGACCCTGATACATCATGTTACATGACAGGTAAGGTCTTAGCTGTTATGCTTTCAATGTATTATAACCAATAATAATAGATAATATTATTTTATGAAATACAACAATTCAGTATTATAGTAAAACAATCAACTGAAGAAAAAAAGACATGAAATGAAATCAAGAAAAAATACAAACTCAAATGGTAGTAAACCTTTGCATTGTATGACATGATAAATGAAGGACCTCTTTATGCTAGCAGTGGAATTGAGAATGTTTATTTATGTAAGAATGATTAAAATAATCTTTTCTGCAGATACTGTTATTTTAATGGAATCTAGAACAAGGGATAAGCATACTTTTAATGACATTTGGAAGCTTTTGATGTTTAAATTGAAAAAAGCTAAATTTAAATCTCATATTTAAAGTTCATTTCTATTACTTGTATAATATAACACTTAATATCAGAATTTGAGACACAGGGATGATAATTCCCTAGCAGAGGCAAAGACAACATGAACTATTTGTATTTACCTTTATATATCTGAAGGTAGAAGACCTGGGTGCTTCATACCTTGTATACAGATGATTTATGTTACATGTTACAAAGTTTTGTCTGTCAAATATCCATTGTCGTTAACCTCATTTTAATGGTTCGGGACTGCTATAAACTTTATGTCATGTAAATTTCTCACCTTTTATGTGTAATATGATAAGTATAATCAGTATATGGGATCCTTGCAAGGTCTACATATCTGTCGGACAGGATTTACCTCATTTAATCGGTCAACGTTAAGAGAGTCTGATTCTATAAGTAATAGATTAACTATTTTGTTGTATGGAATGACTGTATGCAGTCCAAGTCCATTTGTCAAGGTTCATCTTTCTTTCACCACCTTTTCATGAATTATTAATGCACATTAAGTTTTCATGGTTAGGTCTGCTTCTCAGATACTACAAGGAAGATTACCTATGATTGGTATGTGGAATGAATGTAAGGTGTACATGTCTGTCTGGCAGAGTTCATCTGACCTTGATCACCTCATATACATGCATGGATAATTTTAGTCTACACCTCTAGTGACCTATTTATATGCAGAAACATCATAATGGGGCTTGTGTTTGTGATATGATAGTGCCTTTTCTAAACTATCTCCCCTTCCACCACCAACAATAAACCAGGAGTGTGAGCTGGTATGAAAATAGACAATCAAAAAAGAGGTATAATGTTAGTTGCATTCAGGCTTCAAGATGTTATTCATAAACGTCGTCAAATTTACAGTTTGTTGTCCCTGACCATGGAGAGAGATAGTAGTTTTCATCAAGATAGATAGAGATTTTTTATTTATGTGAAGTATAATGTGAAATAGAACTGTTTCCAGGTGGTCCTCTGACTATCACTGATGCTAACTTGTGTCTGAACAGACTTTTGCCAGATCACTTCCCTAAAATATTTGGTAAAACACAGGACCAGCCACTAGACACTAAGACCACAATGGCTGCCTTTGATAAGTTGACAAAAGAGGTATGTTCTATGACATTGTATCCTTATTCACTATTTTTCTTTTTAAATACCTGTAAACTTAAGAAGAATTCACATATTTTCATTTGAAGTTTACAAATTAACAGAAGAAAACATTTCATCTGTTATTGAATGTGTTATTTTTTTTTTATTGCTAAACAAGAAATTTTGCATCTGAAGCATAATCATTCCAAGATATTTAGTAACAGAAAAGTTAAGATGTGAGATAACTAATGTAGCTTGTTGTGTTGAAATGAGCAGAAATTCTTCTTCATTTATTTCAAATTAAAGCAAGACCATTAAAAATCAAAGTAAATTACATTCCCTTGAAAAAAAGTACCTGTAATTGTTCTATGGTACAAAGTGTGTTGGACTGTCCACTATTTTGGTAATTTCTGTTCTTTTTTCAGAACATTCTTTATGTTGAAACTGGGACATTGAACGAATCACAATGTTTGATCAGACATTGTGAAAGTACACAAACATGCTTCCACATCAATGTCAAGAAAGATATGTGAGCAATGCTTTTAGATTCTTTCATTTACATAATTCTTTTATGGTACTGCTTACATACAGGAGCCTACAAAAGTCTATATTGAAGATCACAATATTTCTAAGAGTGTAAGAATTAAGTGGAACAAAGCAAAAATACCTAGTAAATGCAAAAGACAAAAAAGTTATCAAGTTGAGTATATCTGAAACTTTTAAAGAATTGCAGATCTGTTATTCGACAAATTTTGTACAGAATTTTGTTATAGTAGGAATATGAATAATAATTAATTTGAAGATCAGAGTAATATGGTTTCATATATTTCCAAATACATGAAAAGGATAACAGGAGTTATCTAAATTGTGGACAGTATAACACACTTTCTCTATTTCTTCGTGAATTTATCCCTTTCTGCACCCATTGTATAAAAAAAATTTAATCAATGTATGGTTCGTTTGATCTCAGATCATCATTGGTTAAAATCCGATTATGACGTCGAATTTTCTTACTTTCCTCTGAATTTCTTATTGTGACGGCATGAAAAAGGCGACCATGCCTGATGACGTCACATAGAAAGAACACATCTTTTGCAGATCATTCGAAAAGAAGGTATAATTTTGCCTGCATATTGTTTGAAAATCATTAGAAAACAGATTCCACAACCAAATCTCGTATGTCGATATTTATCCACTCTCGACAGTTAAATTTTAAATATTTAAAACGCCGGGCAAGCCTCGCGTTTTAAATTTGAAAATTTAACTGTCTCGAGTGGATAAATATCGTATCACACTGATGCAGTGGTAGAATCTATATTTATACCTAAGAAACAATTACAGGTATCAGAAAATTTGTTATTTCAAGGAATATATATGAAATTTACTTTGATTTGTTACGACCTACATGAAAGGTAAGGTCTAATCTGTTATGCCTTCTGCAGGGCTAACCCTGGTCCAACATGTTACATGAAAGGTAAGGTCTAAGCTGTTATGCCTTCATCAGGGGCTAACCCTGGTCCAACATGTTACATGAAAGGTAAGGTCTTATCTGTTATGCCTTCAGCAGGGGCTGACCCTGATACATCATGTTACATGACAGGTAAGGTCTTAGCTGTTATGCTTTCAATGTATTATAACCAATAATAATAGATAATATTATTTTATGAAATACAACAATTCAGTATTATAGTAAAACAATCAACTGAAGAAAAAAAGACATGAAATGAAATCAAGAAAAAATACAAACTCAAATGGTAGTAAACCTTTGCATTGTATGACATGATAAATGAAGGACCTCTTTATGCTAGCAGTGGAATTGAGAATGTTTATTTATGTAAGAATGATTAAAATAATCTTTTCTGCAGATACTGTTATTTTAATGGAATCTAGAACAAGGGATAAGCATACTTTTAATGACATTTGGAAGCTTTTGATGTTTAAATTGAAAAAAGCTAAATTTAAATCTCATATTTAAAGTTCATTTCTATTACTTGTATAATATAACACTTAATATCAGAATTTGAGACACAGGGATGATAATTCCCTAGCAGAGGCAAAGACAACATGAACTATTTGTATTTACCTTTATATATCTGAAGGTAGAAGACCTGGGTGCTTCATACCTTGTATACAGATGATTTATGTTACATGTTACAAAGTTTTTGTCTGTCAAATATCCATTGTCGTTAACCTCATTTTAATGGTTCCGGGACTGCTATAAACTTTATGTCATGTAAATTTCTCACCTTTTATGTGTAATATGATAAGTATAATCAGTATATGGGATCCTTGCAAGGTCTACATATCTGTCGGACAGGATTTACCTCATTTAATCGGTCAACGTTAAGAGAGTCTGATTCTATAAGTAATAGATTAACTATTTTGTTGTATGGAATGACTGTATGCAGTCCAAGTCCATTTGTCAAGGTTCATCTTTCTTTCACCACCTTTTCATGAATTATTAATGCACATTAAGTTTTCATGGTTAGGTCTGCTTCTCAGATACTACAAGGAAGATTACCTATGATTGGTATGTGGAATGAATGTAAGGTGTACATGTCTGTCTGGCAGAGTTCATCTGACCTTGATCACCTCATATACATGCATGGATAATTTTAGTCTACACCTCTAGTGACCTATTTATATGCAGAAACATCATAATGGGGCTTGTGTTTGTGATATGATAGTGCCTTTTCTAAACTATCTCCCCTTCCACCACCAACAATAAACCAGGAGTGTGAGCTGGTATGAAAATAGACAATCAAAAAAGAGGTATAATGTTAGTTGCATTCAGGCTTCAAGATGTTATTCATAAACGTCGTCAAATTTACAGTTTGTTGTCCCTGACCATGGAGAGAGATAGTAGTTTTCATCAAGATAGATAGAGATTTTTTATTTATGTGAAGTATAATGTGAAATAGAACTGTTTCCAGGTGGTCCTCTGACTATCACTGATGCTAACTTGTGTCTGAACAGACTTTTGCCAGATCACTTCCCTAAAATATTTGGTAAAACACAGGACCAGCCACTAGACACTAAGACCACAATGGCTGCCTTTGATAAGTTGACAAAAGAGGTATGTTCTATGACATTGTATCCTTATTCACTATTTTTCTTTTAAATACCTGTAAACTTAAGAAGAATTCACATATTTTCATTTGAAGTTTACAAATTAACAGAAGAAAACGTTTCATCTGTTATTGAATGTGTTATTTTTTTTTTTGCTAAACAAGAAATTTTGCATCTGAAGCATAATCATTCCAAGATATTTAGTAACAGAAAAGTTAAGATGTGAGATAACTAATGTAGCTTGTTGTGTTGAAATGAGCAGAAATTCTTCTTCATTTATTTCAAATTAAAGCAAGACCATTAAAAATCAAAGTAAATTACATTCCCTTGAAAAAAGTACCTGTAATTGTTCTATGGTACAAAGTGTGTTGGACTGTCCACTACTTTGGTAATTTCTGTTCTTTTTCAGGACATTCTTTATGTTGAAACTGGGACATTGAACGAATCACAATGTTTGATCAGACATTGTGAAAGTACACAAACATGCTTCCACATCAATGTCAAGAAAGATATGTGAGCAATGCTTTTAGATTCTTTCATTTACATAATTCTTTTATGGTACTGCTTACATACAGGAGCCTACAAAAGTCTATATTGAAGATCACAATATTTCTAAGAGTGTAAGAATTAAGTGGAACAAAGCAAAAAATACCTAGTAAATGCAAAAGACAAAAAAAAGTTATCAAGTTGAGTATATCTGAAACTTTTAAAGAATTGCAGATCTGTTATTCGACAAATTTTGTACAGAATTTTGTTATAGTAGGAATATGAATAATAATTAATTTGAAGATCAGAGTAATATGGTTTCATATATTTCCAAATACATGAAAAGGATAACAGGAGTTATCTAAATTGTGGACAGTATAACACACTTTCTCTATTTCTTCGTGAATTTATCCCTTTCTGCACCCATTGTATAAAAAAAATTTAATCAATGTATGGTTCGTTTGATCTCAGATCATCATTGGTTAAAATCCGATTATGACGTCGAATTTTCTTACTTTCCTCTGAATTTCTTATTGTGACGGCATGAAAAAAGGCGACCATGCCTGATGACGTCACATAGAAAGAACACATCTTTTTGCAGATCATTCGAAAAGAAGGTATAATTTTGCCTGCATATTGTTTGAAAATCATTAGAGAAACAGATTCCACAACCAAATCTCGTGTAATACGATATTTATCCACTCTCGACAGTTAAATTTTAAATATTTAAAACGCTCGGGCAAGCCTCGCGTTTTAAATTTGAAAATTTAACTGTCTCGAGTGGATAAATATCGTATCACACTTGATGCAGTGGTAGAATCTATATTTATACCTAAGAAACAATTACAGGTATCAGAAAATTTGTTATTTCAAGGGAATATATATGAAATTTACTTTGATTTGTTACGACCTTGCTTTAATTTGATTTGCTTGTAAATATTCATGATATTGTAATTTGTAGTTAATTATGTAATTTGCTTCTTAAACATTATAGGTTAACACATTCTTAGCAAGCCAGCCTGGAACAGTTCATCAAGAATCAATGTCTAATCAAGAAGTTGCCATGGGTTTTGTCAGAGTAGCCAATGAAACTATGTGTAGACCTATAAGAGCACTAACACAGGTATGCTATTATTATACTATCCACAAACAAAGTTTTGGGGGTATTTAGGAATCACCATGTCTGTCTGGAATAGACTCTTGAGAGCAATTTTTTTGTGAGTTCAGTCATAGTTGTAGTTTCTATTACTTTCATTAATTCTTGATGTTTAATCTGGAAAATCTCTGTGAGCAGGTTGTTTCTGTATTAACAATAGCTAATGAAGAGTTCAAAGTATTGAACAAACAAGAAAATGAAAGGCCCAGGTTCGATTTTGCCACAGTATGGCTTTGAATTTCAAGTAAATTTGACAGAATATCAAAAAGGCCACAATTAAGTTATTAAATGAATTTATCCCAAAGGCTTAATGCGAAGTAAAACAAATATCTTAATAAAAGAACCTTTAAGGCTCTGAAGTTAATGATTTTTGGACTTGTTGTAAAAAGTGATGATTTTTTGCACTTTTGGTACTTAAAAGCTTCATGAAAATCTTGGCTGTAACCTACAATCCAAAACATTCTTTAACCAAAATGTGTGAAACTGTATCCATAGAATCCAACAGACATTACAACACAAAAAAATGCATAATTAAGGGGTCATAACTTTGTAATTATACCCCCATTTAAAAAAGAGGGGGTATACTGTTTTACCTCTGTCTGTCCATCCGTCCATCCATCCATCTGTCCATCCATCTGTCTGTCCCATGAATATTTTTCGTCGCATCTTTCTCAGGAACTACATTACAAGGATTTCTGAAATTTGGTTTCAGGGTTTATATGAGTCAGCTATACCGTGTGATGCGTTTTCAGAATCATCACTCAACAACTTACCTTATACTTTAGCAGGGCGGTGGTATCATTAGTGAGCAGTAGCTCACAGATTCACTTGTTTGTTATGTGATGTGCCAAATAGAAAATTTTTTTGTATTAATAGTTATATAACAACTATTTCTATGTTAGATTTGTAGTTTTTTGGCCAAATTATAAAAAAATATAATCTTCAGGCACTGCTGTAAACAGGAAACTACTGTAAATTCAGAAATTATTGCGATGTTTTTATCATTGTGAAAAATGCGACACGGTTATAATCGCAAGAATTTAAATTCGCATTTTGAAATTTTTTATATGAATTAAACAGGATTTTTCTCAATATCGCAAAAATTAAAATCGCATTTTAGTCTAATATGACAAAATCGCAATAATAAATGCACGCAATAATTTCTAAATTTACAGTATTAAAACCTATCCTTGAATCACTGACAGAAACAAAGAGTGATAACTGGTGCTAAGGATGTGTAATCATATCTTGTTTCACCTTAAACATATCCCTGAATCACTGACAGAAACAAAGAGTGATAACTGGTGCTAAGGATGTGTAATCATATCTTGTTTCACCTAAAACCTATCCCTGAATCACTGACAGAAACAAAGAGTGATAACTGGTGCTAAGGATGTGTAATCATATCTTGTTTCACCTAAAACATATCCCTGAATCACTGACAGAAACAAAGAAAGATAACTGGTGCTAAGGATGTGTAATCATATCTTGTTTCACCTAAAACGTATCCCTGAATCACTGACAGAAACAAAGAGTGATAACTGGTGCTAAGGATGTGTAATCATATCTTGTTTCACCTAAAACATATCCCTGAATCACTGACAGAAACAAAGAGGGATAACTGGTGCTAAGGATGTGTAATCATATCTTGTTTCACCTAAAACATATCCCTGAATCACTGACAGAAACAAAAAGGGATAACTGGTGCTAAGGATATGTACCGGTAATCATATCCTGTTTCACTAGCAGCTGATGAAGTTTCCTGTTTTTATGCCCTGTCTACTAAAGAAAGGAAGCATTATGTTTTCTTGTCTGTGTTAGTAAATCAGGCTAAAGTTTTGGTTTATGGTTGATTACTGTAAAGTTGTTATAACATAAACTTGAAACTTAGAACACATGTTGATTATTAGGCCAATTAAAATTAATAAGAAGATGAGTTGGGTGGGAGGATTTTGTTTTTTAGATTTTATTTCCCCCGAAACCCTTTTGTAATGTATTCTTCATATGCAAGGGTAATAATAAGCTTATATATCACGTATATATAAGAAATTATACATAATTTTCAAATTAATTTTTAAATAAATATTTCTGATTGGCAACCACTACATGTAATTGCCGCTTCAGAAACCTATTTTCAGTAAATAGCAAAAATGTGGAGAAATACTCCCTTTTAGACAACCTTCATCAAATTTATTTTGCTATCTAAGCTATGGTTTAATTGTAGTGACCATAAAATGAAGCATATATGCATTGGTTACAACACAAATATTATGAGTACAGATTGAAATGAAAACTCAAATTGTGTTGAAAATACTAAAGTTTATCATTTTAAGATTCTTATGCAAGGTGCAAATATAATAACAGAAAAAACTTGAACTTAACCAAAAAGAAGAGTTGTTTAATGACTCTTAATTAAGGTGCCAAGGACAGAAGGTGTTTGCTGTTCTTCATCAAAAAACGACAGCCTTGGGGTAAATCTAAGGGCTAACTATAATACATTTTGTACATTGGCCGACTTTTTGTATTCAATATTCGGTCATAAGTTCGTGCTTGTGTCAATTTCTTTACTCCAGTCATGTTTTTTTACCAATGTTGATGAGTCGATGGCACTTAAATGCCACCATACCAATGTGTTCCACGATTCTTGCGCTTTGGATAACATTCACAAATTTCCTGACACGAATTCATTGAATAAATTAAAAAATTCACTGTTTTCTAATCACTAAAATTTGAGACATATTGCCATTTGCGTTCTTGAACACCAGAGTTCTCCAAAAAATGGTGGTCCGAAGGTTTTGACCAACAAAATTTGCAAAGGACCGAACACAATTTTCGCATTTTGCGATAGAAATAATAGTGAGGACCAGCAGATTTTTTTCAAGGACCACCAGGTGAAAATAATTTCGAGAATTCTGGGACACCACCTCAGTATTACTCTTAATCCGAATATTTTATGCCCTTCCCCGTAATCAATCTATATTCTGAGCTCAGAAAGAATGATTTCATCATAGAGCAGCAGAATATGTCGACTTGATTGTTTTGGTTAAATTACTTTGAAGAAAAACAAAAAGCGAATTTTCCAACAGAAGTTTGAATGTAGCGAAATTATCTGTGTTTACCTTCAAAGGTAAGGAACAAATCCGGAAATTATAAATTTTAAAAAATCAAAAAAATCGGGGCAGGTCGATTCCAGAGGGGCGGGCGGGGATGAAAATCTACCAATTAATTTTAAGTGGCCTTATCTAAACTTTATTGAAAAGGTGCTAAATTAGGGTTTGACCCAGATTTTGTATTTCACTGAAATGTGAAAGAGCCAGTGAGGTATTGTTTCCTATGGACATATATCCTTGTTCAAGTAATTTTCTTGCAAAATCTCTAGGTTATTTCATATTTTTTATGCAAATATGTTACAGGCCAAAGGACATGACACAGCGCGCCATGTTTTAGCATGTTTCGGCGGAGCTGGTGGACAACATGCATGTGCTATAGCCAGGTCTTTAGGGATGACGCAGGTCTTTGTTCACAGGTAATTAACTTTTCTAAGAGTTATCATTAAGGCTGACAAATGTCTATCCAGACAGTTTGTTATGGTTGATATCCATTGCACCAAAAAGGCAATAATTTACACCACAATCTATTTGCACTACTTCATTTTGAAAGCAAGTTTGCATCAACAAAACTGGCATACAATTGTTCAAAATGTATTAGTTTGTGATAAGGTCAGTTTATGGGGAACTACAAGTGGTAGGTTGATGATATTTGGTATGTAGTTGTCTTTGCATTAGCACATCTCATTTCCATGGAGATTATTTGGCCATGCGCCCTCAGTCATGGTCTGTTGACTTTCAAAAGATTGCATAGTTTATATTTTAAAGTTTGTGATAAGGTCTATTTAAGGGAAACCACTAATGATATGTCGATGATATTTGGTATGCGGTTGTATTAGCATTAGCATATCTCATTTTCATAGACATTTCTTGGTCCTGCACCTTCAATCATGGACCATTGACTTTGAATCGGTTGCATAGCTTACATGTTAAAGTATTACCATTTTATTTTCAACATTTGCATTTTACTATCAAAATTACATACAGGGGAAACATATCTGTGTGTCAGCAGTTTATTGTCTGTTCTATAACATTCTAAAAAATAAGTGGACTAAAAGTTTCATATTATTATACCTCTGCTTTAAAAAAGGGGGGTATACTGTTTTATCTCTGTCTGTCCATCCGTCAGTCTGTCTGTCCGTCCGTCCCTCCGTCCATCCTTCCCATGAATATTTTTCGTCACATCTTTCTCAGGAACTACATTACAAGGATTTCTGGAATTTGGTTTCAGGGTTTATATGAGTCAACTATACCGTGTGATGCATTTTCAGATTCATCACTCAACAACTTCCTGTTTACCTTATACTTTTAGCGGGGTGGAGGTATCATTAGTGAGCAGTAGCTCATAGATTCACTTGTATAATTCTGCACATACATATCAATTATGTTAAGGCAAAATCACTTCAATTTGTAATAATTGAATGTTTTTAAGCCAAATAATGTCTTTATCACACCTTTTCCTTCCTTGTCTGTATCCTATATGAACACCAGAAACCATAGAATAATATAGGAGAATGTATGACTATATAAAGGCTACAATTTTGGCCTTTTTGATATGAAAATCAAAAAGTAATTTGTATTTACCAATAAAATTCTTCAGATGTTCACAAAACATTTGTCTGTAAGGTATAAGTATATGTTTATTATTAAATGTATTAATAGCCAAATTTTCAGTTGGTGCAATTAAAAATTATATCAGAACAATAACCTTTCCCAAAAAGATATTTTGCTACAAGATGTCTTATACAAAAATGTGTCTATGTGGGTGATATTTTGTTTTGTTTATAGCTGTTGGTCATATTTAAGTTTACCATAAGCAATGCATAGGTTAAATATGTCAATTTCGGCATGTTAAGGATGTTATAGTGACAACTTACATTTCTACATTAAAATTAATAACATAATTAGAATTCTGTTGATAGATTTTGAAATTATTTGGAAACTAAGGTTCCAACTCCCTCATGTAAAGTTGACCTCAAGGTAGCTGGGGTGTCTTAATGTTCTATGACAGATTTTTCTAAAACTTCTGTGAAAACTTCTGGGTCAATGTACTTACAAAAATCAATATAAAAACTGGGGTTCACAGGCCTTGTTTTTTCGTTAAAATATATTGAAATTAAGGAAATCACAGTAATTTTAAATTGGTTATATAGGGGAAACATAATTTTTCCTTATTGAAACATTAAACGATAGAATTGGTTAAAATTCAATGAGAGAATTGCTTTTCATCAATACTTTAGAAATATCAAACAAGAATAGAGGGTCACAGGCCTCATTTTCTGAAAAATCAAAAAACACCAATTTAGTATAATTATCTGCCCTTGATCTTAAAATTTTTCTGAAAATTTTAAATACACTTAATTTTTTGATGGTTTAATAATTAAATTTCAAGTTTTTTATGTTTTTGTTTTATATTAAATGACTTTGTTAAAATAGTTTTGAACCAAAAAAATATTTTTGCAACATGCCCAGAAGGGATGCTCAGAAAAAGACACCCGATCTACATACGTCCAGGGAATTTGGCTATTCTTTTCAAGGTACTTATGGTCAAATAGCTCCTAAAGTTTCTACATATTTATGCACCCCTGGATTTCAAATGATTAGCTTTGAGCTTTCATGATGAAAGTAAATCCAAAATAGTGTTTTGGAGTCATTTACACAAATGAAAATTAAAATAAGTGTTATTTTCATTTCCCTTTCATTTATCAAATGAAATTAATATAATTTTGAAAGGATTGAAGAATTTTACCATTTTGGACAAAATGAAATCTCTTAGGAAACTGTTTTTATATGGACTTCACTCTTATGTCCCACAGCCCTAACTAGTCCCAAAAAGGCTGTCAGATGACAGAGCAATCTCAGACTATTAACATGGTGTCAATAGTGGAGGAGGATCTGCTTACCCTTCAAGGGCACCTTAGATCACCCCAGTTTTTATTTGGGTTTGTGTCATTCAGTCTTTAGTTTTCTATGTAGTGTTTAATGAACCTTTTGGTCTTTTCGTCAATTTCATGTTTTGCAATGGTGTTGTCAGTTTATTTTGACTTATGAATTTGGAATGTCCCTTGGTATCTTACAGCCTCATTTTGTTATTAACAGGGACATTTTGTTTTACTAAAAGATTAAACAAAAGATCGAATTGTGTAGCTTTTATGTCATACTGGATCTGACATCTAGTTTTAAAAAATTAGGAATGTTGTTTAACATTGATGTGTTTTGTAATAATCACTATCTAAGTGCAAGCTTTATTTATTCACAGAATCATTTAAATATTTAGAAGAAAGAATTGGATTGAAGAATTTTACCATTTTGGACAAAATGAAATCTCTTAGAAACTGTTTTTATATGACCGCAAAAATTTTTGTGGTCGATATTGGTATGACGTTGGCGCCGTCGTCGTCGTCGTCGTCGTCGTAAATGCCGTCGGCGTCGTCGTCGTCGTCCGAAGACACATTGGTTTCGCACTCTAACTTTAGTTTAAGTAAACGGATCTCTAGGAAATTTTACCATAAGGTTCAATACCACAAAAGGAAGGTTGGGATTGATTTTGGGGTTATGGTACCAACAGTTAAGGAATTAGGGGCCAAAAGGGGCCAAAAATAAGCATTTTGTAACTTCCAGACAATAACTTGTGTGTAAGTGTATGGATCTCTCTGACATTGTACCACAAGGTTCCATATCACAAAGGAATGCTGGGATTGATTTTGGGGTAATTGCCTCAAAATTTTAGGAATTAGGGCCAAAAAGGGCCAAAATAAGCATTTTTCTAGTTTTAGGACAATAACTTGTGTGTAAGTGTATGGATCTTTCTGAAATTGTACTACAAGGTTCCATATCACAAAGGAAAGCTGGAATTGAGTTTGGGGTAATTGCCTAAACGTTTAGGAATTAGGGGCCAAAAGGGGCCAAAATAAGCATTTTCTAGTTTCCAGACAATAACTTGTGTTTAAGTGTATGGATCTCTGAAATTGTACTGCAAGGTACCATACCTCATTGAAGGCTGGGATTGAGTTTGGGGTGATGAATCATAAGGGGGTTCAAAAATTTGGGGGGGGGGATTTTTTTTTTCCCTTTTTCCTTTTTTTTTTCTTTAAAATTTTCCATTTTACGTTGTTTATTTCTGATTTATATTTAAAAGCAAATGATAATGATATGGCAGGAGATACACACCAAACAGGATGTGTAAATTATTATATAATAAGTATTGTGCAATAGCAAGAAAATTTCAATTGCACAGTATTGCTAATAGCAAGAAATCTTCAATTGCACAGTATTGCGCAATAGCAAGAAATATCCAATAGCACAATATTGCACAATAGGAAGAAATTGTCAATTGTACAGTATTGCACAATAGCAAGAAATATTCAATTGCACAGTATTGCAATTGCAAGAAATATTCAATTGCACAGTATTGTGCAAAAGAAGATACTTTGTATAAATTGCTTATTTCTTGACCAATTTCAATGGGTTTTATTCTTGAATTCTTGGGGTTCTTTAATATGCTGAATCTAACCGTGTATTAAGTTTTGGATTTTGTCCCGTTTTAAATTGGTCCACATTGAGGTCCAAAGGGTCCAAAATTAAACTTTGTTTGATTTCATCAAAATTGAATTATTGGGGTTCTTTGATATGCCGAATCTAACCGTGTATTTAGATTCTTAATTTTGGTCCTGTTTTCAAATTGGTCTACATTAAGGTCCAAAGGGTCCAAAATTAAACTTAGTTTGATTTTAACAAAATTGAATTCTTAGGGTTCTTTGATATGCTGAATCTAATCATGTATTTAGATTTTTGATTATGGGCCCAGTTTTCAAGTTGGTCCAAATTGGGGTCCAAAATTAAACTTTATTTGATTTCAACAAAAATTGAATATATGGGGTTCTTTGATATGCTGAATCTAACCATGTATTTAGATTCTTAATTTTGGTCCTGTTTTCAAATTGGTCTACATTAAGGTCCAAAGTGTCCAAAATTAAACTTAATTTGATTTTAACAAAATTGAATTCTTAGGGTTCTTTGATATGCTGAATCTAAACATGTCTTAAAATTTTTGATTATGGGCCCAGTTTTCAAGTTGGTCCAAATCAGGGTCCAAAATTAAACTTTGTTTGATTTCAACAAAATTGAATATATTGGGTTCTTTGATATGCTGAATCTAACCATGTATTTAGATTTTTGATTTTGGGCCCGTTATCAACTTTGTCCACATTGAGGTCAAAAGGGTCCAAAATTAAACTTTGTTTGATTTCAACAAAATTGAATATATGGGGTTCTTCGATATGCTGAATCTAACCGTGTATTTAGATTCTTAATTTTGGTCCCGTTTTCAAATTGGTATACATTAAGGTCCAAAGGGTCCAAAATTAAACTTAGTTTGATTTTAACAAAATTGAATTCTTAGGGTTCTTTGATATGCTGAATCTAATCATGTATTTAGATTTTGATTATGGGCCCAGTTTTCAAGTTGGTCCAAATTGGGGTCCAAAATTAAACTTTGTTTGATTTCAACAAAATTGAATATATGGGGTTCTTTGATATGCTGAATCTAACCATGTATTTAGATTCTTAATTTTGGTCCTGTTTTCAAATTGGTCTACATTAAGGTCCAAATCGGGGTCCAAAATTAAACTTAATTTGATTTTAACAAAATTGAATTCTTAGGGTTCTTTGATATGCTGAATCTAAACATGTCTTTAAATTTTGATTATGGGCCCAGTTTTCAAGTTGGTCCAAATCGGGTCCAAAATTAAACTTTGTTTGATTTCAACAAAAATTGAATATATGGGGTTCTTTGATATGCTGAATCTAACCATGTATTTAGATTTTTGATTTTGGGCCCGTTATCAACTTTGTCCACATTGAGGTCAAAAGGTCCAAAATTAAACTTTTCAACAAAATTGAATATATGGGGTTCTTTGATATGCTGAATCTAACCATGTATTTAGATTTTTGATTTTGGACCCGTTATTTTCTGTAAGTGTAAGAATCAAAAAGTGTATTTGCTATTTTAGGTTTGCAGGAATTCTGTCAGCGTATGGAATGGCATTAGCTGATGTAGTGCATGAAGAACAAGAGCCTTGTGCTAAAGTTTATAAGAATGGTATGGTTCTATTAAAGAAAAACTGTCATTTTTATTTTAAAAATGGCAGGGTATTGTTGTCATCAAATAAAATTTTGGAGAATGGAAGAATAACATACGAAAATTTACTACTTTACATACTGAACTAATCTTTTTACCAGATGTGATTTTTAATTGGATATGTTTCACTAGGAAAATATATTTTTCCAATCAAAATTTCCTCAGTTTGATTGTTTTTGTCATTGACCAGTATTTGAAGTAAGATTGTCCTTGGAAATGTAAAAATATTCATAGAAAGTGTATATGTTAACATATTTTATTGTCTTGCATGCAGATATTGAACTGTTATCAGTTTAATGTGTAAGGGTTGTTGCAGATTAGTTTTGGATTTTGTTTATATTGACTAAATTGTTTTAAAATTAAAGCTTTTGGACTTAAAATATTCTATGTCACAAATGACCACTAACTAGTATGTTCCAATTGAAGTAACTCAAATCCTGTCCTCTATTCCTTATTTTTCTTTTAAATATGTGGGTCACTAGGATCATATACATAGATTAACTCCTAAAATTCTATAACAAATCTGGGTCGGCAATTACTATGTTTTCTATATGGACTTCACTCTTATGTCCCACAGCCCTAACTAGTCCCAAAAAAGGCTGTCAGATGACAGAGCAATCTCAGACTATTAACATGGGTGTCAATAGTGGAGGAGGATCTGCTTACCCTTCAAGGGCACCTTAGATCACCCCCAGTTTTTATTTGGGTTTGTGTCATTCAGTCTTTAGTTTTCTATGTAGTGTTTAATGAACCTATTGGTCTTTTCGTCAATTTCATGTTTTGCGATGGTGTTGTCAGTTTATTTTGACTTATGAATTTGGAATGTCCCCTTGGTATCTTACAGCCTCATTTTTGTTATTAACAGGGACATTTTTGTTTTACTAAAAGATTAAACAAAAAGATCGAATTGTGTAGCTTTTATGTCATACTGGATCTGACATCTAGTTTTAAAAAAAAATTAGGAATGTTGTTTAACATTGATGTGTTTTGTAATAATCACTATCTAAGTGCAAGCTTTATTTATTCACAGAATCATTTAAATATTTAGAAGAAAGAATTTCAGTACTCATCTCAAAGTGCAACCAAGAACTGTTAACACAAGGATTTGCAAGGTAACATTGAATCCCCAATTTTATTAAATTTTGATGTTAATATGGAATCTGTGTCAGTCTGTCTTTTCTTAATATGAAGAAGTACCTTTGTTGTCTTAAAGATCATAAACAAGAAAAGATGATATTTTTGTGTGTATTTATTGGTTGAATGCCTCATAGATATCAGTTGTCAGAGTTTTTTATTTTTAATTTTGTTATATACTTGAAAAATTGAATTAAGCAACCTACTTTTGTATAACAGTTGAAAACCTATCAATATAAAAATAAGGAGATGTGGTATGGTTGCCAATGAGACAACTATCCACCAAAGTTCATTTCAAGTCTGTTAATGCAAATGTTAAAATAATGCAAATCTAAATTGTTTTGAAAGGTATGTTTTAGAAATTAACCTGAATTATTATTTTTCTGTGAATAAAAGAAAGTTTAATTTGGCTGTGCAAGATGATTTGTACAAAGAAAATATGCCAATCAGTGGGAGATAATTGGTCTGGATACAATTTAAATCAACCTTTTTGTGTGTGAAATATTATTTGAACTGGCATTTACACTTTTTATTTTTATTTTTATTGTTTTTTATTTGATAGACAAAAACCAAATTCAAACAAAAAACTATCAATTTCTATACATTATTTTTTTGTTTTATTCACTAAAGAATGATTTTTTTAAAGCAATCTATATGCAATAATGAAATTTAGAAACTCATATTTATTGCAAAATAAGACAGGTGGCCATTTACCTTTGGAATTAAAGCTTTGAAATTATTTACTTTTAGCACACAAACAGAAAAAAATAAAGTAAAAACTATATATATCTATTATGATATCTATCTACCTTCAATCACAAGAAAGGGAAATCTACTTTTATTTAAGCTCTGAGACCATTGACATGATTATAATTTATTAGAAAAAAAAATCTACAAATATGTTCAGAAATAAATCAGCAAAAACTAGATGCTTCCAAAAATTAACCTTTGTGCTAACCTTACTATCAGATACATCAGTTCAGTTAACCTTTTCAACCTTTAAAATTGAGTTGTTTCTATATAATTAATAGAAAACAAGGCTATTTGTATTTTTGTTTTATAGCAATCAGATTGCTCATACAGTTTTCCTGCACATGAGGTATGATAGGACTGACTGTGCACTCATGGTAACATCTAAGCCTTCTCCTTCTAGTGCATTTTCTCATGGAGATTTTCTAGTAGCTTTTCAAAATAGGTAATGTATGAAGATACTTTATGATAAAAACATCTATATTTGTTGAATAGAAGAAATGTTTGTGATGAAAATGAAATGAAGGATAAATTGTCTATTATCATATTGCAATATTTCAACCAGAAAGATAACATAATTAAAATACAAATGTGTTTAAGTACATGCAGAATAAAGTTTTAAAGTTGTATTCTGTCAATACAAGCTCCGTGAAAACTTAGGACAGAAGCATCAATTTCTATATCTTAGAAGTTGTAGGAGATATGGGAATCATACTATTTTGCATATGTATATTTCTAAAAAAAAAAAAAAAAAAAAAAATTAACATCCCATATCAAAACTAAATCAGTCTGACATATATTTCATCAATGAGTGCCCAACCCAGTAAATGTGTTTTGAATTTGAAGAAATGAAGTTTAATATTCCAACAATACTTTTTATATAATGTTTCTTGTTGGTCAGGAACACAAAAAAACTGACATGCATGTTGTCCTAATGCAAATGAGAGTAAATTAGTGTAAACTATCTGAAATGTTTAATTTACCTGAATTTGAAAGTATTTGCATAGCTAAAAAGAACATGATATATATTCAAGCAAACAAAATCAACTGTGGGGACATACAATTTGATGCAAATGAAGACTGTTTACTTTTCTATCATCAATATTTGTATATGACAGTAATTCAAATAGCTTTTTTGAAGTACTACAGGAATAGCTGCATGATGATGTTGCATTAAGAATACATTGCAACTTGTTAAGTACCAAAACATATGGAAATAGGACCAGCATTTAAAAAACTATGTTTTCTATTTCTGGCTAAAAATGGGCACTTGGACCCACATTTTTACTTTTGCAATGTACTAGCTTTCTTCAAAAATGTTATATAGAATTGTCAAGAAAAAATCAACATTAGATTTGCAAGAAAATTTCCATGGCTTTTTACTACCTATAATTGTATTTTTTCACAAAATTTTTATAGCATCAAACTATTTCTTTCTGTTTGACAGTTGTGTTATTTTTTCGAAGCCAGATCCTTTCTGTATGGTAAACTTCATATCTTGGATTATCTATACTTGCTTTGAATCTGTATTTATTGAGATGAGTGAGCATCTAAAGGAAAGGAGTTATATCTAACTAATTTTCATATAAATAAGGTGTTTATCTGAAGGTTAAAAAGTATTGAGGATCATTTTAAACTGTTGTGTTTTTTTGATTTGGTAAATTTCTTTTAGAATAATGAGAATTTCCTTAGTACCAAGTTTAGTGATTTAACAAAATGCTGTTGTTTCCTGGATACTTAATTTTATATATATAGTGGATTTGTAATCTTTTTTAATGCATGAAAGGAAATTTTTCATTTTGTTTAGAAATTAAATTTGTGGTTTGCCTTTACCTACAGAAATTAATATCCCATGAATAATAACGAAAGCAACAGACAGGATGATAAAAGAAAAATTCATTTAGTGACACATATACATTATGATGAGCTTTATTTTTAAGGTACAACACAGAGTTTGGATTTACTTTACCAGACCGACCAATCATTGTAGATGATATTAGAATTAGAGGTGTTGGTAAAGCTGTGCATGAAACCGAACAGCTGATAGAAAAGGCTGATGGTCCTCCAAAACATGAAACAGTAAGATTTAAGTATTAGTTTTATGTAGTGATTACAGTCCCTCTGCTGAATATTTCCTTTCTTTTAACTTTTAAACTGTAAAACAAAGGTGTATGTTGGAAAAAAGAATTGATAATAATCAATAATCTCATGAAAAGCAATTAGATCACATTTAATGAGAACTTTTTTTGTACATAAATTATTTTTTACATGAATTTGGCCGTTAGGATTCTAGTTTGAATTGTTTTACATTTTTCATTTCGGGGCCTTTTATAGTTGACTATGCGGTGTGGGCTTTGCTCATTGTTGAAGGCCGTACGGTGACCTATAGTCGTTAATTTTTGTGTCATTTGGTCTCTTGTGGAGAGTTGTCTCATTGGCAATCATACCACATCTTCTTATTTTTATATTTCATTGCTATTCTTCAAGTGGACAGTCTTCATTAATGAGATACAGTACCCATTAACATGTGGCAAGTTTATGATATTCCCTGGCATTGACTTAAAAAATGCTCTTGATGTTCATTGATAACATCTACACTTGTCTATAAGTAGGTATGCAAATTGAAATTTCTCATTAAACTATATATTTCAATACATTCCTTTGGTTTCATGTCCACTTTTTAAACATTGCTGACAGATAAATTAATATTGTAAATTCAGAAATTATTGCATGTATATATCTTGTAATTTTTTTAAGAATGGACAAAAATGCAAGATTCATTTTTGCGATTTCAGGAAAATCTGTATACAGATATATGTATCAGATACCAAAATGCAAGTTCTTATTATTGCGACACTCACCCAGCCTCATTATTCACATTAATAAAAACCTCACAATAATTTCTGAATTTACAGTATTCATATTTTTTTTTCTGTACTGAGACGAAATGCGAGACTTAGGGATTATTATCCAGTTGCGGTAGTGTGAACTATTTGTTTAAAGCTTTAAAGAAGGTAGAAGACATTGATGCTTAATACCTTGTATGCAGATGCATTATGTTATGAAGTTTCTGTCTGTGGTATGTCCATTGTTCTTGACCTAATTTCATGGTTCAGCGACTGCTTGAAAAAAAATATACAGTTTTTTTTACATGTGAAATATTCACTTATTATGAGTAATAGGATATCTATATTCAGTATATGAGATCCTTGTAAGGTTTAAATGACCGTTAGACAGGGTTCACCTGACCTCAAACTCATTCCCTGGATCAGTGATCAAGGTTAAGTTTTTGTGGTCAAGTCCATATCTTAGATACCATAAGCAATAGGTCAAGTATATTTATTGGTGTATGGAATAATTGTAAGGTGTACAAGTCTGTCTGTCAGGTTTCATCTGATCTTGACCTCAATTTCATGGTTCATTGGTCAATGTTCAATTTCGTATTGTCGTAATTGGGTCTGTTTCTCAGATACTGTAAGCAATAAACTAACTATATTTATGCACGGTGTGATTGTAAGGTATACATGTCTGTCTGGCAGGGTTCTTCTGATCTTGACCTCATTTACATGGATCATTGATAATGTAAAGTTTATATGATTCTTGTAGTAATACTTTCATATTACAGACTTCAATGATAATTCAATTATAATAAGTAAAGCAGGGGAGACATTTCAGCATGTGCACTCTTGTATTAACTATCTGTGAAAACACAAGTTTCATACATTCTCATCAGTCAGAATTCGAAATGTTATATGTGATAAAAATTACTCTTGGTATTTTTTTATGAACTTGCCACTAAGTGGAGGGAGCATACTGTGTTACCCATGTCTTTCATTCAACCATTCTGTCCTGCTGCAATCAAGCAGTTGTCCAGACTTTTTTTTCATAATTTCTGCAGATATTAATCCAAGTTTTTGTACATTAATGTACAATTTTGACTTTCATAACAAGTTTATATTTCATGGAGTTATTGTCCTTGAATTTAGAAATTTCTTGAAACTTGTAATTGTCTGGCCATTTTTGTAATGCCTGCAGATCTTGGGCTGATATTTGGTACTGGTACATTAATGTTTAAGGTCACACCAAATTGATATCTTGTTAGTCCAAATCGCTGCTCTGAATTTTACAATTTGTTTTTTTACCCCTTGGAACTTCTTTTGCACCTGGCATATTTCCAGATAAAAATATTACCACAGCATTTCCAGTGTGTAATGAATTGAAATTTTTAGTCAACGGCGTACAAATTTGACTCAAATTGGTGAGTTTTGTTGACACATTGTTGTATTTGTTTGGAAAAATTCAAAGTACTAAGGCTAAATGCAATATTTTGTATGTAGACTACAGATATAAAATTTTGTGTGCTGTCTAATTGATGTATTCCTCACACCACCTTTTGAATATGATAATGAATATAATAAGGGTAAAAAAGCCAAACAGGTTATATACAGATAAATACAGAAATATTAATTTTTACCACTACATGAAGTGAGGTACCAGTATAACATTTCATGCTGGAGACAGTTTTAGAATGTCAGCATAAATGATTTTTTTATAAAAAGAAGGTCTGAACAAAGAGAACAAAAAAATTATAAAGTAGATTTAAAAATAAAGAAGTGGATGAGACCAGTTAAAATCAAATAGAGAAATAGAATTTATCTGATGACAATACTTTGATAATGTTTGTATTTTTGTTTTAGATAACACAATGTTACTTTGAGGGAGGATTTCAGGATACACATGTTTATATATTATCAGATCTGAGAGCAGGTCATGTAATTCCAGGTCCAGCTATTATCATGAATGATACAAGGTATACATTTAAATAATGGAATGTCAACCATTCTTACTGACATGCTAAATATTTTCAAAGCAGAAGTTTTGTGAATGATTTTTAAAATTACAGAAAAGCCACAAAAACAACACTTTGCTCTGCAAAAACACCAATACTTCTTTCAAACAAAAAAGAAAGAAAAGAAAACAAGGAAAAGGGAAGTAAATTGTATACAATTTTAGATATGGTAATGTTAATCATAAAAGTTCATCGTAGAGACCAGAAAATGAATATTTGAATGTATCAAATGTAAATGGATAGAATAAAAAAAAAATTTGTATTATTGTATGTGTTGTTCATGCTTCATTCTTCCATTCTTCCATTTTCTGTGTAATTTAGCGAAATGTTGATTGTCCTGTAGCACTCTGGGTTTGGATAATCTTCTAAAAGTGGAATTTTTAAATATTTAACTCTTGTTATCTTTTTTATGACTAAGCATAATGTCTTATCTCACAATAAAAATTGGGAGTGACAGATTTATTTGAAAATTATCTATTTTCTAAGTGGTAATGATTATAAGCTATATTAGACATTTTGAAGTTAATTACATTATTAATTATGAATTAGATCTGGGTTATATCTTAGCATATAATATCATTGGAGTGACAGATTTATTTGAAAATTTTCTGTTTCCTGATAAGATCTGTAGGACTGTATATATAAAGTTTGAAATTTACTAGTAGGACTGTATAAATGAAATTTGAAATTTACTGTTCATTACTAGACATTTTGTAGATAATTAAGTCTCCCTAAACCATATATATTCTTACCCCCACCCCCTTTCAATTTGAGAATGTGCTTTTATCTTGTAAACGGTTGAGATCCCCACCCCTAAACCATATATATTCTTGTATGAGACAATAAAACAAATCAAATGAAATATTTGGGGAGACCCCGGGTTCACCCCCCCCTCCCCCCCCCCCTGCTTTTTGAAAACTTGTAAACGGTCAAGATCCCAACCCTGAAACCATATATATTCTTGTATGTGACAACAAAACAAATCAAATCAAATAAAAGGCGAGTCCCCTGGGGTCGCCCCCTACCCACTCCTGTTTGAGAACTTGTAAACGGTCGAGATCCCCACCCCTAAACCATATATATTCTTGTACGGGACAATAACACAAATCAAATGAAATATAGGGGAAGTCCATGGGGGTCACCCCCACCCCCCTTCTTTTTGAAAACTTGTAAACGGTCAAGATCCCCAGCCCGAAACCATATATATTGTTGTATGGGACAATAAAACAAATCTAATGAAATAAAAGGCGAGTCCCCTGGGGTCACCCCACCCCATCCTGTTTAAGAACTTGTAAACCGTCGAGATCCCCACCCCTAAACCATATATATTCTTGAATGGGACAATAAAACAAATCAAATGATATATAGGGGAAGTCCATGGGGGTCACCCCACCCCTTCTTTTTGATAACTTGTAAACAGTCGAGATCCCCACCCCTAAACCATATATATTCTTGAATGGGACAATAAAACAAATCAAATGAAATTAAGGGGGAGTCCCCTGGGGTCACCCCCACCCCCTTTTTTTTGAAAACTTGTAAACAGTCAAAATCTCCACCCTGAAACCATATATATTCTTGTATGGGACAATAAAACAAATCAAATGAAATACAAGGCGAGTCCCCTGGGGTCACCCCCACCCCTCCTGTTTAAGAACTTGTAAATGGTTGAGATCCCCACCCCTAAACCATATATATTCTTGTATGGGACAATATCACAAATCAAATGAAATATAGGGGAAGTCCATGGGGGTCACCCCCACCCCCTTTCTTTTTGAAAACTTGTAAACGGTCAAGATCCCCATGCGGAAACCATATATATTCTTGTATGGGACCATAAAACAAATCAAATGAAATATAAGGCGAGTCCCCTGGGGTCACCCCCACCCCTTCCTGTTTAAGAACTTGTAAAGGGTCAAGATCCCTACCCCTAAACCATATATATTCTTGTACAGGACAAAAAAACAAATCATATGAAATGAAGGGAGAGTACCCTGGGGATCACCCCCCCTTTTGAGAACTTGTAAACGGTCGAGATCTCCACCCCTAAACCATATAAATTCCTGTTCGTAATTTCAAGAAGATTTGAATGACATACAGGGTCAATCCATAGGCGTCACTTATGCATATCATAAACCAATTTGTACTGGACATTGCCCAATGTCAAGCGACAATGGAATGACGAATTATAGCTTTGAGACTTCGTAACAGCATTCTGTTACAATTATTTCTTGTTACTGATAAGTTTTATAGATTTTGAAATGACATTGTATTAATGATAAATAAAATTTTGGATTTTTTTCTTCTTTTCTTTGGTAAATTGTTTGTAGAATTTTGTGGCAAGTTTGTTTGTTATTCTGTAAAAACTAATTTTCTGAATGCTATATATTTTATTTTTGTGATGAAGTAAACTCCTTAAAAACTAAGCTTATATTGTCTATTAATAAACATATATTTAGATTTCTGATTTTGGGCCCAGTTTTCAAGTTGGTCCAAATTGGGGTCCAAAATTAAACTGTGTTTGATTTCAACATAAATTGAATATATATAGGGTTCTTTGAAATGCTTAATCTAAACCTGTATTTCTTTTCATTATTAATAAGATAATACCACATTGAGGTCCAAAGGTCCTAAATTACACTTTTGATTAATTTCATCAAAAATTGAATTCTTTGGTTCTTTGATATGCTGATTCTAGCAATGTTTGAGTGTTAAATCATATCTAATTTTAGAGAACTTAGTCATCACTGGTTGTTGTTATTATATTATTGATTATAATTTGAAAAATTGCATCATATCTTATTTTAGAGAACTATTTATCCAGTTTGAGTTATTTCCCTTTGCACAGAAAATATTATGGATAAAATTAACCTGTATTTAAATATTAGATTTTTGGGCCCAGTTTTCAAGTTGGTCCAAATCAGGGTCCAAAATTAAACACTGTTTGATTCAACAACAAAATTATTTATGGGGTTCTTTGAAATGCTGAATCTAACCATGTATTGAGAGATTTTGGATTGTGGGCTCCTTTATCAAATTGGTCCACATTGAGGTCCAAAGGGTCTTAAATTAAACTTTTGTCTGATTTCATCAAATATTGAATTCTTGGGGTTCTTTGATATGCTGATTCTAATATGTACTTAGATTTTTGATATTGGACCATAATAGGTATTTAAATGTCCAATTTCAAGTATTTCAGTTCTTAAACCACATTCATTTGGTGTCACAAACCTATGCTGTGTCAAATATTCAATCACAATCCAAATTCAGAGCTGTTTTAAGCTTAAATGTAGTGTCCATACTTGCTCAACTGTTCAGGGTTCGACCTCTGCAGGAAAATCCGGTTTGCTGTCACTCTGACAGCCTCTTGTTTCGCCTACTTTTATTTATGATCCAGACAAAAGTTTCCATTCTGTATTTATTTTGTAGATGTATCCTTATTGTCCCCAGTGCAACCAGTTTTGTATGAAACTTATATCAGAGGTTTATATTAGCAATGTCTTGGACGAGTTAGAAAATCAGTGCGAATCAATTATTTTTAAAAGAGTTATGCCCCTTAGAAACATTACTTATATGGAAAATTGCATCGTTAGCGCTCTAATGTGTACAATTCTTTCCAGATTTTTATGAAACTTATATCAGAGGTTTATTTTAGCAATGTCTTGGACGAGTTCAAAAATCAGTGCCGATCAATTATTTTAAAAGAGTTCTGCCCTTTAGAAACATTAATTATATGGAAAATTGCATCGTTAGCGCTCTCATGTGTACAATTCTTGCCAGATTTTAATGAAATTTATATCATAGTTATATATCAGCAATGTCTTGGACAACTTCGAAAATCAGTTGTGATCAATTATTTTTAAAAGAGTTATGTCCCTTGGAAATATTGATTATATGGAAAATTGCATTGTTAGCGCTCTCATGTGCACAATTCTTGCCAGATTTTTATGAAACTTATATGCTTTAGGTTTATATTAGTAATGTCTTGGGCTAGTTCAAAAATCAGTGCCAATCAATTATTTTGAAAAGAGTTATGCCCCTTTGAAACATTAATTATATGGAAAATTGCATCGTTAGCGCTCTTATGTGTACAATATTTGCCAGAATTTTATGAAACTTATATCATAGGTCGATATCAGCAATGTCTTGGACAACTTCGAAAATCAGTTGTGATCAATTATTTTTAAAAGAGTTATGTCCCTTGGAAATATTGATTATATGGAAAATTGCATTGTTAGCGCTCTCATGTGTACAATTCTTGCCAGATTTTTATAAAACTTATATCATAGGTTTATATTAGCAATGTCTTTGACACTTTTGAAAATAAGTGCTGATCAAATATTTTTAACGAGTTATGCCCCTTAGAAAAATTAATTATAACGGAAATCGCATTGCATTTGCTCTGAAACCTTCATTTCTCTAAGATATTTATAAGTTGTTTTAAGAGTTATTGCTCTTGTACCTTGGATAGATAAAATATGTGCAATGTGGGGGACATTGGAACTCTGTTCTTTTATTTACTATATAGTTCCACCAATTTAATTTTGAATCCATATTGAATTATAGAAAAATGGGTTTGCACTGACCCCGAAACGATCCATGATTTTGTTATGAGGAGAACCCAAATAGCATCCATGCTCAAGTTCACATCCGTAAAAATTAAATAATTGATGTTTTGTGTTATTCCTCCAGATATTTAAAACAATTTGACGTTGGTCCATGTTTACTATTGATTTAAAAAAAAAATTGAAGCCTGTAACATATTTTATTTACTCATTTTTTAAAAGTTGACTTTTTATGGACGTCACATGGCAACATTTCCGTAGATTTTACATTTTCCAGTGAATACTTCATCTGTTGATATATACTGTGAACGTTTTTTTTAAATATATTTAGCCATGTTGAAAGACGTGCATAATGTCAAATCATAAAAATGCAAATTTGTTTAGTCCCTTGGAAAACTTGTGAGATTTCAGCTGCTTCTTTTGCTAAATGGGTGCAATTTGGGTACTGTGACGTTACAATTCTAGGAAGGTATCTGTACTGCTCTAATCCTACCTACCTGGAGTATTTCTGAAGAATGTCAGAAAACAAATGTCAACACACAGTTGACATTAATTCTGGTTTTTAATGTTATTTAGGTGGCCATCAAATCTTTGGCATAAGGTATTACCAGTTTGTCAAGTATGTAGTTTTTATGCATTGAATGCAGTAAATTACGTTTTGGTGTAGTAAATGTGATTGATTCCTTTTATGTATCCAGATAGCATTTATAGTGATGGTGTTGGTCATCATTGTTTTCCTTAATTTGGTGAATCATCACTTAGTATTCATTTATTAAGAGTGTTTGATATTTTTGCAAAATGTAGCTTCAATAAGATAAAGATAAGATAAGAATTTTATTAATCTAATCAAGAACCCATAAAGGGCATCATTTTACAACAATATTAATATATTGTAGCTTCAATATGTAGACCAATAACATAAATATTACCCCTTAATTTTAATTAACAGTGTTATTTTATTTCCTTTAAGCACTATTCTAGTTGAACCATGTTGTCAAGCAGTGATCACTAAACATGGAAATATCAAAATCACGGTATGTATTACATTGTACTGGTATTTTTACATAGCTATCCAAGATTTCATCAGTGGCAGTGTCATTGTCGGTAGCTTCCACATTTAGATTCAGTCTATGGTTAAAGTTTTTTCTAGACAAACTTCTGTTTTGTTGATATTTTATCAGCTGAAGACAGATGATATGAATACACTGTACAAGGAATGGTGGGATATGCCTCAATAAGACAACAGTGTCAAAGGGAATTTTTTAACATTTTCTATTTATTTTTTGTTTTGCAATAAATACTAGCCAGTAGGGGATTTTTGCCTAAAGTGGCAATATCTTAGAACCAGAAAATAAATCTTACGTGGCCTAATGAAATTATGTAAAGAAGTTGACTTTATAATCATTATTACTGCATATATAGGTAGGAACTGGAACAGTCCAGGAGGTTGGAACAGATTTAGATGCTATCCAGCTATCTATATTCTCACATAGATTCATGAGCATAGCTGAACAAATGGGCAGGTAATACTATTTTTTTGTAATTTTGTAAGCAATATAAAATCAATATATAAAGCAGTACACTAGTGTTTCCAAAATTTTTTAATTTCAGTTTTCTGTCTTTCACATATGCTCAGTAATCCTTTCTGGTGTTTATCCTGTTGCTATTATAACAGATGACGTTGACATAAGACAAAAATGGAAATCTATCAATTAATTTTAATTGGCCTTATAAAATGAATTGAAAAATGTTTATTCAGTCATAATTGGCCCGTCTTATGATGTTTATATATCCCAACTTGTTTGTTTTGTGTCTGCAGTGACGTCAAAGATTTCAATGAACGTAATCTATGTATCACGAGTAAATTATTAATTTAAGCCTGGGAATATAATACTTATACTCAATATGTTATGTCCCAGATTAAGCTGACAGTAGTTTACCAATATTCAAATTTTCATAATTGGATAAGGAAGAGTCAAATTAAGATAAGTAACAAAAAACTTTGGGAATAGTATGAACTCCAAATGGAACGAGACCATGTGCATCGACAGGTTAAGTGTCTCCAGCTATGTCTGTATCACCCACCATGAGAATTCACACTCAGTCAAAATGTCACAATCTGGAAATAGGATACAAGTCAGGGATTTCGTTTCGACAAAATGCTTAAAACCTCTACTAAATTCTTTCAAAGGTTTGGTTTGGAAGTTGGCTGCACTTGTATAATTCTTATTATATACAGGATATCACATCCTAAATTTATAAGGTGATGTTGTTTATAGTGCTTGTAAACTAAGATATGATCCATGTAAACTTATTGATCCTTTGAATAAACTTATCTAAAAGGTTATCAATTTAACACTGTAATAAGATCTTTGAATATTGTTTTTATTGATACAAACATTGATTTTATTATCAATAAATTAAAACATAATTAAATATCATTGTTATACAGCTATGAAAATTTACAGTCCTACATTCTGTCAATACTTGTATTTTGGCATTCCACAAGATCGTGCATTGTACTGATAGATATTTTAGTCGTGGATGCATGATTTTTTTATTAGGTTTTGGCTTTGAACTAGCTTTCATTACAGTTATTGTCCTTTAATGATTTTTTTACAATTTTTTTGAATTTTTGCCTATTATCTTGAAAACAATAATAAATAGATAAAACTTTAAACAGCAAAAATGATCTACAAAACAAGATTTGGAAAGAAGTCAACAAGGCTGAAATTGTCAGTTGACTATTTATAGGAGTAATTGACCTCAGTAGACAATTTTTACCAATGTTTTTGCATTATGGTCTATTTTTTTTTCAAAAACTATAATAGATAGAGAGAAACTATAAATATCAAAAATAATCCACAAGACAAGATTTACAAACAAGTCAATATTGCCAAAATCTTTGGTAGACTTTTTATACAAATTTAATATTAACATTTTTTGCCAATTGTTGGAATTTTTGCCCATTATCTTGAAAACTATAAGAGATAAACCATAACTTTAAACTACAATTGAGCAGTAGGACAAGATACAAAATTTTGTTAGCATGGCCAAATATGTCTGTCAACTTTTTATAGGCCTTATTACCCTTAAATGATGATTTTTACACATGTTTACATTTTTGGTGAAAACCTTGGTGTATAAAGAAAAACTGTAAACAGTCAAAATGATCAGCAAGACAAGATCTACAAATAGGTCAACAAAGCCTAAATTGTCAGTCGACTCCTTGGAGGAGTTATTGCCATCTACAGTTTTGGAGAGTGGTCATTGTTGAAGATTCATATAGATCCAGTTGAGAGACACAGGATCTTTAGACCCTCCAGTCCATATCATTTACATTTGGAAGGTATTTCATTCTATCAAATTTTACACTTTCTCCGTTTGCAGAGTTTTACAGAGAACTTCTATATCTACAAATATTAAGGTAAGTATTTTTACTGTTTTTTCCATGTGGCTCTTGTCTCTAGACATATTATATACCAATGTAATTGTATGCCTCCCATTGGTGTCACACCACCAATTCACCCACTAACATTTAGAACATATGGAACAGCATGGACAATATAAAAGAAAGCCAATGAAAAACTCTATCATCTGACTTATTTTTCATGTTTTCCATGATTCTGTGTTGATTATTGATCAAGGTCACAATCAGTAAATAAACTCATCATAGATACTAGGATGTAAATTTGTATTTGCGCCAGACGCGCGTTTCGTCTACAAAAGACTCATCAGTGACGCTTGATAAAAAAAAGTTAAAAAGGCCAAATAAAGTACGAAGCTGAAGAGCATTGAGGACCAAAAATTCCTAAAAGTTTTGCCAAATACAGCTAAGTTAGTCTATTCCTGAGGTAGAAAAGCCTTAGTATTTCAAAAATTCAAAGTTTTATGAACAGTTAATTTATAATTATGACCATATCAATGATAATTCATGTCAACACAGAAGTGCTGACTACTGGGCTGGTGATACCCTCGGGGGGAAAAAACTCCACCTGCAGTGGCAATGACCAAGTGGTTGTAAATAAACTCATCATAGATACCAGGATGTAAAGTTGTAATTGCGCCAGACGCACGTTTCGTCTACAAAAGACTCATCAGTGACTCTCGATCAAAAAAAGTTAAAAAGGCCAAATAAAGTACGAAGCTGAACAGCATTGAGGACCAAAAATTCCTAAAAGTTTTGCCAAATACTGCTAAGGTAAAGTTTCTATCAACACTCAATGAATGAAATATTTTTTGTCAATTAAATTATGTTACAGATTCTTAATAGATATAAAAAAAACATACACAGAGGACTTAGTTTGAATATATGCATGCATTTGTTCAATAATTTCCTCGACATTCATTATAAATACTGGAATCTGGTTTCATGTGACTTTAGCAAATGAATTTACATAAGTGAAACTTTTTCTGATTGAGAAAAATTTTTTGAGCATTTTGAACCCAAATTTACTTTGCATGAATTTGCATCATTATTTTAGGGTAGATGTGCTAAGTAGTATGCTAATTAAGATTTTCAGAAAACCAACATGCTATTTTTTAGTAGTAACAGACTTTTAGAACATAATGTGTCATTCATTACAAGACTTTAAATATTGTTTGAAAATTTTTATGTAGAAAGTTGAAACATGTATGATTCAAGATATACATGATTTTTATTGAGTTAATCTTAAGGTAAATATTTAGAGCTGTGAAAATTGAAACATTAGGTTGAATATATAAGGATTTTGGATTTGTGGTGTGACACCTCCCATTGTGTACCAGACCTTCAGAGATAACATTGTTTATTTGTTCTGTAAAACATACTTCACCAACATTTTTTGACTATTGTTGTTTTCTCTTCAAAATTAACTGACTGTTTAAACCCTAATTCAGACATTGAAATATGAGCCTTCCAGAAAATTGAACTTTTAAGGGATGGGTTGTGCATTATCTAATTATATATTCATGATTTTGTAAATAAAAAATCCAGAAATTTTACTGAGCATATTATAAAGGCTTTGTCCTTTCAAAATACCAATTGCCAAAATTAGAAAAATAACAACATTACGTTTTGTATCACTTTACAATTGATATATGTTTAAATAAATACATCTGTACAATTTCAATGACAGAGCTGGAATATAAATCTAGTAGGATTGTAAGTGTAATTTTATTACACTACACTTGCTTCATACTAACAGCCTTTCACTAGCAACAAGCTAAACTATTTTACCAGTTGTGCAATTTGTAAAGATGAATTCAAACAGCAATTTGGTAAAACATTTTAGTAATTGGTATTGTGAAAGGACAAAGCCTATATGCACAGTTAATGACCAACTTAAAGCAATAATATCAAAATTCATCTATGGTCAACTTTGCCTAAGGGAATTTAAACCTTGGTTTCTTAATAATTTATAAAAAAAATTAACAGAGAATTTAAGAGAAGTAAGTCATAAATCATGGCAGCACTGAAAAACTGACTATTTAGTTGATGATACCCTTGGGGAAAAACAGTCCACCAGCACTGGAGCTATATGGCAAAAATGGATTTATAATGAATATCCAAATTTATTTAAGGTCAACTTTGCTTGAGAGAGTAAAAGTCCAAATGCCATCAAATGATTAATAAATACCCTTTGTAGTGTAAAATCTTAATATATGAACTTGGATTCTTTAGTCCTCTACTGTATGTTATAAAAGATATGAACTTTAGAATTACTTAATTTCAGGAAAGGTTAGATTTTTCTTGTGCGATGTTTGGGCCAGATGGTGGACTTGTTGCCAATGCCCCACATATACCTGTGCATCTGGGCGCTATGCAGGAAACTGTGCAATATCAGGTCAGTAAATTATAGGGGCAGATTGCATTTGCACCAATTTTTGAAAAATGCAGTATTTCATTTGCAACCAAAATAAGTACTGCATTTGCACCAAATTACAGGTAATATATAACAAAAACGTTTTAATATCAAGTGTATCCTGAATACAAGTCTCATATAAGAAATGTTGTAGAGTCTCCATATCCCCGCTGTTCATATTCATTTTAAATACAGAGTCACTTAAAGGTATAAAATTGTATAGTGTTCACTTGTTCGAGCTGACAAAATGGACATAATTCATTAGCAGACAAATAGAGGAGGAAATACGTCAAAACCATTATGAAAACATTGAAAAATACAGTCAACCAAGGTTTAGACGAGCAAAAAGTGCAATCTCAGCATTTAAGAAAAACTAAGCAGTGTTTAATGTTTTCATTTTGGTTGATTGATGAATGTTATTTGTGATGAATGTGTTATATTATGATAAAGAACTATGTTGTAACATTATTGATTATAAAGTAGATATAGGAAGATGTGGTATGAGTGCCAATGAGACAACTCTCCATCCAAGTAACAATTTATAAAAGTAAACCATTATAGGTCAAGGTACGGCCTTCAACACGGAGCATTGGCTCACACCGAACAGCAAGCTATAAAGGGCCCCAAAAATTAAGGTCTCTTTTCAATATAGAACTATTATTTACCTGTATTGTTGACGCATGTAATTATTTTGGCGCAAATGAAATGCCAATCATTTCTCTAACAGTCCTTTGGCCAAATCAGTCTAAATTTAGACTCTAGATTTCAATGGGGATTTTTTTCCACCAATTTCAGACATTTTCACATTTTTACCTATCTGATTTATGATATTAATTATTTTAACTTTTTAAACACCTGGAAAAACAAGAAAATAAACACAAACTCTGACCTGCATGATCTGATAAAGAAATCAATATTTTTTGGCCTAAAATTAGTTTTCTTCAAAACAAAGATTTACTTACATAGAAATGACGTTTACCATTTAAATTCTCTCTGTCATTGGCCCTGCAAGAACTAAATAGTAATGTTTGTAAAATGTACATTTTTTTTTTTTCACTCAAAGATTACATTTGTAAATAAACAACATCTAGGACATTTATGTTTATTTTTTTTTCAAAATTAGAATGGTTATTTATGCAGGTAGTATCTAATATTTTACAGTTCTGTAATCTGTTTACTGTCTATCATGAGAAACTGGTACAGAACTTTAGATATTTACAAATCTTAAATTTAACAGTATAAGTTGATGATAATAGAAGGTTGTTTAATTTCTAGTGGCAAAATAAGTGGCATATTAAGAATGAGGGCATGATAATGTGATATAATTACATTACATGTATAGTTCATTATAATACGTTATTTTTGATTGGCTAACAGCAATCTCGCGTCATTCTGAAATTAACCTTCATTTCAAAATGAAATGTTACATTCATAATGACACAAGCTTCCACAATAAAGTGCACAGGTAGATAAAAGAAAAACTTGATAGAATCCGTGTTTTCATGATCCTAGCAAAAAAATGTAATTATAAGTATTGAATGCTTTTTTTAGTAATTTTATAGGGTTGTAAAAGCGTTGACCGTGCGTACATTTTTAGAATGAAACGCTTCCGTGCTTCATACAAAGTTACTTCGGTCAACGCTTTTACACCCCCATAAATTTACAAAAAAAAGCATTCAATTCTTAAATGAATATAAATCCTTCTTTCTACTAGATCATGATTTTGAATGTGCTAGTCCCCATGAAGACATGTCACCCTACCCAGATACATTATGCTGACTCTGAGCTGATTAGTGTTTGCTCTTTTTCTAAAAGCAGCTTGCTTAGGGGAGAAGCAGTAAATACCAATTTTAAAAATCTTTGGTTTGACCCAGTCAGAGTTCAAACCCAAGACCTGCCGACCTAAAGATAAGCAAACCAGCACAATACCACAAAGGTGGTAGTATAAGTTGAAATTATTGAATTCTGTTTTTATTTGCTTCAAACATTTACAAGAATGGAATATTGAACAATTGTTTGATATTAACAGTCAGTTTGGTTTAATTTGTCAAAATAAGCCCAAAAGCATTGCTGATACATAATTGATTTGCAGTTGAATAATTCAACCTCATTTAGATCATGCAACCTTTATTGTGAACTCTTTTGTGCATGTGGTCTGCAAGTTCAGCTATTAAAAATACATGTCATCTGAAAAAGAGAAACTACATTCCAAAAGGAAGACCAATTTAGTTGCCTTTTTTACCTTCAAATGAAACATTCTTATACAGGATACAGGTAAAATGATGATGTACATTATGTTTTTTGTCTATGATATGAAATAAAACAGAAAAAACATCATATACTATTGCACATGCTATTTAAATTGAACTGTTTTTATCTATGATACGGTATATTTATATTTTGGGGTCATCCGTACTCTTTGAAGGTCATGTCTATAGTTAATTAGAAGGCATACAGTCCCAAAATATTTATACTTAATAACAAATTCAAGCTTTGTTTATTGTTTCCTAGTGAACTTTTAGAATTCAGATGCATGTTTTAGTTTATTAAAAATCATATTTGAGAGTTTTAGTCATTCTGTAGAAATGAATTTGGCAGCTGATACCCCTTTAAAGCTAAAATTTGTTTTATAGATGAGACAACTTAGAGATAAGATGAGGCCAGGTGATGTTATACTGTCCAATCATCCACAAGCTGGTGGCAGCCATTTACCAGATTTGACTGTGATCACTCCTGTAAGTCGTTATTTTTTATTTAGATTTCTGATATCCAATCAAACTCAAGATTATTGCAAGTATCTGCCAGACTTCACTGAAATATAACAATCTATCAACGCTTAAATGTAATTATACTTAAGGTGGATCATTGGTATATATTTCCCTAGATAGAATTTTCTTATACTTTGTCAAAATGTAGATTTTATCATTCTCTTTTTCAAAAATATAAAAAAAGGTATTGGTCACTGTGCAATTTTTAAAGCTACAAGTTCAGCAAAATTGCCCAAATTTGCATTGATTTATCATGAAAAAAACACTTTTTTGTGAATAAAAAGAAAAAATTTGAAATAAAATATGAGAAGATAGGTTTTATAATATGCTTTAAGAAAAGTAAAAAATTGGTGTCACCAAACTTGTTTTCTTGCTACAAGTAAAAATGAAAATTTCTTTAACATTCCTTCATAAAAATTTTACTATTTGAGTTATCTCCCCTTAAATTACAAAGTTGACAAGTTGATTCAAGCAAAAACAAGTATTTGGTATTTGTTAAAACAGTCTGAATAATTCAATTAATTACTTATTTTTCTTTTAGTTATTCAAATAAACAGTCTACACATTAATTGCCAATCTGTCTCAAAATTTGCAGATTTAAGCAAAGAACTAGACCAATTGTGTACTGCTATTTTACAATCCAAGATGGTGGTATACAGTTAATCTACCTTAATGACTTTAAAATTAGTATTTGCTGCTTCTGTACCAAACACACAGCATTAAGAAGTAAGACTAGTTATTTGTAAGTCAAAATGTTTGGGTGTCTGAGTAGAGTAATATGTCTTCCTTTTCATATTATATATCATTCCTGGATAAGTTTTTTTCCAATTTGTATAGTCATCTGATAGTGGCATAATTAAAGGCATAAAAGGATTTCTACATTGTCTGCAAGTGCAAATATTATAATATATCATGAAAAAAATCTTTTCTCTCATAACAACTTTGACTGATTTCTGATTACAGGTTTTCTACAAGTCAGAAGAAAAAGCAGTATTTTTTGTGGCAAGTCGTGGCCATCATGCTGATATAGGTGGCATAACACCTGGGTCAATGCCACCTCATTCTAAATCAATACATGAAGAGGGAGCTGTTTTTAAATCATTTGAACTTGTGAAAAATGGAGTGTTTCAAGAAAAAGGTATGACTCATAAATTTATACTTAAGAAACTCTTATTTTATAGAGTATGTAATAGTCTCCTCATTAGATGTAGATAAAATTCTTGTAGTTAGAGACATATGTGTTGCTTTTCTGTTGTCCCATTTGTTAAATTCTATGATCAGTATCAACAAAAAATTAAATTAGGCTTTACATCAATGAGACAGCAACTCAACAATACAACACATAAAACATATTGAGGTAAACATACAATCATCAATGATAAACTATGTCTAAACTATATGTCAAGCTCTAAATTGTCCTGAATCTACAAAATTAGTCAATCATTTTATTAGAACTACTTAAGATCTACAGGTTCAACCAACAACCAATCTAAAGAACAGACATTCATAAAAACTTAAAGTGCAAAGGGGCAAAAATATCAATTCTATATTGTAGATTTTTTTTTCACACAATTTTAACTAATTTCTTCTAACTCTTTCATTTTCAACCTATACAATTCAAACTCATAATGGATAGAAAACTCACAATGCCATGGCAAAAACTCACAATGAATAAAAGACAAAAACAATCTACAAAACACAACATAGAAAACTAAAGAATGAGCAACATGAACCCCACCAAAAGTTAGGGATGATCTCAGGTGCTCCTGAAGGGTAAGCAGATTCTGCTCCACATGCGGCACCCAATGTGTAATGGTATTATGCTTATTATTTTTTTTATGATCAACAGATAGTTATGTAAACCAAGTTATTTTCAATATCCTTGTTTATTTAGCCCTTTTCAGACAACTTTGTAACTATTAATTTCGCAATTTTCTATCTATGTCATGTATTGATAGAAGAGATGATCATAATTCATGGGACAAATTCATGATCATTCAATTTGCGAAAGTCATAAAAATAAATTGTGTGGAAAATTAGTTTGTAAGCAGTATGTTAATGTGTTCCATAATTACAATTCTGTAACCATATTAACATAACTACAGAAAAAGAAACAAAAGAAACAAAAGAAAAAAGAGAAAAAACAAAAAACAAGGCAAAATCAGAAGCAAAAGGTCCAATCGACAAATTTATTGTGAATTCTGAAATCAACACACCACTACAAAAACATGGAAAAAGAACAGCAACAACCCCAACCGATGAATACCACAATAGAGAAACTGACTCCAGCAAAGCTTCAAAGACATAGGTCTAAGAACAGTTACCATATATCATTTTCTTTCAACATTTTCTACTGATCTCTAAATGATCAAAATGATATATACTTGTATAAACATCTGTAAATATTCCTATTTTATCTATAGCTATGAAAAACATAATAAAAAAATATGTGGCAGTGTATGATACAGTACCCTTAGATTGTATATACTCTGCACAATATCATTACAACAAATAACTTATATATAGGTGTTTGTCAATATAGAATATATAGACCATGATTGAGATAATAAACTGTTCACATGAAATAACTAGTATAGTTATACATGAATATGTAATTATTTTGTTTTAATGTATAAAAATGTATATGTGCGTTTCGCCCTATAAATATATTTACAATGTACTACAAAATACTTAGCTATTTATATAGATATGCAAATTAATCACATCGCTATCTCCACTCACCTGTGTAAAAATGTAAACACATCAGTTTGATCTATTTATACATTTTATCTATATAGATAATTATCAATATTTTATAGTAGTTGCGAAAATTTCAATATACAATCAAACAATATTTATCCATGGTACTAATGATTTCCTTAAATTGATAAATCTCCATATTAGTAAAGACAACCCAAGAAAACGGAACAATCATGTCTATATATATATCATACGCATGCGAAAGCATTTGAAAATAATCTTTCAGTTTATATGGAACTCTAATCTCGCTGTCATACTTTCTGAAAACCTTTTTAAAAGTATACAAATAATTATTTATAAACAAAATACTTACCCACTTAGAAACATTTGTTATACATCCAACACAATTATATATTTCAATGTAAGGTATGCCGGTTAATATAGTGTCGATGCTCGTGGAAATCAATTGCTATACGTGTGAAGGTCGACACATTTTACCAGTCAATGATTCTAAATATAGAAACAGGTGGAAACCCATCAAAGTCGGTCAAGATGGAATTAAATGTATGTGCGTACATATATATATATATTGCAACTCACAGGGTGAAGGTTAAATCTGTTATCGATGATATATGTATGTCATTTATTTTGCCTCTAATTTCTATAGTTGTAAATACCTGTATGTTTTATTTTTGTTTATTTATTTATCATTGAATACTTTTAAAAAACAACCAAGATGTCACTTAATCTATTACAATATGTTCTTTAAATTGTCAGGGTTGAGAAAACATGAAAAAGAATTAGACTAAAAGAATGGATGAGACAACAGAAATGCAATATTATATTTTACAAGAAACTCATTTTCGGATAATTCTATAGACAAAGAATTCACGGAGAATTATATCATAGTTTTGGAAGTACACAAGCAAAGGGTGTTTCGATTTACATTAACAAAATAATTAAACATGAAATTATTGACAAGTATGTAGATCAAGAGGAAGAATTGTTTTAATCAACATAGAAATTGATAAAAATATATTTACTTTTGTTAACCTTTACGCCCAAACACATGTAAAGATAGAAATATATTCTTTAAAAAGCTTTAAGTGTCATTGAAAAATATAGCCTTGGTATACTTATTATAGGGGAGATATGAATAAACGCTTAATATAAAAGATAGAAAAAGTAATAGAAAAGATAAACAAAAATAAAAATAAGACAAATGCGTTGAAAAGTTTAATAAAAAACTAAAAGTAATAGACATCTGGAGTAATAAATCCAAATAAAACACAATATACCTGGAGAAGAAAAAATAATGAAGTAGCTAGTAGAATTGATTATTTTCTTGTTAGTCAAGACGTGAGACCTAGAGTACTCCACACTGATATAAGACCCGCTACAATTCAATATACAGACCATCTAGCGATTTCACTTAAGATAAATCATTGTCAGGGGGAGAAAGGAAAAGGTTATTTCAAATTAAACAATAGTATTCTTAAAGACGAATCATACAAAATGAAAAATAAACACTTTAATAGATAAATATGAAAAATTAAGAGACAGAAAAGGTTTAGCAATCGTGTGGGATCTGTTTAAAATAGAAGTAAAGGAGACGACTATTGAACATTGTAAAATTAAAGCTAAAAATAAAAGAGATGAAATTAAAGAATTAGAACAAGAACTAAAACTTTTGAATGAAATTCAGGACAATGTCCTTGATGAAAAGAAAAATAATAACATAATAGATTCAATAAAGAAAACAGAAGAAATGTTACAAACTCTATATTCTGATAAAATGAAAGGGGCACAAATAAGATCAAGAGTTAAATGGGTAGAAGAAGGCGAAAAAAATACAAAATATTTTTTGGGATTAGAGAAATCGAGACAGACAAGAAAAAATATTACTGCTATTAGGGACATTGAAGGGGAAATAACTGAGGATCAGGGTAAAATATTAGAAACGGGGAGGAATTATTATGTAAATTTATATACGTCAACTAAGCCAGATTTGGGAGAAATTGAGAATTATATTGAAAATACAAAAATAAACAGCAAACTAACTACACACGAAAGTAATGAAATCGAAGGAAAGGTGACAATAGAGGAATGTACAAATTCTGTTTTTAAAATGAAACTTAACAAAACACCGGGTATTGATGGTCTTCCAATTGAATTTTATAGATCTTTCTGGTCCAACATACAATATTTTGCTGTAGATGTCTTTAACCATTGTTATGAGAAAAAAGAATTGACAAATTCCCAGAAACTAGGATTAATTACCCTTATTTACAAGAAAAATGACCCGTTAAATTTAGACAATTATAGACCAATTACTTTATTAAATGTAGATACCAAAATTATAGCATATTCTCTTGCACAAAGACTTAAACCAGTATTGCATAAAATCACAGTGATCAAAACGGGAATGTAAAAACAGATATATTGGGTTTAATATGAGACAAATCCAAGATATTATAGACTATTCAGAAAAATTCAACGTGAGCGGGCAATTCTTTTTAGATTTTCAAAGGCATTTGACTTGTTAGAACGGGAATTTATGTATTGTTCATTAAAGAAATTTGGCTTTCAGAAATCTTTATTGAAGTGGATAAATACTTTATATACAGATATAAAGGGTTGTATATTAAATAATGGGTGGATTTCAAAACCCTTCAGCATTGAGCGGGATCCGTCAAGGGTGTCCCTTGAGTTCTATAATTTTCGTTATTGCTGTTGAAATTTTAGCCTGTAGATTAAGACAAGATAAAAAATTTAAAGGTTTTCAAATCAAACTAGATAATAAAACCCATACTCTAAAGTTAAGCCAGCTTGCAGATGACACCACTTTATTTTTAAATTCAAAACAAGAAGTTTCTTTAACTTTGAACATTATCGAAATTTTCGGATCACTTTCAGGCCTAAAGCTTAATCGAAATAAAACAGAGGGATATGGCTCGAAATTTAAAATCCTGTAAAGATAAAGTTGAAAACATTAAGTGGACACAAGAACCGATAAAAGTATTAGGAATATATTTTGGACTTAATAAAATGAGTGTAAAAATTAAACTTGCAAAGACAATACGAAAAATCGGAAAAATAATTAAAGATTGGAATAAAAGAAAATTAACTATGTTAGGTAAAATAACTCTTGTTAAATCACTAATCCTACCAAATATAACCTATGTTGCATCAGTAACAGAAATTGATAAAGAATATCTCATAAAATTTAAAAAATAATATATAGTTTTATATGGAATAATCAACCAGAAAAAGTTAAAAGAGCTATAATATGTAAGAATTATCTTGCCAGCGGGCTTAAAATGATAGACATAGATAAATATATAGAATCCATAAATATTAATTGGGTAAAAAGACTCATTGATAATGAAGACTCATCACCCAATTGGAAAGTCTTACCAAAATTTTACTTAGACAAGTTTGGACAAGAATTCCTTATATTTAAAATGGACTTTAACAATATTAATCTAATCAATAAACTAAAAGAAATTGTTCCAGAATTTTACTTAAAAATAATTATATCATGGATAAACTCAAAATCTGAAAAACAATCAAATCGACTAACATATAAGCATATCAGACAGCAACTAATATGGGGCAATAAGCATATCAAATTAAATGGTAAATGTCTTATTTTCAAAAATTGGATAAACAGCAAAATTTTATTTGTAAATGACATAATTGATGATAAAGGAAAAATTAATCAAAATAAGATTTTAGATAAACTATCTTGCCATGCTAATTGGTTTTGAATATACTAAATTGATGAAAGCAATACCAAAAAGTGGCTACAAGAGCTCATAAAAGAAGAGTCAATCAAAACAAAAGTTGCTACCGACTCAATTTAAATTCAAAGATAGAGAAGGAAAAATGGTACCAATAAAAATATTCTCCTCGAAAGATATCTACATCTCGCTTTTAAATAGATATTATGAGAAAGCAATAGGATTTCAAAAATGGGACAGAATTCTAAATTTAGATAACAATACAAGGAAAAGAGAACAAATGCTGTACTTCATCTTTAACTATATCCAAGATAATAATTTGAGAATGTTAAGATGGAAATTTCTACATTACATTTTACCAACCAAACAATTACTTTTCTCTTGGAAAATAACTAAAACTCCTCTATGTAATATATGCAATGTCATTGAAGATTATGATCATTACTTTCTGACATGCAAATATCTAAAATCATTTTGGGATCAAATAAAACTAATACTAGACAAACTTAAAATAGGACATCATATAATATCACTGGCATCACTTTTGTATGGATATAAGATAAACGATACAAATTATTACAATATCAACGATTTTTAACAATCATACTTTTACTATATATAAAGTGTATTACATATCCGAGCAGAAAACAAAACAAATTAATGTGTTTGAAATTTTTAAAGTAAACTTCTCAAACATTACGAAATATTGACAAATAAACAAGGCAAATATAAAAACTTCTACAATTTGGTTGCAGAAAAAATTAATTTTTCTTCTTAACTAAGATTTATAATATATCATAGTAATTTCTTTTTATTCTGTTACACATTATTTATTAGCAATACTGTATGTTGTGTACTAACAAGTACTAACCTTATGAAGTGTTATATACTAACGTCAACGAGACCAGGATAAGGTACCGGTACTTTATGTATCTCTAACAAATGTACATTTCAAATAAAATTACTTAATTGAAAAAAAAAAAAAAAAAACATAACATTTTATTTCTCATTACTAAGCTGTGACTGATGCATTGAATGCACCTGGACATATTCCTGGTAGTAGTGGAACACGTAATCTTCATGATAATTTGAGTGATCTAAAAGCGCAGGTAGCAGCCAATCAAAAGGTATGAAATCAGAAGCTGATTATACATATTATAGGTTGTCCACTCTACATACTATGCATATATATGGTGACAAAATATATATGAGACAGTCAAATGTTAATGTGATACACTAACATGTAATAATCTCTTTTTAGATTTTTTTGTCATATAATCTTGGGATATTTAACTTAATTAACTGGTGTACTTGAAAAACAGATTTATGAAGTCAAGGTAGTCTTGTGGTTCAGTGGTTGTCGTTTGTTGATGTGTTACATATTTGTTTTTCGTTCATTTTTTTGTTCATAAGTTAGGTCGTTAGTTTTCTCATTTGAATTGAACATTTGTCTTTTCGGGGCCTTTTATAGCTGACTATGCGGTATGGGCTTTGCTCATTGTTGAAGGCGGTACGGTGACCTATAGTTGTTACTTTCTGTGTCATTTGGTCTCTTGTGAAGAGTTGTCTCATTGGCAATCATACCACATCCTCTTTTTTATATTGGTTAGAGTTAAGTTTAGGTAATCCTGATATTAAGGTTATGTTCAATTTTGGCCTGAAAATTGCTTTGTGTCTTAAAATGACCAGCTGTGTTGAATTGAAATAACAACGACAAAAACAAATTTCAAATGCCTTCCACTGCAAATTCTAGTAAACATATTTTAAGGAAGAAATTAAGGCCAGATAGATATACAATCTTATGAAAAAAATATTGGATTTATCTTTACTAAATAAGTTACAGTAAAAAGAGAAAACTAGCTTATCAAGTTTTACAAGAAAGTTAATTCATAAAGATATTTTTATACAAAACTGCATTTATTCACTTGGGAAATTCTTGTCAAATTTTACAATCATTAAATAATGCAGAAAATTTTTCACACCAACTGTTCTGTCAAAATGATGCTCTTGTTATTTGTGATAGAAATGTAAAAGTATGAAGTACCTTGTTTTTTATTATACAATATGACAAAACAACTTCAAGAGTAGCAGCCTCAACTTTATGGATTTTTAAAAAGTTTACATTTGCAATACATTTTTTATAATTTATAATATACCCAGAGAAATTTGACTACTGCACTAGCCAATTTTACATTATGATTTTAATTTGAAAAATAAGTATGTCACTTGGTTATAATGTACTATTTTTTTCAGAATTTCTATTTTTCAGTGACTAACAATACTGCAGCACTGTACTGTTCAATTAAGAAATAGAGAATGACCAAAGTGTTCTTTGTCGCTCAACTGACCCAAAGAGTCATGTAAACTTTTCTCATTCATTGTCTGTTAACTTTTAAAAAATATTACTTATGATCCTGCCTGCCAACCAACATGGTGGACATGACTAAAAATAGAATTTAGGGGTAAAATACAAGGTTTGATAATTGTCTTGAAAATGGCTATAGATAGAGAAAATCTGCCAGTGGGCACAATGTTGAGATCTATTTTCTGTCCATTTTTATCAAAACTGTAAGACAAATTCTTATAGGATTGCCGTTGACAAATTTTACCATTTTTCTTAATGCCTGATCTCATTTCATGGATCAGTGATCAAGGTTAAGTTTTTGGGTGAAGTCCATATCTCAGATACTATAGGCAATAGGTCAACTATATTTGGTGTATGGAATGATTGTAATGTGTATATGTCCAATTGGCAGGTTTTATCTGACCTTGACCTCATTATCATGGTTCAATGTTAAATTTTGGTTTCAAGGTTTGGCCTGTTTGTCAGATACTATAAGCAATAGGTCAACTATCATGTGTATTTGTTGTATGAAATGATTTCAAGGTGTAAACTGTGTGACTAGCAGGTTTTATCTGACCTTGACCTCATTTTCATGGTTCATTAGTCAATATTAAGTTTTTATGGTTTGGTCTGTTTGTCAGATAATATAAGCAATACATCAGCTGTATTTATTGTTTGGTATGATTGTAATGTGTACATGGCTGTCTGGCATGTTTCATCTGACCTTGACCTCTTGAAAATTTGGAAAATATTGTTAAACATTAAAAATTTATGATTGTGTGACTTTCATCTTTATATATTTGTAGGGTATAAGACTTATCAATTCTTTGATAGATGAATATGGGCTAAATGTAGTGCAGGCTTATATGAAGCATATTCAGGTAAGTCCTTTCAAATAGTAAATCAATACTCTGTTACCAGTGCAAACAATATGTTCAGTTTACAGATTTATTTGGTTTTATTTGGCTTTGTTGTTTTTTAGTCTTTCATGTGCAAGACATGAATAATGATTTTTCTAACAGTTGTGGATGTTTTGAAACTTTTGGTAGCCAATTATAATTGTTAATTGAAATTCAGGATGCAGTTGCCTTAGCATCATCACATTCCAATTCCCTCCAGATTATATATCCCTGTTCCACATTCTAACACATAACATTTACTGAAATTCTTATTTAGTTAAAGTTTTGTGGTAATTCAGGTTGATAGAACAGTCTCATTTTATGTTCATAGCTATTTGCATGCCATTACATCTCAGTAATGTTGGTTATCTAGTCCACTGAAAAGTTTTTCCTCATTGACTGAAATTTTCATTTAGTATATAAAATTTAATAATGTGAACAGGGTGTCACAGTCACTGTGGTAACGAACCAAGTGTGGTAACATTTGGTTCTATGTACATTTTTTAATATTTTTGATGATATAATGGTATTCTGTTGCATGTTATATCTGTGTCATCTTTATGCATAGTCAATCAAATTCTAGTTTCCAATTTTGCTTCATGGCAGGCAATACTGATGTCTATTGTTGATTTTGTTTGGAGAGAGAGTTGTCTTGATTTTGTTAATGTGTTTGGAAAGAGTCATATGACATTATAAACTGGTTAGATCCTAATGGTAGTGTCATTCTAGAAATGTAAATCATACATCAGTTGTAATGTATAAATCCATGTTTGCTGATGGGGTTAACCTGATTATGGCCTCTATTTCATGATTTATTGATTGGGTTTTCATTTCTTTTCAAGTATGAAGAAGGGGAACTATATTCTATCTATGAATCATTGTAAGGTAGTCTATTTAATGTATATTACCTTGGTTTTCAAGCTGTATTATTAGTATATCCTGTGCCAAATATGCTTGATACAGTGTACAAGGATCTGTTTTTATGCCCCCGCTCTAGTGGAGGGGCCATTAAGTTTTACCCTTGTCCATCTGTACGTCCCAAAGTTGGTTTCTGTTCTCTAAATTTAGTTTGCCTGAACCAAATGTTATGAAACTTATACACATTGCTTATTACCACAAAACACAGATCAAGTTTAAATTTTGGTGTCATCACTTTAACTGTTCTAGAGTTATGCCCCTTTACAAATGGAAAAATTTCTGAATTTTTCGTTTCCGTTCTCTAACCTAAGTTTGCCTCAACCAAATGTTATGAAACTTATACACATGGCTTATTACCACCAAATACAGATCAAGTTTGAATTTTGGTGGTGTCACTTTAACCATTCTAGAGTTATGCCCCTTTACAAATGGAAAAGTTGCTGAATTTTTGGTTTCCGTTCTTTAACTTTAGTTTGCCTCAACCAAATGTTATGAAACTTATACACATGGCTTATTACCACAAAATACAGATCAAGTTTGAATTTTGGTGATGTCATTTTTACTGTTCTAGAGTTTTGCCCCTTTACAAATGGAAAAATTGCTAAATTTTTATGCTCCTGCCGTAGCGGAGGGGGCATTAAGTTTTACCCTTGTCCGTCCATATGTATGTCCCACATACCTGTCAACTGACCCGTATTCTGCGGGTGTGACCCGAGATTTTCACAATTCTGAGGGATCACCCAGGACACCCGCCGGGTCATTGAATAACCCGGGAATTCCGAAAATGACCCGTTTTCACCTGGATTTCTTAGCCTTCAGATTGATTTCATAAGTGATTTTCCTTTGAAATACCGGTAAATTCATAATTCTTCCATGAACAGGAAGTTCAGCTAGCTGTGTAAACTGTCAAATTAAGTGACCCGTGAAGTGCATGGCTTCACTTGACAGCATTGGTGTCAAACACACTGTTAATTAAACACCAATTACCTTAGCTTGAGGTCGTAAATAATTTGTAAACAACTTGAGTTACTTCCCCTTTTTTGTCACCATTGAAAATTATTCCTTATATTTACGTTTTTTGGGGTAAAAAAGATTAAATCTAAAACAAATTGAATGCAAATGCATATTGAAATATAACTTATCATTATTTTCTACCTTAATACAATTATAAAATAAATAGTTGAAAATTATTTTTTTGATCTACACTTCCTTTAACTGTTTAACATTATTTTATTATACTCTAATTTCAATACACAGGATTATGTAGGTACTTTTAAGCATTAACTAAATACCGACCATTAAGCATCTCCACCAATAGAAATTATCAAGAGAAAAAAAAAATACCGACCATGCAAGGGCTGTGCAGCCAGTCAAGGTGTTAAATACTTCAATTTGAAGTAGACTAAATATCCCACATGTAAGGGCTGTAGAAAAAGTAACTGTATGTTAAATACTTCCATTTGCAGAATATAAGCTGAGAAATGATATTAGAGGGTGAAGTTGATATAATGCATATAATAATAATGAAATGTAGTACATTGTATGAAATGTAATAAATATCAATAAGAAAAGGAATTAAGGCAGTGTTACACAAATTCATCAAAAGCTTTAAGTGCAATGAAATAATAATTAATAAAATTTTAAATTACTTAACCATGTGAACATGTTTAGGAAACTGTTTGATTTAAATTATAAGAAAAATGTCCCCTAAATACTGAAATTCAGCTCGAAAAAGTTTGTACGCATTATGACCTGAGATTTAATTTTTCAATGCAGGTCATGACCTGCATTTTCATTGTCACAGGTTGACAGGTATGGTCCCATAGTTGGTTTCCGCTCTCTAACTTTAGTTTGCCTCAACCAAATGTTAGGAAACTTATACACAATGCTTATTACCACAAAACACAGATCAAGTTTGAATTCTAGTGGCATCACTATAATCGTTCTTGAGTTATGCCCCTTTATAAACATAAAAATTGCTGAATTTTTCGTTTCCGTTTTCTTTCTTTAGTTTGCCTCAACCAAATGTTATGAAACTTATACACAATGCTTATTACCACATAATACAGTTCAAGTTTGAAATTGGGTGGCGTCACTTTTACCGTTCTTGAATTATGCCCCTTTATAAACATAAAAATTGCTGAATTTTTCATTTCCATTTTCTCACTTTAGTTTGCCTCAACCAAATGTTATGAAACTTATACACAATGCTTATTACCACAAAAATCAGATCAAGTTTAAATTTGGGTAGGGTCACTTTTACCGTTCTTCAGTTATGTCCCTTTATAACTTTATATGATATGCAAGCAGGGGCATCATCTGTGTTCCATGGACACATTCCCCATTTATTTGTTTCCGATCTCTAACTTAAGTTTGCCTCAACCAAATGTTATGAAACTTATACACAATGCTTATTACCACAAAACTCAAATCAAGTACAAATTTGAGTAGTGTCACTTTAACCGTTCTTCAGTTATTTCCCTTTATAACTTTATATATTGCTAGCGGGGGCATCATCTGTGTCCCATGGACACATTCCCATTTATTTTATTTAAAGAGTACAATTATAAAAATATTGAGTTTATGTTTCATGTTTCTATTTCTATTTCAAAGGTCAACTTAGTTTTAGCACAATTTCAAAATGTATGAATTGAAAATTTAAACACATGTATCATTTAAATCATTGCCAATAACAAACATTGCTACTAGGCTAATTATAACCACCACCAGCTGTACTGACACAGTAGTTGTAAAAAATGTATGATACAAATTGTATGTGGATAACACATTTTTTTCTGGAATAACCTACATTAGGTATGCTTTAAACAAAATGTTTGGAAAGCTAAAAATAATTAAACATCAGAGACCATAAAAACCAAAAGGGCCTGAACTGTCCAAAGATAAACCTTGCCTGGGTTACGCAGTACAAATAAGGTGAAAAATCTGTTGTTAGAGGTTATAATTGTCTTTCATAAAGTGCAAAACCAACTTATAGTATGGTGATGTCATGAGGATGGTTTGGAAAAGTTGGTACCTATTTTGTGTAATCAATTCCTTCTACATTTTCAATCCAAATCCTTGAAACTTCACAGAAGGATTACACAAATATTGAAGCTGTTATGGAATTGATTGAGGAATAGTTTTTCCATTTTCTAGACTTGGGAACTATGTCATTTTTCACGGAAATTTTCAAAAGACTGTACCAATTTTGTGTAAATTGTGTAGATCCTTAAAACTTAACAGACCGATTGCTCACAAAGTGAAGTTGTGCACCTGGTATTATGGAAAATGTTTGAGGAATGATTTTAATTTTTCTTTTCTTGACATAAGAATTTTTTTTAGCAATTTAACAAAAAAGATGGTACCTATTTTATGTAATCAATTCCTCCTACAGTTTTCAACCCAAGTCCTTGAAACTTTACAGAAAGATTGTATACATTAATATGAAGTTATGCACCTGATATTATGGTACGTTATATTGTTTGAGGATTGTTTTTTCATTTTCTAGACTTGGAACTTAGTCATTTACATTTTATATTAAAACTTTATATATTTAATTGTTCATTGTAGACCAGTCTCCATTGTTTAAGGTACATTCTGTAGATTTTGGCCATTTGAGTAATAGATCCATTTTTTTAAAATAATTTTTAGCATAATGCTGAAATAGCTGTACAGGAAATGTTAAGAGAAATTGCAATAGATACCAGAAGTAAAACAGGAAGTACCAGTCTGATGGCAGAAGATAGCATGGATGATGGTGCCAAAATTGCTATCAGGGTGGATATTGATGAGGAAAAGGTTTTAAATTATTTTATATCAAGTGAAAGACAGGAGTTGGTAATTGGTAAAATTAAGATGACATGAATTACTGTGAATCAAGTAGCTTTAAAATGATTGATGTTTTATTTGTATTTTTCATTTTGAAATTTGCTGGAATAGTGTGAGCATTTAGCAAATAGCTGAATACCTGAATAGACGGGATATCCATTTAAAAATAACATATGCTCAGGTCTCATATGAATCTAGCATACTCAAGTACTTCTTTGGAAATCAAAGTGCACAAAAATTCAGTTGAAAGGAATAATATTATAAGTACATATTTTGCAAACTTTGCTCTGCATGCTAACCTTAACTGCAAAAAGGTAGGTGATAAATCAAACAAGAAAATGAATAATTTTACTTGTGTTTTAATTGAAAAGATCCATGAAGAAATCTGTATTTGCCTTTCCTAGCTCCATTTCCACTAAATTCTTTAAATGACAAGGAAATCATAGTTCATTTAATTTCTCTTGAAGGGCAGTATTTTTTATATTTCGAGATTGAAGAAAATGTTAAGATAAGGTCACTTCTTATAGCATCTTGAATTTGAAAATCAAAAATTATCAAAAATCTAACAAATAATGTCTTTCAGAAACAAAATTATGCATTTCTATAATTATTTCCTTTTGATCCTTGTTTTTTGTTATAACTTAAAAGGTTTTTCTGACTTTGCTGTGTTAAAATAGAAATGATTTTAACAAAATGCAAATGTTTATATGTAATTCCTATTTAAATGTTTTTATTATTATTTAAGGGTACAGCAATTGTAGATTTTACTGGCTCATCATATGAAGTTCATGGAAACTGTAATGCACCAAGGGCAGTAACTCTGTCAGCTTTAATATACTGTCTACGTTGTATGGTTGGTCATGATGTTCCACTTAATCAGGTAGAATAACTAGCTTTATAGCTATTGCTATATAACATGTATTATTCAGGTTGAAGTCTTTTTAATCATTGCATGGCTTGACAATATAGGTGTCAACTTTTTGAAACTCAAAAGTGCAAGATCTTCCTCTGGAAAAAAATTTCTGGAGGGAGATTTGCTGTATAACTTATTTCATATTGTTTTATTACGTATAGGAAGATGTGGTGTAGTTTGGCCACTCCATATCATATAAACAAACATTAATTTGTTAATTTTCAAAAGACAAACAACTACTTTTAGTGAAATAAGGATAAAATAGGGAGATATACGGAAATTCATGCTGTTGCTTTACAATACAGCTATAGAAAAGTTTCTTGTTAAATGTTATCAGATGCACCTGTTGACAGCTACAATGATCCTTAGCCTTGAGACATTAGAAAAACTTACAGAATACCATATGATGCTTTGTTTTAATGTTTCACTAAAGAAGCTTACCATGCCTTCTAAGCAGATCAACTTGGATTTAAATTTTTGCTGTCAGTCACAATGCCAATATTTCACCAAAGGCTGATTAGGCACGTGTTTTACTGTTGATGAGCTTTTAACTTGTATGGTTGAATGGTCAAGGATAGTTGAAAGGGTGTACACATTTTTTCTGTCACGCCAAACAGTAGCAACATACGATCCGTTCTGCCTAAATTTCATGTCTTAATGGAGGTTGATACCAAAGGGTTTCTTACACATAATGTACTTAGGTAACCCTCAATGATTGTATCAAACCGTTCATTTTTTCGCTTGATTCAATTTATAAAAAGATTAAAACTAATTTCCTTAGATGCTTATTAAACAAAAATTCCGGATAGTATAAGTTATGTCGCTGTGGTTCCGCCATGTTGTTTTCATATTTTCCATAACAACATCAATTTCTGGCTTTCTATTTTTATACGTCGCAAAAAATTTTGCGTTCGTATATTGGTATCATGTTGTCGTCGGCATAAGCATCGTCCGAAGACATTTGGTTTCCGGACAATAACTTTAGTTATTATTTAGTAAATAGAAATCTATGAAATTTAAACACAAGGTTTGAAACCACAAATGGAAGGTTGGGATTGATTTTGGGGGTTATGGTCCCAACAGATTAGGAATTAGGGGCCAAAAAGGGGCCCAAATAAGCATTTTTCTAGTTTCCAGACAATAACTGGTGGAACAGGTTATGGATCTTTCTGAAATTGTACCACAAGTTTCCATACCACAAAGGGAAGGTAAGGATTGGCTTTGGGGGTTATGGCTCAAACCGTTTAGGAATTAGGGGCAAAAAAGGGGGAAAAACAAGGGTTTCCTGGTTAATGGACAATTACTTAAGTATTGGTCTTTTGGATCTTTATGAAATAGATATTGGACCATTAAGCATTATATAAGGGATAGCATTCGATTGATTCATGATGTTTTACAGTATATAGAAGAGAACAATATTTTTGGATTACTGCTCTTTATTGATTTTGAGAAAGCTTTGATTCTTTATGTTGGGACTTTTGCTATAAGTATTACAATTTTTCATGCTATTAGTATTACAATTTTTTTCATATGCTGAATTTAACTGTGTATTTGGTTGTTGGTCCCATTTTCTAATTGGTCCAAATTTTGGTCCTAAGGCTATAAAATTTGTTTTGTTTGATTTAATTAACATTAAATTTAAAAGATAATAAATACAATGTTATATTTGAATTACCTCCCTTACATTGCTTTTAAATTAAGTAAAGTTGTCTGCTAGTTCTAGTATGAATAATTTTTTAGCTGTTTCTAGAAACATCAAATACTGTGATAGAAGTATATATAATATGATAATAGTGTATATCAAAGGAATTAGTGGTAATAAATTTGTTTATTTGTGATCAATATCATTTGTTCAGGTTTTTTTGGCATTAAGAATTACCTCTCTTACAATGGTTTTGTTATAAAGAAATGTTGTATTGTCTTGAGGTGATTAGCCGACAATTTATTTTTAGAAGTTACTATTAAATGCTGATGAAGGTATATTAATTTTAGCCATGATAATGTATGTCATTTTCTATTTTAATAATTTTATGATGTATTTAAATGTGTTTTTATGGTTGCAAACTCCATTGGAAATTTGAATTGAGATTATGACCATATCTTGAGGGAAAGAAATTTTTTCAGGAAAAAGGAGGGGAGTAAAAAAAAATTTTGGGGGGTGGGGACAATTTTTTCTCCTCAAGATTTCAGAAATTAAAAAGAAAATTTCTTCAAATATTTTTTTTTTTTTTTTGCAAAAAAAGGGCGTGGGGGTACAAAAAAATTTTTTGGGGGGGGGTCAATTCGCAACAGCATAGTGTATTGCACAAAAACAAAAAATTGAATACAAATTCAAATCATATAACCAATTCTAAGTTCTTTGACTACAGTTATTCTGTGTCAGAAACCTATTATGTGTCAAATAATTAATTACAATCCAAATTCAGACCTGTATCAAGCGCGAATATTGTGTCCATTTTGCCCCAACTGTTCAGGTTTGGACCTCTGCTGTCGTATCCAGCTGCGCTCGGCGAAGCAATTTATTAGCTTGTTGATTTTATTACTCTTAGAATAATGTCATGGGAAGATAAACTAACAAAAAAAATGAAAACTATCTTGAAATTCACAGGAAAGGGTTAATAAATCATACTTTATGTACCTTATTAAATTCTTTGTCAAAAATTTAAGATTAAAGTTGCAACTAGACCACACTATGTGAATGTGCCTTCACTTTCTTGATGTACTGTGACTTCTGTTTTTCAAATACCATGGTTAAAATAGTTGCTACAAGGCAAAAAATATAGATTCTTTGTAAAACTCTTAAAGGTCAAATGATAGGAAAGGCAAATTATGTCTCATTGACATCTGCCAAAAATATGAAGAATTTTTAAGGTCTTTCTGGTTTGATATCAAAGAATTATTTTTTTGAAGTTTACATCATGCTTTGTCATTTGTAGCAATATTTTCTAAGTAAATTTTCAAATAATCTTGGAAGGTGATCAGAAGTTCAAACAATACACTAAGCTTCTATTACATGCATTATTAGTTTTATGAAAAAATAAAATTTATATGTGCAGAATTCATTCTGTAATAGATCGTGTCCTTTCAAAAGTGAAGAATTAATATAGAAAACAAAATAAACATACAAAACATGTCCTGTCATCAAGTGGTGTTCCAAAATGGAAGTCACAGTACACTGAGAACATAAAGCCACATTTCATAGAAGACAACATTTACAAAATGTGTAGACCTTGAATATACACACCCCAAACAAAATGGACAAATATCAATGGTTACCTCTATTAGTGCAGATGAATTTCCAATATGACCATGTTACCGTAATTTCCCAATACAACTTTAAAATGCATACATATCTCATTAATAATGTTGAAAAATTGCATAACATGTTTATTTTTTAGGGTTGTTTGAAACCAGTTACTACCATTATACCAAAAGGTAGTATATTAGATCCTTCAGAAAATGCTGCAGTTGTTGGAGGGAATGTTTTGACATCACAGAGGATAGTAGATGTCATCTTCAAAGCATTTGGCACTTGCTCAGCTTCCCAGGTAATAAGTTTTACAATTCAAAAATAGTAGATTCTACTTTTTCTTACACTTGAGATTCTGGTCACAAGTTATGAAACTTCATTACATAAAGAGTGGATAATATTCTGTTTGCTTTTTAATTTGATTTTGGTTCTCAGCTCTTTATTCAAAAGTAAGATAACAAGACACACAAGTCAGGATCCTGTAATTCAGTGGTTGTTGTTTGTGGATGCATATCATATTTGTTTTTCATTAAATGTTTTGTACATAAATCAGGGCATTAGTTTTCTCATTTCAAATTTTTTACATATGTCATGTGTTCTTTAATGGCTTGCTATGCGGTATGGGTTTGCTCATTGTTGAAGGCCGTATGGTGACCTATGGTTGCTAACTTCTACATCATTTGGTCTCTGGATAGTTGTCTCATTGGCAGTCATACCAGGCCACATCTTCTTACTTTTATATTAACATTGACAATCAACCCACAAATATTACTTTCCTTTTTAACAAACCATTGAAACATCACCCCCTGTCTAAAAAAAAGAGGGTAAATCTTAATTTATGGAAGTAATATCAATGTAATGTAATAGTTAAGATGTTCTGCTTAAAACAAACTTTCACTTCAAATGTAACATCTCATTAGCTATATGATTGTTTGCCTATTGTAAACAATCATGCTAACAAAACCTTTAAACAGACTTATTAAGAAGGGATATAGTTACGATACTGTTGTCAGGTCATTAAAGATTGCATATTTTGGCTTTAATATTGATTCACTTATAGGGTCTTTGCATCGAATTAAACATATTTATTCTAAAACCAGTTGTTGGCATGACACGGGTTATGTTCTTCTCATATATTTTATGATGGTATAATACTAAACCCCTAACAGGAGGGATTGTGCCTGATATTCATATGATGAAGACATAATCTTTCAGTCAGTTTAATTGAGGTCTGGAGCTGGCATGTCAGTAACTGCTAGTAGTCTGTTGTTATTTATGTATTATTGTCATTTTGTTTATTTTCTTTTGTTTCCTATTCTGACATCGGACTCGGACTTCTCTTAAACTGAGTTTTACTGTGCGTTCTGTTGTGCGTTTGTTTTTTCTACATTGGCTAGAGGTATAGGGGAAGGGTTGAGATCTCAAAAAACATGTTTAACCCCGCCGCATTTTTGCGCCTGTCCCAAGTCAGGAGCCTCTGGCCTTTGTTAGTCTTGTATCATTTTTAATTTTAGTTTCTTGTGTATAATTTGGAGTTTAGTATGACATCCATTATCACTGAACTAGTATACATATTTGTTTAGGGGCAAGCTGAAGGACGCCTCCGGCTGCGGGAGTTTCTCGCTGCATTGAAGACCCATTGGTGGCCTTCGGCTGTTGTCTGCTCTATGGTCGGGTTGTTGTCTCTTTGACACATTTCCCATTTCCATTCTCAATTTTATGCTATACATAAAGCATCCAATAGATCAGGACTAAAAGTCTTTATAGTACAGTTCAGATATATAATTTTTGTTGGAACTATTTGAAATATTAAACAAGTATACAAAATAGATAAACTGTTTTTACTATTCTCCTGCAGAAAGTAAGAAGATAGAGAGAAAGTGGTCGTTCTTAAAGGTGATAAACAGTAGCAAGGGCAGATGATAATGCATCCAAATTTAATGCCTTGTTTTCACAAAGTTGCTTGTTATAAGCATCCAAAGTTCGCAGAAATCAATAACATTATCAAATAAGTAACTAGAATTTGAAAGTATTTACAAAGGAAAACAAACATGCTGCATATTTACACACACAAAAACTGTGGCGTATAAAAATTCAAGGCAAATGAAAACGGTTTACTTTTCTATCATCAATAAATTTGTTTATGACTTTCATTTGTATATAGTTTTTTATATAGGCAGGAATTGCTGCACAATTTGCAATATCCCACATCCCACTTTTTTTACACGCTATACCCCATATATCCCAAAAGTAATGTTATCCCCTAAACTTTTAAAGATTTTGTAACTGATTGTGTGTCAGAATTTACAAGATAGATGTGCACAGAAACCCCAGGTTTAAATGCTATATGATGATTGTTTAGGGTGTAACAGAGTTTCTAGCTTAAAAATAAACACTTTTGCAATAGACTTTGTACTGCTTCAAGCTTGTTATATCTTAATTGAAACAACAAAAAATCAACAGTAGAATTTTTTCTGCATCACCATGCATTGGCAAGAAAACTGTCTGCAGCTTTTTATAACCAATAATTGTATGATTTCACAAAAAATTTATTACAATCAGCCTTTAATAATAGGGAATTACTTAAAGGTCTATATTCTATAAATTAAGGAATACTTTGGAACAAATACATTTTTGTTTGAAAGATGTGCTATGTTTTCAAGGGAGTATTGAAAATGAAATTTTGTGTTTTAACATGAAATATGCAAATTTAATATAGAAATATCTGGAACAAGTTAGCCATGAAGGTATATTTTTCTTTGCACATTTAGATAGTGCTTATCAGAATTAATTTTGAGGAAAAATTTGAAGAAAAAAATCAACAATAGATTTTTTTACTGTACCATTTGCCCTTCAGGAAAATTATAAAAGGGGGGTAACTATATTTTTTTTTCAAATATAATCAATAGTTGGTCGGATGCACTATACAAGAAGGACAGTAATTAAGTGCATCCAAGATTATAATGTAACAAAATTCATGTATAGAGGTCATTGTCAACATAATGATGCAATTATATCTCCCCTTTTCATTTGTTTGACCAATATGTGACTCTTTAGAGCATCTAACAAACTAACAGTTTCATGAGAACGTTGATAGTAAAAATAAGAAGATGTGGATTGCCAAATAGACAACTCTCCACCAGAGACCAAATAATGTAGAAGTTAACAGCTACGTAAGAATTTTTTTTTAAACATTTTTAATTAATTTAACTGTAAATTTAAAGCAACACATATTACTTAGTAAGTAACATTGAAATGTCAGACTCAAATGTTTAATAAGTAGCTACCTATATCTACATCCTTTTACATAAATAGTGATGTGTCCAACATGTCTGTGTAAGAAATAGTCCTTGTTAATGATAGTAATTTTATTTAAAATTTCAATTATGGTAATTTTATTTAAAATTTTAGTGATAGTAATTTTATCTAAAAGGGCATTAGCTACGAGAAAAAAAATAAATATAAATATAATTTTTGTTTGTTCAATCATTAATGAAAGTGATATAGTGAAATAATAATTCACTTTTAGCAGTCAATTAGGTTCAATTTTGTCAAAATAACCTAAGAAACAGCGCTGATAAATTATTCACTTGCAAGTGAATAATTCCACTCATTTAATCCATATTCGTGTGACCTTTAATTTAAACCCTTAGCTGGAGATGGGTTACGCTTGTATTTAGCTATTAAAAGGAAATGAATGTAAAAATTGAAAGTGAAACAAGGATGAACCATTTGGTTGACTGATTCGATCCACAAAAAATCATTGTTATACAGGTAAAAACGATGATAAACAAACTTTTTAACCTACAATATGAAATCAAACAAACCTAGAAAAATCCAATTGCACATGGTCGCTATCTGTTTATATTTATATTTATGTTTATATCAGGTTATATGACTGTCAGCAGTCTTCGGAGGTCATCTCGATTGGTTAGTTAGATGACATCTAGACAAAAATACACATGAAATGTTGATACATATTATTGAGTCCATGCATTGTTAATTGTTTATTTTAGACTTTTTGTAATTTGGATATATGTTTTAGTATGTTATAAATCAAATATGAGAATTTGAGTCAAATTGGTGTACATGAATTTGACAGCTTTAAAATTTTAATGATAGTATTTTTATTTAAAATTTTAATGATAGTAATAATTCATTAAGTGAACATTTTTTGACAATCATGATGATTTAGTATGCAAGCCTTCATGTTTGTGTACAATAACAAATCCCCCTCACAAACTTGTTGTCTGAGTTGTCTTTCTTTGTATATCTCAAAGCAAAATATATTCTCTCAATAGTTAAGCAGCCATTTCTAAAGTCTTTACACTCTGTATTACTGCACAGCTCTGTGTTAGTTGTTCTTTTGCCAAACATTTCTGTTTTTTTTTTCTGAAATTAAAAGTATTTTTGTTATAATTAAAAAGCAGAAAAGTTATTTAGTGTTGTTGATAAATTATTGCTGTGTTATATCTCAGTTTGAGAAAAGCGTTATAGGCAGTTATGAGAACAATGTTTATTATATAGTAATGTTATTAAGCTATTTTTATTTCAGTTGTCTACAATAATTTCTGAATTGAATTGCCATATTTTGTACTTTGATAGTTAGGACAAACAAAGATTTTTGGAACTAACTTTAGCTTAACTTTGCTGTAATGCAAATAACAGGGTTCATTCAACCTCAACCACATTTTAATGGTTCATTTATCATCAGCATTTAAAATTTTTCATGGTTTGGTCCGTTTCTCAGTAACTATAAATCATATGTCAGTTTAATATGGACTATAGAGTGATTTTTATGGGTACATATTCATCAGACTTGTTTCATCTGACCCCGACTTCATATTCATTGTTCATCGATTGCTGTTAAGTTCTCTGTAACATTTGTTTTATGAGAATAAAGTATTCATTCATTCAAGTTTTATGTGAACAGTTCAATTTCTCAGTTGAAATAAATGTTAGATCAAGTATTTTTATGAAAAAGGATGGTTGTAAGGGGTATAAATTTGTCAGACAAGGTTTGTCTGTTCTTAGCCTTATTTTCATAGTATATTGATCAACATTATTTTTTCTTAATAAGATCATTTTCGAAATTACAATAAGTAATATGTCACCAATATTTACGGTCTGAAAATTTCTGAAAATAGCAGTTATACTGACTTCTTTTCTAAACGCCTTCATATATTGAGCTGATTTTTAGTATATGAGTCTACTATGATGAGTTACAGATTGAGTTTACTCTTGATTCTGCTCCACTGATTTTTGCTGAAATTATGGGCTTTGGACTTTGAAAATTTCATGAATATAGCAGTTATACAGATTTTTTTCAAAGGAGAAGGTCCGGTAAGGGCTAGTTTTGGCCTAATATTCGAAGTACATCTAATAAAAGATTTTTGACATTTTTTAAACACTTATGTGTCTACTTCAGTTGATTCAATTAGTTTTTGTAAAAGATTTGGACTGATTTGATCATGAAAGAGCTCAAATTCAAGCTTAAATATGAAATATCTATCAAATATGCCATAAAAACTTCACTTTTCAGATGTTTTTTGTCTAGAATGTAAGTGGCTGCATTTGTGTTCAGTCTCAACCTATATATATGTTATGTATTATCATCAAATACAACATATATTTAGAAATTATGACTGAACACAAATGCGGCCACTTCCATTTTAGACAAAAACCGTCTTAAAATTAGCACAAATGCTAAAATTGTGAATATTTCAGTAATATTGCATGAATGTATGATGCTATTACCTGATGCATGTGCATTGTATTGTCAAAAACAGTCCATATTTATGGAACAGAAGTATTCTACTTTCCAATAAATAGCTAAAAGTTTACATTTTAGCAAATTTGTAAATATGCTATATTTTTGGGCCAATAAGGGGTTTTACCGGGACTACTCCTTTCCACTCCTAAAAATGGCTTTAAGCTTTTTTGTGAGCGGGGCTATTTGTGTCATTCCGACACATCTAGTTTTTAGAACATCATTATTAGCTGATATATAGTTGTACATCTGCAGGAGAGACAGTATGCTGAAACTGTAATCCTCCTCATGTCAGAAGCAGATGAATGTAATATATGTGCAGAATAATATATTAAATTTTTTTAAATCCATACGAATTAAAATTATCAATTATATAAATTAATTGATATAACTGATTGAGTGTAATATGACCTTTATAAAATCTTCTATCTGCAGTGTCTATTCAAAAATTTACATAGCTCTTTTAATATGGCAGAATTTTCACAAGACAACAGCCATACAAATCTCTCTTTGGGATTTAAGTAAATGAAATTAGGACAGGATTTCAAATTATGTGATATATGAGCTGTCTGTCCTTGGTATATTTTTTGTAATGAACTCTGAACTACACTGATGACATAGTCTAATATGAGGAGGAGTATCTAGGTTGTATCTTCCTATTTCAGTCTGCAAACGAAGAAACAACTCTCTAAATTTAGTTAATAACCTCCTAAGCTCAAAATTGCTCACAGTACTCTGATACTTTTCAAAACCATCATTAGTCTAAAACTTTACATATGTGGGGGGCTTTATACAGGAAGATTGAAAGTTTTACATATCTGCAGTGATTTATATTTGCATTATTTTTCTACTCACGAGAGTGTCAAAAATAAATTGCCAGTGAAAATTAGTTGGTTTACAGTATTGCTGATATAAAAGTAGTTTAAATGTGTTCTGTATGTGGTAAATTAAAAAAATTGTACATGGTAAAATAAAAAAACAATTAAGAACTTTTTATCTAAAGTCAGTTAAACAATACCATATTGTGTCGCATAAACTATTGAACAAAGACACCCGTTAGTATTCAAAATTCATAAATTTTTCGTATTCAAAAGTTGAAAAATTGAAAGATATATTAGATTTTAAAAAACCCTAAAAATAATGAACTGTTAGAGATTACTTAAAGTTCACTATAGATAATTACTTGCATGAAATAAAAATATTAAGAGTAATAAATCTTCTGATAAAAATAGATTTAGGTCATGAAAATGAAAGAAAATGATCTAATGCTTAATTTTATATAAAGCAAAGTTGGTTCTTCAAAGATCTTTCCAAATTGATATTATGTAAGTTGCAATATTCACCCCCAAAATTTTAGATTTAAGGTTCTTACAATGGTAGGACTTACAAGAATTAAGTGAGAAAAATGAAACAAATTAAAAGGCTATATTTCTCACCAAAATAAATTTTTACTTTTATCTCTTTGCTACATTTTGCTTGATTCTATCAACTTCTAGTTCTTAAAGTCTAGCTCACTGCCATTTTACCTTTCCTGGCTTAATGGTCCATGTTGAGCTATTACCATCATCTGGCGTCCATCCTCATCGTCTTTTGTCATCAATTTATTTCAAAACAGTCTTCCTCTGTTTCTCTACACTATAAATTATAACCAAACTTTGCATGAATGATTTTAGGGTATCTATTATAAAGATTGCTCCCCAGCATAAACATGGCCCCCATGGCTAAATGATTGAGATATAAACATAAGGATAAAATGTAAGTAATTGTGGAATACAGGTATCTAAAAAATCACAATAAGTCATTAAAATCTGTTATGGGCAAATGTGAATATCTACCTGCAATCATGTCAAAATTGTCTATCAGATATCTCTTATATAAATTGTAGCTATTAATCCACAAAACTTGTCCCACCCAGATCCTCCCTTATTTGATGTTGATTAATAAGGTTAGTGGTACTAATAACCAGGTTGCTATCCCTTTGGTGCCCGAACCAAATGCTGAAGAGTTACAGTGCAGACAAAGGCACTTGGTTTACACTAATCAGAGTTAAGTAACAGGACCAAGACATATGCTAACTGGTTATTGTATTAAGTACAAACTGAACAAACACAGGTTTGGGAGAAGAATCACAGTTTAATATGTTCTTTGTATATCAATAAGCAATAAACATATTTACAAAGAAAGCAAAATCAAGTTGAAAAACTGTGGTACTCCATACAAGAAGTACATAAAACTGTGAGTTCTTTAAAACATTACTACTCTACTAATTAAACAATATAAAAGTATGCATTTATTCTACGAATGCAACAATATCCGTAATATATGTATATAGCAAATAAAAATAAATGTCCACTAGGGAGTGGAGGGTGGGAAGAAATTATTTTCCCGAAAAATATAAAATGACTGCTACAAGCAAGCGCTGCTTTAAGAATAATTAAGATTGCGCTTTAAAACAAAAGCCCTGTTAATTAAGTGCTGATTGGTTAATTCAAAATTAATGAGCAATCTCATTGGTTAATTAGTATGATCTCGCAAAACAATTAGTAAACGAGAAGCACATGCAGAAGTGACTGGGAAACCCCTTGCTGATTGGATAATAATCTTAACACGTCAGGGCCCCTGCATAACTTATGTACAGCATTCAAAACGTATTGTGTCTTAATAATCTATTTATATAAAATAGTTCCATTAATCCACAAAACTTGTCCCACCCAGATCCTCCCTTATTTGATGTTGATTAATAAGGCCAGTGGTACCAATAACCAGGTTGCTATCCCTTTGGTGCCCGAACCAAATGCTGAAGAGTTACAGTGCATACAAAGGCACTTGGTTTACACTAATCAGAGTTAAGTAACAGGACCAAGACATATGCTAACTGGTTATTGTATTAAGTACAAACTGAACAAACACAGGTTTGGGAGAAGAATCACAGTTTAATATGTTCTTTGTATATCAATAAGCAATAAACATATTTACAAAGAAAGCAAAATCAAGTTGAAAAACTGTGGTACTCCATACAAGAAGTACATAAAACTGTGAGTTCTTTAAAACATTACTACTCTACTAATTAAACAATATAAAAGTATGCATAGATTCTACGAATGCAACAATATCCGTAATATATGTATATAGCAAATAAAAATAAATGTCCACTAGGGAGTGGAGGGTGGGAAGAAATTATTTTCCCGAAAAATATAAAATGACTGCTACAAGCAAGCGCTGCTTTAAGAATAATTAAGATTGCGTTTAAAACAAAAGCCCTGTTAATTAAGTGCTGATTGGTTAATTCAAAATTAATGAGCAATCTCATTGGTTAATTAGTATGATCTCGCAAAACAATTAGTAAACGAGAAGCACATGCAGAAGTGACTGGAAACCCCTTGCTGATTGGATAATAATCTTCACACGTCAGGGCCCCTGCATAACTTATGTACAGCATTCCAAAACGTATTGTGTCTTAATAATCTATTTATATAAAATAGTTCCATTAATCCACAAAACTTGTCCCACCCAGATCCTCCCTTATTTGATGTTGATTAATAAGGCCAGTGGTACCAATAACCAGGTTGCTATCCCTTTGGTGCCCGAACCAAATGCTGAAGAGTTACAGTGCAGACAAAGGCACTTGGTTTACACTAATCAGAGTTAAGTAACAGGACCAAGACATATGCTAACTGGTTATTGTATTAAGTACAAACTGAACAAACACAGGTTTGGGAGAAGAATCACAGTTTAATATGTTCTTTGTATATCAATAAGCAATAAACATATTTACAAAGAAAGCAAAATCAAGTTGAAAAACTGTGGTACTCCAAAATAATCCCAAACCTGTGGAAAGGTAGTAAATTAGGTTCATGCATCAGAAGGACGCTATTGACTTAGAGCGGATGCAAAGGCATTCATGACTTGCTGTTTATGAGAAAAGGAAGGGTCTAAATAACCTTTGTAGGCCTCACTTTTCCAATCCCCCTGAGCCTGGATGAGATCTGACGAAACTCCACATTCCAAAGCGAATGTAGCCCCACCCCTGCGAAAGCTATGACCAGAGTAGCCACTGGTGTCCAATTTAAGTTGTGATAAAGAATGCTTAAGCATGTGAAGAACGTGGAATATGTTAAAGGAACTGTTGTCCCCTTAGATATGTGCAAGAAGGCAGGAGATGGACAGCTGACAGCTGGTATCATCTTAACATGTAATAGTAGTGCCTGTGAAGGACAAAGAGGGGAATTAAGGATTCTGGGAAGTGGAATATCCAACAACCTGTTTGCAAATTGTATGGTCTTTGACTTTGGTATGCGAAGCAATGTGCCACTAGTCTGAAAAACAATGTCTTGTCTGCTGAGGTGCTTACCAGCATCAAATTCAGCCAAAGTGGGGACAAATAAATTTGACTTTCTGAAAAAGGAGAAAAAGGCAACCAAGCATGCTGCCCAAAAACTAATATGATTTGGATTCTGAAGATCCAGGGTAGTTAAAATCTTTTTTAAAAGCTGAGGTGTGATAGGGAGTTTTCTTTGAACCATTGTACCTAATACACGTTTAGCCCCTTGCAAAACGGTATGAATATAATGAGAATCTATTGGTGGTGGTTGACCTGCCTCCAAATGTAAAAGTTTAATTATTGATATATAATTACTGATAGAATTAAAGCACAATTTTTGTGACAAAAATGCAATGTATCTGGCTAGATTTTCTTTACTTAAAGGTACTAAAGGAATATTAACTAGTGCACAAAATTTTCTGTAAGAGTTCAAATAAGTCTGATAAGTCTTTTTTGTGGATTCAGCATAAGTGTAACTCCTGAAGGTGTCCACTAAATTGTCCAAGTTAGCAACTTCTCTGCGTGCCTGTAAGCCTAAATAAAAGAAAACGGAGGGAGTGACAGGACATGTGAGAAACAAGGTGATGCACAAACAACGGGGCTGGTAAGCATTCCTTCATAAAAAATTTACATAACTTTAAATCATGCAACCGTGAAACGGCATCAGCCATATCATTCTGCTTGCCTGGCAGGTGAATAGCCACAAGATGAAAATTATAAGAAGCAGAAAGCCAGAACAACTCGCGCAAAAAGTCATCAAAAGTTTGTTCTTAGACGACACTTATTGATACAACTTACAGTTGATGAATTATCACAAAAATATGTACACGCCTATTTTTCCAACACTTAGCCCATCGCTGGCCGCCAAAGCCACAGCAAATGCCTCTTGTTCATTTATATGCAAAGATTGCAAATGGGAAATCCTCTTTCCAATTAACATAAAACCAATCTGTACCAAAATACCACCTGCACCTGTTTTGCAAGCATCAGTATATACTGAGGTGACAGGATTAGTGTTTAGTAAGAGGATTTCCCATTAAAAGGGGACATAAATTGTACCACCAATGGATATCATGCAAGATATCACCGCATAAGCGCATTTTGTGCCAGTCATGCTTAAGCTTCATAATGCCATCAATGATTCTCCGAAGAAAAACTCTTCCGCCGTGAACCACTGAAGAAGCCCAATTTAGTTTTCCCGCAAGGGACTGCAATTGTTTCTTTGAAACATGCTTGCGCTGCTTAAAATCTGCTAATTCTGCCCTTAGCTGCTCTAGTTTTGTCAAAGGTAATCTTAATTCCAATGATGTGGAGTCTATCTCCACACCTAAAAATACTAATTTCTGGCAAGGGTCAAAGACCTTGGACCAACTTATTGCAAAGCCTAACTTGCGCAGCAAATCAATCAAGACTCTTAGGCCATGTGCACAACGCTGTTTAGTGCGTTCGCAGATGAAGAAATCATCTAAATATGCAATAACGGTAAAGCCTCTGCGTGACATCATGCGGCGAATAGCCTGTGAAAGTCTATGAAAAATACCAGGTGCTAATTTTGAGCCAAAGGGCAATTTTTTATCAATAAAGGTATGGGTTTGACCGTCAGGGAAAGTCCATTGTAAACCTGTTACCTGTTGACTACAGCAACTGATGCCAACAGATCTGTAAGCAGATTTCAAATCGACTTTAGCCATGAAACAATTTTTTGTGACTAATTTTGCTGCATCATCAACAGATTGAAACTTTTGTTTTTCCATATCCTCAGCAAAATCATTAACAGCTGACCCAAGAAAATATAAAATGACTGCTACAAGCAAGCTGCTTTAAGAATAATTAAGATTGCGCGTTTAAAACAAAAGCCCTGCTAATTAAGTGCTGATTGGTTAATTCAAAATTAATGAGCAATCTCATTGGTTAATTAGTATGATCTCGCAAAACAATTAGTAAAGGAGAAGCACATGCAGAAGTGACTGGGAAACCCCTTGCTGATTGGATAATAATCTTAACACGTCAGGGCCCCTGCATAACTTATGTACAGCATTCCAAAACGTATTGTGTCTTAATAATCTATTTATATAAAATAGTTCCCTAAATGAATTTTTACCAATTTTAGCATCTTGAACTATGATAGATAGGCAGAAGATGTTAACGGTAATAATGATCAGTAGTACAAGATCTACAAAAAGTTAATGTGAATGAAACTATCAATTGACTTTTTAAAGAAGTTATTGCCCTCAAATATAAAAATAAGAAGATGTGGTATGATTGCCAATGAGACAACTCTCCACAAGAGATCAAATGACACAGAAGTTAACAACTATAGGTCACTGTACGGACTCTAACAATGACTATTTTTGACAAAATTTGGCATGTTTGCCTGTTATCTTGAAAACTAAAAATATAGACAGAAGCTGAAAAACGCAAAATGAACTGTAAAAAAGGTAAAAATAGATATCAAGATAACCTATTTTTGTAAGGTTATTATTCAGGCTTTTAGGAGCCAATATAGTTTTCATATTCATTTGTACAAAAATTTAAGTTGCAAATACAATTGCAAATCATAGAATTTGCCAATTCTTTGTTTTGGGGTAGGAATATCATTTTGTGAGCATTGCTCACAGTATCTCTAGTTTTATCTTGATTTTTATTTTATTAAATAATGACATCTCACATGAAGGCAATGGAAAAGCTGAATATTTTGAAAATACTTAAATTTGTTTCTGGAAAAAAAATTTGATTGTGAAAGTGGTGAATACAAATATTAAATGGCATATGTTTGCCAGGGTAGCAATGGATTCAGCATCCTTAGAAGCTTCTGGCATGTCTAGTATGAATCAGAAGCAAGCCATATAAATTCAAAAGGTACACATACTCATATGCATAAAATGTTATAATTGGTCAGTGATGGTAACAGATCCTTTGATAATATTCTTAATTAGTTACTCAGCAATAAAACTGATGCTCAATATCTTGTTGTGTTTACAAAATATATACTTATGTATTCAGTCCATTATAACTACATAAGTCTGTAAAACTGATGTTGCAAGAAATACAATATGACAGAAAAGAATGGTAGAAGTCAATTAACTATGTTTTGTATAAATAAGCAGCATTATTGTAAGTTATAACATCAAAGAAAGCTGATTTTATGATAGCTGATAATTTGTAAAATAAAAACCATTTGTGCTACACCTGATTAAACACATCTGGTTAAAAGGAGCATCTTTATTAAAGCTATCCTATAGTTTATTATTACATACACATGTGGCATACCTGAAGATATAGGTAATATTTACCTGCATCTGTGAATGTCAGGTAGAATGACTTCTGCCAGTCAAATTTGAAAATTTATGTCTGTAATCTTTCCTGTCATGCACCTGGATGTTGAATGTGGAACAAAACAAAAAGATAGTTGCATAAGATTAACAGTATCAAGTATAACCACCTCAAAATTTTCATGAAAAACAAAAACAGGTGTATTTCCTATACCATATTAAATTTGTCAAAGGCATATATGGACTTTGTTGCACGAATAAATTCACTATATCCCTTATTTGCCATTAAGTAGCCATTTCTCTCAACTGTTTGAGGATAACCAAGCTGCTCTAATACTTCAGTAATGATAAGAGGCAGTAAAAATAATTACTTTATAAACTTGGACTGCTTTTGACCTCACCTGGAACCGCCAGTGTCAGCCTTAATGCCATCACTTGGTGTCTGTTGTTTGCTGTCCGTCTTAGTTGTCTGGTGACTATAAATTTTTACAAAAATTTTCGACTCTTAAACAACTGGGCTAAATTGGACCAAACTTGGCCACAGTTGTCCTGGGATATCTATTTTAAAAGGTGTATATGATGATCTTACTGGCCAATCAACATGGCCCCCCAAGGCTAAAAAAAAACATGGGGGTAAAAAGCAAGAACTGTCAAGATTTACAACCTTTTTATTTCGACCAAAATTGTTAGACGACTCCTTATAGAAGTTATTGCCCTTTATTTTATTTTTTGCCTACTATCTTGAAATCTGTAATTTATAGAGAAAACCTTTGATAGCATAATATATGTCACCTTACAGCATACAGCTTGGGCAACACACAGGAATCACGTCTATTGTCTTGAGTTGTTTTCTTTGTCATTGTCTGCATCGTCCATTTCACACTTTTTTAAATCCACAACAAACAGCTTGACAATTCAACCAAACTTGCATAGATTATTCTACAGCACATGAAATTGTGATTCTTCCATTTTAGCTTTATCTTTAAGATTTTTTTGGGTTCCCCCTACCTTAACTTGGATTTTGTCATTTCTGCTTGTATAATTTGGGGATAGCTGGCAACACCTGTCTTCCTTTGAAGACTGAACATTCAATTTTGAAAGATGGGTCATATAATGATAAACTGTTGTCTGTCCATATGTCAATACAAACTCACATATTTGCTTTAACCAGTTCTCATGTAATTTTAACACAACATTAGGATTGATTTGATGAAAGCTCCCTGTCTATTTTGAAAAATGCTACTTTGTTGTTCCAGAGTTATGGAAGTTTAACTTAGATTTAAGGCAATTTTCCACATATTGCACACTAATTTGCTAAAAGAAAACTTTGTTTGGATTGTTTTAATTTTGTGGTTTGTCGTTCTAGAGGTACAATTGTCAGATTTAAGTGAATTTCTCACATGTTGTACCATTACTTGAATTTGCTTTGATTGATTCACTAGAAACTTTACATGATTGTTGGAATTGGTGAACCTAACATACCGTTTAATTGAAAGAGAATTCTGGTATGTCATTACAGAGTTATTGGACTTTTAACAGTCATATTTGACAAAAGGTAATTTCATGCACATTTTTCTACAGACCCAGTTTATTTGCTTTATTTTGCCTTCTAAATGTCCCATTTTGTTCTTGCAACAATTTCAATATGCATATAAGCTTGTATCATGTGCTGTTGACGCAGCTGCTTATAAGATAATTAAAGCAATTTCAATTGTCATCATAATTAAGATTGATATAAAAACAATGAGATGTGGTATGATTGCCAATGAGACAACTATCCACAAAAGGTCAAATGAAGTGGATGCAAGCAATTTAAAACAGGCAACCGTACGGCCTCAACAATGAGAAAAACCCATACCATATAGTCAATGACCATTTATTGTTAGATGTCAGCCACTGATATTTTTATTCTTTTTTTATACCACCGCAAAAATTAAAAATTTTTTGGTCGTATATTGGTATCACGTTGTCGTCGTCGATGTCCGAAGACAGATGGTTTCCAGATAGTAACTTTAGTATAAGTAAATAGAAATCAATAGAATTTTAACACAAGGTTTATAACCACAAAAGGAAGGTTGGGATTGATTTTGGGGGTTATGGTCCCAAAGGTTTAGAAATAAGGGCCAAAAGGGGCCCAAATAAGCATTTTGCAGTTTCAGACAATAACTTGTGTTTAAGTGTGTGAATCTCTGAAATTATACCACAAGTTTCCATACAACAAAGGGATGGTTATGGGGGTTATGGCTCAAACCATTTAGAAATTAGGGGCAAAAAGGGGAAAAACAAGGGTTTTATGGTTAAAGGACAATTAAGACAATTTAAAAGCAGTGTAAGGGAGGTAATCCAATCCATTTAAAGAATACTGTTGTATAATGTTTGATTACCTCCTTACACTGCTTGTAAATTATGTATTAAGAAATGATGATTGTCTTGAGATGATTAGCTGTAAATTTATTTTAGAAGTTACTATTAATTAATATTAATTTTAACCATGACTGTATGTCATTTTATATTTTAATATTTTATGATGTATTTAAATGAGTAGTTATGGTTGCAAATTCATTTAGAAATTTGAATTGAGATTATTTTTGGAATAAGGGAAAGGGGAGTTGAACAAAATTTGGGGGCTACAATTTTTCTCATTTCAGATTTCAGAAATTAAAAGAAAATTTCTTCAAGTATATTTTTTTTTTTTTGGGGTGAGTGGGGGTGTTAATATTCAACAGCATAGTGTATTGCACAAAAGCAAAAAAACGGGTTAATTTTTTTTTGGGGCAATTGCAACAGCATAGTGTATTGCACAAAAGCAAAAAATTGAATATAAATTCAAATCATATAACCAATTTTAAGTTCTTTGACTACACTTATTCTGTGTCAGAAACCTATTAAGTGTCAAATATTAAATTACAATCCAAATTCAGACCTGTATCAAGCGCGAATAATGTGTCCATTTTGGCCGCAACTTTTCAGGACATCTGCGGTCGTATCCAGCTGCGCTCAGTGAAGCAATTTATTTTAAATTCTCCAGGATGTTCTTTCAATGTAGCTTTAAGCAGTATATCACCCTTTTATCCTTGGTTTTTGGAATTCAATTATAATTTCAGTATTTAACTAATTTATTAATTATTTTTCTTTTTTTCAGGGTTGTATGAACAACATCACCTTTGGAGATGACCATTTTGGACATTACGAGACAGTAGCTGGTGGAGCAGGGGCTGTAAGTTTGGATTATAGCAAAAAGTAGTGTTATCAGAAAAATCACCTAGTGAAATCTAGCCCTTGAATGCATAGAAAATCATAAAAATTAAATGTTTTTTTAGCATTTTTTTTTTTTCAAATTGGTGTATGTTATATCAAAAAATTTTGATCAAATAGTACTGACTCATACTATAAATGAACTACTTCCTTATTTCACTGCTAACAGTAAAAAATGAGATGGTTCAAAAAGTTAAGGAAAAAACATACAACAAAGTAGTACAAATGATTTACACATTATATGAAAATGTTAGGTCATAGGTCCAAAGACAATATTTTTTGTCTTGCCTGTGATGAAAGGGATTACTATCTGGCTGTGGCTGTATTTGGTGTATGTGATAATTGTTAGGTGTATTTGTCTGTCTGGCAACATACATATCAACCGATCTTCTTTTGACCTAATAACAGAACTTGGACTCCCTTTGAGCATTGATTGAGCTGACATTTTTATGTAAATGTGTAGTAAGTATATACAGATCATGAAAGAGTTTTGTTATGATTGATCTCCTTTAAATCTGACTATATGTCCTTTGATTTGAAAAATTTCTGTAAAATGACCACTTCTGTTTTTAGCTTTTCCCATTAATTGTCATCCGTTGTCTGTTGACATATTCTTCTGTTGTCGTCCATTTACTTTTACAAAACTCTTCTCCTCTGAAACTAATGAGCAAAATTTAACCAAACTTGGCAACAATCATCATTGGGGTATTTTGTTTTAAAAATGTGAGAGATGATCCTGCTGGCCAAACGACATTGCAACCAAGGCTTAAACAGAACATGGGGGTAAAAAGCAATGATTGTCTATTATTGTTATAGATAGAGAAAATCTGACGAGGCTGTTCAAAAGAAATGCGAAAGATATCAACGAGATATTCAAACTCATAAGTCCAAAACAAACTGACAATGCCATGTGTCTGATGACCCTGCCTGCCAACCAACATTGCCAACATGGCAAAATTTGTCTATTTTCTTGAAAACTGCTATAGATAATAGAAAATCTGATAGGCTAAAATGTTCAGAATGTTGAGAGCTTACAGTATGGTGATGATGAGCAGGAGGCTGGATGGGGAAAAGTGGGTACCCTATTTATATAATCAACTCCTACAGTGTTCAACCCACATTTCTGAAACTTCACAGGGAGATTGCACATCTGAAACTTCACAGGAAGATTGCACATGGTTGATGTTGTGCACCTACTATAATAAAATTGTTTGAGGAATTTTTTGTCATTTTTCCAAACTTTGGAACTAAATCACTTTTGGCAAAATTTAGTCACAAATACTGCAACCCTGCCACTTGAGACTTTGACCCATTTTTTTCATTTTTGCCTATTATCTTGAAATTTTAAAAGATAGACTGAAACTATAAATAGCAAAAATGATTAGCAAGACAAGATCTACAAATAAGTCAACATGATCAAAATTGTCAAGTGACTCCTTGTTGAAAATACTGGCCTTTAACTACAATTTTTTTACCATTTTTTAGCATTTTTGCCTATTATCTTTAAGTGGTCAAAATTATCAGCAAGACAAGATCTACAAATAATTCAAGATTGCAGAAATTGTCAGTACACTCCTTATTTGAGTAATTGTGCTTAATTGATGATTTTTACCATTTTTTTGCATTTTTTCCTTTTATCTTGAAAACTTTAAAAGATGGATAGAAATTTTAAAAATGGTCAGCAAGAGATCTCTAGACAGGTTAGCATAGATGAAATTGTCAGTTGTATTCTTATAGGATTTAACATTGTTTTACACTAGTAGTATTCAGACCAATGAAGAACATTGTTTTACATTTGTGGTACTCAGGCAACTGAAGAACAAAGTTTTACATTTGTGGTACTCAGTCAACTGAAGAACAAAGTTTTACATTTGTGGTACTCAGATGATTGTTCTACATTTGTGGTACTCGAGCAACTGAAAATCATGGTTTCCATTAGTGGTACTCAGACCAATGAAGAACATATTGTTTTACATTAGCAGTACTAAGACTACTACAAAGCATATTGTTTTACATTAGTTGTATTCCGACAACTGAAGATAATTGTTTAAGATTAGTGGTACTAAGACAACTGAATATTATTGTTTAACATCTGTGGTACTCAGACCAATGAAGAATATGGATTTACATTAGTAGTATTCAGACCAGTGAAGAACGTTGTTTTACATCAGTGATGCACAGACAACTTAAGAACATTGTTTTACATCAGTGATGCACAGACAACTTAAGAACATTGTTTAAAATTAGTGGTACTCAGACAACTGAAGAATATGGTTATACAGTAACGATACTCAGACAACTTACAAACATGGTTTTAAATTAGTGGTACCCAGAAAATGGAAGGACATGGTTTTACATAAATGGTTCTGAGACCATTGAAGCATATTTTATAGTGGTACTCAGATCACAGAGGATAATTGTTTTACATTAGTACTACTCAGACTACTGAAGAACATGGTTTAACATTATTGGTACTCATGGTTTTATGTTAGTGGTAAACAGACCTCTAAATCTGATGTACAGTAGTTGTCGTTTGTCTATGTAATTTATACGTGTTTCTCGCTTCGCTTTTATATATACTAGACCGTTGGTTTTACCGCTAGTACTTTTGGGGCCCTTTATAGCTTGTTGTTCGTGTGAGCCAAGGCTCCGTGTTGAAGGCCGTACATTGACCTATAATGGTTTACTTTTATAAATTGTTATTTGATGGAGTGTTGTCTCATTGGCACTCACACCACATCTTCCTATATCTATTCTAAAGAACATTAGTGGTGCTCTGCTGACCTCTGAAACTCTATTACATAAGGTGTACACTGACCACTGAACAACATTTTTTTACACAAGTGATACCCAGATTGAGTCCATATTTTTCATAGATGGTTGCTAGAGATTAAAAATAACAATTGTTATAAGGTCAAATACTTTTCTATGAAAGTTGAAGAGAAATAAACATTTGGTGAAACTAAAGAAGAACATTTTAAATTTCCACTTGAAAATTTAAGGTTTTTCAAAGTTTTTGAGACTTTCTTTATGTCTGTAAAAAGATAAATTAAAGATTAAGTAAATCTCACTTCCTGTCTAAGTATAACTATCAAATTAAAGTTCTTAGTTTTATTAGGTCTTTCCACTTTTCGTGGAAAGACCTTTTGTTTTTCTTCTGATTATTTATTTATTTTTTTTTTTTCTTCTGCCTTCTGAGATGCTTTTTTGTTTTACAACATTATATCGAATAGATTTTTGGCCAATGATGTTGTACAGTGATGGGGGTTTCAAAACTCACCCTGTGTGACCGAACACTTATTCGTATAGGAGTTATCTCCCCACGTCCCCTGTTTCTTGTTAACGCTTTATCTCTAAAACCGTCAAAGATTTTAACAAACTGTTTTCACCAAATTGTTCATCTACTCTTAAGAATGATTTGGTTAATTTTGACTGGAGTGATCGGAAGACATCTTATGGGAGTTATTTCCCTTTGAAAATTTAAGATAGGCAATATGTTGGATAAATTCATACATTATAAGTCGAGAGGCCTACAGTCTTTTGATATGAAGTCCTCGGTCCATTTGAAGGAAATTGAGGTCAAGGTCAAAGGTCAAGGTCATGTTATAAATTTTGAATTTTGCTTGATATCGTTATTCAAAAGAAATTGTTACAGTTAATGATATGATGTGTTTGCCAAATAACTGTTTACAATAAGACGCAAATTCAACCTATTTAAATCAAGTGTTTTGGTTAACCCTTATATTATGTATTTGAAATCAGTATTTCTCCACAACCATACAAGTTATTGACCTCAGGTCTTCCGATTTGAGTTCACTGACCTATGACCTTGAAGTTGAGGTCAAGGTCGAAGGTCAAGGTCATATTCTAAATTTTGAATTTTGCTTGTAATCTATATTCAAAAGAAACTGTAACAGTTAATGATATGATGTGTTTGCCAAATTACTGTTTACGATATATAGGCGCAACTTCAACCCATTTAAGTCAAGTGTTTTGGTCAACATTTATAGCAGTTTTTCCCTTATGTATTTGAAATCATTATTACTCCACAACCATACAAGTGATTGACCTCCGGTCTTCGATTTGAAATCACTGACCTCTGACCTTGAAATTGAGGTCAAGGTCAAAGGTCAAGGTCATGCTTCAAATTTTGAATTTTGTTTGTTATCTTTATTCAAAAGAAATAGTAAAAGTTAATGATATGATTTGTTTACCATATAAAGGTTTATAATATGGCGAAATTTAAACCCATTTAAGTAGAAGTGTTTCCGTCACCCTATATTTATTTTTTTTTCCTTCGCTGTTTTTTTTTTGTTTCGCAAGATGTTGCTTAGACATATGGTATATGATATCGAACAGTTAATACGCTTTTGAAACTGACACCGTGTAACCAAAAACTTTTCGATGTAAGAGTTACCTCCCGAACACTGTTTTTCTTGTTATTACTTATACGTCGCAACCGCATAAGAAACCGACTAATTTATTTTACCAAATTGCTCGTTATATCCTCAGGATGATTTGATTAATTTTGACCGAAGCTATCCAGAGACTCCATATGAGAGTTATTTCCCCTTATGCATTTGATATAAGTGATGTGTATTTGTAACTGAAAAACCATAACTTATAGAGACCTGAGGTCTTTGATTTGAGGTCCTGGGTCCAAAAAAAGAAAATAAGGTCAAGATCAAAGGTCAAGGTCATATTCAAAATTTTGATTTTGGCTTGTTATCACTTATTTTCAGAGAATGTATAAGATATCAACAAAATATTTTTACAGAATTGTTAGTTGCAACATGTCATAACACGTAAATTTTAGTTGAAAGGGTATGTAGACATTTAATGGGAGTTTTCGCCCCTTTTATATCTAATATTAGCTGTATGGTAATATAACTCATTAACAATATATAGTAGAGACCTAGAGTGTTTTGATTTGAGGCCCTTGTTTCATGACCTTGAAATTGGGGTCAAGGTCAAAGTTTGATTTGACGTTCTAGATTTTGACCTTTGCTTTAACTTTTAATGTATGCCTGATAAAGCTATTGTACTTTGTACATTAAGTTGCAAGCCATATGACCTTGAAAAAATCAACCGGGAATGACTTTGTAAACCGGAAGTAGCTATTTCTTGTCCATATTTAATGTAAAAGTACATAGAACCATATATTTTGGAATCAGTGTCAAGTAAACTATCAAATGATACCGAAGTGACCTTTTCAAACCGGAAGTAACAAATTATCTCCTTATTTCAAACAAAATGTATAGAAACCATATATTTTTGAATTCAGCGATAATAAGCTATCATTTGGCGCTGAAAATTACATTTCTAACCAAGTTTTAATATTTTTCACATCAAAATATATCGTTCGGTGGAAGACCTTCAATTGTTCTCTGAACAATTGGTTTTAATTGTTATAAATAACCTTTAGGCAGTATAGAAGGTATATAGTTTTGTCATACTGAGGTGAACTACTACTTCATTTTGAATTTGATAAGTAAAACAGGAGAGATTGTATATCTTTTGGCACATCAAGTAAAGTACTAAAACTATACAGGACATAAATCCACTGACCTCAGCTGATTAGCTGATGATTAATGATTGCTTATTTGTTGTATCTTTTAATCAGAGACCATTGCTGTGATCTAACAGGTTAACTCTAGTCATCAGTCAAACATCAGATTAATCAGATGGGTATAACATCAAAGATAAATATTCATTAGTTTTCTGAAAGTGAGATATTATTTGATTTGATTTTTTATTGTTTGATGTTATCTGATTTGAATTAAAGAAAAACTGAATTGAAAGGCACCATATTCATCACTTTTTCTGAAGCGATGATTTCAGTTTCTGTCTCCCATACATCCAACGTTAGCTGTTACCACCGCTTGTATAAAACTTTTGAAAATTTTTAAATGTGCATTTTAAATTAATTTTAATAGCTTTGGTGTAGTCCAAACATAAGTGCAATTGAATATTATACCTTAACATATTTTCTTGAAGTATGCTTCAGACAATATTGGTCACATGGACATCATTTTTGTTGAGTGGATGATTATCTGACTAATATGCATCTTTCTGTAACTAATTTATATAGATCCAGAAGGATTTAGCCTTTAAAATGCATTAAAACAGCGAATCTGCTAAAAGTTGGACTTACATCATGTGTGAAGCTATAAGCATCTTCTAAAAGAAAACAGTAAACAGAAAAGATGGGGAATAGTAATAAAAAATTTGGTTTATTGAAATTAACAAATTTTAGAGTGAAGATATTGGTTTATGATGTGACATGTTAAGTTTGAATTTAGGACCAAACCTTTCTAGCTATATTCATCTAAGTAAACGATGCAATGCATTGCCACAGATATATACCATTTTCAGAGCCATATGTTCTCCATTCATAGTTTATGACTTATCATGGAGTTCAAATTTTTCCAGAATTTTTACTCAATATAAGCAAGATTATTCCATTAGTACAACAGGAGCTTCTAACCAATCTAAAGTAACTTTTTCAACTGAAGAACAAAGTTTTACATTTGTGGTACTCAGATGATTGTTCTACATTTGTGGTACTCGAGCAACTGAAAATCATGGTTTCCATTAGTGGTACTCAGACCAATGAAGAACATATTGTTTTACATTAGCAGTACTAAGACTACTACAAAGCATATTGTTTTACATTAGTTGTATTCCGACAACTGAAGATAATTGTTTAAGATTAGTGGTACTAAGACAACTGAATATTATTGTTTAACATCTGTGGTACTCAGACCAATGAAGAATATGGATTTACATTAGTAGTATTCAGACCAATGAAGAACATTGTTTTACATCAGTGATGCACAGACAACTTAAGAACATTGTTTTACATCAGTGATGCACAGACAACTTAAGAACATTGTTTAACATTAGTGGTACTCAGACAACTGAAGAATATGGTTATACAGTAACGATACTCAGACAACTTACAAACATGGTTTTAAATTAGTGGTACCCAGAAAATGGAAGGACATGGTTTTACATAAATGGTTCTGAGACCATTGAAGCATATTTTATAGTGGTACTCAGATCACAGAGGATAATTGTTTTACATTAGTACTACTCAGACTACTGAAGAACATGGTTTAACATTATTGGTACTCATGGTTTTATGTTAGTGGTAAACAGACTTCTAAAGAACATTAGTGGTGCTCTGCTGACCTCTGAAACTCTATTACATAAGGTGTACACTGACCACTGAACAACATTTTTTTACACAAGTGATACCCAGATTGAGTCCATATTTTTCATAGATGGTTGCTAGAGATTAAAAATAACAATTGTTATAAGGTCAAATACTTTTCTATGAAAGTTGAAGAGAAATAAACATTTGGTGAAACTAAAGAAGAACATTTTAAATTTCCACTTGAAAATTTAAGGTTTTTCAAAGTTTTTGAGACTTTCTTTATGTCTGTAAAAAGATAAATTAAAGATTAAGTAAATCTCACTTCCTGTCTAAGTATAACTATCAAATTAAAGTTCTTAGTTTTATTAGGTCTTTCCACTTTTCGTGGAAAGACCTTTTGTTTTTCTTCTGATTATTTATTTATTTTTTTTTTTTCTTCTGCCTTCTGAGATGCTTTTTTGTTTTACAACATTATATCGAATAGATTTTTGGCCAATGATGTTGTACAGTGATGGGGGTTTCAAAACTCACCCTGTGTGACCGAACACTTATTCGTATAGGAGTTATCTCCCCACGTCCCCTGTTTCTTGTTAACGCTTTATCTCTAAAACCGTCAAAGATTTTAACAAACTGTTTTCACCAAATTGTTCATCTACTCTTAAGAATGATTTGGTTAATTTTGACTGGAGTGATCGGAAGACATCTTATGGGAGTTATTTCCCTTTGAAAATTTAAGATAGGCAATATGTTGGATAAATTCATACATTATAAGTCGTAGAGGCCTACAGTCTTTTGATATGAAGTCCTCTGTCCATTTGAAGGAAATTGAGGTCAAGGTCAAAGGTCAAGGTCATGTTATAAATTTTGAATTTTGCTTGTTATCGTTATTCAAAAGAAATTGTAACAGTTAATGATATGATGTGTTTGCCAAATAACTGTTTACAATAAGACGCAAATTCAACCTATTTAAATCGAAGTGTTTTGGTTAACCCTTATATTATGTATTTGAAATCAGTATTTCTCCACAACCATACAAGTTATTGACCTCAGGTCTTCCGATTTGAGTTCACTGACCTATGACCTTGAAGTTGAGGTCAAGGTCGAAGGTCAAGGTCATATTCTAAATTTTGAATTTTGCTTGTAATCTATATTCAAAAGAAACTGTAACAGTTAATGATATGATGTGTTTGCCAAATTACTGTTTACGATATATAGGGCGCAACTTCAACCCATTTAAGTCAAAGTGTTTTGGTCAACCCTTATAGCAGTTTTTCCCCTTATGTATTTGAAATCATTATTACTCCACAACCATACAAGTGATTGACCTCCGGTCTTTCGATTTGAGATCACTGACCTCTGACCTTGAAATTGAGGTCAAGGTCAAAGGTCAAGGTCATGCTTCAAATTTTTGAATTTTGTTTGTTATCTTTATTCAAAAGAAATAGTAAAAGTTAATGATATGATTTGTTTACCATATAAAGGTTTATAATATGGCGAAATTTAAACCCATTTAAGTAGAAGTGTTTCCGTCACCCTATATTTATTTTTTTTTTTCCTTCGCTGTTTTTTTTGTTTGTTTCGCAAGATGTTGCTTAGACATATGGTATATGATATCGAACAGTTAATACGCTTTTGAAACTGACACCGTGTAACCAAAAACTTTTCGATGTAAGAGTTACCTCCCCGAACACTGTTTTTCTTGTTATTACTTATATGTCGCAACCGCATAAGAAACCGACTAATTTATTTTACCAAATTGCTCGTTATATCCTCAGGATGATTTGATTAATTTTGACCGAAGCTATCCAGAGACTCCATATGAGAGTTATTTCCCCTTATGCATTTGATATAAGTGATGTGTATTTGTAACTGGAAAACCATAACTTATAGAGACCTGAGGTCTTTTGATTTGAGGTCCTCGGTCCAAAAAAAAGAAAATAAGGTCAAGATCAAAGGTCAAGGTCATATTCTAAATTTTGATTTTGGCTTGTTATCACTTATTTTCAGAGAATGTATAAGATATCGACAAAATATTTTTACAGAATTGTTAGTTGCAACATGTCATAACACGTAAATTTTAGTTGAAAGGGTATGTAGACATTTAATGGGAGTTTTCGCCCCTTTTATATCTAATATTAGCTGTATGGTAATATAACTCATTAACAATATATAGTAGAGACCTAGAGTGTTTTGATTTGAGGCCCTTGTTTCATGACCTTGAAATTGGGGTCAAGGTCAAAGTTTGATTTGACGTTCTAGATTTTGACCTTTGCTTTAACTTTTAATGTATGCCTGATAAAGCTATTGTACTTTGTGCATTAAGTTGCAAGCCATATGACCTTGAAAAATCAACCGGAATGACTTTGTAAACCGGAAATAGCTATTTCTTGTCCATATTTAATGTAAAAGTACATAGAACCATATATTTTGGAATCAGTGTCAAGTAAACTATCAAATGATACCGAAGTGACCTTTTCAAACCGGAAGTAACAAATTATCTCCTTATTTCAAACAAAATGTATAGAAACCATATATTTTTGAATTCAGATTATAATAAGCTATCATTTGGCGCTGAAAATTACATTTCTAACCAAGTTTTAATATTTTTCACATCAAAATATATCGTTTCGGGTGGAAAGACCTTCAATTGTTCTCTGAACAATTGGTTTTTAATTGTTATAAATAACCTTTAGGCAGTATAGAAGGTATATAGTTTTGTCATACTGAGGTGAACTACTACTTCATTTTTGAATTTGATAAGTAAAACAGGAGAGATTGTATATCTTTTTTGGCACATTGAAGTAAAGTACTAAAACTATACAGGACATAAATCCACTGACCTCAGCTGATTAGCTGATGATTAATGATTGCTTATTTGTTGTATCTTTTAATCAGAGACCACTGCTGTGATCTAACAGGTTAACTCTAGTCATCAGTCAAACATCAGATTAATCAGATGGGTATAACATCAAAGATAAATATTCATTAGTTTTCTGAAAGTGAGATATTATTTGATTTGATTTTTTTATTGTTTGATGTTATCTGATTTGAATTAAAGAAAAAAACTGAATTGAAAGGCACCATATTCATCACTTTTTCTGAAGCGATGATTTCAGTTTCTGTCTCCCATACATCCAACGTTAGCTGTTACCACCGTTTGTATAAAACTTTTGAAAATTTTTAAATGTGCATTTTCAAATTAATTTTAATAGCTTTGGTGTAGTCCAAACATAAGTGCAATTGAATATTATACCTTAACATATTTTCTTGAAGTATGCTTCAGACAATATTGGTCACATGGACATCATTTTTTGTTGAGTGGATGATTATCTGACTAATATGCATCTTTCTGTAACTAATTTATATAGATCCAGAAGGATTTAGCCTTTAAAATGCATTAAAACAGCGAATCTGCTAAAAGTTGGACTTACATCATGTGTGAAGCTATAAGCATCTTCTAAAAGAAAAACAGTAAACAGAAAAGATGGGGAATAGTAATAAAAAAAAATTTGGTTTATTGAAATTAACAAATTTTAGAGTGAAGATATTGGTTTATGATGTGACATGTTAAGTTTGAATATAGGACCAAACCTTTCTAGCTATATTCATCTAAGTAAACGATGCAATGCATTGCCACAGATATATACCATTTTCAGGGCCATATGTTCTCCATTCATAGTTTATGACTTATCATGGAGTTCAAATTTTTTCCAGAATTTTTACTCAATATAAGCAAGATTATTCCATTAGTACAACAGGAGCTTCTAACCAATCTAAAGTAACTTTTTTCAACCTGGATTATGGTGGGATTCAAATTGCTCAATCTTAAGATTTTTCAAAATAATGTTTCGTTAGCTGTTGTTTGTCTGATTATAGTTTTCCTATGGTGTTCTCTGTAATTTTTTTGTCCCAGCGTAACGCGTTGTGGGTAACATGGAAAAACCGGGCGTCCGTCCATCCGTCAAATCTAGTAAGCACTCTCACATGTACAATTCTTGCCAGATTTTTATGATACTTATATCATAGGTTTATATCAGCAATGTCTTGAACGAGTTCGAAAATCAGTGCCAATCAATATTTTTTTTAAAAGTTAGCCCTTATGCCCTTGAAACATTAATTTTATGGAAAATTGCATTGTAGCGCAATTAGTTTTAAAGAGTTATGCTCATTTGTACAATTTTTGCCAGATTTTTATGAAACTTAGGTTTATATATGCAATGTCTTGGACAATTTCGAATTTCAGTGCCAATCAATTATTTTTAAAAGAGTTATGATGCCCCTTGGAAACATTAATTTTATGGAAAATTGCATCGTTAGCACTCTCATGTGTTCAATTCTTGCCAGATTTTTATGAAACTTACATCATAGGTTTATATCAGCAATGTCTTGGAAGAATTTTAAAATCAGTGCTGATCAATTATTTTTAAAAGAGTTATGCCCCTTGGAAAAATAAATTGTATGGAGAATTGCATTGTTAGCGCTCTCATATGTACAATTCTTGCCAGAATTTTATGAAACTTAAATCATAGGTTTATATTAGCAATGTCTTAGAAAAGTTTGAAAATCAGTGACTTTCAATAATTTTCAAAAAAGTTATGCCCCTTGAAGTATTAATTATATGGAAAATTGCATTATGAGCGCTCTAACGTGTACAATTCTTGCCAGATTTTTATGAAATTTATATTATAGATTTATATCATCAATGTACTGGAAGAGTTCAAAAATCAGTGCCGATCAATTATTTTTAAATGAGTTATGCCCTTTGAAAATATTGATTATATGGAAAATTGCAATGTTATCGCTCTCATGTGTTCAATTCTTGCCAGAATTTTATGAAACTTATATCATAGGTTTATATCAGCAATGTCTGTGACACTTTCAAAAATAAATTCTGATCAAATATTTTTAACGAGTTATGCCCCTTTGAAATATAAATTTATAAAGGAAATCACATTGCATTTGCTCTGGAGCCTTCATTTCTCTTAAGATATTAATAAAAAGTTTGAAGGACAAAAAAAAAAGTGCTTTTTTTTAGTTATTGCCCTTGTACCTTGGATAGATAAGATATGCACAATGCTGGAGATATTGTTCTTTTATTACTTGTGATTTTTTATTGCTTTTTTTAAATCTTCTTTTTTTCATATTATTGTAATTAATGATCAGAAAGTTATATAAATTAACTGTTATCATCATTATTATATCATAACATGTTAATATGAATACTTAAACATGTAATCAAGAAATCATTGAGTTCAAGTAGTATGTTTTCTGTGCTTAATTTTTGTTGGACTTTCTTCAAAGAAATGTCAAAGTGCAATTCATCAGAATAGATACTTAATGCAGAATGACAAATGTGGTTTCTCAGCGACATTGTTTTGTAATATTACATGGAGTGTATAGTAAAAACTTGGCTATAAAAACATGCAGAACTGGCTAAACTTATAACTTTTTCTTGGCAGAGTTACATAATATTGTTTAATTATAAGTCTGCAGAAAAAACCCTAACATGGATTAACTGCATCTATAAGACTTGTATTTAAATTCATAAAACCTATTTTCAGTGCATTATTATTTCATATAATCTTTTATATGTGCTAAAGCACCTGCATAGAAAACACACCCTCTTGAAAATCATTTTCTTTTTTAAAAAAAATTGACCATCCTTTTTTTTATTTTGTAACAATAATATTTAAGCCTGGTATTTTTTTACTGTTATTTATAAAAGGAGTTGTACACTATTTATTTTTCATTAAATAAATGTATAATGATGAGTCAATTAAAAGATATACTGGTATATTGTTGATCCCTTTATGCAGTGTAGGTAAATGTCAGTCTTTCATATACTTGATGTTTTTAGTAATTGGCAATTGTCTTACCCCATGTGTATATGAACGAAAGAAACAATTAAGATCTAGGGTGGAGATTGATACAAGTTATAACACAACAAGCTTAAAGACTTTGGATTGGTATATTATACTCCCACTCTAGACGTGGGGGCTAATTGCCATCACCTTGTCAGTCTGTTAGGCCAATAAATATTTTTGTCACCCTTTTCTCACAAAGTACTAAACAGAATAACTTCATATTTGTTTAGCATTTTGACAGTATTGAGTTGTAACATGACAGAACTTTTTGGATCTGTCAGTTTCCTACTTCCATTTTGCCAATATGTTGAATTTTTCAATATGTTTAATGAACTGAATATTTTTTGTCACATTTTTCTAAGGACAGTTTATTCAGCAGCTCAATAGTGATGAGTTGTAACATGTGAGCCTTTTTCAGATCTGTAAGACACCCTCTTCCTGTTCTATACTTTGAATTACTAGAGACATATTATAAGCATGACAACGAGTGCATTTTTATGCGACCACAAAAAATGAGCGTTCATATATTGCTATCATGTCGTCGTCGTCTTCTTTGTCTGAAGACATTTGGTTTCCGGACAATAACTTTAGTATGAGTGAATGGATCTGTATGAAATTTAATCACAAGGTTCAGTAGCATGAAAGGAAGGATGGGATTAATTTTGGGGGTTATGGTCCAAACTGTTTAGGAATAAGGGGTCAAAAAGGGGCCAAAAGGCATTTTTCTAGTTTCCGGACAATAAGAATAACTTGTGTATAAGTGTGTGGATCTCTATGAAATTGTACCACAAGGTTCCATACCACAAAGGGAAGGCTGGGATTGACTTTGGGGTAATGGCTCAAACTGTTCAGGAATAAGGGGCAAAAAGGGGGGGAGGAACAAGGTTTTTCTGGTTTCCGGACAAATACATAAGTATTAGTCAATGGATCTCTATGAAATTGTACCATAAGGTTCCATACCACACACAGAAGGTTGGGGCGTCGATTTTGTGGGTTGTGGCTTTAATCGTTAAGAAACTAGAGGCCAAATAGGGGCAAAAAACAAGATTTTTCTAATACTGGCTAAGCTGGTTCTAACATAAATAATTTCTGATCTATATAAAGAAACAACAAATACTGATATGGCAGGAGATACACACCAAACAGGGTGTGTAAATTATTATATTTAGTTTGTAAACAGATTTACTAAGTATTGCGCAACAGCAACACATATTTTAACCAATTTCAATGAGGATTAATTTAAAGTCTTGAATTATTTGAGGTTTTTACCATGTATTACTATATTGGATATTTGGACATTTTTAAATAGGTCTACATTGAGGTCCAAAGGGTCCAAAATTAGACTTTGTTTGATTTCATCAAAAACTGAATTCTTGTGGTTCTATGATATGCTGAATCTAACTGTGCATTCAGATTTTTAATTTTGGGCCCTGTTTTCAAATTAGTCCATATTAAGGTCCAAAGGGTCCAAAATTAAACTTTGATTGAATTCATGGGGTTTTTTTTATATGATGAATCTAACCATGGAAATAGATTTTGGATATTGGACCATTAAGTAGATTAAATGTCCCATTTCAAATTTTTAAGTTATCTGACCACATTTATTCTGTGTAAGAAATCTATAATGTGTCAAATATTTAATCACTATCCAAATTCAGAGCTGTATCAAGCTTGAATATTGTGTCCATACTTGCCCCAAATGTTCAGAGTTCTACCTCTGTGGTCATATCCAGCTGCCCCAGGCGGAGCGTATTTTTTTGTTTTATTTGGTTGGTTCAGCCTTTACAGGATTGCCTTTCAATGACCTACATTTGTACATTTCAAACAAATGAGTTCTTTTCTGTATTTTTTGTCTCACCTCAACTAAGTTATGGTGTCAACATCATCAACCATGTTTAAAGTTTGATTCATGTTAGTTTAAGGGATCCATAAATGGTAAGTCAATATTTGGTATGCAGATGTGTACACATTGGCCCATCTCATTTCCATGAGAACAATTTGGTCTACCCCTAAATTATAGTCTATTGATTTTAAAACTTTTGCTTAGTTTCCAAAGTTTCGGGCAAGGTCAGTTTAAGGGGAACCACTTTAAAAGTCAATGATATTTGATATGCTGTTGTAATAACATTTGCACATTTCATTTCCATGGATATTATATGGCTCTGTCCCCTTATTCATTGTTCATTGATGCTGAAATTTTTGCATAGTTTTAATATTAAAGCTTGTGATTAGGTCAGTGTAAGGGGAACCACTTATGATAAGTTGGTGTTTGATATTCAGTTGCATAAGAATTATCTCATATCTCATGTCCAGAGAAACTACTGTAAATTCAGAAATTATTGCATGCATTTATTATTGCGATTTTGTCATTTAAGACTAAAACGCGATTTTAATTTTTGCGATATTGAGAAAAAGCCTGTTTAATTCATATAAAAAATTTTAAAATGTGAGTTTAAATTATTGCGATTATAACCCTGTCGCATTTTTCGCAATAATAAAAACGTCGCAATAATTTCTGAATTTACTTTTTGATGCAGGTAGTAGGTAAGTAGTGATCGGGAGTCCATCAGTCTGTTCTCCCCCTACTTTTTGATGCAGGTGGTAGGTATGTAGTGATCGCGAGTCCATCAGTCTGTTCTCCCCTACTTTTTGATGCAGGTGGTAGGTATGTAGTGATCAGGAGTCCATCAGTCTGTTCTCCCCTACTTTTTGATGCAGGTGGTAGGTATGTAGTGATCGGGAGTCCATCAGTCTGTTCTCCCCCTACTTTTTTGATGCAGGTGGTAGGTATGTAGTGATCAGGAGTCCATCAGTCTGTTCTCCCCCTACTTTTTGATGCAGGTGGTAGGTAAGTAGTGATCAGGAGTCCATCAGTCTGTTCTCCTCCCTACTTTTTGATGAAGGTGGTAGGTATGTAGTGATCAGGACTCCATCAGTCTGTTCTCCTCCTACTTTTTGATGCAGGTGGTAGGTAAGTAGTGATTAGTAGTCCATCAGTCTGTTCTTTCATGTATCCATCTTTTTGTCCTTCCGTTTATTTAACAGACATTATGTGTGACACTCTCACCCCATCTCCCTCCCTTCCAACCCTAACCACAACCCAATGCTACCTAAACCAAACTCCCTCCTCCCTCCAAACCCTCACCACTACCCTCCACCCAACTCCCATATGTCTAGAATAACAGTTAATTTTGGAATGGTAGTATTCAATTCCACCTGTATTTATAAACCTGTTACAAAAAGCTTTTTAGACCATTACACCATAAAACATAATTATATATGGACATATGTCATATCCACAGTCTTCATTTTTCCTGCTAAAAAACAGAATTTAATGAAACTTTCTTGGAATCTCCACCATATAATGCCATTGTAACAATATATTGTCATTGTGCACCTCCTATTTTTTTTTTTATCCAAATTGTATTTGGGGTTTACGTCAGCAAATCATGGACTTTGTATATTTATTGATTGGTATTTTGAATATAGAATAGAAAAATGATAAATTATCTTATTATAAATAAATTTGGTGTATTTACTGTCTTCTGATTGGTTAAAAGTATTACTTTTATTTTCAATGTTGTCAATTTTTATGGCGCATGCCCACTCTGACGTTGTATATTCATACGCCAACATGTGTGTATGTTGTTATTGTTAATATAAATAATATAAAAGTTCTTTGAGCCTTATTTTGATAGAAATTTATTTATAATGAATGGCAATAATTTATTTTGAATTTATTGAACCATAAAATTAATTTTTGACTCTTCACATTTTACATAATCCACTTCGCGGATTATTCAATGTGAAGAGTCAAAAATTAATTTTATGGTTCAATAAATTCAAAATAAATAATAGCCATTCATTAAATAATATAAGAAAGATATCCAAGGGATATTATATTCATAAGTGGATAACAAACAGACAATGCCATGACAAAAAAAAACAACCAAAGGACAAACAACAGTACACAAAACACAACAAAGAAACTAAAGACTAAGCAACATGAACTACACCAAATAAGGGGGTTATCTCAGCTGCTCCTGAAAGGTAAGCAGATCCTACTCTACATGTGACACCCATCGTGTTACTCCTATTTATATAATTACAAGTAAATTTGCCATTGGACATAAACAAACAACAATCAATCAAGCATCCATGTACATTTTTATGATACATGTAAACGTGAACAAATCCTATTACAAAAAAATCTAAAGTATGCTTCAAATAAGACAAACTTAATTCAAACCAATCTGGCCTGACTACAAGTACATTGAAAGGTAATGCTACAACTTATTACACATTTGCCATCAGATTTAAAGTATAAAAAATCCCACAATGTCTATATTCTATTCTAAAAAGAATGTAAAAGTTAAAAAAAATTGTAAATACCGGTAAGTCATATTTTACCCACTACAAAATATTCTTGACGGGTACCTGGGCATGCCATTTTGGCCATATTGTTCCTAGATATAAAAACTATAATAAAGAATTGGATGACATTTATATATATAACATTGAAGTGACTTTTTGATGTTTTGAAATTTTAGATGCATATTGCAAAAAAATATAACTAATTTCCTCAATTAAATAAGCATGTGTATCAGTAATATTTTTTTAAAGAGTTTTCCAAGATGAACAAAAGTCTATGTTCAGTTGACCATTGATGACATGAAGCAGATGTTACAAATATGCATTATGCTTACTAAGCTGTTTTATTATTCAATAGTATTTAGGTCATAATAACTATAAAAGTACATTTTAATCAGCTATATCAAAAGACAACAATGTCATTAATTGTAGCAGTACTGGTATCATTACATCTACAAGTTCTTGGTACCAGTTAATCCTGTAATAGACTGCATTATCATTTCATCAACATCAGAAGGAACTGGTTAATCCTCTGTTCTGTATAACAGATCTAACAGATCGCATGGATGGTCTCCATCAAGTCTGCAAAAAGTTTCTCCTCTAATATGGGGCTATAGATCTGCATTTTTTAATGGATTTTACTCTTTATATATACAAGTGTATGTGTATTTTACTTGTGTTTCCTTTCCTTTGTTTTATAATTTTAATGTGAAAAAAACCTGATGTTCAAAATAACTTCAGTTGCCAATGGGTTACAAAACCAACAACTCCTAATATATTGTACTCAGATTTTGGATTTCAATGTGTGAAGAATTATTTCTCAAAAGAATAACAATTTGTTTCGTATGATTTTTTCATGGATTTCTCAATCCAACTGCAGTGTATGAAACTTTTAACCCATGTAAATGTAAATGAAAGTGCATTTACTAATAATCTTACATGCACAGGTCAGTTTGTGTATTTGGATGAACTGTTGCTCAATGTGACAACTCAGGCCAGCATTTTCTTTTGCAAATTTTCTGGCAAAAGCCCAGTGCACAAAGAATTGAAGTTGTTTCAGAATCCATAAAGTATAAGATTGAGTCATATATGCATCGTGTGAATTCTTTTAGAATTGATTTGAAATTCAAAATAATTAAAAATTTGCTAAGCACAATAATAAATTGGATTTTGATAATGTGTTTACTCTAGTTGTAAGGCAAAAACTAGATAGAAGAGATTTGCCAATGAACTATTAATTTGTCTTATTTAAATTTTCCATTAAATAAAGACAAAAAGTTTGATCCAATCTTATTTACTTCTTTGAAAAAATCAAATTTTAAAAGAATTTATTAATACTTACTGATAAAATGACATAAAATAAATAAGAAGTTCAGGTGTAAGTAAAATAAATCATGTAGGTGTAAACATATTTGTTGATAATTGTTGTGATATGGCATGTTATCTTGTGACATGTAAACCGTTTAATTCCAAAGGTGCAGATAATACATTGAAAATGTGCACTTACATTTAGTTTTATGCTTTATTTGCAGCTGTTATCAAATATTTTGACAGTAATATGGTTATAGAATTGTAACAGATAGATAAAATAACTAGTATATAGTTTGTCAGATTCCTATAAAGACATGAATTATCTCCCTTTCAGAATGTCTTATGTGACATTTTTAATGCAAAAGTGACTACAAAATGTTTTTAATTGAAGAACACAATGAAAACAGTTGATTTTAGGAAATGAATAAGATTTTGCTCTGCGTTGACAGAAAATTTATAAATTGGTTTGCTTTTCTCTATAGATCAGTATGAGTAGGTATCTGTAATAATGTAGCCTAGCCATTTTCAGACAATCGTATCACAATGACAACTTGTAAAGGAAACATTTCTGAGACCGTTTGACAGAAAGCTTTTATATTTGGTAGAATTGTTTGTCATCTGTTGTAGTTGACCATACTATATACTATCATATTGAATTGAGAATCATTGTTGGACTTTGCATTGAAATAGAAATATTTACAGAGCTTCTAACTGTGATGATAATGTTATGTGTACACCTGTTCTACAGCAGTCTACTGTTCAAACAATTCCACAGTTACACAGCAATGAGGGACATTTTACTACGACAATGCAATTTGTTTATTATTCCCCATGGTGAAAAGTAGCAGGGAAATGTATTTTTTGACTCATCCATCACTTGAAATACACCATAACTAGTACAGGTAAGGGGTTTTTGGTTGCCAAATCAAAAACATATCAGCTTTGAACCTTACTTGAAAATGTGGTACATGAAATGAGAGGAAAATCCCTATTGATTTTTAGTCTTTTGGTTAGAGGTCAAGTCATTGTTACTAAAAATAGATTTTTGTTGGACAATATTTCTTTTGGTAATTATAACATAAAAAAAACTATGCCAGCAGGGCACCATAAGCTCTTCAACTTTATATAAGGGAAAGTGGGTAGTGGGGAATATCAGCTTGCTCACTAAAGATTCTTTAATTCATATATTGTTTGAAAAGTTCAAAATTATAAATGACCATATAATGTATATAAATAGGATCATGTTCTGATGTGCCAATGGCATTTTCAGAAAAGACTTAATTAGAACAAATTCTGAACAAAATTGACCTTGAATTTACATGTATTTTTGTTAAACCATTACTAGATTTATAAATAATTTTAGCTGTAATTATGGTTTATATAATAAAATCAAGATTTAAAAAAAATGGAAAACAATGTTTGATTTTTAAAACTTTTTTACAAAGTATTTAAAACCAAATGGTTTTCATACTTTTGATACAATGTATTTGCGTGCAGTATTTGTATAGTATTTTCTGGCTAGATTTGATTATAATTAGTTATCTATAAATTGATAGTCATAGTTAATATGCCAATGCCTAAATTCAACCAAATGGTACAACTTTTACCAAATGGTGGGACAACGTTGGACCAATGTTAGTATGTCAACATTCAACCTTTATGTGATGCAGGGCCATTGTTGGACCAATGTTAGTATGCCGCTGACACCTACATTCAACCAACAGTACAACCTTTATCCAACCCTGGGCCAATGTTGGACAAATGTTAGTATGCCAACACCTACATTCAACCAATGGTACAATGTTGGCTCAACGTAAACATACTGTATGGGAATATGTTAGTAATCTCTCTCTTTCTTGTATTTTGAAAGAAGATATTGTGACCCTTTTTTATATTATGGATAAAAATAGTGAATTTTGCAACATAATCTGTGGCTTGGAGAATACAGTTTGTTGGGACTTTTCTATTATGTTCTTTGCATGAATTCTAAGGTATCTTTAATTATTATTATAGGGTCCTACATGGAATGGAAGAGCAGGTGTACATACACATATGACCAACACTAGAATTACAGACCCAGAAATACTAGAAAGGAGGTGAGAAAAGAAATTTGTATTGATGCTGTATTTTAATTAGAAAAACTTCATAAGTAATATGTATCCCATGGAAATTTTATAGATAAGTTGACATGTATCTTGAGTTCATACCATAAATGTACACAGAAAACTTCAGTTTTTACCAAACAGAATGATTGTCTGGAGAAAAAGGTAAACACATTGTCACTTTTTCATCCCATCTGGGCTATTGGCCATGTGAGCTATTGCCATCACTTGGCATCTGTGGTTTTAAACTATTTGTTTTTAATTCTCTGAAACCAAAGGATCAATTTCAACCAAAGTTTTGCTGAATAATCCTTTAGGTATCTAGTATAAAGTTTGTCTTTTATGTGCAACATGACTGCCAGGGCTAAAAATTAAACAAACAGTAAATTGTAAGAAATTATCTTATATCTTGAAAACATTAATACCAGGTAGGTAGAAAATATCTGACAGGGCAAAAATGCTGGTAAGATCAACCTACTTCCTTTTTCCACGTTAAATATCAGACTACATTGTAATATATACCCCTTATAGGAGTTACTGCCCTTAAATGACATTATACCTTTGTTATATAGAGAAACTGTTATAACAGCAAAAATTATCAGCAAGACAAGATCTACAAATATGTCAACATCATCGAAAATCTTAATCAAGTTACATTTGTATTGCCCTTAAGCTTTTCTCATCACTTTACGTCCGTCGTCCGTCATCATCGTTAACTTTTACATTTTGAACTTCTTCTAGAGAACCACTGAATGGAATGAAACCAAACATGGCATGAATGTTCCTTATGAGGCGCTGACCAAGTGTTTTTACTTTGTAGCCGATCCATCATCAAAGATGGCCGCCAGCGGGGGACTTAGTTTAACATAGGACCCTATGGGAAATGCATACAAATGACTTCTTTTAGAGAACCACTGAATGGAATGTAACAAAACATAGCATGAATGTTCCTTACAAGGTGCTGACCAAGTGTTGTTACTTTGTAGCCGTTCCATCATCCAAAATGGCCGCCAGTGAGGGACTTAGTTTAACATAGGACCCTATGGGAAATGCATACAAATGACTTCTTTTAGAGAACCACTGAATGGAATGAAACAAAACATAGCATGAATGTTCATTAGGAGGTGCTGACCAAGTGTTGTTACTTTGTAGCCGATCCATCATCCAAAATGGCCACCAGCGAGGGACTTAGTTTAACATAGGACCCTATGGGAAATACATACAAATGTCTTCTTTTAGAGAACCACTAAATGGAATGAAATAAAACATGGCATGAATGTTCCTTATGAGGTGCTGACCAAGCCTTGTATCTTTGTAGGCGATCAATCATCCAAGATGGCCGCCAGTGGGGGGACTTCATTTAACATAGGACCCTATGGACAATACATACAAATGTCTTCTTTTAGAGAACCACTTAATGGAATGAAACCAAACATGGCATGAATGTTCCTTTTGAATTGCTGACCAAGTTTTGTTACTTTGAAGCCGTACCATCATCCAAGATGGCATAAGATAGGGACTTAGTTTAACATAGGACCCTATGGGAAATAAATACAAATGTCTTCTTCTAGAGAACCACTAAATGGAATGAAATAAAACATGGCATGAATGTTCCTTATGAGGTGCTGACCAAGTGTTGTAACTTTGTAGGCCATCCATCATTCAAGATGGCCGCCAGCGGGGGACTTCGTTTAACATAGGACCCTATGGACAATACATACAAATGTCTTCTTTTAGAGAACCACTAAATGGAATGAAACCAAACATGGCATGAATGTTCCTTATGAGGTGCTGACCAAGTGTTGTTACTTTGAAGCCGATCCATCATCCAAGATGGCCACCAGAGAGGGACTTACTTTAACATAGGACAAATGTCTTCTTTTAGAGAACCACTAAATGGAATGAAATAAAACATGGCATGAATGTTCCTTATGAGGTGCTGACCAAATGTTGTTACTTTGTAGCAAATCCATCAACCAAGATGGCTGCCAACGGGGACTAAGTTTAACAAAGGACCCTATGGAAATATATACAAATGTCTTCTTCTAGAAAACTGCTTAATGGATTGAAACCAAATATGGTATGAATGTTTCTTTTGAGGTGCTGACCAAGTGTTGTTACTTTGTAGCTGATTTGTCATTGTCCTTATAAAGTCATTTTCTACAATTTCAATGAATTTATTGGTAATTTCTGTAAACTTTACAAAAGTCTTCTGCTTTTGATTAAATTATGGGGCCAATATTAAACCAAATTTGGCCTCAATTATTATTAGGATATCTGTTATGATTTTTGTCTATTTTTACATGATTTCCAAAACCAAAGTAGAATCAGGTGAGCGACACAGGCTCTTGGGAGCCTCTAGTTTTTTTTACCCCCTGATTGGCTATTATAACCAAATTATAATGGAGAGCAACTGTAAACTGTGAAAATAATCAGCAATACACTTCATAATCTATAAATATCCATTCTACTAAATTTTGCATAGGAATATCTATATTTCGGGAAAGAAATATCTGTTGACATCTGTACAGAAACATGATAAAACAGAAAATGTGACCCAGCAATATTCGTCAGTGTTTAATGCTTGATTGATTGCTAAATTGCATACTTATACAATAAGTCTCTTTCATTAATGGCCTAAAAATGTGTTAACCAATAAAATAAATCTTACAAGATAGGGATTAAGAATAGAGATAATATTCTCATTATACATAAATATAGTGCTGCTAAGCATTTTTTTATGTAACAACACTTTCAGTATCAATTAAATGTCCATTTATTCAAGGCTCTATTCTTAAATGAAAAGATTCAACAATCCTGATTATGTAATAATTATTATGTTTAGATGCTTTGTGCAAAAATTTTTGAAGTAGCTTTGAAATAATGTTTGTTTCAAGGAGTTGTCTCCCATTACTAATATGTAATTTTCTTAATTTATTATGATAATAGAAACCCTATGTGTGTAACTCTGTTGGTAACTTGCAACCATTATTGTATTTTAATAACTATGTTAAACCCGAAAAATTCAGACCCTCCTGGTAATCCATCTCTATTGCTTTTTTTAATGTAGCCATTTTAGAGCAGTGGAATAAAGTAACTGAAATATTCCGGTTATTTATTACCAGACAATATTCTGATATTCTAACACCAAATGAAACATACCTATATGGTATTAACACTTTTTCCAGATCCAAGTTATAAATCACTCAGTAAAGACCCCATAATAAATCTAAACTGAAAATAGATTGATAGTTGAATAAGTTATTAGGTATTTAGTTTTCACAATCTACCAAATTAGATTGATCCTAAAGTTCTTTCATGACAGATTTTAGTTTTAAGTTCTCACATTCGAAAAATTACTTCATTTATGAAAGAATAAATAAAGCAAAATTGGTCATTGTACAAAGAGAAATAGCTAAAGGTGGTTAGTTAGTAAGACCTCAAGTCATAATGTATTAGACAAAAGGGTGGTAAAGGAAGGATGTGTTTATGGGAAAATGTCAATTCAAAAGTTTTTACTCATAAATGAAATAAGAAAAATAATGAAAAATATTTTTTAGGTATGAATTTGTACAAATCATTGAGAATGACAGCCTTACCAAACAAAGACTCCAAAAACTTTTAAGAATTGGCAAATGAATAACCTAGTTAAATCATTCTATAGAATAGAGTAAAACATTGGTTATACAGTAAAATACATTTAAAGATCAGCAGCTATGAAAAAAATTATCCAAATTTTACAAAACATTTTTCAAACTGGTGATTCTGTTTACAATCCATATAACTGCTTTGATTAAAAAACACAATTCTGTTAGCATTAATTTGAACTGTTTTCCCTGTTTTGGCAGAAAATTTGTTATGAGGTGCTCTCTCTGAAATAAAGTTGATTATCACCAAACAAGCATTTTCAGTGAAGCAGCCAGTTTTTTTTCCTGATAACTTGCTTAAAAGTGAACACAAATAGTAATATTTTGAAATAAAGAATGTAGTTTGTGCTTAGCTGAAAAATATTAGAATTGATAAGTTAGTAAATAGCTTAGCCAAACATTTAAAAAAAAAAGTCTGTTCTATCAGAAAGTTACCAATCTGAAGAGTGTGATATTTTCTACTTCTGTGCATGAAAGAAAGCTATAACATCAATCTATTTGATCTGGCTTTGGTTAGGAGCACTCTATTCATCAATTACTGCTTTTTATCTGGGTATTTTTTGTTTCAAATTGTAATGTGTCCATTATAAATCATTATGTAAAATAAAGTGATTTGTTACATTTTCCTCTGTTGATTATCAGTAGTTCTTATCTTTTCAAGTCTATAAAAATGTTATCAGATCCTTTAATAATTTCAAAATAATAAACACAGCATACATAATTTATGATAAATTTCAAATCTATTGATTTAATTTTGACATATTTGCTTGTGATGTCATGATGTTTGTTTAAAATATAAATTGATGTTGAATGAGTTTGATTATTTTTAAGGAGGGCACAAGCTTCCTGTAGGGTGAATGTGTCTTGCAAGGAAAACTTCTCCCAGAATAAGTATTTATTTTTGGAACTATTTCTGTGCATCTCTTTTTCTTTTTGCATTTAATGTGTTGGTGTATACACAAATGAAATTAGAAAAGTATTTTCTAAAGGAATGCCGTTTGAAATCTACTTTCATCTTCTTCTGTTCTACAAAAAAAAATGGCAAACTTTAGCCAAACTTAAAAAAATTAATATGGTGCATAGTTTACATTGAAACCCTTTGGGAAATCACATTTTCATCATTTTCTCTTAAACTACAAAAGTCAATTTTAACCAAACTTTGTAGAAGTGATGTATAAAAAGTTACCTACAAAAGATCATCATTTGGTCTGATCTGACGAAAAACATTGTCACCATGGACTATCTTTAGTTTTAAATGGCCAATCTTGAAAAATCTTCAACTTTAAAACAACAAGGTGAAATGTTTTAACAATTTTGAAAGATTAGAAGACCCTTTACAAAAGATCCTTATTTGTGCTCAGATGATTAATCTGGCTGCCAGAGGCTATCTTTGATTCTGAATTTAACTATTAAATGATTTTTTTCTCTGAAACTAAGAGGTGAAATATATGATATTTTAAAAAAAAATAATTCTCATTTGATGTTGATTAAGTAGCCATCATGGTGGCATTGATGCCACAGTTCTCCTAGAAACTTAACGTAAAATCACATTTTCATCTTCTTCTCTGAAATAACTGATCCAATGTGAAATAAACTTGGCAGGTGTGATGTATCGAAGACTTCTACTAACTGTCCTAATTTGGTTCTAATGGAATAAATACATGGCTGCCTGGTGCAATCTCTGATTCTGATTTGCCATTTTAAAAGAATCTTTTTCTCCAAATTTAAACTACAAGGCAAACTATTTTGAAAGTCTATAAAATTGGTGTTTGAGAGACCCACCACATTGATCTACATTCAATATGCAATGCATAGGGTGGCAAACATGATGGAATTGGTGGTACATAGTTTCCATTTAAACCCTATCGAAAATCACATTTTTCATTTTCTCTAAAACAACTAGGCCATTGTAAAATAAACTGGGAAGGAAGGATGTATTGATGGACATCTACAAAATGTTCTCATTGGTTTTAATGGTCAATTTAAAAATATCACATTTTCATCTTCTTCCTTGAACAACTCGGCCAATGTGAAATCAATTTAGCAAGAATAAAAAATGTGTAGAAGGACCTCTGCAACCATCCTCATTTGTTTTACTCCAACAGCCCCAGCAAGTCATAATAAAGCCTGTCAGACATCAGAGCAGTTTCAGAATACATTTGGTTCTGATTGGACAAAAATCATGGTCACCAGATGCAATTGGTTATTTTTGGCCAATTTTCAAAAATCTTCTTTAGAAATACATGGTAAAATGTGTTGAAACTTTACATGATTGATGATTGGGAGACACTCTCCAAATGATACTTTTTTAATGTTGATTTGGTAGGGAAAAAGGTAGCATTGATGGTACATAGCTCCAATTAAAACTCTTTGGAAAGTCACATTTACAACTTCTCTGAAACTAATAGGCCAAATTCAACCAAACTTATAAAGAATGATGTTGGTTGTTGTCACGAAGCCTCAAATTATATCACATTTTTGTTTGCAAGTTTTTTCTGTTTCCAGAATTTCTGTCCTTGAAAGTGCTTAATGAGCCAAAATTTTTGTTTTCAAGAAAAAGGCTCTCCACATTACATTTATATTATGACCAACTCAATGAAATTGGGCATTAATTTGAAGCTTTAGGCTATGACAAGTTGTTTTTCTGACTGATATCTTGTTATCATAGTTGTCATATCTCTTCATAAAATATCTTAATTCAAATGTATGTACCATGTGGTTTTGTCACATGCTAAGAATTAAATTAATTGAACAAAAAAATATATCATTTTGTTGGAATATTAAGTATGATCGATAAATTATGCAAGATTAATTAGTATTTGATTCCTGTACACTTTGTAGTAGCTTATTGCAAACACAAATCGAAATGCAAATTAGTAGCAATGCAAAATCTTATCACATCTTTCCTCTTCATGAAAACATTTAATTTTACAACAATTTCTGGTAAAAAAGGATAGTTTTATGAATTAAAGATTGACCAAGGAGTAAAAACATAGCAAAATAAATGACAGCTTACCGGGTACATCTCTTAATACAATGTATTTAATATTTTTCAGATATTAAAAGAAGTAAATGAAAACTATGAAAGATTCTGAAAGATTTTCTGCTTCCATTTTAGAATAAGTCACTACTAATTTGAGATCAGATGAGTCCTTTACTTCATAAAACATAATGAAAGTCAAGTTAAGAAAGTTAGTAATTCTTTGAGGCTTCAGTTTTTTATTTCATAGGTCAAATAAAAGTGTGTCTATGAATATGTTACAGATACCCTGTAATATTGAAGAGGTTTCATTTGAACTCTGATACTGGGGGAAGAGGTCAACATCATGGAGGTGATGGGGTAACTAGAGAATATTTATGGAGAAAATCCTTGACCTTGTCTATTTTAACTGAGAGAAGAGTCTTTCAACCTTATGGACTGTTTGGTAGGTACATTATAAAGGCTTCACAATAATGTCAGAATGAGTTTTTTTGTCATACCTGCGAAGAAAGTCCAGGAAAGCGAGACATAGGGATTGCTTTTCTGGCAAAGGCGACGATGACGATGGTGTCAACAATTGTAAAGTTTCTTGCTCAAGTTAGTTTGATAGGAACTACTTGTGATGAATCATTGATATCTAATATGAATTGCATTACTATCAGTACATATCAGTTTGACAACTATTTTGAGGCCCTGCCTCCTAGGTTATGGTCCAGTGGCTTTGAATTAATTAGCAATTTTCAATGTTAAGTTTTCTGCTTAAGTAAGTTTTGATAAGATCTACTTGTGATAGATCAATGATATTTTGTATGAAGTTGCATTACTATCAGTTCATATCAGTTTGACCACTATTTCGAGGCCCTGCCGCTTAGGTCATGGTCCAGTCACTTTGAATTAATTATCAATTTTCACTGTTAAGTTTTCTGCTAAAGTTAGATTGATAGGAATTACTAAATTACTGTCTGTACATCTCAGTTTGTTGACCATTTCCAGGCCCTGCCCACTAGATCATGGTCATGTGATTGAATTAATAAGCAATTTTACTGTCCATCAGATTGTCTTTTTCTGAATTTTATGCCGATAGGCGAGAAATATCTCTGTGCCAACCGTTTATTTACTTATATATCATTGCAAAATTACAAATTTAATCCTGAAAATGATTTAAAATTTTAAGTTTATTATTGATAGATTTGCTTTAATGTTGTGCCAGAATTTATAGCATGATACTGTTGCCTAGCTTTTTCATTGTCAATCTCAGCAGGTTATTTAAAGGTCCAAAGGAACTTCCAACTGTCATGTAATATTTTTGGCAGGGTAGTAAGTTTTTCAACCAAATTCTTGAAATTTTACTGAAAAAAGACGAAGTTCCCAAGTCTGGAAAAAATTATTGCAATCTTCCTGTGAATGTTCAGGGTTCTGTGATGAAAACTGTAGGGAGTAATTAATACAAAATTTGTACCCTCTTTCATAAATTTTGCTGATAAAATTACTAAGTTCCTAAGTCTGGAAAATAAGAAAAAAATCCTCAAACAATTCTATAATAGCAGGTGCACAACTTCCACATTTGTGCAATCTTCCTGTGATGTTTCAGGGTTCTAGGGTTAAAACTGTAGAAGTTGATTACACAAAACTGGTACCCTCTTTCATAAATTTTGCTGAAAAAAGACTTAAGTTCTGGAAAAATGAGAAAAAAATCCTCAAACAATTCAACATTTTTTATGATTATATTCATTATCAGAAAATAATAGTTTTTATGCTTTTCAGGTGGTGAACCAGGCTGTAGAGGTGAGAATCTAATGCTTTATAAAGATGGTAGAATTGTTAGTCTGGGATCCAAGACTTCAGTCCATTGTGATGCAGGGGTATGTTATCATTCACATTTTAGACATCAGCAACCACCAGCATGTTGCTTCCAAAAAAAAAAACATGGTTAAGAATTGTTAAAAAAAATTCCTTTATATGACAGTTTAACTGGCATTTGCTAGTCTTCAGCTGCTAAGCACATTTTGTATCTTTGACTTGGTTGTTTTACATATTATTCAGTACAATAAATGATAAGTATAATAGTCCCAGATAATATATATAATGTTTATCTAACACTTGAAATAAACCTTTATTATAAAGACTTTCAACATAAAAATCAATCATGATCAGTAAAGCAGGTGAGACATTCAGTGTGTGCACTCTTGTTTCTAGTTGAATGCCATAAAGATGAAGTTTATTGGCTTGCTGCTTCTATTACAGTGATTGAGAAATTACTACCGGTATCTATGTAACAATTGAATTACTACCTGTATGTATGTAACAACTTATTGGTATGCCCTGCCTACAATAGTAAAGGGGCATTTATTTTTCCAGTTTATTCATCCATCTGTCTGTTCTCTTGTGTGTCTGTCTTGTATCAGGTCAACATTTGTATTTAAGGTTTAAGGTAGTTTACCATGAAGTTGTGGTCACATTAACTTAAAACTTAGTATGCATGATGTGAACTTTAGAATATATATGCCAAATTAAGAATTGGACCAAAATTTTGCTGTTCACCTAACATGGACACATATTCTTGTCGGTATCTAATAACAGTCAAATTCAATTAGTTTTGATTTCTACAATAACAGAATTGCAGCTATGAACATACTGATTTGTCTGTAAATACCATCCAGTTTTCCTGGGTTTTTACTTTCAGCCAAATGGGTGGACTCCTGTCTGTTTGAGATGTGCCCGTGTCAATTACACTAATTTGTAGAGTCCGACTCATAACCAGGAAGAACCTGGGAGTTGGACAAGAAATGAGTGTCCTTATTAAATGAGTATAAGAACATGTAAAAAAATATCAAAATTTATAGTTGTACTGGCTTGTACAATAGGTAAAAAAAACAGTTCTGTTTTATTCTAAAGCTTGTACAAATTACTTTTTTATTGTCAGTCAAGAGACAAATACATATAATGAATTTTAAGGTTTTATTTTGACTAAATTTGTTCTCCCTGACATAGCCCAACAACTATCACCAATCAATCAATATAATTGGGGTTTTTTTTCTCTATAATATATTGGTTTGAGCCAAGATCATATGTTACTTTTCAAATGAAATTACCTATCAGAATTCACTTTGAAAGGAAAAGAGACAGTTATTGCTTCGGCACTTGTGTTTCTCACTTTGAGAGATCTTGTATGAGAATTACACAATAAATGAAATAAAAAGGAAAATGATAACTATTGATTTAAGTAACATTTCATACACCATAAACAAAAATAATATACAAAAACATATGTAATTCATATTAAAAACAGTCACTCAAATTCCAAAAACTACAACAGAATTTTGATGGAGTGCTTTCATTGATGATCATGGGATTAATTACTTCTACAGACTGTGCTTCTCTAGTCAGAAGCTTTTTACTTCACTTTCCTCTAATGAAGCTGACTGGGGATTGGCATGATTTTCTCATTAGGATTTATGTTATGAAAATGTGCTGTCCCATGAGGCTTTGGTTCACAGAGGACATGATAGATACTGATCAGAATTAAAGAAACATTTTTTTAACTTCATTAGTCATCTGTGATTTAAAGATAGAGAGAAAAAGCAGATAGTTATGCACTTGTTAATTAGACAAACCATTTACCAACCATCTTTACTTTGATGGAACATTGTAGCTGGGATACCAAGCATTCTGGCAATGATGAGACAAAAAGCTTCCTCCCCAGGATCTTTACGATGTACAAAATTGTAGTACAATATTGATTATATTTTTGGCAATAAACAGTATATTTGAACCTATAAAAATTGTTGTAGAATATAAGTGAACATGATAGAAAATCCTGCTTTAAACAGATTCACTTATTTTAGTTACAATATAGTTTTCAAACCAGAAATTAGAATCATAAGAAAGAATTAAATAGCAGTTGTGTAATCTTCTCTAAGTGAGGATGAACCAAAAAAACATCTCTTTCAGAATTAGAAATATTGCTGCATATAGTTTATTTGTGCACTTTCTTAAATCTTTTGTATAAAAATCAGTACTTACTTATTTAGAAAATTAAATATGTAATAATTAAACTAATGTCTGAAATCAAACTAAAATCTATTGAAAACTTATTATGCCCCCGCCGTGGTGGAGGAGGCATTAAATTTTACCCTGTCTGTCTGTACGTCAGTTTGTATTTCCGTACCTCTGTACGTCCCGAAATTGGTTTCCGTTCTCTAACTTTAGTTTGCCTCTATTGAATGTTATGAAACTTGTACACAATGCTTATTACTAACAAACACAGATCAGTTTGAATTTGGGTGGCATCACTTTTACCTTTCTAGAGTTATGCCCCTTTACAAATGGAAACATTGCTGAATTTTTCTGTTCCATTCTCTAACTTAAGTTTGCCTCAACCAACTGTTATGAATCTTATACACAATGCTTATTACTTGAAAACACAGATCAAGTTTGAATTTTGGTGGTGTGACTTTTACCGTTCTTGAGTTATGCCCATTTACAAATGGAGAAATTACCGTTCTTGAGTTATGCCCTTTTACAAATGGAGAAATTGATGAATTTTTCGTTTCTGTTCTCTTCTTTAAGTTTGTCTCAACCAAATGTTATGCTTTTTACCTCAAAACTCAGATCAAGTAGGAATTTGGGTAGCGTTACTTTTACCGTTCTCGAATTATATCCCTTTATAATGGTACATGCAAGCGGGGGCATCATCTGTGTCTCATGGACACATTCCCCATTTATTTTTTATTTGTTTTATCAAAAAATTAAGAGACAGATAAAGTAGATTGTCAAAGGAGTTTTATTCAAAGAATTGGTTTTATACTACTGTGCAGGATGAAACTAAAAACTAAATTGAACAAGAAAAAAGACAATGACTATAATATGTTTCAAGATAGTCTAAATGAAAAACAACAAGAAAAGAAAAGCATTTTTGTTATATTGATCATTGCCTAGTATTTAAGTGAAAATATATGATATAATTTCTGTTGTGTGCACAGAATATGTTGATGACTATCTATATCAGGTCTGAACCAGACTAAAGGTTTAGAAAGGAAAAATGTAAAACATTGAAGAGCACAAAAAGTAAAAGGTTCCTACCAGAGTGTATTTTCAGACAAAATGTACTTTAGTCTCATGTGCACTTTCATGACTTTATATCTTTTTTTTTTTGATCACCTGACCCAAAGGCAAAGTGTGAGCTTTTCCAATCACTTGGTGTCTGTCGTCCTCCATTTACTTTTATGAAAATCTTCTCCTTTAAAACTAAGGAGCCACATTTAATGAAACACGGCCACAATCATCATTTGGGTGTCTAGTTTCAAAAATGTGCTTGATGACCCTGCATGCCAACCAACAAGGCCGATATGGCTAAAAATAGAAAAGATGCAAGTTTTAGTCTATTTTCTTGAAAATCACTATAGACAGAAAATCTGACAGGGCAAAAATGTTCAGAATGTTGAGATCTATTCCTACAGTGTACTTACATCAAAACTGTCTGACGGCTTCTTATAAAAGTTATTGCTCTTAAATGAAAATTTTACCCCATTTTTGGTTTTGGGTAAAAGCTATATTAGCTAAAGAGAAACTTCAAATAGCTAAAATGATAAGCAAGACAAGATCTAAAAATAAGCCATGTAGCTGAAATTGTCAATCTACTCCTCATAAAAGTTATTGTCCTTAAATGATGAATTTTTTTTTCCCAGTTTTGGCATCTTTAGCAAAACTTTTGTAGAGAAATACTGTACATAACTAAAATGATTAGGAAAAGAGAGAATTTTAGTCATGAATTATATTCTTGTGTATAATGTTGGAGAGTGATTGTTGAATAATGGCATTAATCCAGGTGAGGGACACAACTTCAAGTTCTCAATCAGAATTTCTCAAAGACCAATGGGCCCTTTTGAATAAAACTTAGACAGTAGCAACATATTTTTTCAATATGGAATCAATTTTTCATGATGACTAAAGGACTTTTTATTAGACTTACACTTTATAAGACCAATTAGTTGCCTTAGGCATTGGATTATAGTAGCATTCACAATGTTGTAGAGTCATGTGAAGAGGTTAATCTAGAACCCCATCATTGTCCCTGAATTTTCAGTTCAAAAGTTGTCAGACGTTTTTCCAAGTGTTTTTTAATCATTGGATAGTATTTTTGAAAATCATGTTGAGAATACAAATAAAAATTGTATATATGTATCAGTCTATGTCTTGTTGTAAGTTTCCTCCTGTGACATAATCTTCATTTTGTTGAAGGCGGTCACTTAATGGTAGAATAGAATAGAATAGAATATAAGATTATAGCCATACAGACAACAACACTTTAAACAACATATATGTCCTTTTCAATGGTAGTAATAGTCAATGCAGTCTTGTACACATATGCAGTTTAACATAACTACAATCTGTAGATACCGTTATTTTGGCATTGCACAAGGTTCATGTTTTTCTCTGACGTCTTTACACTAAATCTACTGGATGTTGGTCGTGTACTGATCGATATCATGATTCTTTTATTAGTTGTTATTGGCTTTGAACTAGCTGTCAAAAACTGTGAGTACTCTCAGATCTGTACTTAGTTTAGTGTGACATCCATTTTCACTGAACTAGTACACATTTTTGTTTAGGGGCCAGCTGAAGCCCGCCTCCTGGTGCTTGATTTTCTCGCTGTGTTGAAGACCCATTGGTGGCTTTGGGCTGTTTCCTGCTCTTTGGTCGGGTTGTTGTCTCTTTGACACATTCCCCATTTCCATTCTCAATTTTATTAGTGTCCTTTTTGTTGTTAGGGATGAGTGATGGATAAATACCCTACCACGTCCGATCTGTGATTTTGTTTGATTGTTCTGCTTTGTATTGATCTGATGAGTTAAGCCCCTTTCAACTGATTTTTATAGTTTGTTCTTATGTTGTGCTGTTTCACCACTGCCCCAGGTTAGGGGGAGTGTTGATTGCTCGCAAACATGTTTAACCCCACCACATTTTTTATGTACCTATCCCAAGTCAGGAGCCTGTAGATCAGTGGTTGTTATTGGTTCATCACAGTCTTATTTGTTTTTCATAAATTGTTTTGTTATAAATTTAGCCATTAGTTTTCTCAATTAAATTGTTTCATATTTTTTTATGTCAGAGCCTTTTATAGTCTACTATACGGTATGGATTTTTCTCATTGTTGAAGGCCGTACGGTTGCCTATAATTGCCTACATCCACTTTATTTAAACTTTGGTGGATAGTTGTCTCATTGGCAATCATACCTCATCTCCTTATTATACGCCCGTTTACGGGACATATTATGGTATACCGTTGACCGTCCGTCTGTCCGTCCCTCTTTCGTCAACATGTCGGACATTAACTCAAAAATGCTTTAACCAATATGCATGAAACTTTGGTGAATTGTTTATATCTATTGACGTGAGCTCCCTTTCATTTTTTATAAAATTCGGATTTACCGTTACCGAGTTTTGGGGGGTTTTATACACTAAAAAAGGGGGGATTTTCCAGTTTTCAGACAATAACTCAAAAACAATTTCACCAATTTGCAAGAAACTTTGGTGAATTGCTTATTTCCTTTAGTTTGGTTTATAGCAATTGGATCAGTGCTGATAACAAATTCTTTGGTTTGATTAATTTGTCTATAAATAAAAATGCTGCTTCTTTATAAAATGTATATTGTAATTAAATGAAAAACTGCACCATGAGAATTTTAAATTAGTTAAATTGAACACAGACAACCAAAAAATGTTAAAATTAACTTCTCTGACAGGGTTTTGGAATACTTTCATCAAGATGTATTAAATAATTACACATTTATATGACTGAAATTTAAAACATATAACAGACATGTTGTGAATTTTATTATTTAATGGTATATTTTAAATTTATTTGCAAGAAAAATATTTAAGTTCCTTTGTGAAAACTCTTTTTCAAGCTTGTTCTTTAATACTAAATAAGGAGACCTGTTTTGGTTTGGCACTTCTCCAAATACCAGATTAGAATAATCTTTATATGACTATGTCAGATTGTCCTGAAGCTAGCATGCACAGTGTTTTTTGTTATCCTTACTTTTCATTATTTAGTTTGGATTATCTTGTTTGGAAAAGAAAAAACAGGGAATTATTGAAATCTGGAATAATTTCGAATTCTGGAAAATTAATAAGAAATATATGATGAAAACTAACCCAATTTAGGAGGGTTAGCCATACATCCATGGCTAAGTAGGGTTAGTTAGTTCATACTGAAATATCAGTGAAAGCAAAATTAACCTTAGCCATGCGTGCATGGGTAACTAACCTTCTTTAGTTAGGTTAGTTTTCATCATTCATTTCTTATCAATTTGCCAGAATTCAAAATTATTCCAGATTCAAATAATTCCTTGTTGAAAGGATTTCCAAATGTCCTTCCCGTCATGAGATTTGGATTTATTCAGTACTGCCATTTCCAATGTTACCTCAAGGTCAGTGTGAAAATCAACAACATAACCAAACAACAATGCATCTTGATTTACCTAAATGAAATGACCAGGATATTCAAACAAAGCACCACAATGTTCTGAAATAAAAATGGAATTGTTCTAAAACTAGTAAAATTGAGTTAATGACAAATGGAATGAAGGCATTGTCAAGACTTTCTATGCCAGCAGATATTCGGGTGTTTATTGGAATGTATATGTATGTATAAGTTCTGATTACCCTTTTGTTTTTGACTGGTTTTCTTTATGGAGTTACCGACCTTGGAATCTTGGACTTGTAAAATGTAATGAAAATTGTACATTTCCAATTTTAATTTGGTTATGCTTAAATATACTGAACTGATTTTTTATAAAATAGTTGAATATTGAAGAGTAACATGTCAGGTTATGTAAACTTTAGTTTTTGATAGTTTAGATCAAATTTATTAGCGGAGAATTTCCACAAATGTATAAAGAAAAAACAACTGTCAATGTCAAAACAATTTGACTTATAGGGTCCATGATATATCCATTTCTTTACGATATTAAACAAGATCTGTTAGCTTTTTCAATGTTTAGTAGTCAACCATGCAGGGATTTGTGCCTACTAAAAAAGGTGTTTAATGTGTGAATCCTTTATTCAGTCTTGCTACATGGAACCACTCATGTCCTGTGTTTTTATTTTTTCTATGTCAATATTTCAGGATTTTAAGGAGTAAATGGTTTTCATCGATTGTTGTACTGATATGCTATTTACTAATGTATGCTATACATGTGATGTTTGTCTTGCCTGTGACGAAAGTCACAGAATACGAGACTTAGGAATTACAATCAGACGGCAGAGTAAACTATTTACATAATGCTTTATATTTCAGAGAAGGAAGACATGGATGCTTCATTCCTTGTATAGGTGTCTCATGTTACAATGTTTCCGTCTATCATGTGACCATTGTCATTGACCTTATTTTCATTGTTCAGCTACTTTTTAAAAAACTATAGTTTTTATGTCATGAATTTCTCACTTAATATGAGTAATAGGATAATGATATTTGGTCTATAGAATCCTTGCAAGGTCTACATGTCTGTCAGATAGGGTTCACTTGACCTTGATCTGATTTTATAGATCAGTGATCAAGGTTAAAGTTGCATGGTAAGGTCCATTTCTCAGATACTATAAGCATTAAGTCAACTATATTTGGTGAATGGAATGATTGTAAGGTGTTAATGTCTGGTTTCATCTAACCGTGACCTTATATTTATGTTCATTGGTCAATGTTATGTTTTATGTGTTATTGTCTGTTTCTCAGATGACTTCTTACAGGAGTTATTGCCCTTAAATGACAAATTTTACCAATGTTTTGTGTTTTTGCCTTTTATGTTGAAAACTTTAAATAGCAAAATTGATCAGAAAGATAAGATCTACAAGTCAGTCAAACATTGCTGAAATCATCAGTTGACCCCATATTGGATGTATTGCCCTTCAATAACAATTTTTACTGTTTTTTGTTGAGTCTGCGAAATTTATTTCTTGAAAGCGAGACATAGGGGTCCTAGATTCCGTATTCAGCGTAAACATTTAGGTTCAGTCTGTGGTTAAAGTTTTTTAAGACATCAATAACTTTTTCAAACCTTCATGGAATTTTATGAAATTTGAACAGAAGCTTGTATATGACCAAAAAACAGTATCCAGAGCGAAATTTTGAAAATATTTATTTTTATTTTTCCGTATTTTACTGATAAATGGACTAGTTTTTTTACAGTTAACACTCAGGCTCAGTCTGAGGTTAAACGTTTTTCAGTCATCAATAATTTTGTCAAACCTTCATGGAAATTATAAAATTTGGACAGAAGCTTGTATATGATCAAAAAACAGTATCCAGAGCGAAATTTTGAAAATATTTATTTTTATTTTTCTGTATTTTACTGATAAACCAGCTTAGTTTTTTTACAGTTAACACTCAGGCTCAGTCTGAGGTTAAAGTTTTTCAGTCATCAATAATTTTGTCAAACCTTCATGGAAATTTATAAAATTTGGACAGAAGATTGTTTTTGACCAAAACACAGTATCCAGAGCAAAATTTTGATAATATTTATTTCATTTTTCAGCTATTTACTGTTAAATGGACTTAGTTTTTTTTACAGTTAACAAGTAGATACAGTCGGGGGTTAAAGTATGTTACACATCAATTACTTTGTCAAAACTTCATAGAGTTTTATGAAACTTTGGCAGAAGCTTTTTAATGATTAAGAGATAATATCTGAAGCAAACCTTTGAAAACAGATTTTTTTCATTTTTAGTATTTTTCTGATAGATGGACTTCATGTTTTACAGTTAACATTTACAGGCAGTCTGGGATTAATTTTTTTTGATAAGATGAATTTGTAAACCTTCATGGATTGTTATGAAACTTGGACAGAAGCTAATTTTCAAGACCAAGAAATAGCATCTAAAGAAAAAAGTTTGAAATTTTTTTTAAATTCTGTATTTAACTGATAAATGGACTCACTTTTTAATTCAACATTAAACTTTTACACTGACAGCAGCATTTGCAGGCGAGACACAGGGTTCTGGGGAACCCCTTACAAATTTTATTGCATTTTTGCCTATTATCTTGAAAACTATAATAGATAGATAACAACTTTTAAAAAAAAAAACGATCAGCAAGACAAGATCTACCAATGATATAAATTGCTGAAATCGCCAGTTGACTCCTTATAAAATGATGATTTTTACCAATTTTTTGCCTCATTTCTTATAATCTTGAATACTATAAGCAATAGATAGAAGTTTAAATGGCAAAAAAGATCAAAAGGACAAGATTTACAAATAAGTTTACTATTAACTTGGCCAAAATCATCGGTCTATTCCTTATATGAGTTATTGTCCTTAAATGATAGACAGAAACTTAAAAAAACAAATATGATCAGCAAGACCAGATCTACAAACAGGTCAACATAGATGAAATTTTCAGCTGTCTTCTAAAACGTTCTTATAAAATTTATTGCCCTAAATGATGATTTATACCTTTTAGTGTTTTGAGAAAAAAACTATTGAAAAATGACTTAACTTTATCTGTGGTTTCCTTTTTTTTCATAATAGATAGATGGGTTGACTATGATAATCCCTGTACTTAGATGGAGTGTCAAGTTTGGCTCTGTGTATATATATATATATTTAGCCATGGCCTTGTAATTCTTATCCAGTCTAAGTTTTAATTATCAAATAATCTTATCAAATGTATGAGATATTTCAATAATAAGCATGTGAAGATATTCTCTTTTTTTTTTGTGTTAGAATTGTTAATTTACCTTTTCACTGTCGATTATCACAATTATTCAAGAATTGAACACTATCTTGAAAAGTCCTAACACTATCTTGAAAAGTCCTAACACTATCTTGAAAAGTCCTAACACAATCTTGAAAAGTCCTAACACTATCTTGAAAAGTCCTAACACTATCTTGAAAAGTCCTAACACAATCTTGAAAAAATGATTTGCTATTCTTTTATAAAATAAAAAATCTGTATATGAAATAGTATTTAAGTACATAAAATGGGTAATGAAGCATTAAATTATTATTCAACCATATTTATAGCTTTTCAGATGTCAAATTATAAATCGTGAGAAAATTAGGAAAAGTAATTTACTAGTTGCAAGAAGTATACTGGTATTTTTTATAGCAGTCATATACAATTTAATATTGTTTTAGTCTAGAAATTTTGTTTATATGTTAATTTTGTGTTAATTGCAATAGGAACAATACAAATTTGTAGTTAAATGTATTAAATTCCAGTAGTTGTATTTAATGTTATTTTTTTTTTATTAAAGTTCGTGAATATACTTCATGCTCGGCTTAGTGACAGTGTATTCTTAAATTGAATGAGCAAAGTTAGATTGTTTTCAGCTTCACTCATTATCAATAAAGTGGAAGGGAAAACGAAAATTGGAATACTTCTTCCATATCAAACATCAGTTCATTTTCCATATGCGACATATTTCAATTCTTAACTCGTTTACTTTGTACCCCTGGCTGTGTTAATCAGCATAAACAGAAAGTCTATGGGTAGTAAATCTTTTTTAAATGAATTGATAGGACGTTTTTCCTCATGAACATACAAAAATCATATAAAAGAAACTAAGCTAACGAATGACATCTGTGTACAAATTTCAATTATAAAAATAACCAAAATTATTCTTTTATGTCCTGTATTTGCATAATTTAAAATTGGACGAGAACAAATTAAAAGTAAGCTACTACTAGTGTGACTGAAAGTGCTGACATATAGCTTCATTATTTCTTATATTCAATCATTCTGGTCACCCAGATTTTATAAACTGTATCATATATTATGTCTTGTCCACATGATCACAATATCGACGAAAGTCATCAGTTGAGCAAATTGATAGGACATCGGCCGATGTCCCATTTTCCGTCAAACTAGAACCCGATTTAGCGACAGTTTTTTTGGCCCATTTTAGTTAAATGCCCATGTTAGCGACAAAAATTAATCCATTTTTCCTTCATTACAGTATGAATTAGTATAATGTTGAAATTTAATATAAAGACAGCACGATTTATTAATGTCTTGTCCATTAAAATGCAATACTGTAAGTAATAAATTGCTTTGCTGTACACGACCGCAGAGGTCCAACCCTGAACAGTTGGGACAAAAATGGACACAATATTCGCGCTTGATACAGGTCTGAATTTGGATTGTAATTCAATATTTGACACATAATAGGTTTCTGACACAGAATAACTGCAGTCAAAGAACTTAGAATTGGTTATATGAATTGAATTTATATTCAATTTTTTGCTTTTGTGCAATACACTATGCTGTTGCGAATTGACCCCAAAAAAAAAATTACCCCCCTTTTTCAAACATTTTTTACCCCCTTTTTTCAAAAAAAAAATATTTGAAGAAATTTTCTTTTTTGATTTCTGAAATCTTGAGAAAAAATTGACCCCACCACCCCGTCCCCACCACCATTTTTTTTTTACTCCACCCACCAATTTTTTCTAACCTCCCCCTTTTTTCCAAAAAAAAATTCTTTCCCTCAAGATAAGGTCATAATCTCAATTCAAATTTCCAATGGAGTTTGCAACCATAATAACGCATTTAAATACATCATAAAAATCTTAAAATAGAAAATGACATACATAATCATGGCTAAAATTAATATACCTTAATCAGCATTTTTTAAATTATTAAAATAGTAACTTCTAAAAATAAATTGACAGCTTATCACCTCAAGACAATACAATATTTCTTTATGCATAATTTAAAAGCAGTGTAAGGGAGGTAATTCAAACACAACATTATACTTAAGCAATTGTCCATTAACCAGGACACCCTTGTTTTTTCTCACTTTTTTGCCCCTAATTCCTTAACAGTTTGAGCCATGACCCCTAAAGCCAATCCTAACCACCCCTTTGTGATATGGAAACTTGTGGTAAAATTTCAGAGAGATCCATACACCGTTCCACAAGTTAATGTCAACTAGAAAAATGCTTATTTGGGCCCCTTTTTTGGCCCCTAATTCCTAAACTGTTGGGACCATAACCCACAAAATCAATCCCATCCTTCCTTTTGTGGTTATAAACCTTGTGTTTAAATTTCAAAGATGTCTATTTACTGATACTAAAGTTATTTTCCGGAAACCAAATGTCTTCGGACGACGCGGACGACGACGTGATACCAATATATGACCGCTAATTTTTTTTGCGGTCGTTTAAAAAACTGAGTAAAAGGGATCATCTCATATATCAGTTCTAGTCTGTCCAACCTGGAATGAAGACAACAATACCATGGAAAATACTACTTAAATAAACGAATGAAAATATTGTTGTGCAGTTCAATGTATATTTCCATGTGTAACCTAATGGTAAATGCAAACAACTTTAAAATGGAGTTCAAATTCAATATTCAGGACGATTTTCACTTTTACCGTTCAAGAGTTATGGTCCTTCATTTGTTGGGAAATGGCACTTTATGTCGTGATCGTGCAATAACTTTCTTGACCAATGCTTTTTTTTTCTTCAAGAAAACCACCAATTATAAATATCGCGGAAATATTTTGCTTGACAAAAGGGTTTTAAGATCCTGATTAAATATAGCGTTGGACCCGTCATCATGCACAATTATTAGTAAATCGCACACACAAACTCCAACAAGTCCTATCAGATTAAATATATAACAAAATGTTATTTAAATATGAGTGTATTTTGACATTACTTTGAAACTTCGCATGATTATTTCCCGTATGTACCGAAAACATCAATCGATTTCGGAATGTAGAAGTGTTTAGTCCAGCACTGGGGCTTGGACAGATGATATACCTAATCTTATACTGAAGAAAAAAACATTGTCCATCACTGCAGACCCATGGTATTGATACATAGATATGTAATCCTAGGATTTTTCAGTATACGGATCTGGATAGTAAACTGCACAGTGCTAGAAAACAAAGAACTATTGATGCCAACATTAATAATGTAATACAAATAGACAAGAAATAGGGGGAAAAAATCCAAAACATTGTTTAACAAAATTTTAATCTGCTAACCGAGTCCCTGTGGTCCTCAACACTTTACAATATCTTTCCCTAATATATTACAGTATTAAGATTAGTTATGTTTATTGTTACACACTGCACGTATGGGATAAGATAAAGAGGTTTATACAACGGTATATGACCGACTGAAGGACCATTATGCACATCCCCCCAACCACATATAAAGATAACTTCTGTGACAAAATGAGGGGTACATATAGTATCTTGTCAAAACACACACTTCATATTCCTATCAGAAGTAAAAGATGACTTTATAAAGCAGTTCCTCTAGTGTACCCCAATAGTAACATGGTCTTTTATAGCTTACTTTGCGGTATGGGTTTTGCTCATTGTTGAAGCCGTACGGTGACCCATAGTTGTTAACTTTTATGTCATTTGGTCTCAGGTAGAGAGTTGTCTCATTGGCAATCATACCACATCTTACTTTTTGATAACGGAAGATGAGATATTTTTCATTTAAGTTGAACCAAATGTAAAGTAAAAATGTCCATCCCGGTTACATTTAAAGTCGATTTGTGGTTAATAACAAATATATTATTTGTTTTATACGAAGACTATGGATTTGTTCTGAAGAATAGTGCTCCATATTTTAGTTTGTATTCCCTGCTCTTCCTTTTCCCTACATATTGGCACCTATCCGCATTTTAAGTTTACCCGGTAAAAGTGACGCCACCCAATTTCGAATTTGATTTTGTGTTTTGTGGTAATAAGCATTGTGTATAAGTTTTATACTATTTGGTTGAGGCAAACTAAAGTTAGGAGAACGGAACCATTTTTGGGACGTTCGGGACGGACGGGCAAGGGTAACACTTTATGCCCCCTCCGTTACGGCGCCAACACAGAATTTCTGACTACTGTGCTGGTGATACTCATGGTTGAACCTCCACCATTACTGGCATCAACCCACACACAACTTTATTATAAAAATATTTAATCTTAATTTTGATGTCTTTTTTGGGGGGGCAAATGATTATAGTATGCATCCCCTTCACAAGGAGTGTCAAATTTTACAATTATTTTCTACATATACATTTTTGTAATATTTTCTAGCTTATTTTAGGTCAACTGATTAAAGCGTAAACACACTTAAATTATTCATCACTTTCTCTTTATATGTCTTTTTACATTCTGTTTTGAACAAAACGATTTGTTACATATACTGCACATGTATTTCTATCAAATCTGACATTATTTCCACTATTTAACACATTATTACAAAGCCAATCAAATAAAATTCATAAATGTTCAATCAAATATATATGTAAGTCGTCAAGTGGCTAGATTCACATATCGTTGGCCAATTGAACGACATGTCATAATTATGTGTTTTTAAAACTTCTAGAAAAATATTGACGGAAATAAGGGATGAGTAGTGGAAAATAAATGAAAACGGAACGACTGATTTAAAAAAAAAGAGGATGTTCGATATACTGTATATTTGGGTTAATTTATATATGTACGATGCTTTATTTTTGTCTAGTTTCCCAATCAAAATAATTAAAATGAGAAGATATTTACCTTACAGCTTCATTTTCCGGCGATGCTGAAATGTTTAATGAAATAAAACAAGATAAGCGTCTTTGACCGACTTATTCTTTTTATTCTGATACTTGCGGATATCTTCTCAAAGTTCAACGGGAACACTAGAAAAGAATCCGGATAGAACCAATAAGTTGGGTTGCTATAACCAAACAACCCGGATGTTGAACCAGTTACCATGGTTTCGAACCAAAGAACCCGTATAGAACCAAGGTTCAGAACCAAAAGACCCGGATGGAACCAAGGTTTTGAACCAGATTGCCCGGATAGAACCTAATTGCATTCGGAAATCTCATGACTTTTTATACCTTTAACGTATTTCCCAAATCATTTATTTATTTAGTATATTTATATATAATTATATATAATATAGTAATTATATATAATTTATTTATTTATTTATTTATTTATTTAACTAAATTGAACTAAATTGTATGTGTATGAATAATCTTTGGAATAATATGTACAAAAAATGTATAAGCGTCACAAAAAATTCACTCTGACCTATTGACTCTGTGTTCGGACGACATATAATCATGTACTTGTAAAAGTGTATTGATGCGTAAAGTTTAGTAAGGCATAATCCCCTTACAAGAAGTGCAATTTCAATATGTCAAATTTAGGTATTATATCACTTTCAAATGGATGGTTCAAATGCATTTCTAGCTAAAGGAACCAATCCCCAGAATGTTACAACTTCCTCGTGACACGTTTATCAGAACCGGAACTTGTCAGTGCATCATTTTTTCATAGAAGATATCTTAACTTGATCACATTAACTTTTAGATAAGTATCCGTATGCGTGTTGAAACTATCTGTAATCAATTAAACAGCTTGAAAATAATAAACAGATAGACGTTATTAAATTTGACAGCTAAATTTTCTGAGATGATGCCGAATTGATGTTTTTGAAGCAAAGTTGAAAGTATAGCCTACCCACCTAGAGTTCCGAAGCATATTTGTCGGAAGTGTTAATGGCTTTTGTGACCAGTCTAAAATATGTTACAGATACAAAACCATGTAGACGGATTCACGCACATAACACACTTCACCACTAATCAAGATTGATTGATTGATTGCTGCTTGCTTACCGTCAAGTTCATATTTCATGCATATTGAGGACCGGGACAAATTAACAATTAAAACTTTAGAAAAAAAGGTTCTGCAAAGAAATAGATCGACCGTGACGAAGGGCGGAAAATTTTGACTGCCACTGCATGGCTCGACAAATAAAGGTATAATGTGACAGGGGCAGAAATTTTACCTTGCATCGAGCCACATACGGACTCCCCAAAGAATTTTGCAAGGGTTGTTTAACGTAATTGTTTCACATTTTTCATGTCGGAGCCTTTTATAGCTCACTATACGGGTATGGGTTTTACTCATTATTGAAGGCCGTACATCCACGTCATTTAAACTCTGGTGGATAGTTGTCTAATTGGCAATCATACCACATCTCCTTATTTTGATAAGGGCAAACGGATTTAATGTCTCCATTTCGACCGGGCGTGACTGCTTATCTATACATCCCGCAAAGCCAAAAGTAAGTAAGAAAAAGATAAATAATACGTTGGCCAAAAGCCAAATAATGTTCTCATTCTTTTGATTAGGATTTTTTATGCTTTATTTTACATGGAAACTGAAAAATGAAAAATGAAAATCCAGATAAAATTTGATTTGTGAAGGATATGATGTAACTGCAATAAAAGATCAAAAATCGTCTTAACAAAATATGTCGTGTACACGCATGTGAATATTCCATGAAATTAAAATCTTTACAAAATGCGCACTATTGATTTGTGTTTAAAAGGGGCATAAGTTACGAGATATAAAAAATATTTTTTTTATCAATCAATAATGAAAGTGAAATAGTGAAATAATAATTCGCTTTTAGCAGCCAGTTTGGTTCAAGTTTGTCAAATTAAGCTAAAAAACATCGCTGATGAATTATTCACTTGCAAGTGAATATTTCGACCTCATTGAATCCGTATTCATGTGACTTTCATATAACTCCTTAGCTAGAGATGGGTTACGCATGTATTCAGCTATTAACAGGAAAACAAGTTGCTTTCTTTAAAAAAAGAAATGCAATCGTGAACCTAAATGCCTGTTTGGCATGAACGATCAGATAATTGATACATAAAGAAGCATGGTTTTACTTCAATTTTTTTAAATATAAAATGTAGAAAAACTGACATGGATTCTTAATGAATCTGCTGTTTTATGTAGGGTATAATTTTCTTGTTAAAGAAATAATTTCTCTCTCTTCCATCCCTCACTCTTCAGATAGATAACATTACAACATGCAATCTGATTAAAATTCAGATCTATCTTAACTCGCGTGCTCGTACATATAAGCATATGAGGATAACGAAACCATATCTCTATATTTTAACTAGATGCTAAATAAGAGGCAACCACTGTTTGCTCCATTCTGAGGTGCTATTTTGGAAATTAAAGTCGAAATGTAAATGTGCAAACAGTCTTTGTTTTGAAGAAGTTTATGAAATGAATCATGATTATTTGTTTGTAGCCAGTTTGAAAATAGTTCAAAACCCTAAGCTTTATTCGTATTTGATAATTCCGAACCACGACCGTTTTGGAAAACCAATTTCACTGGTTTATATGGTTTGGTCATTTTCTATCATATTCGAGATATGTTTGATCTCAATCTATTTATACCCCAGGCAACAAACTAAAAAACAGACTTTTAGAGTAGAAACAATTTGAAACTTCAACTTTGTACTTAAATCAGTTTGCTCAAACATTTCTCACTTTTTCATTTCATAACTTGTCCTTTTGTAAATTAGCCAAAATATAATGAAGTTGCTGATTTGATCTTTTATACGATTGTGTGACAGACAGAGGGAAGCAGGAATAACAGTGCCAATTCAGTATAGCTCATGTCCTTGAGTCGGTTTTACAAAAAAACTTACGATTAAGTAAGTAAGTAAGTCATGAACAATTCAGTATACTTACCATCAATCTTAGTCGTAAGTTTTTTTTTGTGAAACCGACTCCAGTACGAAATAAACAAAATCTGTTTTTGCAATCGCATGTTCGTTTTATACGGATATTGATTTTAAGAAAAATAATTTTTTACTAAGTTGTCGCCAAAAACGCTCTAGACGTCTGTCATCTAGACCCTCTAAATTCGCTTATGACTACAGATTGGCTCGACTCCTTGAAAACAAATTGACGGAATTCCCAGAAACTTGCACCGATTCTTCTTTAGATGGGACATGAAGTTGTGCACCAGCTACTTCAACTTTTAATCTGATTTTATTTTGAGTGAGAGGTCGGTTGTTTCACGTACCGAAAACAAAAGAATTCACTTTGCCATTTATAACTATATGTTTTGGAGAGGGAAGTCGACACATGTGCCCTTTGGAAAACTCACACATTTTCCTAAAAAATTAACATACGCATCTCTTATTTTATAAAAGAATCATGAATAGATAATACTCATCTTCCTGTTATAAGTCTTTTGACAATTGTTAACCTATCATCGCAAACCACATACCGGTAGTAATTTATAATAGTTTTCAATGACAAACATTGAGGAATATATCAAACCTCGATTTATTTTATTTCATTAACCATAAGTTTTAAATAAATAAAGAGTTATCGCCTCAACTCCAAAGAAAACCACTCAGTGTCTGTAAATCTTTTCATATCTTTAGAATTATTTTAAGGACTCAAACGCATATTCATTTATGAACTGTTTCGATGTGACGTGTAATTTCTGCATTTAACACACATACAAGGTGTCTTTAAATTTCGTCGTAATTTCCAGGGTTAACTTGTATTTTTAAATAAGATTTAAGTATGGTTTATTTGAATAAAAAAAGGAAGATGTGGTATGTTTGCAATGAGACAACTCTCTGCTAGTGACCAAGTGACGTAACAGCTATATGTCACCGTATATCCTTCAACAATGGGCAAAACTATACCGCATAGTCAGCTATAAAAGGCCCCGAAATGACATGTAAAACAATTCATACGAGAAAACTAACTACCTGATTTCATCGCGTTGTCATTTATTATGATTATTGCTTTTGTTTCCTTATTTATATTTAAGTTTGATAAATATGTAGAGCCTTAATTACTATAAACAGAAATTCATTATCTTATCTCTGACTGTATCTTTCATCACTCAGTCTCTATAAAAGACATCCGTTGTTTTATTTCTGACCCTGTATTTATAGAATAACTAATCGAAGAGTTCAGATATAGAAAAATTTTCAACGAGTAACCGAACAACACATTAATTCACGAATGCGCGTATGAAATCAAACAAACCAAAAAAAAAATACAATTGCACGTGGTCGCTATCTATTTATATTTATATTTATGTTTATATCGGGTCATATGACCGTCGGCAGTCTTTGGAGGTCATCTCAATGGTTAATAAGATGTCTATACAAAAATACACACGAAATGGTGATACATATTATCGAGTCCATGCATTGTCAATTGTTTATTTTAGACTTTTTGTAATTTGGATATACGTTTAGGTATGTTTTATAGCAAACACTAGTATGAGAATTTGAGTCAAATCAATGAACATGAATTTGACAGCTAATGCCCTTTAAAAACGTTCTATGAAAAAATCTACCTTTAGCAGAAGACAAAGGTAAACCAATTGTTTCTTAATACTATTGTAATCAACGTTGAAGCAAAAGAAGACTGAAACAGAACAAAGGTTAATAACTGTCGATTCTTCACATGCAACTGGTTTGAAGGATTTCAATACGAAGTTACAGTTATAAATTCGGAACGTACGTTTTACAGCCTCTTTGTATCGACTCATAAAAATAAATATCATGGAAAAAGAAAATTAGATTGTAAAATAGAATTATTTTTAATGTGTTGGACGCTTGTATAACAGTTTTATCGCTATTTAAACCGTGCAGTATATCAAATAGCTGTAACGAAAATAGTGTAAATTTGTATATAATGCTTAAATAATTAACATTAGTTATTAGGTCTGCTATATCGAAGGACCATACGCGCTATTTTCATTACTTGGCATCTGCATGCATCTCTGTTGTACGTTCTCCTCCCTTGAATTTTCACATGTTGGTCTTGGAATGACTAGATCATGATGAAACTCGATATAGGGCTAGCTCATTACATTATTGCTCATTTTGGAATTAAAAAGGGCCCATTTGTGCTCAAACTGTTGTAAATTTTGAATGCTTTACCTTGTTACAAAATCCAGGTGAACGGGTTAATCCTTTAACTCGGTGGCAGTCGGGTGAGATATTTTTCACTTAAATAAATGAATAGTATTCAGACATCATGGAAACCGCTGCTTTGGACAACGGAAACAGTGATCAGGATTCCGATCTACTCGTGTGCACGTAGAAACTATCACTGAAATATTTCAATTTGATGTATCTATAATTGCTTAGAAGTAATAGCGACTGTATTTTGTTAAAATAGTTAAACCAATTCTTGACTCCCCGAGACGCCATTTTATTTATCTAACAAGGGTAATCAATGCATCCTAAACCTTAAACCAAACTTCTTTGCTAACGTCCTGTATTTTTCTACAATATTCAACCCTCATTTATTTTGTACGAGCTTATTTTTGTAATGTTAAACAGTAAAGTTTTTTTTATAATATACCTGTCCCCTGGTTATTTTTTTATTTATATAACATAATGGTTTATGGAATGATCAAGTCCTGTTTTCGTAGTTATACAAAGTTGGAACAATCCGTAAATTTTCATTGGTTTAAAATCTTTGCACATGCCTGAGTCTGATCAATTTCGTGACCAGACTGTAGTAAACCTCAGGTATTCGTCGATATGGACTATCACTGCAAGACTTCCTATATTACTCTTTCGAAAATTTTAACTTTTTTATTGGTTGTTATATATTTCAAATAATATATCGATATACTTGTCTGAACTTCTTGTCACTTTCTAGCAACCCTGTGAAAGTTTCAAATAGAATTTCATTGTATATTGAAATATAATATTTACACCCGAATTAAGCACAATTTTCCGGTTTCAGATTTAAACATGAGTAGTCTTAGTGTTATAAATTATTTTGCAGTACAACTAAAAAAGAAAGGGATGATAGTTACCGTAGTCTACAGCTTGAATGTGAACCTTTAATTTACATGGAATAAATCAATACAATTCTCAGTAAAATTCAGGTTGCTTTGTTAACGATTCTCCAAATATCCAGCAATTCCTATGATTCTGAACCGCATTTTTCGATAGAATGTGCTGTTTGTTTTGTTTCTGATCTTTCAAAATATGAATTATATCCTCAGAGTATAATGAAGGTGGGGCCATAAACATGTAGGGCGCTTCTTACATATACCATTTGGTAAATTGGTATGGCACAATAAATGTATGGGTTTATACATATATACGTTCCCTGTAACAAACAACCTCTTCCTCCCCGACTTATAAACCAACTTACAAAAACAAAACAACAAAAAATGAAACAAAAACATGGATAATATTTTATTTTCTGAACGAAAATATCTCACCGTACTGCCATGGAGTTAAATGTATAGTAAATTCGAATGGAGCCCATTACAGTTACATTAAATCAGTAAACAACTGCATTTGTTACTAAAAATCTTTCCATTTATACGCAATAAGTTATTTTGCACCAGATTAAAAATTTCTTTGGTTTATTAAGTTACATAATCTTTACGGGTGGTCACATCAAAGATTTGTGTTGCACAATCTGTCATCAATATGAAATAGAGATGTGATACGATGCGTCTTTTTCTTTGATGGTTTTAGTGTAGACATCAGAATTTTCTTGATATTCGCATTCTAACAATGACAGCACTCTTTCAGCATTTAAGTATGTTTGTTTTTTTATATTCATTTCTGTCATTTTTCTAAGTACCTATCATATATATAATGAGATACAGACTGAAGAAAATGGATAACTTTCTAAATTGTTAGCATTGTTGACGCTATTGGAGTATATAACAGAACTACTCATAAAAGATGAATTAACAATTGATAATTACAAAGAATTCAAAACTTTAATAAGGTTTAATTTTTTCTAATAATATGATTCTCTTGTCACATTTTTCTCATTTCTTAAAATTTCATGCTCCACATTGAGCGGAAATATATCTAGTTTGGTTTTGGGTTTTTTGCCTACGCACAGTCTCTCTTCGCAGTATAATACGGTAGATGCTTATCGAGCCATATAAAAAAGGTGTTTTGAATGCACAGCCCAGTTTATATTTGGTGCGTAACATCCGTTTTCCAAAGCCGGAAAATGTCATTTTTTTTAGTTTATTCTTTTTTGCTACTGAGTCCCTCCCTCCTATTATGTTTCGCTAGGTAGGATGAGCCTATGAAATTTTTAATGAGATTGATTAATTTTAGGGTTAAATGAGTTTTTACTCAAAATGTTTTGATAATAACAATTTTACATCAAATGTCTTGCTTTCTAAACACAACTATTTTCGCTAATCCACTGATAGCAAATACGCTGGTGCATCATTGATGAAATATGACTACCCGACCTTTATTTTCTCTATATGTTTTAGGATGTGTTTTTACTGAAAACCCCAGGTGGTGGAGGTTTTGGTCCAGCTGATCCCGATGAACCCGAAGCAACCCACAGAGCAAAGAGACGAAAAATTAATACAGAAGTTGAAAAAATAAAGTTTCCCTCCTCTCATGTTGGACGTGGAAGCGTGTTCGATTATAAAAGAGCACAAGAATCAGCGTGAAGCAACTCCACATTCGTCATTCGTTTCATCGAGCATGCTCTATCCACATTCATTTAAATTAGCTTACAAAGAATAGATGAGCTGGTCAATTGTATTTCATCGTGAAAAAAATATTTAAATATATTTAATATGACGTCAAAAATAGAAGAATAAATTTGATGCATTAAAACTGTTTTTACTGTAAGGTTTTTAAATACGTTTGCAGCTATCCTTTTTTTTTTGTAAAAAGTACTTTTCTAAAAAATGTGAATATTTGTTTTTTTTTATGACTTATATATTTTTGTAACATCATACACACCCCAGTAGACAATAGACGCGTGGCTCGATACACCACACAATTCATGATGATTGTGAATTTATCCATGCCAAGTTATAATTTGATGTGTTTGAGCTTTTAGTTTTGCCATTTGATAAGGGATTTTTCGTTTAAATATCATTATTATTATATGGGTGATAGAATAAAAGTATAAAATATATTTAGATACTTAAATTTGATGGTTTAAGAATATAATTTATTCATTCTTCGTACATATCAATTATTTTGTCAAGCTTTTTTATAGCATTGTTAATAAAGAGATTTTTATCTGTTTTCTTTATATATTATTTATATATTTTTTTATCTATATCAGCTGTCCTTGTATTGGTTAATTTTATATCAAATTGGGTGTGCACACACCTTCCGAATATAACCTCCTTGATATGTAATACTTCCATCATAGTATGAACTGCTACCAAACTTTGGGTACTTGTACAGTTACTTCCCGATTTGAATTATTGGTGACTGGCACTTACTAACTACCACCAATATAACCAAAACATTGATAAATGACCCCACAAAAAAACTGAAAAAATATATTTGAAAGCTATTTTTTCTTATGTTTGATTGTTTAAAATTTCAAAGGATTAACATAATTATCAAGTGGCATTAGTGAATCTCATCGACGCTTGTAGGTATATAACGAGCATTCAATTGGGACGAGGAAACGATGTGTATATATACATGTAGACCTGGATTCATATAAATTTCGTATACATGCCTTATGGTCTTTGGTCTAATTTTCCGCCCCTGGCGTCATTTTTGTGATTTATGACTTAACAAAATCAGTTGAAGCTAGTTTTCATCCGTAGATCAAATCAAGTCTACTTTAGATATCAGATCAAGTCACAGGTCTACTTTAAAGAAAAATGAATAAAAAGGGGGCATTTAAAAACCATAAGTCGAATAAACAGACAACACCATGGCCAAAAAAAAAAAATAACGGAAAGTCAACAGTCCACAAAATATTAGAGAAAATTTACGATTGAGCAACACCAACCCCACAAAAAACGGGGTGAATTCGTTTTCCGGAAGGGTCAGCAGTTCCTACTTTACTAGTGACACACGTATGGAAAATATAGTAGAGGTCTCTGTGTCAAGAGTCCTGTGCCCCATTTTTATTATCTGCAAATGTTGAATTTATGAGCTTATGTCAGCTTCTCACTAACTTTAAGTTAAAGGTCAAATATATTAGAATAAAAAAATATATGTGGTATACGTCAATGAGACAGTAACACTGCGAATAAAAGGAGATGTGGGTAGTATACGTCAATGACACAATAACACTGCGTATAAAAGGAGACGTGGGGTATACGTCAATGACGCAGCAACACTGCGGATAAAAGGAGACGTGGGATATATGTCAATGACGCAGCAACACTGCGGATAAAAGGAGACGTGGGGTATACGTCAATGACGCAGTAACACTGCGTATAAAAGGAGACGTGGGGTATACGTCAATGACGCAGCAACACTGCGTATAAAAGGAGACGTTGGGTATACGTCAATGACGCAGCAACACTGCGTATTAAAGGAGACGTGGGGTATACGTCAATGAGACCACAGCACAGTGAATAAAAGGAGATATGGGGTATACGTCAATGAGACAGCAACTCTGCGAATAAAAGGAGATGTGGGGTACACGTTAATGAGACCGCAACACAGCGAATAAAAAGAGATGTGGGGTACACGTTAATGAGACCACAACACAGTGAATAAAAGGAGATGAGATAGCAACCCAACGCCAAAATTAACCAAAAAAGGGCAACAGTAGGCCTAATCATAAAAACTAAATGTTGACCAATGCAAAGGAAGTCAAGGTTACACTATACATCTAATATAGTTGAACCAGTCTCTTATTCAATATGAAAACTAATAGTTGACGGAGAGTCAATCTTCTTCCAGGCCCTTCTACAAATATCTTATGTGTTTACATATTTTTTTTTCTATTTTTTCTTTTAAACACTGATACCAATGCCAGTTTAGTTGCTCAGGGTCAAGTATGCTATAGTGTCGAACCAGCTCAGTAAAAATTCATTCAAAAATGTTTATAGGTTAATAACCCCTTCTGTAGGCCTGTATATTACGAAAGTGCTACAATATCAAAACCTGTAAAAATACAGAATAAAAGTGACATGCCATTTTGTACATATACATACCAAAGGGAAACGTTGTTCAAATCAATACTGATAAATGTTTCATTGCATTTAATAGAAAATGGGGATTTGGTGGCAAATAAAGCCAAGATTTTTGCAAAAAACCCATAGACTAAGTCACTTTATTACAGATATTTTCGTTATAAAATTTTAAACATAGATTACTCACTTGTTTGTTCATGATTTGCTAGCGTTTATTGTCTACAAAAAGACCTAAACAACCGTAACAATCGTGCTGAGTCACTAAAGTCGAGCGCACCCTGGAAGGTGTACTTTAATAAGTAGCAATAATCCTTTATCTATTAAGGTTCATGTGGACCCTTTGGCTAAAATGGCTGCGTTTTCACCTCAAAATTTATTCTGAGTACATACAAACCTGTGTATCTGGAAAAGTTTTAAGGCATAGCATGCCCTAGATAAATAAAATTCAAAAATATTTTATGTTTTAGAAAATGAAAAACTTAGCAGGAATTTGCAGTGCACTTTTTTTCATTTCTCCAGATGGTGCCAAAATAAACTAAGTTGTGAAAGAGGTCTGAGAACTTCCCCACAGGTAATAATTGAAGTGAACTGTATTGATTGACATGGACAATAGATACCTGACAATAATTGGTGATTTAAACTGTGTACCTGAGTGGACCATATCAAGTGAAACTCAACAGTTCGTTAATTTTATCATCTTCTGCAGGGACGAAAAAAAGTGCACTGCAAAATCCAGTTAAGTTTTAAATTTTTTAAAACATACAATGCATATGAATTTTATTTATCTAGGGCATGCTATGCCTTAAAACTTTTCCAGATGCACAGGTTTGTCTGTACTCGGAGTAAATTTTGAGGTGAAAACGCAGCCATTTTAGCCAAAGGGTCCACATGAACCTTAAGCACCGAATGGTCAAATATAGGAGTACAAGGGGAAAGAAAAGCTGTGGATTTTTCCATATGTTTAGCATTGACACAACAAAAGGGTATACATTATCCATAAACATTTTGTCCGACGTCCTACCATTTTTTTAAGGATATCGATAAAATGTGGTGTCTAGTTTACCCCACTCAGACCAGACAAAAAAGACTAACAGATATTGTTCCGAAAACCAACAAATTAAAAAGTGTTATTTTTATTTCGACCTCCTGTCCGTTTTTTCGACAAAACATTTCTGAAAAAATATTGCAAACAGTATCATCATCATGAAATATTTCAGCATATGACATATGCAGTAAGTGTTTTTAATTAGAAGACTTAATACTATTCAATGGTATGTATGTCTTGTATTGCAACGCAAATAATTGCCAATCAATCCAAACCAGGGGTTCATTACGTCACTGGTTACCCTTGTCTTCAAATATTTGTGTGGCAGGCAAAAATTTGACATATCAAAAACATAATATTGAATAATATCTATCGCATCACACCTGCAATGCAATAACATTCTTTTCTCATTGAGGAAATAGTAGCTATATTGAATTGTAATCATTAGCTAATAATAAGGAAGTTTCCGTCAGCGAACACTTCAAACATTTTAACTGCAGGTAATTATTGGAATTGTTACAAGGCAGATTTAGATACTTATCATCGAATCATCTAAGAAATTGCAGTAGGTACAGGTGTTTAAGTGTGTACCTTTCCAGCAGAGCGAATCGAGTTGGCCGATCATGTATCATCAAAGTTTTTATACATCAGTTATAAATCTTGGCAATGATGTTTGAATTCGGTTATAAATCACTGAACATTGGTCTATGTAAAATACATCATCGTTAACCATGGTATATCGATCTTGAAACACAATTTTTTGACAGCTTAACCAGAATTATAAATCCTTGTATTCAAGAAGGCTTTGCTTGATTCACAGCTTGATATCCGGAGTATGGCGGAGAAGATCCAAAGAAAGATTCGGAATATATCTAATACGAAACAATTGTCGTAATAAATTGTATGTGCTGTAATTCTAATTGTAAGAAATAAATGTGTCTTAGTCTATAAAAATTTTGTTTGTTTGTTTTACTAGACAATTCCAACAATAATGTAGTGTCAAATTTAATTTCGCTTTTCCGCTGAAACTTTGGCTTCTAAACATGAGCCTGTGACATTTTGTAGAGGAAGCGAAACATAGTGATCCTACATTCCGGTGTAGTCGACGGCGTCAGCATTTAGTTTCAGAATGTGATAAAAGTTTTGTTTAGACATCAATAACTTTGTCAAACCTTCATGGTATTTGATGAAACTTGAATTCCTTCATATTCCGTATTATACTGATCAAATTAACTCATCAAAGATACAAGGCTTAAGATTTTCTATGCCAGATGCGTAAAAGGACTTAGTTTTTTGCAGTTAAAATTAAATACAGTCTTGGGTTAAAGATTTTTTTAGACATCACTTACTTTATAAACCTTCATCATTTGGAATTTTATGAAACTTTGGCAGATTTTTTTTTTTATGATTACCAGATAATTTCTAAAGCAAACTTTAATAAATATTTTTCTGTATTTTTTCGTAATTAACTAATAAATCGACTTAATTTTTTGGCAGTAAACATTTACATACAGTCTGGGATTATATTTTTTAGACAGCAATAACTTAATCAATTCTCGTGGAATGTTTTGAAATCTGAACAGAATCTTTTTCCAGATCAAGAAATACAACATCTGAATAAAAAAGTTCGATCTTTTATATTTTCCTAATTTTATTGATAAATGGATTTAGCTTTTTGATAGTCAATATTACACCTTTACACTGTCGGCAGCAATCACACGCGAGACAGAGTGTTCTGCGGAAGCCTTCATGAATGTTTGAATGTTATAGAATGAATAACTTGCGTCTGTATTTGAAAGTATACATATGATTTTGTTTGATTGTTTTTAATAAACTATTTTTCTCAGTTTTTTGTTTCTTTGTTTTTAATTTTTTTTTTTTTTTTTTTTTTTTTTTTTCATTTAGTGTAGTATTTTTATGCTGCGATAGTTGTTAACTCTGTTTCACAATAAACAAATAACAAAGATAAAGTTAATTCTATATATAAATTTAATAAAATATGATCAATTTATACAAAGATTGACGTAAATGTAAACAATACCACCACTCTCAGTAGCTGTAAAATATCTAAAATTATGAACAAAACAGACAATAAAAAAATAGTTCAATGATTTTCAACCGTCAAACCAAAGTAACTCTAATTTTGTTTCTATATATTTTTTTTCAAATGCACTAGATTTTCTAGTTCCTTTGTACTTCGAACTCACGAAGATTTTTTTTCTCTCACTAAATTTTTTCATATCGATTCTTCAGATGGTAAACACTTATTCGATTTCAGTGCTTAGATATAAGCTAATATTTTGCTAAACTATTAGAGGAATATATGTGATGAATTATACGAGTTGCGACGTATATCCATGAGTTATTGTGACATTATGATTCATAATTTTTCAATGCACTTAAGTAGCAAGTGTTTGTTAGTAACCCTTTTTTTATCACAATTGAACGGGTTTGAAAATATTTCTTTTTATTTTGTCTCGCCTGCAACGAAAATATTTTCAAGTGGTTTAAACAAATAACGTTGAGCTCATTTTCACACTGCGACAATCAGGTCAACAAGTTTACGTGATTTTTTTTTTTAATTTATTAATAAATTCACTTACACTTGAATTAATATTATTTCTTGTGACATTGACATAAGTTTCAAAGTTTATTGCCCCTTAAAACAATTGAAATAGTGCAGTTGGCGAGACATTTCAGTGTTTTGTATTGTAACTTGATTTTATGCAGGATCGTACTTTTTTTTGTTCACGACACAATATGTCCATCAGTTTAGATATTTTTACTTTCTTTAATAGATGAAATATGAACTTGTATTCATTTAATCATGGAAACATATGCCAAACTTACATATGATACTTATATTTAGGAACTCGTTATCGGTCAACATATTTTTGATATAGAATGATCCTATTTTTAATACTTTAAAACCTTAAATAGAGCGTATAGATGTAAACAAAGGGTTGTGTTATATGAAACAACAGACGAATAAAAGGCGCATACAGTGCACTAAGAGTGGTGGTAAAATAAAGCTATGAAGAGAAAAAAACATCAAGACAAAACCACGAACTTAATGCAACAACTAGAATTTAGTTTTGGAGTGGAATGGAATGCTCAACTAGCTTGAAGTACATCTATTCTTATAAGTATTATCGTTTTAGTGGGTGTTGAATTGAAAATTCAATTTTTGATTACATAGGCGTGAATTTGTTCACACTAAACAATTTACATTTGGTTTGCTTAATGTCCTTTTCTTCATCAGAATAGTGAAATCAAAATATAATGCTATTATACAATGCGAAATGAAAAACAATGGTTATTATAATTCTCATTAATGACCCTTCCTTCATGGAAACAATATTTTGGATTTCTGATATGTGCAATTAAAAGTCACTATCCTGTTATTGTAACCGAGTGTTTGTAACTTATTTGGTTGACCGAGATAAGAGTCAGATGATTGTTTTGTTCCTAGTATCTGTTGTTCTTCATACTTGTTGTAACAAGTCATTACTTTGACGAAACAATATTATGTTCTCTAAAGGCTATCTTGCCAGACTCTTATACAATTTTACGTAACTTCTAAATCTCGAGTAATGTCAGGATGAGGGCTGGACATTTTAAAACTTTTCTGATTTTCCTTCGTAGGTGTAGTGATTTCTGGTTGATGTTGTTGAGGATTGTATTTTAATTTGGAATACTCTTTTCCTATATTATATCGTAGTTCTGGATACATTTCATATTTCGGATCCGATGTATACATTTTATAGTCTGGATTTAAAGTTTTTTGTGGAATGTTGTATTGTGCTAATTTAGCGATGTTCTCTGTCAGACTCATTGGCGGTTTAACATCAGACTGAGGTTGTTTCCATCCATATCCGGTCCAACCGTATGACCCATCGATTTCCTGTTGTTGCATTGGAACATCATGCCGTTCAATTATAGTCGTTAAAACCGGACCTTGGCTATAAACTGACGGACAAGGTTCTTCGTCCAAATATTGATCCATGACTAAATATTTTTTATAATTTCCTGGGTCAGAATTGTGATCGGGAACATCGCCCTCTGAAGGAACACTTGAATTGGTACCACTATCCCTACGTATATATTCTCTTTGGCCTCCACTTCGATGCTGCCTTGGCAAAGAAAAATAATTAGGTTGTCCGGCATTCTTTTTTGTCAGCAAAGTTGTGTTCGCACTTATGTTAGACATTTCGAAATTTTCCTTTAATTTATCACGTTGTTCCTGTCTTTGTTTCTGTCGCTTTCGGCTTTTGTAACGGCAAATTAGACATACTCCTATAACAATTATAGTTCCTAGCACGCCACCTACAGCTCCAATAATGATGGCATGCAATGGTAGCGATTCAAAGCCCAAACCTATAAAGAAATAACAAAGAAAAAGTAACTAACGATTTTGTAACTTTAATACTTTACTTTATTTTTATATATAAAAAGTATTTTTTTTTACAGATGCAGTTAAAATGATATATATGCTGAACCTATATCATAAGCATGGTTCCTTTTTGAAATTAAAGAAGAATGTGTCTGAGGGCACGAATGCCCCCGCTCAAGCTATCCAATTTTCCAAGTTAAAAAGGGGCATATCTCTAGAACGGTGAATGACTTACAACCCAAATTTGAACTCTGTCTGAGCGTTGTGGTTCTTAGCATTGTGTATAAGTTTCATAAAATTTGGATGAGACAAACTTACTTTAGAGTGCGGAAACGAAAATGGGACGGACGGAAGGACGGATGGACGTTGTTTTTATTATTTTTCTGGAAAGTAGGGTTTAGTTTACTATCCATCTAATAAACAGGTAAAATGAAAACAATTCTGAAAATAACCAACATTTACGGACTTGTAAAGAAACCTGCCTTTCTTTGTGTTTTTTTTTTTACAACCAACAAGAATTATGAAAGTTGCATCACCGATTAACGTTAAATATCTTGAACTTATTCATTGACAGAACAATAATTATATCGGTGTAGTTTTCGAAAACCAGATACACCGAAAAGGCCATGAATCAAAGTATATGCACTTATATTTTTTCAACGGTGATTCTATACGTTTTTCTAGACTTCATTTTTCAATTATCTCTGCTTGAAAGACAAACTCCAGATGCAGAAAAATGACAAGCGATACCGTAGTGTGTGATAGAAAAAGCGACCCTAGCAATTTTATCCAACGAGTTTTTTCGATAGAATGTAAATAAGATGAAAGAACAGTTTACAAAAAAAAAGATTGGCAGGGCATTGCAAATACAATTAATTTCTTAATTGCAGAGCATGAATATACAGATGGATTAGTAAACGACAGGATTCATAAACAATTGGTGAAGATTGCTATTCTTAAGTTCTGTAGAGATATTCTGAAAATGTGACTAGAATACCAAACTGAACGGATTGTTTCTTGATCAACAAGAATGTGTCCATAGTACACGGATGCCCCACTCGCACTATCATTTTCTATGTTCAGTGGACCGTGAAATTGGGATTAAAACTCGAACTTGGCATTAAAATTAGAAAGATCATATCATAGGGAACATGTGTACTATAAGTTTCAAGTTGATTGGACTTCAACTTTATCAAAAACTACCTTGACAAAAACTTTAACCTGAAGCGGGACAGACGGAGGGACGGACGAACGGACGCACAGACCGAAAAACATAATGCCCCTCTACTATCATAGGTGGGGCATAATAAAAAATAGAATGGAAACTGCATGGTCCTAACTGATTTTGGAGTGCCAAGCCCAGACTTTAGTAGTTTGTCCTTGCATTTCTCGTATCATTATTGTGAATAATGGTGTTGCTTATATGTCTCACGAACGTCAATGTTATACATAGTTTCTGGGACCAATAGATAACTGTATTAGTTACTTTATAGCATTTGGTCCAACTAGTATTAGTCTCCGATTTATTATTTGAAACGAGTTATTTCCCTCTCCAACCCGACACACAGTAAACCTAGAATATATGATCGAAACTGAAATCGTTGTCGATCCTTGTTCAAAATATACTGTAACGTTAATGTACTCCATGTATACCTTACAACAAAATTATTTTTATTTACCTGTGTACCGCGTTATTTTATTTGGCGGCATTTTGTCCAAGGTTATGGTTGTCTTTTTGATATTGTTTTACATCTAACCCCCTTGTTTTATTAATTTTGTATTTACATTGTGTCATAGATCAAATTTATTCGTTCAGTGTATGTTCACTTGTTTTTGTTAATATGTCTTTTGATTGAGTTAAGCCATTTCAATTGATATTTTATAGTGTGTCTTTCTATGTTGTGATGTTACACTATTGTTTCAGGTAGGGTGAAGGTTAGCGCCTAATAAAACGTTTAAACCCGCTGCATTTGTTGGCACCTGTCCTAAGTCAGGAACCTGATGTTCAGTGGTTGTCGTTTGTTGATGTGGTTCATAAGTGTTTCTCGTTTTGGTTTTCCTGTTTGAATGGTTTTACACTAGTCATTTTGGGGCCCTTTATAGCTTGCTGTTCGATGTGAGCTAAGGCTCCGTGTTGAAGGCCGTACTTTGATCTATAATGGTTTACTTTTATAAATTGTGACTTGGATGGAGAGTTGTCTCATTGGCACTCATACCACATCTTCTTATATCTAATTGATATTGCATAAACTCTAAATGGATGTTCTCATCCACTTTTAACACGAAATTACTTTTGATAAGTGACATTGCAACTATCCAGTGTATTAATTTTTCGTTTTTCCATTTTTGAGGGAACATTGACGAACCTACATAATTTGATATTCAACTTAGATAATGGAACTTGAATCATCGCGTATCAACTTTTAGGGCCTTGATTTTTACAATTACAAAGTTTCAATCTCGTGCGTGTTACTTGACGCACGAAATATAGTTAAGTTCCAATCTAAAAATTGCAGCATTTTCTTTTCAGAAGTTGCATGTTACTGAATGGTAGCACAGTTCCAAGCATCGTGCAACTTGCTTCACTGCGTAACCATAATAAAAATTTGTGCATATATTTTTCCTGCGATTATAAGTACTTTATAGACAATAAGTACACCTATCATAGTTGATTGCAGCATCTGTTATGATGAAAGGTGGCGATAATTTGCATGGACATGAAGAAAATATTAATTTCCATGTATTATCTTCATAATTGAAATCTTCCGGGCTAAGCCATCTGGCTTTCCACATGAACAAAGTCTATGACTGCAGAGGTGTCAGTTTAAATCAGAATAACTACTGTATGAAATGAATGGTAGATTAAGATAGATAAATATTTAGTCTAATTAATCATCACGATTGTACATCTGTTGTGTACGGAAACCGTTTTATTTTCTTGCCTCCTACGAATAACCTACTGTTTGTAATATATTACAAAACGTTTTTAATCTGATTATCAAACTATACGCAGAACTTATATTTTATGTTATAAATTACAGAATAAACAGAATATAGGAAAATCAGAAAATGTGGAAGACATTAACAAAATGTTTACAGGTAACAATGTTATAGCATCAGAAAGGAGAGGTTCCTTGTATTCTATGAAATTGTCCACTATTTATTTCGAAATGCAAAAAAGTATATGTTTTACAATTAAAAAAAAAGTAGAGTAAGTAGGAAGTATGTCAGTCAAGTATGAAAATAGTAAACATCTAAAACTAGCTTCTACTGTCCCAACGACAAATCAGAGCAGAGAAACGGGACTCTTAAATATAACATTTTTTGATATCAATGCAGATTTGTCCACCCAATTTCTTTGAGAACAAAAATCATGCCACTATACTCCATCAACTTTTGTTGCATTTCCGTCTGTTTTTTAGGAGAAAGGGGAGTCAAAAGGAACCAAAGTCAAAACAAAAATCAATTGATCATAATGATTTATTGAATTCTTATTTACACGTATATCTAAAAAAAAACGTCCTCATAGCGACATCTTTTTACCAGAATAATGTTAAAACAAACATGTGCCTTCGACAATTTTCTTCGATTTACTGTTGCCGTATAATGCTGTTCTAGTCTTAACCCAAGATTGGTGTTCAGTATAAGAAAAGAAAATGTATATCATTCCAATAAAACTTTATTTCCTATTATCATTTTTTATCTCCTTAAGTTTGTTTAATCTAAGATTCCACTTACAAATGTTCAGTAACGTTGAAAGTAGAATATATTGCCATTCACCGACTTAAATTTATTGGTCGAAAAAGAACTTAAATGAATGAGCGAATCATATCTTGTGTTTATCTTGAGTTATCGATACAAAATTTCTTCAGACATGATATACATTACATGTGTGTCTGCAGGACATTTGGCACAAGTGCTGTGGACGTGTATAGCAGCATGAAAGTATGAAATAAGCCTAAACATGACATATACAAAACTAAGCTATTAAACTCCTTTCATTCCCTTATAATATACCCTCCTACAAACATAATTCTGACAGTCATTTAACCACAAAAAGATGGGCATTTTAAAAGATGGGGAAACCTTTCTTGCTGGTAGACTATTAGTTCCCGAGGGTTTTATCAGCTCAGTAGTCAGTGTTTCGGTACTGACATGACTTATACCATACCTTTCTTTAATTTTGGTTGATAAATTTAGAAATTTTTTAAGAAACTAAAGTTGATCTTTGATTTGGTAGTAATTGTAAGCCGGTTCCTTTTGGTCATATAACTCTTAATACGTTTCGGTACTTATGCATCCTTGGCTTTCATATTGTTGGCTTTGAGCGCCAGTCGTGATGAAGGTTTATATAGAAAAGCGCCTTGAGCCAATACAGCTAACCTCGACCGTACTTGAACATAATACTGGATTAATATGAAAACACTCATTTAATAAGACTCTTATATTTTACAGACGTATTTCTCAGTACAATACCATTGCAATTTTAAAAGATGCTCCAACACAATATGCAAACTTAAAAATCTGGGAGAGATTTATAGTGCTCACCAACAGTATCGCTATCATCCAGATCGCAGTTTTCTTCGTCTAATCCACTTGGACAGTTAATCTTTCCATTGCAAGCAAGAGTGTTGCTGATGCATCTTCCATTGCAAGAAAAATGTTTGGAATTGCAGGTTTCATCTGCAAAATTTAATTACGTAAAGATGAAAAATACCGACAGAACTTGTTTAATTACCTGACAAATATTACAAGAAAAAAAAAGCAAAAAAAGACGATTTGTGTCATGAAGCATTTCATCATCACACAAGAGTTATTCTTGCAACTACACATAGTGCAGGTAAAAGAGATTATGCAAATTCTAGACGCATCATCTAGTGCAGATAAAAGAGACCATGCAAATTCAAGACTCATCATCAGATATGTTTAAGCATAAGTCAAAGCAAGTAACAAAAGATAAGGATATGTGTTAGGATTGCCAAAGAGACAACTATGCAGTCTATGCATCATCGACCAAATGACGTGGATAGTAAAACCTTTCTAATAAAGCATATAGACTAGCCCAATCAGGTGAAATACAACATTGTAAATCTTTCGAGTATACTTAGAAGGAAACTTAATTTCAAATATTTCATTTGCACAGATTTTTTATTTAGAAAAAACATAACTACAGTCCTTAAACCGACATACCAAGAAACTTGAATCTGCTATTTAATTCTGTCTCAAAAAACGAAAATATACTTACTTTTATAAAACTTTGTAAATAGAAGATTTATCGTTGGTTTGTAATTTAGACTGTTGCCGAAGATTCGAACAAATATTTTATTTGTTTTCGATTCAAATGACTCGAATGGTCCAGGGCCACAGTTTTGTATCCGTTTATCTGTTTTTAAAGTTGACCCATCATAAATTTCTATTTTGTTAAGTCCGCAGTTCCCAGCGCTATGGAAATATGCAGTCACTTGTGCAAGAGCTATCTGTAATACAAACAGTGATATCTGTAATAAGGATTTAAATTCGGTATTATATAACAAGATTATAAAGGATATATAGGGTCTTGACCAAGGTTAATAAAACCACTTCGAATAAATACAAGCAAATAAAAACAAACTGAATGTATACCTGTCAATCGACAATGATTCTGTTTCAACATCGGAAGAAAGGTTCATTATCAAGAAGACAAAATACAACACTTTCTAATTGGTTTATATCAAACCTTTGGAAGGACAGTATAAGCTCTATAAAAAGCTAAAAGTGTGCTGCTATAGGCTAGATACCTTTGAGTGACGTTCCGCATCAATTTCCCATGTGCAATCAATAGGCTTATTTACTGGATATCCGGGAGACGATGTATCAGCAAACGGAATCATGTCGGATGTTATTTCTCCTTCAGGTCCTACCTTTTTGTCATAGTGTATTCTACAAACTAGAAAGAAAAAGAAAGCAAGGTTTACTATATCATAGTAAGTGCATGTATACAGTGTCTGAACGAGAAGATCATCGCATCATCCCTTTTGTCATTTAAAGCACCGAATAGTTCACAAAAAATGTTCGTAATTTAACATTTTGCTATTCTGAAGAGAGAATTTGTTCAGCTGTTGACCAATAAATGATTAATAAGTTCAAAAAAAGTATTTAAACCAATCAACTGGTTAATTATGTAAAGTAACAATGCAAGTTACATAAATGTACAATTACAAATAATATTGACATTAATGTCAGTCAAATCTTATGGATTCATTGTCCCCATTTCTTATAACCATATTTTCAATACAGGAGCTTACATTTTTCCCCCAATAGAGAATTCTAATATTTAGCTTTTGGTCTGTTTCAAAACTAATTCTTTCTATGGTTACAATTATATACTAGTATAGGAATTATCGGTATTGATAGAACTTGCAGTAATCACAATAATGTCTATTCGTCTCATATTTCATGTATCTATTAATAACGGTACTTTCAACATTTTTGAATTAAAGATATAGTCTGTGTTAAACGGAAGTTATATGAATTGAAAGTCTCTGTACCATTTTCGTAAAGTCTTAACATCAATGCTGTATTATATAGCAATGGAGCCTTCATAAATTGTCGCACTCAACATCTTTAAAAATATAAAACTAAGTGTATTAAAAAGTGGGATAATTACTACAAAAAGAAGTTAAAACAGTCCAGATAATTAATGTAGCGTTACCATGCGTGGCAGCTAAAACCAAACTATATACAAACCACGACACTTGTACCAATATTGACATTGTAATTCACATGAATGAGAATTAAGACAAGATATGCATAGACCTGCGAACATAGTATTCTGGTATTCTTGGAATCAGCTTTGGCATCGTCGAATATTCTATGTTGCCAATTAATTGTATCATTGTCTCGTTAAAACAATATTTATTATAGTTTCCTTATCTCATAAGTGTGTTTTTGATTTCTAGGAAAATGAGAGTCCTACCTTTCTGCTCTTCTTCTTTTTCTTTATATCCTAAAAGATAGATGCAACATGGTATGTTATAGTCAAAATTGAATAGAAAATGATATTTACTTTTAACAAATCTATTTTAAATATGCTTACCACATTACGCCTAGCAAACTGGTCAAAGTAAGACATCTGTGTTTTTGCGGTTTTTTTTCAGTGCTTAACCGAACGATTAAAAAAAAATATTAACATTTAATTCGATGTATCATAGTTCCTGTGTTTGGTTTTGTTCCAGCAAAAACATTCTCTACAATGATGGTCCCGTGTTGGCAGGCTCACAGGAGTGTGCGGACGCTGGATTTCGATTCCCTGTCGGTTCGAACCAAAGAACTGAAACTGTCATTTGCTGATTCTCTACTAGGTAAGAACTATGTATGCGAAAGAGCAAAGAAATTGTTCGGGTAGAATAACATACCTTACAGGCTAAGAATGAAAAATAAGAGCTAGCATGTTTAAATTTCAATCTGTCGGCCTGCTCACATCATTTCGATTTTTTGTTTTCTAGTTTCCCATAAAGCATATAGAGTATTGTTCATGGTAGGATTCGCAGTTCCAAATTGAACGCAAAAACAGTTTATATTTAATTGTTTTCTTCTAAATCATTTATTGATTGTTTATTGCTAAACGTCCGATAGCAAACATTTCAATTCAATATTTCAATGATTATACAGGATGGTACAATGATAAGCATCATAAAGTAAACAGCTGCACGATGTGCTCATAATAATTGCGTCTTAATATCCATTTATATATACAGGTAGTAAAACAAAGTTAAATAAGTCTCATAATGTATGCCAGAATAAAACTGACGGACATGAGAGTTACTAGAAACGAAACTGTATGATCGCCAAACAGGGTAACCCCAGGTACACCCACAGCGCGTAAGCATCCTATACTACGTAGGCATCATCGGCCACACGATTCCAAAGTAAGTGTTATATCCAGGACCATAACAATACTAGTAGTAATGCCATATTTACATAGTTACTATGGGGTTTTGATAGTCAAAATCTTTCATGATAAATTTAGAAAATGAGTCAACGGACTCGTAAGGTATATGTTGGTTTCAATCGTTCTTCTTCATGACCATGCTGAGTGCATTAGGTATTAGGTGGAGTCGTCGGTAAGGGATATTGATATATCAAAAACTATCTCTACGCCTAGTTTATCAACTGTGAACACGTGATGCAGGGCAAGATATGTTGCTAAATGATAACACTTTATACATTTCGTGCTTCCAAAGAGGTTTTAAAGCATTTACGTTCACCAGGAACACTCAAACAAAACAAAGTTCAACTTGGTTTTTCAAGAATATGAAGTTGTCAATAAATGAAATGTAATCATTGCGTTTGCCATAGATCTAAAGTAACAATTGTCCAACTTCAAAAATAAATCACCCGTAATTTCCTGTTAACGTGGATAAATAAAATTTAAATTAGGGCTAGACGACTTTTCATCGTGTTTTCATAACGATTTTATACTGCTTCATATGAGTACACAAACAAGTCGGCTAGCAGGGATACTCACTCGAGGGCACACGTCAACTGTTTTTGGAGTCTGTATTGACATTTCTGACTGAATTAAGAATACTGATTACTGAGAATATATACACAAGCTGAGATAATTCCTTTTATTGTTATTTGAGACATTGTGGTATGTGACTTTCCAAACTTTGTTCTCGAGCATACCAGTTGGTTATTCCGGAAACACGTTTCGTGAGCACAGAAATCGCTATTATGTTTTTTTTTTTTTTTTATTGAAAAAGTCTAGTTGACATCTAGAAGAATCAGCTAACGTTCATTAAATGGATTCTTTTGTAAGTATCCAAAATCTCCGACCCCCATTCCAAATAACCTGCGAATGTTTTGTAGAATAAGAGCATGAAATGTGTTTTAGTATATATATATATGGAAACGACCAAAATAGACTAGAGGCTCGTAAGAGCCGGTGTTGCTCACCTATGTCTGTGTGGGTCTTCAACAATGGACACTCTCTAATATTGTAGACGTAAACATAGATCATGACTAAAATTTCATGTATTGCTGACATTTTTTATGTTTACAATTTCTCTCTGCCTTCTGTATTTTTTGCCCAAAACACAAATGGGGTATAACCCATCGTTTAAGGACATTATTTCCTATAAGGAGTCAACTGACGATAATGGCAACTTGACTTATTTGTAGATCGTATCTTGCTGATCATGTTTGCTTTTAAGTTTCTATCTATCCATTATAGTTTTCACGATAATTGGCAAAAACGCCAAAAAAAAAGGTAAAATCGTCAATAAAGTCGAAAGGGCAATTACTCCGATAAGGAGTCAACCGATGATTTCGGCTATCTAACTTATTTGTAGATCGTGTCTTGCTGATCATTTTGCAATTTAAAGATAATAGGCAAACACAAAAAACATTGGTAAAAATTGTCATTAAAGGAAAATAACTTTAATAAGGGAAATCACCCGGAGCATATTTTATAAAATACAGAATAACTAAAAACTCGATGAACAAAAACAAAACGAGAATGAACCATTATGAAAACTATGAAATTCCAATCATGCATGCATATGCTAAATTTTATTCCCTCTATAAGCATCTATGACTTCCATATATATATATATATATATATAAGTTCAAGAGTCTATCCTAAATTGAGGTAAATTATATGGCCTTCCAAATACCGTTTCGATTCCTAACATCACTGAAGAGACATTAATTGTCGAAATCCGGATATGGTGTACAAATTTTTGTACCTCATGTTTGCGGTATACCATCTTTTCCGCAAGTTTATTGTTTTCTGTTTGGTAATAAATTAATAATAAGATCTATTTCGTTACGCTTGTGATCCGTTTATTTGGCAATCGCCAATGGCAGTCAGCGGGGTTTAAGAACATCAGTTGTTTGACCTGCTAGTCAAATGCGTTTAGTTAAAATATACTTTTTCACTCATTTGGTCTTTTGGAAAATGTTGTTTGTGCTGTATTTAGACCCCTCTACCAAGAAATTTGTTTTGCATGCACACGTATAAAAATTGCGGTTTTTATGCAACGCAATCATAGGTTTGAACGTTGTTTTCAATTTAGACTTGTATATATATATATATATATACATACCACTCTGTGCTACAAATGTGTATGTAACTTTGAATCCTCTTCCTCCCAAATTCTTATCACTGACAAACTGTAGCCACATAAACCTGGTAGACGATGTTATTATTTTGGATGGATATTCATTGCCACAGAGTTTTGCTATCTTTGGTGAATAGCTAAATGGACCATCATGGACTGCTAAATAATCAAATTTGCAGTCTTGACTGACCTCGATTTCAAACCATTCCCAGAAATACAAATGAATCTTGTATCCGGGTGGAGCTAAAATAGAAACAATGATGGAAAATTATTCAGTGGGAAATATGAATTTTTTTGGAATTGAATATCGTCTAGATTTTTCTTAAGTATGATGTTCGTCTAATGTTCATAATTTATATTTGACATACGTTTGTTATATTTCATTTGCGTATTATTTGTTGCGTTTTGATCATGAGTACCATGCACAAACACTGTATGGTCACTATAGAGCTTTTATTCTTATATCTGTTAATAATTATTACGCTTTTTATGGTAAATTCCAGTTACACGAATTTTAATTGCAGTTATATTCTATTATTTAGTCTAAACCTGTATTTATTTGTAAGCAAACAACAAAACATGTCTTTTAAAACTCTACTTAACTCTGAGGTTTCAACAGACTTGCGCAATACCCGGCATGATTTTAGGTTCGCATTTTACAACATAGAACGTCGATTAATTGACGCGAGTAAGGTTTTGAAGTACATCTGATTTTTGTCGAGCCTTCGACTTTTGTCGAAAAAGCGAGACATAGCGATCCTACATTCCCTCGGCGTCGTCGTCGTCGTCGTCGTCGTCGGCGGCGTCCACAAATATTCACTCTGTGGTTAAAGTTTTTGAAATTTTAATAACTTTCTTAAACTATCCTGGATTTCTACCAAACTTTGACAGAAGCTTGTTTATGATCATAAGATAATATCCAAAAGTAAATTTTGTAAAAAATAAATTCCATTTTTTCTGTATTTTACTTATAAATGGACTTAGTTTTTCTGCCAGGAAACATTACATTCACTCTGTGGTTAAAGTTTTTGAAATTTTAATAACTTTCTTAAACTATCCTGGATTTCTACCAAACTTGGACAGAAGCTTGTTTATGATTAAAAGCTAGTATCTAGAAGGGAATTTTGTTAAAATTTTGTTCCATTTTTTCCGTATTTTACTTGTAAATGGACTTAGTTTTTCTTCCAGTTAACATTACATACAGTCTGCAGTTTAAGTTTTTAAAACATTTATTAGATTCATAAACTATCCTGGATTTTTACCAAACTTGGACAGAAGCTACTAACAATCAAAAGATAGTATAGACAGGAATATTTTTTTTTTCCCTCATTTTTGTTGAGCCTGCGATTAACAGCAAAAGTAGGTGAAACACAAGGTTCCGCGGAACCCTTACAAATTTTTAATGATATCTTGCAATTATCGTTTGCTATAAAAATCGAAATACTTTAAATGCTGTACTTTTTCAAGGCGAGTTTTTTATTTTAAAAAAATCTTCATGAAATCAACTTGTTTACACTTAATGCATTACTTTAGTAATTATTTGTCCTATCTACATATTTTTATACGAAATGCAGTAGAATTGAAATTCTTTGTGCTATCGACTGAGTCTTAAATTATCTTAGAAATTTACGTACAACTGAAGATTCGTTCTCTTATGGGAACTCATATCTTTGTATTACCGAATAACTCCCTTTGTTATCAGCTAATCATCTCTCCAATCAAAAACAAAACATGTGCATATGCTTGTTCATATTTAGGGAAAGTAATATTCCTATATTGAATAAATGAATGGAATACTTATCTTTTGGCTAAGAATACATATATTATTATCAACAAATTTTACAAAATGCAAAAGTTGTGCTGATTGTTTGAACATAAATCTACAATAAGATATAGATATGGCACGTTAAAGCAAATAGCCTAATGCTATGATGTATATACAATAATCAATTTCAACGATTGATAAACATCAGCAGACTTGTTAGGAAAAAAATATGCTTTCATTGTTAACAATGAATTTTCGTTTTTGTAATGAAAAAAAAAAGTAATTCACCCAACTATGTAGTGAAGTTCATCATCTGCATAAAGTTTATTTGATCACCTCTAATCGTATTATAATCTTGTCCAACTTAGCATCACGAGATGAGGCGAATCTTATTTTTAAGTGATTAATTGATTGATTGCTGTCAGCTCTATGTCCAGTTCAAATATTTCATGCATTTTTAGGACGAGAACAAGTTAAGAATAAATAGAATGGGTAGAATGTGCGGATGGTAACGTCTCCAATCCAGCCGGACGTGGCTGCATATTGGACAAACGGCTGCTCCACATAAGAAAGGGCGTGACTGTCGGGCAGGGGAGAAATCTATGAATGACAATATTTGCAATACCCCAGACATCTCGTGGGGTGATAAAAAAGTGATAAAAACAATTATATGATTTCAGATTTAAAAAGAATTGATTCTTGCAAGGTTAAACTGTTTTTCTTCGGTACACATACATAAAGAATATTAAGGGTGTATATTAACATGCAATATCAAATTTTATCATACAAGACCAAAGTTTAAGTTGTTTTAGATACTACAAGGTACGAACACCAATTTTACGCTTAAAAAATAACGGATATTCTGAATATAAAACCAACAATTTATATTTTCAGCTATACACTAGTATTACCATTTTATGGTTTTTTTCTTGACCTTGTTGTAGGGTATGAATGATTTGTTCATTGTTGAAGGCCCTACATCAGCTGTCAAGATGAAGAACAGGAATAAAAGCCCTGTTCATTGATAATTTTCTATGTTTTCTATGTATTGTGTGCGATTTTGTCCCATGTACATTTACTCCATATCCTTTCATTTTCTATTGGTGAGTTGTCAAAATGAGATGTATACTTCTTTATGCTTGACAATGAATATAAAAAAAACAAAAAATCCAAATATCAACATTGAAATACACACTAAATCGTTTGTCTGGTAGGATCAGTAGGAAATTCCAATTGGTCTTAACTAGAACTATATATTGTAATTACACCAAGATGTCTTTATCCTTCATTTATCATGTTTTTACCATACAATAAGATCAAATTGCTGAAAGACCCTTCTCCCAAATTATTGAAATATAACTATCCTGTTGTAAGTTAACAACAATTTATTTGTGTAAATAAGATACACTCAATCGGTCTAACGCCCTAGTAAATAATACATGCAGTAAATATGTTCCTGTTGTAATGGAAAGATTTTGGATTTCAAAATTCAACGAAGAAAATGACCACCTACAATGCAAAACCAGACTCCTGTTTACATTTGAAGTTTCCGGCACGCGTAGGTTCAATTATTTTAAACGTAGAATTAACAGATTAAGATAAATGTTAAAGAACAACATTCGATTATTTAACCAAAAAATCAGGTAATCTCTTAACAATTTTCATCCGACATTTTATTTATTTGACTAATGTAAACAATTCGCGTGGTTTGAATGTTCTTTGATTCTTGAGTAGGACTCCTGTATATCAGTTTGATTACACAGAATAATTTTTATGCAACCTCACTACTTGCCAAAGCCAAAAAAATAATTCAGTTCTTCGTGTGTTTTTCCAGCTAAAGTCCGTCAGGGCATGGAAGTATTATATTGAGAATATAATACTTCCATGGTCAGGTCAATGACAATGATACAATCATAATTCAGTTATAACACCATACATGTATGAAAACAATACAATACAAGAAAACAGACGCGCTGACGGGCTAAGGTCAACATATACTACATGAATATCTTATATTTAATGCTGTTGTAAAATTGACAATTAAAGGACTTTTATACAAAAGTGGTTGTAAATTTGAAGTGCTCAAATGGATTTATGGGGGCATACAGTTGTCCAAAAGCAACTGTGGCTACTATATTGTAAAACATGTGCTTAATTGTGTTTTTATATTTTATGTTGGAAGCTTTATATTGTAGAGCTGTTTATTTATATTATACTTTCGCTGTAATGTCATCAATGTGTTTGCTTTGCTTTAGTGTTTTATGCTGCTGATTTAATGCTTTATGGTATTGCTGCTTATAGACTTTTATAGCTTAGTTCTCATTCATGCATATATATATTGTGCATTCTTGTTCTTATCTTATTTTTATGTCCTTTATGCATTATCAGTATATTTTGTTTTCATTGTGTAAGTATCGGTTATAATAGCTTACTAGAACTTATGTTATTGTTATGTGACATGGCAACTTTAACTGTTTAAATACACCTTTTGATTTGAACGTTACCAGCTTTGAATAATTGAATAATTCTCGTTTTTAACGTTAACACAATGACTATACAGAATAACATGAAATGTGCATGAAATGTGCATGGAATGTTTCAATAGCATGAAATGTGCATGAAATGTGTATGACATGTTTTACGTTTTTGTAATTAACGAGTTTGCAATACATGCATTCAACCCTGCTTTGATAACTAACTATATATATAAAATATATAAAATTCATTTTTTTTTATGTATAGATAAATAAAATTTGACAACTGGATAAGAGGGCGGACATTCTTGACATTGGTCATCAAGCTGTTTGAGGGAGAAAACTAGTGTCTTAAAACAATATTATGGAAAATCTCATTTAAACTTTATATGTTAACATGCTCGAATGTGGATTCTAAAATATGAACTGAAAGGGATATATTCTTTAGAGTTTAGATCAGTAAACCAAAGCTAATGATATATAAATTCTGTAATAAGAGATGGGTATTACTGGTGTTTCAACAAAAACAAAAATATCGAATCTTGTTAAAGTGTGTGTTATATATTTGTTTTGCAAATCAACCCTAATCGTTTGATTTTCATCTTAAACATCTTGTGAAAGTATAATCATTTCAACTGACAAAGAACGAAAACATCTGTCCACACTTCCCCATGGACTGATGAAAGATATGCGAGTGGTTTTCCTTGATTTTATTCTTATCTCCTCTGATTTTAATGAAATTATTTCAACAGTAAGATACACTTGGGGTTTAAAAATTGTTTTAAAATTAACAATATACTGTGAGCACCTGGCTTAGTCACGTGGCAGTCAAATCAGACTTTAGTAAGTCATGGATCGTGGTTGCTAAGATAACTTCGGATTCAGACTTTTGAAACAGGCAATCATGTCGTAACTACAGGCCTAGCAAGATTTACCAAATGCTCCATTACGTAAAAAAGATTTCACCCTGCATCTGGTATGCACATCAGCTAAAAGGTATCAAATGTTACAATTTATCTGAACTTATTGATAAAATGACCATGTTTTCTCCGCTTAATTGAAATAGAGCACACAGAATTCATCGACTAGAATAATTTATTGGACGTATATTATATTTTCTATGCTCAATCAAAAACCATCATGGATTTCGACATTTTGATACTTTTGACATTGCTTTATTTTCGAGCTCCAGAGAATATGTCAAATAGCTATGAAAGGCAAGTCAATATTTGGTATATGAATGAGCATATGTTAAACCGCCACGTTTCATACGCCCTTACCTCATATTCAAGCATCAGTGGTAACGTTGCAATTTTAAGGTATCGGTCTGCATCTAAGAGATCATACAAAAACATTGTAGGTCAACAATATTTCAATTTGAAATCATTATAAGCATTGTTTTATAGCTGACTATGCGGTAATGGCTTTGCTCATTGTTGAAGGCCATACGGTGACCTATAGTTGTTCATTTCTGTGTCATTTAGTCTCTTGTGGAGAGTTGTCTCATTGGCAATCATACCACATCTTCTTATTTTTATATTGTGACAGGTTTCATATCACATCATCTAATTTTAGACTGCATTACCCACTTACCCGCACCAGGGTAGACATTATAGTTAAATGTTTTCTTTGTTCTTTTATACAAAAATAAGTAATACCGCATACATTTTGTCTTCTTCAATATGTACATGAAGTATAGTGATGTCAGTTGAAATATTGCGATTCGATGTATATTTACAAACATGGGAGTGAAAAGAATCGGAATCTTTTATGAACTGAAATCCGAAATTTTCGACTTTTTTAACTAGCAATCACCAAGCATAGGACTCACCTATGACATAAAGGTCAATACTACCATTATATGTAAAAAGAAAAAGAAAGTTCAAATGAGTACTGCTAATGTATATTAGCCGCAATTCATCAATTCATCAAATACGTCAAACATAGTCGTAAAGTTATTCATCATGATTTAAATATATCTTTATCTTTGTTTCATTTACCTGTCTTCCTTGGGTTTACCGACAACAAACAGAAGACTCACTAGTCTGGTCTGATTTATATTTTGATTTTTATGAAAATGTATTTATGAACTTATGTATAGCTGACAGTAATTAACAAAGGGCTAATATTATTGTATCATCACCATAAATATACCTTGGCTTTAATCCTGATAAAACGGAACTTTAAACTTTGCGTTATGGATTGCTTCCAATAGATGAAGTCATAAAAATCATCAAACTTGTATCTTATATTGAAAGTAAAACAACATTATTGAATAAAATACAAAGTTCTCTCAAAGGTAACAAAATCTCCCTTCCTTGAAGTACACATACAGTGTATCTATTCTTAGTTAAGAAAACAACTGAGATGAAAGACATAGCAATCAGTGTTTAAAAAGAAGGGACAGACAAATATTGCGAGTTTAAATAAGAGCCCCGGGAGAAAAAAAAAACAGAATAAAACTGACCAATTTATATACAAATTCATATATGGATTAAGTCAGTCTCACTGCTACATGGAAGGACAGAAAACAATCTTGAAATATCAAAACTTAAATATAGTTCAAATTATCTATAGATCGAATGAACATGAATCATGCGTATAAGATGAAAAACGAATCCATGGAACCCATGCATTATCAACACTGACATGTATACATAAAACTTACCTTCAATATAACGGGCACAATTCAGGTTTATAGAATAATTACTTGGAAAGTTCGGACTGAAAAATTCCATTTTAGACGGGTCTCCATAAGTGAAATTCCAACATCTTGGAGGTACAGAATCACTTATCTCTGGTTGTTCAGTAAGTGTCAGTGAACCTGGACTTTCTGTAAATATTAAGAAAATGTAGAGAGAAAAAAAGAATATGGAAGAATATGTTTATTTTACAGTAAATTGGGTCACAAAGAGCAGAGTACAATATCAGACATTTTTAGACAGCAACAATAAGATACAAAAAAATTGAAAACAACACGTTTAATAATTTCATGCGTCCGAAGTGCTTTTCTGGATTTACCTTCATCAGGAACGCTCAAAGCCAAACATTTGAAATCCGAGGGATGTATAAGTACCGAAACGGTTGAAGAGCGATATGACAAAAATACCTAAAACAAATAGCCAAATCCATGTAAGGTCAAGTTACAAAGTACACACAGTTTGGGCATGTTTAACCTCTCTCTAAATATACACCGATGTTAAAGATGCCATTCGGTGGCATATATAACTCCAGAAGGCCGACAATGACGGTGATGCATAGCAATGTGGTTGAAAGAACCGCAAAGTACTTGTACATGTGGATAGACGATAGTAATCTTGTTTATTATTTTTTTAAAGAAATGCACATAACTGGTATGTCATCCTTTAAGTGACCTGACTACAAGAGACACAAAGAGACGATGCTAAATGACATGTCCAAGCGCACATAATATCAAATAGAAAAAATACATTCATATATGAGAGTAATCCTTATTCGTCTGAACTACAAACAAAAGGACATATTGTTATCATATGTACATAGAAACCACCATGTCATGCTCGTGACTAGTAAATAGAAGCTAGATATATCTATGTTTTGCCTTCATCAATCAAATCACAGACAAATATTGATATATCCACATTCTCTACATGAAACAGACAGATCAATTTCTGGCAAGGAATCAAGTGCTTAAAGTTCGGACAGAGTGAGTTAATCTTTGAAAACATGGAGTTTCTTTTATTTTGAGATGATGTGCACAAAAAGAAAACATATTTTTCACCATCAATAACATCATCATGAGGTGCACCCGAGACATAATCCGGTAACAATCTTGTTCAAACACTATTCTATGTTATGAATAATAAAATTTCTCCTCAGCTCAAGATCTCTTTCAAGACAAAAAATTTGTTTTGATGACGTTATAGTCACACAGCTTTCTATCAGCACAGTTGTGCATATGGAGTCTCAACTGATCTTCATAGTACGGATACAGGACATTTTTGTATCAAAATTTAAGTTCGTGTTGCTCAGTCTTTAGTTTTCTTTGTTGTGTTTTGTATATTGTTGTTTGTCTTTTGGTCTTTTCGTTTTTTGCAAAGGTGTAGTCCGTAATTTATTTTCGACTTGTGAATTTGCGTGTCCATTCGGTACCTTTCGCATCTCTTTTAAAACTGTAATTTCTCGCAGTAGCTAAAATGTCAACCCCTTTCATGCTTATGTAAGAAATTAATAGATCCCTGCGATGACGAGATTTTTTTTTATTCATGTAGCAATTGTTTACATCAAATATGCTTCCGTTTAAAGTAATTGGAAATAAACTTGAAGTTCGAATTTATGACAGTGTATCTGATCATACACTTTGTGATGTCAAGACAAATTCAGTTGCTATTTTCTCCAATTTAAATTAATGTTTTTCTGAAAGCAGCACAGGTTAAGTAAGTTCTACTGTTGCGTTTTTAAATTTTTATGTGATTTTAAGGTGTTCAGAAGAATATGTTTAATTGTTTGATCAAATACACGAAGGCTGTTTTATATATTTGGATTTAGTGAAGTCCTTGCGTAGCTTTTAGTAAAAAAAAACTTCGTCAAAGTCATCTATCTCTTGTCACTATCAAAGTTTTTCATTTAAAAAACTTGGGTCAAAGCAAAAGCGGGCGGTCAATGACAGCAAAGAAAATAAAAACTCCAATAAACGTCTCAAAAATGATTGCATAGCACTCTCGTTGTGTTATGTTTGTCTAATACTCGACAAATTCATTCTAGTTTCAAGAAAAAGTTAAATTAAATTACATTCCGTGAAATTCCATCAAAGTTTTTGATCAAAGTTTTCTCTGACATGCAGTTGTCACTATCAAACATCCTGCAAAAGCTTTGACTTTTATGGTCAAAGAAAACTTTCACAGTACTGACAACAGGCCTTACATATGTAGGCTTTTAATACCTTATTTTACTTTTCCTTCTGAGCGAAGAAAAATGACCCAGATGCATTTTAGTAGTACATATAACATTAATATCACCTTTGAATATTGTCAAAAGAGTCGCACTATCATATGGTGGTGAATGTGGTTAGCTTGGTAAAGTATATAAGGATGAAGGGAAATTTGGTTATTGAAGTTTTCGTTTTATCTCAACAAATTCTAAGTAAAGCTATAGATAGTTTGGTGAGAATTCTATCAGAAAAGAGAAGTAATCGCAAAAATATGAATAAGAAAAACAATAAGATCTTTCCCAACGTAGGGGAAAGACCTTAATAACTCACGGTGAAAACACAACAATCAGGCTTATGAATAATGATTAATTGAAGAAAATTTAATAATGGAGCGAAGCCAAAAGGGCTAAAAATAGGATCCGACTTATGAAACATTTACTGGATTTCTATTCCATGAACGTTTTTAAACAAGTCTATTGAATTGGACCCCCCATTTTTTTTTATAAAATCCAACCTTTGCATTGTAAAACATTATTCTGGAAGACTGTTTTCTATCCTAATATGTTGATGTAGGTAGTGAGCATGAAAAGATTAGTTGAGAGATAAACAGTTATCTCCAAAATCTGTGATAAATCTTTGTACAAACACCTAAAGGTTTACATAATGAGAGATAACAAATTTTATTATGTAAAAAATTGCAAAACTTTGTAGGTGTTGACACAGACGAGAGATTACAGGAAATGTAATTCCAGAGTCAATCATTTAATACAAATTCCATTTTTAATAGAGTCAATTTAATATCAGTTATCATTTTTCAAGGACCAATGGGAGAAAAGGTTCTGTGAAAACACCGGGCACAGCTGTATTTCTGATAGCGACCTTGTTTTATTAAAACGAGTTTCAATTTGGATTTTTAAACTATCTAATGTACGCAGGTGCTTTTATTTATTTTAATGTAAGATGGTTACATTCATATAAATTTTGTACTATGTTTACATGTTTCTTCATTCTTCTCTTTTCAAGCCTGGAGTCGGTGCCTATATCAAGAATATCTGCACGTCGAACTTACATATAAGGCCATTTGTTAGGATTACAGAATTTACATGTAAAGATGGTTTGTGAATTTGGTCGTGTCTTTGGGATAGACAAGAGACATTCACCAAATCGCTATTGTGTGATGCGTAATCATACGATAAGAAACATCAACGTATTTTAACAAGAGTAGCATGGCGGGTGAAAAAAAAAGATGAGTAGGAAATGATAATCCTTCCGGAGCACCCCTGATACTTGGTTGGGTTTGTGCTGCTCAAACTTAAGTTTTGTTTTGTTTCGTCGTTTTGTTATCTCTTTTGCCAAAGTATTGACTGTTTTTCATCTACTTATATTTCTTGATCCCCCCTCTGTATATTCTCCATCTTTTGAATTAATTTTTCAATAAGACATGTGTATTTTACCATCACGTAATCATCAACTGCATGAAAAGAATCGTTTGAATACCCCAATAAAGTAAACACTCAAATGCAGAATACGAAACTAAAATAAACTTTTGAGCTGTTTGAAATATTCACAATGGGGATCAAGACACTTGCTCTTTTAATTAACCTTATCAAATGATTATTGCCTTGCGAAAAAGAACGGCAATGGGGGCAATTGCACACAGATAGTGTAAAATCATCAAATGCAATACAGAAAAAAAGTAATCTAAATTATGCCCGACTTAAGTGTACAATAATTAAAAACGTCGTACGTACTATTCAGGTCAGGTTTTACGAGTACAATATATTCGTTTCATTAGCAAAATTCTACAAAAATTTTTCACTTTCTCAAATGCATATTTGTCAACTTGAAGGACTTTTCTTTTTGAATATTTGATGCCAAACACGTCACTTACCGCACATTCCTTTTTGTGATGACCTTCACACTTGCCTCCCCCTTTAAGATGCAATTTCATGCAAGTTATATGGGTTTTCCCTTTCCAGTTAAAGAGTTGATTTTCGTTTATTTCTAAATCTTGTATACTCTTAAATCTAGAAACGTACCATTTGAAAATCTCATGTTTATTGGCTTAACTTGTTCTATATTGTGTTGCTCAAATAAGGTGCACTCGATTTAGTATGTTCCAAATGTAAGATAATCAAACTTGGGCATTAATTTGTTACACCAATCAGTGCCACATACCTCGGAAGTGCCGCACCTATACACGATATTTCACTCAAGGATAGTACGATATATACAATTGACGCAAAACAATTCGCAACTGTGGTCCGAAATCTAAGTGAGGCATTTAAAAATAAGCCATATTCAAATTAATCAGTTGCTGCCCCAACGAATCCAATTTTGATTCTCTAAAACAAGTATATCAAATTATACACAATCGTGCTAATATTATATTAGTATATCCCCAAATAAGTATTCGTCTACGTATCTGATACGATTGGATATGTTTTAAATTGACCGACCTCTAGTAGCATCTTTAATACCATCATAAACTAAGATTATAGTCCACTTGCGACTGGTTTCATGAAGCAGAAAAATACACACAATCCATTAGAGGTGTAGAGCATGCTTCAAGTCTACCTTCGTCTTTTCCTGGTTTCAGTGCCAATAACAGCATTTTAATCACAAGAAAGATTTCTCGAAAGGTGGAAATTTACTTTGCAATGGTTGTAATTGAGTATTTTGTATTGAATATATACATGTGTATATATACCGATTATGTAGATAGATGTATCATCTGTTCAGCAGTGACAGTCGTACAAAATTTCGGTAATTCTCAAAGGCGACTATCAATCAGGTGAAATTGAAAAATAGTGGTTTGCTTGATAATTTACAGCTATGTATATCTGTTGTTTCTGTATAGTAGACGAAACCATCGTTGGTTCCAGACATATCCTACCACCTGCTGTTCCCAGTCGACCAAATTTCATCACTTGCTCCCAAACTACATTTTTATGTCGGTAAAGATGGACTCGCCTACAGACTACACATACTTTTAGCGAGCCTGTATATATATTTATATACAGAGAGTCATATTTAAAGTATATTAGCAGCCTCTTACGGTTAAAGGAGCCACGCTTTTAAAGATCCGAGTAGCTTTTGAACTACTCTTGTTCGCCGTACCAGAATATGACTTATTTGATCCTTCATAGTCCGATGCATCACCATATAGAGTTATTTCACAAAATATCAGGCAGTTGCTATTATAGAAGACATGTACGTTTATCTCCTAGGTTTTGTCAATCTGCGATAGAACATGTCTGTAATACTTTCAGGAAATTTCAACTTTAAACATAATTTAAAGATTAGTATATATGCAAAAGATTAGTATGTATGCAAATGTACTATATTGGTGTAGGGTCCACTTTCTTGTGAAGTATAAATGAATTTTTAAAAGTAAATTACATGGAATTGGACAACGATAATTCTTCACTTGCAAAGAAAGACCATCTTCCTTTTACCAACGAAGAAACCCAGTAAATTTGCTGGTAGGGTAACAGAGTAGAACAACTCATATTTATAAGCAACAGAACAGAACAACTCCTATATTTATAAAATGTATATCTGACACCTAGAAACCATCTGACGATAAAGATTTGTTGTCTAGTTTCTATAAGACGACAGAGTTTGTTTCAAACCAAGATTTCATTTCTAGGGGAACATTATTGAAAATGCATTGGTCTAGTTTTTCCCAGAGGAAGAAAGTTTTAATCGTTTTTTTTTTTTTTTTTTTTGTTATCAGCACGATCAGCTCGTAAATTTTTATAGCTGGTGGGGTTTCTGATTTTTTTATGGATGTTATTCTTCTAGAATAGAATCTAATAGAATAAAATAGAATTCTTCGGTTGAACTGTCAGCAATCATAATATGGTAACGTATGCCTTATCTTATTTCATTTAAGTCATGTAGAAGAAGCTTCAAGGGTCGTAGAAACTATATCTTCACGCATGATTGATGTCAGGTCATTCTTAACACAGAAATGTCATATTTAGCTATATGTAGAACCATCCATGGCCTGGGAGGTCCAGACTTTTGCTGACAATGAATTTTTTGGCTTTGTAGATCAACAAGATTTCTTTTGTCTCTTTGAGTTTTGGTGTAGTTCTTAAAGCACAACAGTGTTCTTTTTGTGAACCAGGGCTTGTATTTCCTATCATGATTTCCTTGATAGAGGGTTGCTGCTCACCAGGAAGCTATTAAACCAAGAGTTCCAAGCGGTGAAGTTGAAATCGTCCTTTCGTAAATTTTACGGACGACATCATGAGTTAATTGACCGTTATGGAATATCTGTTTCAAAGATTACAACGGATATGTTCCAATTGTCGTCACTACAATCCCGTCCCCTTTTCCCCGAATGTGACCTACCGATTTAGACTTATCACCGGGTTTTGTACTAACATGAGCAACACGACGGATCCCACATATGGAGCAGGATCTGCTTACCCTACCGGAGTACCTGAGATCACCCCTAGTTTTTGGTGGGGTTCGTGTTGCTCAGTCTTTGGTTTTCTATGTTGTGTTTTGTGTACTGTTGATTGTTTGTCTTTTCTTTTTAGCCATGGCGTTGTCAGTTTATTTTCGACTTGTGAGTTTGAATGTCCTTTTGGTATCCTTCGCCTCTCTTTTTGAATACATTTTCCATGTTATTTTATTTTCATTTACTAGCAATGGGTCGTTGAATTTACTATGCCTGTACCAAGTCAGGAATATGACAGTTGTTTTCCATTCGTTTGAGGTGTTTGAGCTTTTGATTTTGCCATTTGATAAGGGACTATCCTTGGAGTTCGGTATTTTTGTTGTTTTACTTTTTACTAGCACTGAGTCGATACCACTTCTGGAAGATTGTTAATCCCCAAAGGTGTTAGTCTAAGAGCTATATTCGGTGTTTCGGTACTGACATGATTGTATACAAGTTTAGAAGCTTCGGTTCCAACTCTTTCAGGCAAAGTTGATCTTTGATGAATTTTGCTATTCTTTTTATGACTGTTTTGGACAATAGCTCCTAACGTTGCTACGTATCTATACATGCCTGTCTCTTAAATGTTAGTTCCTTCCTAATGGGGGTAAATCCACAAAAGCGTTTCGGACGCATGCAATTGGTGAAGTGTTATTTTCATGGAAATGATTAATGTTTTCTTAACGCACTTAAATTCAGTTATCACGGTGCGCTGTACAATTAGGTTGGTTTGGTTATTAGTGAGTTTAAGAAAATTCTAATTTCATTGGTGGTTGGTGAACTATACAATTTGACGTCACGATCCTTTTTGAATTCGGACCCAACAGGAGAGGCTGCATATGTTATCAGAAGAAATCTTAATTCAAAAACCTTCCCTCCCTTCCAGAAATGTCTATGTATTGTAAATACAATGTATTAGAATAAGATACTGCTTTGTTGTAATTTATAATTTCAGGTGATATTTCAGTTGTCAATTTTTGAACACCTATATGTGTTTGGCCATTTGGACAGACAGGACACTTGAAGAAGTCGGATCGAAGTTATCGAACTTTCCAACAAAGACTTTGAATTTACTAGGCGTGTGATCTGCATAATTCGCTGCATCAAAAAACATTTTGTTTTATGAATAGGATCATTTACTACAGATGAACATTGTAAGGGTTTCGATCCATCACCTGTGTTCCCACGGTGATTTCCAAATTGTTTTAATCCCATCTTCAGTTACTATTATCTGTGGTAGTAATTTATTATATATATATATATGACAGTACGTTTGCCATAATCAGCGATCTGCGGGTAACCTCATTTTTCAGTTGGCATCATTTATGGTGTTATGTTTAATTATATATCACTGACTGTTCGGTTGCCAGCAATTTGCGGTAACAACATATATTGAATCAGTATATACAATATGTATAAAGTTTGAGAATAATAATATTAAAGGCTGTGGCCAAATACTGCCAATTTGTTGTTTGGTCTTAATAAGCGTCTTGGATAATTCATTTTCTATATCTGAATACTAAATGCGCTTTTCAAGAAAAAGTTATGATTAATCTTTCTTGCCTAATAACAAATTTCTGAAATAGTTTACGAACTAATTATCATTTCTGCATGACCAAGTTCAATTATACAAGAACTCTGTCCTGTGAGAACATTTGACTTGTATTTGTTCATGTTTCATCGGTTTTCAGGAAACAAAGTTCAAATATAGGATTTTTGTTCCTTTAGAATATATGTAAAATTTGGTCTGAACAATCCATTCTTTACAGCTCGTGAATAAACTTCTGGAACAATATCTTGTTCTTTCTGAAATTTTATCAGCTGCTCATTGCGGTGCTTTGCTTTTGCGCCAAAAAAATCTTTCATTTGCGCCACAAACCATATTTCATTTGCGCCAAAATTAAAACCTTTCATTTGCGCCAATATTACAGGTAAATACAGGTAAACAGTATGAAAAATAGATTTATTCAAAAAAGACTTTTGAAAATAAAGACAGATTTTTGTTTGTATAATAAAACATATTCCTCAGAAATCAGTCATCATAAAATCATACAAGTAATGTTAAAACCTCGTAGTTCTGTACGTATTATCTTTGAAGGCCTTTCAGTAATACCACCAGATGCTTTTCATGTTTCGAACTCTGATTCTGTGTTGTTGAGATTCTGCTTTCTGCTGGTTTAAGCCATGGTTGTGTTTTGATAATTGTGTAACCGGAGAGCATGAATTTCTTTACAAAATTGCTTGTCTCCACCGGGACTCGAACCCGGGACCTCTGTGTTACAAGGCAGCGCGTTAACCGACTGAGCTAAACCGCTTACGGCTGACTAAGTATCTACCACAATTACTAAGGGAAGCAATCCCGTCACACTTCCCCCACCTCAAGAGTCATCATACCATTATGACTCTCACACACATACCCTAGCTAGAATTCCTCTCTAACCACCGTGGGTTTTTGTGTTGGGCGCCAATGTAACCGGAGAGCATGAATTTCTTCTTGTCTCCACCGGGACTCGAACCCGGGACCTCTGTGATACAAGGCAGCGCGTTAACCGACTGAGCTAAAGAAGTACTTCCTTAGCTCAACCGCTTACGGCTGACTAAGTATCTACCACAATTACTAAGGGAAGCAATCCCGTCACAATTGTTTTGTTGTCCATATCAGTTGTTATACTGGCTTTGCAAGTTTTTTTGGTACACCATTACTAAGGAAGCAATCCCGTCACACTTCCCCCACCTCAAGAGTCATCATACCATTATGACTCTCACACACATACCCTAGCTAGAATTCCTCTCTAACCACCGTGGGTTTTTGTGTTGGGCGCCAATGTAACCGGAGAGCATGAATTTCTTCTTGTCTCCACCGGGACTCGAACCTGGACCTCTGTGATAGGCAGCGCGTTAACCGACTGAGCTAAAGAAGTACTTCCTTAGCTCAACCGCTTACGGCTGACTAAGTATCTACCACAATTACTAAGGGAAGCAATCCCGTCACAATTGTTTTGTTGTCCATATCAGTTGTTATACTGGCTTTGCAAGTTTTTTTGGTACACCTAAACGACTTGTCTCCATTTTTCAGAACATATGATAACCTATATGTGTGGTCATCAAAATTACAGAACTATTTCCTCTGTTTGTCTCTGAATTGACAATGTCCATCTTGACACCTCAAACATGTGAACACTATATAATTCTAAACCTAAGTGACTCTCAGTTTTGTATTAGAAATGAGTATGAACTCACTCAATAATGCAGGGAGAAAACTGTAGAAACAAATCTTATTCACGATAGAGCAATGAATATTTAAACTTTTCCGTTATATATTACCTGTAAAATGGCGCAAATGAAATATAACCTTGTGGCGCAAATGAAACATTGGATTTTTTTTTTAATTGGCGCAAATGCAATGCGCCCGCTCACTGAATGTCTTATTTACATTTTATTTTCACTACCTCTGTTCAATGTCTCTCCATTCAAACAACATATATTCCCTGGGGCTTGTTGTGTCAACGCACACAGGAATTGGTTTCTCCTAGCCTTTAGGGGACTCTGAATTACGCTTCATTCTCAATTCATGATAAGGTATGTCAATTGTAATAAAAAAAATAGTTTTTAAAATGAATACTTTCCATCATAAACCAGAGCACCCGCCAGCAGAACTCACACTCTGTGAAAATGTCTCAATCGGGAATAGGACACCATCGGTGAAATTGAAGATCAGACGACTAAACTTGTATCTAAAGATTTAAGACTGCTAAATATATATCGCTAGTGAGTTGAGACACCGAAAAATCGTATTGGTTAACCAATTCATGATTGTGACCGTAAAAATTATGTTCTGTCGATTTAAATCGTTCTTCAATACAAGTCTGTTGGAGAAATTTTCGTGGAAGGAGTACATCCCTGTTAATGAAGTTTATACAGTGTGAAAATGCACGTGTGAAACGTATCAACTGAGATGTGTGAACGCCATGCGATGGAATAGAAAGTTGGAAATTGGAAAATAGAAAATAGAAATCATCAATTTTGTCAGAAAATCTTGTTTGAAATCTTCCATATGTGTCAATATCAAGGACAACATCAAGGTACAATGTATGAATAAACTTATCATAGATACAATGATTAAAAGATGAAACAGACCTACTACTTTCGGTAGTATCCTTAATTTCAAGTTCACTTGGATATATAAGATGTTAGCACTCATTAAAATGTAGGTTACTGAATGACAGAACATGATCAATATATCTGAAAATGAAATTAAAGAACTTTGCAAAATGTTTTCCTTCTAGTCTTTGAGAAGGTTCTGTATGAATTCTACTTCATAATAGTAAAAAAGCTAGTCGGCCAGTAGTGGTGCACAATTAGTACCCATTGGAATACCGACTGTCTGCTGAAATATCATTTCACCACCCTCAACAAATGTGTTGTCGATAAAAAAAAAGTCCTGCATTTTGATGATTTTATCATCGATGTATTTGTTGTTGGAATCATTGTGGTTCTTCACAAAGTAAGATTTTTCATGACCTAAAACAAGGAATTTGTATCTACGTTTCCCATTAAAATCTAATAATTCTGTACTTCACTTATGTTATTCGACTTTAATTCGTGACAAATAATAATTTTAACGGACACATTCCATTAATGAAATGAAGAAAGCAACATGTTGAAAGATATTTTCAGCGAAATGTTCAACATTATTTTTCACCTATATTGAGTTTTCACAAGTTCAAACTGTTTGTTCATATACTTTATTATTGTTGTTTTTGTGTGTATAAAATAGTGTCTTATATTTCAATATGCTTCTTGTGAGCCCATTACTGTTTAATGGAAATAAAACATCTTCTTCTTCTATATTAGAACATAACATGTAGTCAAATGCAACCCGGAATTTCGATGAACCTAGAGACAAGCTCGAATTACAACATTTGTAATGAAGTATACTCGGAAGCATCTTGTGCTTTTTTAAACATTTAAATTTTACATTTTGGTTTCAACATGAGTGAGTTAGTATTGCTGGTAACATTAACGTAACGGAAGATGTTACTAATTAGTAACACTATTTATCTACATTTTCTGATTAATTATTTTTCTATTTTTCATAAATCTCTGTAAAATCACGATAGATTTCAATCTTATAAATTATTTAAGAATACATTTAGTGAAGCTCTTAGATTAGCAGATGCTTTACTTTAACATGCAGGTGCAACTAGACATCTTGAAGATGGTAATAGTATATAATGAATTAATAGCAATTTGTACATGATTTGTTTCATGGGCACATCAATTAGCAAAAGATCGATGACTTTCAATAATTCGTTAGATCTAAATGCTTCATAACTGAAAAAAGAACTCAATGTATACGCTCTCAAAAATTCTCGGAATAGTATTGTTCGACTTTTGAGTATTACAGGACCGGGTATTGTCATAAATAGGTTAATCTCACATAACATTACGATGAATGGTAAAATGTTCTTAATTTTAATAATTAAACCGATAAAATCGTGTGTCTAAATACATGATTATTTGATGGTTATATATATATTTGACGTTCAGAGGCAAATGTAACATTCATATTCAAGACGTCAATAAAATGTTAACATGATATGAATATATCCTGCTAAGTCGGATTTTCTTTAAAGTGCCAGCTAATATGGCCCCTACACTTCAGGGGCGGGTCCAGGTGAGGGCGTAATGGGCGTACGCCCCCTCCCTTTTCAAAAAAAATAATATATATATATATGCCCCAAGTCAGGAACCGTTACATTAGTGCATTTTAAGTTTTTTAAGCAAATAAAAGGTCCAAAAGATTTGATTCTACGCCCCCTCTTTCAAATATCCTAGAATCGCCCCTGACTTTAACATTAAGTTGACGCCGATTTCCCCCTGTTTTCCTTATTGTCGCGTGCTTGGCCGAGAAGCAGCAAATGCCAGTTCTAATGTAGTTGGTTGAATCGACTGGAGTATAAATGGTATTTCCGATTGCATAGACTGATATCAGCGCTCTATCATATTTTTTTCATGTAAATGTGTACTCACCACTTCTTTGGGCTGTGAATCCTTTACAGCACAATAATAAGATAAAGAAATCTGAAATTGATAAAAACATAAAAATAAAAATATGAATATCTGTTTACTGCACGTTCTATGCACCTTTGTTACTGAAATAATATATTGAAAAGAATAAGATTCAAATCTGAAATACAAGCGCCTGTCATTATTGGTGAAAGTTTTGATCGAAAGCCTTGTGAATTATTCGTTGTCACATTTCTATTGTTGGTATTAAAACACCTATCAATTGATCAAATAAAATTAAGTAAGACACATGTTTACATCCTCTTCCTTTGGTCTCTCAGAGTGGATAGCATTTACATTGACAATCGTGCAATATCTCCTTTTTTATAAGATAAACAACTTTACTAATGTTATGACTGGTTTAGAAGCTGCAATAGATAAAGTTATAGAAAATGCAAAGTCCATATTCTGCGATGTGACCCATCCCCTAAGCCTTTCCTCTATATTTTTGTTTCATTTGATCTATTAGATTTTCCCGCCAGTGTAAACTATATAAAGGGAGACAACTCTTGTGATATAATAAACATAGGATTTAAGAAAGAAATACATGGAACTCAAACACAGTTACATGTAGGATCGATAAAGCTTATCTTTGTTATTTTGGTTTTAAAATTTTATATATATATATATATACTTTTTATTTGACAAAGACATACATTTAAAGCATATAAACTTGTGTTGCAGAAATACATGTTTGAATTTTCAAGGTGTGGGTTGACACGAAAGGGCAGAAGATCAAAACATTGGATGACATTTAGGATAAACCTTTGTTGGATTAATGTTTTTTTTCGTAACATGAAAGGTTGGAGGTTGTACTTCGTTTGTATGTAATACTGTTATCGGCGATATTCGTACCATGTGTTGCGTTATAATCAGCTAGATCAAGGGTCACTCTGTTCACAATACATATGGTTTTCATCTTTTCATCTATCAGGGAATAATTTGCAATTCTAAACTAAAGATATGATTGTATAATTCCTGTATCTTGAAAATATGATACTGAGAAGTCACTCACTAAGGATTTATAGGGTGGTCAGGGTAAATGTTATCAGTGTTATGACAAAATCTGCCACTTTATATAATAGTTTCTGGAGTGGAAATTTTATTTTGATCAGAGTTCTTTATCATTCTACAAGCATTTTACCAATACAATACACATTTAATTATCAGTCCTGACTACGTCTTGTGTATAAAAAAACACATGTCTTATGTATCAAAAAACACAGTTTATATGACTCCTATACAAAAAACGGAAAGTCACATTAACGCTGGAAGAAGATATTGTCAGTTGGGTTTCATATTTGCAGTTGGTAAGAGGGAAATCAAGTCTTTGTAAATTTCAGAAAGGGATACACATACTTTAAATATATGCAGCATATCATATCATTTAATATATTACTCCACCTTTATTTATGTGCCTACCTAAATCACCCTAACAGGAGAGATCTGCTGTTTCAATTCAGTTTGGCGAGAGTCATTATATTGAGATTGTTTGAAAAGCGTAGAAGCTTAAAGATAAGTTTCTTTTTCTGCACCATTTTTATTCCAGCGATATACATTGTAAAACAATCAAGTAGCAGGAGGTATTAATGTAACGGGCTCATTTATCCGGGTGTATCATTTTTTACCTCGCTTTAAAAAATAGTATGTAGCAGCGAATCATATGCATCGTTCAAGTTGAAGTGTTCTTCCAAACCGAATTCCCTTCTCTTTTGTTAAATCATTTCATTTAAAGAATGTTCAGTATAGAAATAAGGTGATGTGGTTTGATTGAAAATGAGACAACTATCCACCAAAGTTCAAATAAAGTGGATGTAAGCAATTATAGGCAATTGTACGGCCTTCAACAATGAGAAAAACCCCATACCGTATAGTGCCTATAGTCGGCTATAAAAGGCCCCGACATGAAAAATATGAAATATTCAATAGAGAAAACTAACGGCCTAATTTATAACAAAATAAATGGAGAATGTATCCCAAAGGACACAGATGATGCCCCCGCTTGCATACAACATTATAAAGGGACATAACCCAAGAACGATAAAAGTGACGCTACCCAAATTTGTACTTGATCTGAGTTTTAAGGTAATAAGTATTGTGTATAGGTTTCATAATGTTTGGTTGGAGCAAACTTAAGTTACAGATCGGAAACTAAAAATTTTGTAATTTTTCGATTTATAAAGGGACATAACTCGATAATGATTAAAGTGACGCTACCAAAATTCAACTTGTTCTGTGTTTTGTGGTAAAAAGCATTGTGTATAAGTTTCATAACATTTGGTTGAGGCAACTTATGTTAGAGAACGGAAACTAAAAATTTTGCATTTTTTTCCATTTATAAAGGGCATAACTCGAGAATGGTTAAAGTGACCCCACCAAAATTCAAACTTGATCTTTATTTTGTGGTAATAAGCATTGTGTATATGTTTCATAAAATTTGGTTGAGGCAAACTCAAGTTAGAGAACGGAAACTAAATATTTTGCAATTTTTCCATATATGAAGGGGCATAATTCTAGAACGGTTAGAGTGACGCTACCAAAATTCAATCTTGATCTGTATTTTGTGGTAATAAGCATTGTGTATAAGTTTCATAACATTTGGTTGAGGCAAACTTAAGTTAGAGAACGGAAACTAAAAATTTTGCAATTTTTCCATTTATAAAGGGGCATAACTCTAGAACGGTTGAAGTGACGACACCAAAATTCAATCTTGATCTGTATTTGGTGGTAATGAGCATTGTGTATAAGTTTCATAACATTTGGTTGAGGCAAACTTAAGTTAGAGTACGGAAAATAAAAATTTTGCAATTTTTCCATTTATAAAAGGGCATTACTCTAGAACAGTTAAAGTGACGCTACCAAAATTCAAACTTGATCTGTGTTTTGTGGTAATTAGCATTGTGTATAAGTTTCATAACAATTGGTTGAGGCAAGCTCAAGTTAGAGAACGGAAACCAATTTTGGGACGTACGGACATACGTACGTACGTACGTACAGACGGACAAGGGCAAAACTTAATGCCACCTCCGCTACGGCGGGGGCATAAAAATTTACGAAAAACCAATATAACAGACATGAACCAACGACAACCACTGAACTACAGGCTCCTGACTTGGGACAGGCACATAAAGAATGTGGCGCGGTTAAACATGTTTGTGAGCGCTCAACCCTCCCTCTAACCTAGGACAGTGGTGTTACAGCACAACATAAGAACAAACTATAAAAATCAGTTGGAAAGGGCTTTACTCGTCAGATCGATACAAAGCAGAAAAAAAAAAACATCTAACAAAAAAGACACAAAGTGCAGATCTGAGAGTACTCGCAGTTACTGACAGCTAGTTCAAAGCCAATAACAACTAATTGAAAAAAATCATGTACTAGTATCTAAGTAGCTATTAACTATAGGTGCATCTCGTATACCTCCCTTAGACCAATGAATCGCCATTGATTTCCTCCCCTGCAACTATTCCATAAGATTTAAAATGGTTGGTTAACCTTTATGTCATATTGCTCCTAATGTTTCTACGTATTCATTGGCGTAGCTTACGTTGAGGCAACCGAGGCAGTTGCCTCGGTAAAAAAAAAAAAAAACTAAACGCTAATATACCGACATGTATCGTCTGGTTGTCTTTATTGATCCATACCCTTTGCGAGTTCAAGACTTATGAAAACATTTCCCTCCCCTTGTTTGAAATTCCCTTTGCGGCACAATTGAAACCGACAGATTTATTTAATCCTACCCCATTGCAAGCAAAATCAGTAGAATAGATGATGATCTAACTTACGAGTGTTCCCCGATCGAATCACTTGGCCAAATGGTGCTAAAATATAAAAGAAATGAAAATCTAATTATGGGCGAAAAGAATTAATATTTGAAATCTCTATTATTTAAAATTAATTTCAGGGCATTTTTCTGTTTTCTATACACCTCATATACTAAAAATTATTCTCACACAAAATTAAATATTTACCTGATTCAATGGCCAAGTGATTCGATCGGTCAGTATTTAAAGACCCCCCATTCAAACCCTCATAACCGGTAATGTCTAAAATTGAAACATCGTTGTTTGTTGACAGTGGTACCAATCAAAATAAAATATACATCAATCAACATGTACAGAAAAAATGTATATGTTGCGGTTCTCAAGTTTTGTTCTCGCTATTTTAAATTTATAGTTTTTTCACTAGCAGGGAATTGAAAATATTTAAAGGAGTCACTAATTCCAGAGAAATATTTATTGTATGTCAGTTATAGTTCATAGATAATGTCAGTTTATATATAAAAATGTCAACCAAATACTGTTTTCATTTATCATGAAGACTTCAGAATAACGTAAATGTTAGTACTTCACCGTTTGTCATTTTCACAATGGAAATAAAATGCTCCGCAGAAAAATGCTTCCGCAGCTTGATACGACCGCAGAGGTCGAACCCTGAATAGTTGGGGCAAGTATGGACACAACATTCAAGCTTGATACAGCTCTGAATTTGATTGTGATTAAATATTTGACACAGCATAGGTTTCTGACACAGAATGAATGTGGTCTAAGAACTTAAAATTTTAAATTGGACATTCACCTATTATGGTCCAATATCCAAAATCTAAATACATGGTTAGATTCAGCATATCAAAGAACCCCAAGAGTTCAATTTTGATGAAATCAAACGAAAGTTTAATTTTGGACCCTTTGACCTCAATGTGGACAAAGTTGATAACGGGGCCCAAAATCAAAAACTAAATACATGGTTAGATTCAGCATATCAAAGAACCTCATATATTCAATTTTGTTGAAATCAAACAAAGTTTAATTTTGGCCGTAGATTTGGACCAACTTGTAAACTGGGCCCATAATGCAAAATCTAAATACATGTTAAGATTCAGCATATCAAAGAACCCTAAGAATTCAATTTTGTTAAAATCAAACTAAGTTTAATTTTGGACCTTTGGACCTTAATGTAGACCAATTTGAAAACTGGACCAAAAATTAAGAATCTAAATACAGGTTAGATTCGGCATATCAAAGAACCCCAATTTTGATGAAATCATCAATTTTGAAATCAAACAAAGTTTAATTTGGAACCTTTTGATTGAAAATATTGATAGGGGCCAAAAATCAAAATCTAAATACATGGTTAGATTCAGCATATCAAAGAACCCCATATAAATTTTGTTGAAATCAAACAAAGTTAATTTGACCCTGATTTGGACCAACTTGAAAACTCAAATCAAAATCTAAATACATGTTTAGATTCAGCATATCAAAGAAGCCTAAAATTCAATTTTGTTAAAATCAAACTAAGTTTAATTTTGGACCCTTTGGACCTTAATGTAGACCAATTTGAAAACCCAAAATTAAGAATCTAAATACAAGGTTAGATTCGGCATATCAAAGAACCCCAATAATTCAATTTTGATGAAATCAAACAAAGTTTAATTTTGGACCCTTTGGACCTCAATGTGGACCAATTTAAAACGGGGCCCAAAATCCAAAAACTTAATACACGATTAGATTCAGCATATTAAAGAACCCCAAGAGTCCAAGAATAAAACCCCATTGAAATTGGTCAAGAAATAAGCAATTTATACAAAGTATCTTCTTTTACACAATACTGTGCAATTGAATATTTCTTGCAATTGCGCAATACTGTGCAATTGAATATTTCTTGCTATTGCGCAATACTGTACAATTGACAATTTCTTGCTATTGCGCAATATTGTGCTATTGGATATATCTTGCTATTGCGCAATACTGTGCAATTGAAGATTTCTTGCTATTGTGCAATACTGTGCAATTGAAAATTTCTTGCTATTGCACAATACTTATTATATAATAATTTACACATCCTGTTAGGTGTGTATCTCCTGCCATATCATTATGATTTGCTTTTAAATATAAATCAGAAATAACCAACTTAAAATGGAAAATTTTAAAGAAAAAAAAAGGAAAAAAACACCCCCAAATTTTTGAACCCCTTATGATTCATCACCCCAAACTCAATCCCAGCCTTCCCTTTGAGGTATGGTACCTTGCAGTACAATTTCAGAGAGATCCATATACTTGAACACAAGTTATTGTCTGAAACTAGAAAATGCTTATTTTGGCCCCTTTTGGCCCCTAGTTCCTAAACGTTTCAGACAATTACTCCCAATCTCAATTCCAGCTTTCCTTTGTGATATGGAACCTTGTAATACAATTTCAGAAAGATCCATACACTTACACACAAGTTATTGTCATGAAACTAGAAAATGCTTGTTTTTGCCCTTTTTGGCCCTAATTCCTAAAATTTTGAGGCAATTACCCCAAAATCAATCCCAGCATTCCCTTTGTGATATGGAACCTTGTGGTACAATGTCAGAGAGATCCATACACTAACACACAAGTTATGTCTGAAAGTTACAAAATGCTTATTTTTGGACCCTTTTGCCCCTAATTCCTTAACTGTTGGTACCATAACCCCAAAATCAATCCCAACCTTCCTTTTGTGACATTGAACCTTATGGTAAAATTTCATAGAGATCCAGTCACTTAAACTAAAGTTAGAGTGCGAAATCCAATGTGTCTTCGGACGACGACGCCGGACGACGACGCCGACGACGACGACGACGACGACGACGCCAACGTCATACCAATATACGACCACAAAAATTTTTTGCGGTCGTATAAAACTTCAAAACCATTTAAGAATTTGAAGACCTTCCAAGAAATACCAAGACGAAACACAACCAAAACAAGTGCGGCGGTGTTTTTCACATGTAGCATGTGTTTATTTCCTAGTTTATCAAGAAATTATGCTGTTCAATCTGTCTTATGTCACAGTGAGGTACAGCTACCTATATTAGAGTGTACGACGGCTTGAAAATATATCGGCAGATTAGACATTTGAGCTGGCTTTCAGTTACTGCTAGCAAGTCGGGAAACTTGTCAGTGGTTGTCTTATGTGATAACTTCACGTGTTTTGTTATTTTTATAAATTTTGAGTCGGCCGTAGATTAAACTAGTATCGGTTTAAATCATGCACAACTTTATACTTTATATAGACTCGGTCAGGACAATTTTGAATTTGACATATCCGTCTCCTTTATTCGTAAAGAATTTTAAATCTGGGAAGTTCACTGAAAGAGTTCGATTTTCAAAAGTGGTAAATGCTTTTGAGAAGATATATGTATTCATCTGAACATTGAAAATATTGCAGGTACCAGTAATCAACTAATAAATTGGTAGTTTAACTTAGTTTAAAGCATATTAACATTAATTTGATGAAATAAATTCAACAACAGCTATTATTTTAATAGATTCTTCTTGTTCAAATTCTAAAAACCTAGATAGCTTCTGGAGGCCCCAGACCCTCTGCCTCGGTAATAACAGAAGGCAAGCTACGCCACTGGTATTTATATACAGTATAATACTTTCATGCTTATTCTAATATTTTTCAGCTTCTATGCAAGAAATAGCAAACGAGGACCAAAATGTTCACTGAAAGGAGTGATGTTACTGTTTCAATAGTAAAATGCCAAAATGTGTTTATCGGTGCTTTATATTAATACATCACTGCCTGCCAGATAGTATCATACTCTTAACAGGTAGCTGAAAAGAAATAACAATAAACCGACGGAAGAGCTTAAGGTTGATGCTATTTTTTTTCTTCCGGTGAAGTTTTGGTTATGTTGCCAGCTTTTTCTCTCTGGTGTGATTAGTACACTAAGATATGTGTGTCACTCTATATAACATGTATCATTTTTATGAGTATTGTGCACGTGTTAGCAGATAGCAAATGCCCAAAAGTTCTGTAGTGCTTAATAGTTTTAAACTTATATCAAAACTTTATACTGCCCTTTAATCGTTTATTTTTACTCTTTAGTTACTTGAAAGGGTTTCAGAGCATTAAGATATCTGAAGTTTCCGAACTAACTACATTTCGCATTATACAGATAATTATGTAAATGAACTTTATTTGTTAAAACTGAGTTATTATACTCTTTATATATTATGTAATAAATATAATACTAGTATATCTTTCTCTCTCTCTCTACGTATATGTGTGTGCATGTGTGTCTGTCTATAATGTGTGTGGTAGTGTTTTCTCTATTTTTATCGCTTCTCTCTCCTTCATCCTCTTCACCTCTGTCGGGGTGTAATAATGTGAAATCATTTGTGATTATTGTATTTCGTGGATTGAGGAAAAATAAATGACCATGCGATGGCCCCTAAATTGTAAAAATTGAAAATAAGAAAATATATGATTAAAAACAACTTTAAACAAGAAATATTTTGTTAATCTATGTTTTGACAAAAAAAAAATATCCATATCAATTTATTTAGAAACATTTACCAGGCATGCGCCGGAAAGTAAACATCAGTACGTTGATGGTTTTCTGTAACGAAACAAGAAGAAGACTGTTAATATGTCTGTCGTCTCCAAATCCAAATGATATTAAACATAGTTTATCGGTATGATGGGGCGTGTAAAGGATAATGTGTAATGTAAGACGAATAATTGTCAATTAAAACTGATAATTAATGTGTCAACCCTTAATTAGCTTTTGTTATCGTCGGTTTTAAGTAGTGCTATCATTGTTTTCAAACCGTCTTATCACTTGATTTATTTTGTTTTTGAAGTGGGTAATTTTGCTATTTTGATAGAAGATAGCCCACCAATTACCATCATTATCATGCAGTGATAACTTAGAACGATAGACAGGTTGTTAACTCTTCAAAGTCAGCGTATTCAATAGGAATTCACATTGGTCTTATTGTTTATCGTGCACTAAGTCCGTTGATCTTATTTGTGTTAGGTTACATTGAAGAAGCGTCAATTAAGGATATCGATGGTTATATTTCTGTTTGTCTTTCTGTTCGTATTGTGAGTTTTGCGGATTCTCTCTTTGGTATCTTCTGCCTTTCTCTCATTTAGCAATTATATACACTAAGAAGTCAAAAGGTTTAGAAAATTGAATAGGTAATTGCAGTTATTCTTCTTTTGGTTTTATAAATATCTGTGAATATGGCTTAAAGTCAATATGACATATTATAAGCTAGAAAAGAACATTATGATTTTCCTGTATTTTTCCAGCTGACTTGTTTTTTTTATAGACTTCCTTATTTGCTTAATATCCACATCGTAATGTCCCCTATAACCTTATTACATTCTCAATATACGTTAAAGACCATGTATTAAAATGCATCCACTAACGATACTGTCCTATTATTTCAACTAAAATCAATATTTATCAAATAAATATCATAAGATGTAGAAATGTTTAAAGTTTTATTGTTTATTTGGCGATGATATTATTCATGATCATTTTAATTTTCTGACGAGGTGAACAGCAAGAAAAATATTTCTTGAAAAAGTTTGCTATCTATTCTAACCAAACTAAAATCGTAGAAATTTGCATTTGTGTTTAATCCATCAGGCAATGAAAACAAACTTCACGAAAATTATGACCAAATAAACAATAAAACTTCAGATATTTCTACATCTTATTGTGTCTTTTTTTTAATAAAATCGATCGTAAAGTTACTTGGTAATCAAACGATAGTATTGTGCTTAAAGCATTCTTTTAATATCTCTCTTTTCAATAAATTCAATTTTCCCTTTCAACGAACCGTCGTCCATATCATCCATTTCGTTACACGCAAAATGTATTTAAACGTATCGTATAACCAAGGTAAAACGAATGACGGATACAAGAATCTGTTATATTGAAAGAAACTTTTTGGTATACTTTTTTTCAAGTCTTTCAGAAAACATGAAGTTGACCAGAATTAGCGTTTGTTCTGATAATTAAAAGCAATACAAAGCAAGCTTCTTCTGTTGTTTTACATGGCTACACTTTTGACATTAATTAGAAAGCAAGATACGCATGTTTGTTTCTATTCTTTATGACATTTACATGAACATAAATTAATTTCTATTATGGCTTACACATTATGATAAATTATTTTAAGTCTTTTCTCGTACCTCAAACATTTAAGACCAAGTCCCTGGTTTTTGTTTTTGTTTTGTTCTTTTTATCAATCATAAGTTTTTCAGAGTAGTGTTTTAGGAAGTTGAGTTTGTGATGTCTTATTTCATACAAATCTGTCGTTGGTGTAATCCATATTGTACAAATAATACTTGGCAATGCATTTGAGTGTAACTGACATCAGGAGACGATGGTCCTCGGTGGAATTTCTCATTCAAGAGTAGATAAAAAATGCAATATGGCCGACACCGCGGAAAATAGTTTTGCCGCAGAATACCATGAGAAATATATTTGAACTCTATCTTTGTTCTACAGTTCCGTTCATATAACAAACGTTTCATCTCTTATTTATTTTCCAATATTTAGTCATGAAAAATAGAGATATGGTGTATTATTTCAGGACACAAAATCTCAAAACACCCATAACAAAACCTAAGGCAAAAGAAAAGTGTTGTATTGCTAGTCGTCGTCTCAAAGTCACAGAAGGACCCCTGGTTTTCGCGGAAGTCTTTCGCTATGTATCAATAACGCTGTAAACAGTTCTATGAAATAACATAAACGGTACCAATTTTTCTGCACCAGATGCGCATTTCGACAATCAATGTCTCTTCAGTGATGCTCGAGGCCAAAATATTTGAAAATCAAAAGCTTATTAAAAAGATGAAGAGCTATAAACCAAAAAAGGACAAAAAAGTATAGCCAAAGCCGGGCAAGGAATCAGAGCTTTGCATGAGGGAGATACATTCCTTAATTTTAAATAATTTCTAAAAATTTGTAACAGCAAATTTTAATAACACAAAATATGTCATTCAAGTGGGATAGTATCAACAAGTCACCGACAAAAAAGTAAGAAAATATCATCGTAAAACACAGTAACAATACACACAGTTAGCATGTTCAGCTATTTGTTAGATAACTTGGCCGAAATTAAGTATGAAAAGAGCAAACAATTCAGATTGATTGCATACACGTACCACTTTCAACAAACAGATAAAAAAAAGAAAAAAGTAAAAGTAGTAAGAAAAATGTCCACAACTGTTTAGATATGACAGGATATTCCTCAAACGCGGGAGGGGGGATTCATAAAGAATGATTCTTAAAATTTACTAATAAAAAGTTAAGCAAAGGTACATCATGGTATACATTATGGTGTGCAGTAGAAATTAAGTTACAATTAAGTGAGGGGAGCGATTACGGAGCCACCAGTAATGTTGTTACGGTAATTACCAGTATAGCTTAATCTTAAACATAAAAAAGTCGATAATCAGCAAGCTGACAAAAATGTCCATTTATCTTTTTTACGAAGGAAGATGTTTATTTGTAATCACAGTGGAATGAGCTCATTTATCTTATGTTTGTGTATACTAATATTTGACTCATATTTTGGTAAAGAGGATTATTGGTTTTGACACTTTTTTAAAGAGAAGGAGAGTTCTGCTGATCTTTCTTATATGCATGTAATAAACCCACATGTTAGCAAATCAGGGTGGTCATGATCTAAATGTATCGATTTTATCATTTACAAGAATATTTTCACTGTTGTTGAATGAATTAAACGCCTATCCGGCATAGTATAGCCATGTCCAGAAATCAGGCGGGAAAATTTCTGACTACGACAATCGACAGTTTGACAGTCGATATTAAACCAGTATTACACCTTCATTCAATGTGCGTTTCAGCTCCGTAAAAGACTTTTTCTAAACAAGTCCATTTATACACTACCTGAGCCTCATCAACGATTTTTCATGGGCCGTTACTGTACCAGTATGGAAGTATTAGATGATTTAATGTTGTTCGGATATAGATATCGTATTTTTGTAGTCATGGCCGAGAGTCAATACCATAGCACAAACATTAATCAAGTAAATTTAATTTGTAGCAAACTCTCAAGCCCATGTTTATTAATCCCATGCTTAGTCAGTTAATTAAATGAACATATATTTTATTAAAAAATGCAATTTCGATTTTCATCCCATTACCTAGACCTCCGAGTGCAAACCGATTGCACATCACATCTGAGACATATTTTCTACGAGTGTTTTAACGAAGAGTTAATTGTCTCAAGAATGTAGTCTGTTTTGTGGTGAAATAAAACAAGTTATGAACGAGGGTGTTGATAGTTCCCGTGAAATAAAGTGTACAGTTTTGCAATGGTCGACAAATATATTCAATACGTTGAAAATTTTGTCAGTTGTACTATGTTTCTACAACTGTTCAAGTGAAGTACGTGTTTAAAACACAAAAAAAAACTAAAGTCTTAATTACTGGCCGTGAAACAAATGTTAAGATACAGACTTTTTACATCTCTTATTACTTTTTCAATGAAGAATTATAAATCTTATAAATAAGTGCATAATATATAATTAAATTTTAGGTGTTGGTTACTGTTAACAAGGTGACAAGTGGATACTAAAAGTTCGAAAATACTGTGTTAAATTTTGAACACAGCGGTTAATATAATACTGAGAAGATGTGGTATGATTGCCAATGAGACAACTCTCCACCAGAAATGTTTATTTGGCTGAAAATGATGAAAAAAGCCGGCACTTCGAATATGAAAATTTAGTATCCATCTATCTGGAAAGGCATTCACTTTTTATTCAGTTTAAAGTTTTATGTTCAAATATCTGTTTTAGAATATAAGGTGAAAAATCAATAAAATTGCAAGTACAAAATTTTGCATTTTTGCATAAAACATGTTAAATCAATGGGTATTACGAGAAAAAAACTCTAAATATAAGATCAACTTGGGCAAAGTTTTAGCTTGATACAGGTTATCCATTATTTATGGAAAATGCATTATCTTGTATCGTTTCTTTTGTAGACTAGCATGTAATATAGTGATTACTTGTCGCACAATGGATAGTCGACCACATCTCATCCCCATATATAAAAAGGACAGTGAGAGTTAGATAGACAAAAGGGTATAATGTCACTGCAATCATGTAATACTATAAAAAAAAATATTGAATATATCATTGGCTCGATATGGATTCAAAATTACGGTAAGCTAAAACCAATTTGAACAGTCTCTTTCGTTTCAAACAACGGAAATTGTGACTTTTCATTTGTGCCACTGATACGCCATGTCTATCGTAGTGTCAATGGAGTTAAAACTGAGAATTTGCAGCCAGAAAAAAAAAAACTTTTCAAAGCAAAATCTTCATATAAAAAATCAAGGATGGCATTACACGAACGACAAGAAGCTTATTTGACCGGAGAAAACCAATCTTTTTCCATTATGTTTCAATCTTATATTATCGAAATAACATGTATGCACACGCCATGTAACTTCTAAATACGATAAACTTCTGAACTTTGCACATATAAATGTTAAAGATTCTGGCAAACCTCTTTCCTAAATGTAAAATGGCAATTAAATTATATCACCTGACTTGTTAAAGTCTCATAATTCTGATTAAATATGTGGTGTGGTAGGTATTAAATTATCTACATGCAAGGAAATTGAAATTAACGGTCAATAAGTATTTAAAGTCGACCAATGTGAAAAAGTGTGAATTGAGTTGTTTTTTTTTTTTCGTTAAAAAGGCGAGAAGTAATAAAATAATCGCCTAAAGATCGTGCGAAATGAAAATTTCCAATATCGCAGAAAACAATGTACTGATCAAAGTTTTTCACAAAAGTTTCTGTGCGGTAAGCATCCCAATAAAGAAGAATACCACTCTAACTGACTTACTGTCATGAAAACAAATTTTTATAACTGCATGGGGTGGAGAGGGTTATAGTTTGTAATCACCTCGGAAGGAGGGAAGACAATAAATTAAATCAAAAATGACTAACTGTACTTACCGGTATAATGTATCTCCATTTGTATCAAGCTTTGATGAAATAATTGAAAAAATTGTATATTCCAAACTATAATACGTTCAATAAATTAAAAAATATTCCGAATGACGCAAAAAAAAACAACAAATATATGTATATTCCAATTCACAGTATATATTTCAAAGTATGTGATTATGTTTGCTTTCAATAAATTAAAACAACAAACAATTAATTCAATGAAATTCTATCTCTAAGGTTACGTCAAAGTCCAACTCAAGCAAAGAAAAATATAAGAAAATATCAAAATCTCGTGTAATGCACGTGCATGAAACCGAATCTGCAGCCATACGATTCGTCGCAGCTTTGCAGATTAGCGTATAAAGGATGTGGATTTGCGCATCAATAAGTAATTGATGCCCCGCCTCCTTTGATTATAATCTGTAATTACAAAGATATACATAATATTTAATTAGCTAGTGAGTTAACTATAGGATACTAACTTTTGGTTCCATGGACTGTTAATTAAGTAAGAAAATGTTGTATTAATCATTTTTGATAACTTGTATTATTCAGCCAGATATTGAATGAGTGATTCAAAATAGTATAGTAACGTTTCTGCAATTCTTAGAAAAGGCATGAAATTGGCAGTTTTTGTGAAAATAGATAATCTATCATAAAATACTGTTGAAATTGAATGTTAAGGTCTTGGCTTACAAAAAAATAAGTTGCAGTTTGCATATGAACTGTTCTCTTTCCCTAGCCCTTTCATTTTGGTCCTATGCTAATCGATGGGCTTTCTTTGTTTTGTATTTTAAAATCCTTGACTCAGTTTTTTTTTCAGAACACCAGCAGTTTCAGGACGTCAAAACAAGAGTATAAGTCTTTTTTGTTTTATAAGTTTAGAGTTCTCGGGTGGTGGGCATTTGAGACGACCGCAACCTGGAAGACCAAAATGTTTGTCATGTTCAAAATAACAGTGTACACATTTTGTTTTTGATTAACAATACTAAAACTAAATACTTTCTGCGAACTATATATAACAACTTTAAGGTACATGTATGTACCACTCTGTTTATGGCGATAAGATAACGTAAACATAGTAACTTACATGAATGTGGTACTTCAAACATATTTTTTCAAGTACTGTGCAATTTTTATGCTTTAAGGGAGACGGATTTATACAAGTTTTTTCTTGTTTCTGAATCCCTGCATTTCTATTGTATAATTGTAATAAGTGCACTTTTGAAAAAACAAAATATTGTTTAAACTTATCCTTATTTTGTCCTTAGTATGACCGTATTTGTCTCTGGTATCCCCATGAGTGTGTTAATTTCAATGAAAACCATATATAGAAATGTGGTACGATTGCCAATGAGACAACGATCCACATGTAAAAGTTCAAATGAAGTGGATGTAAGCAATTAAAGGCAACCGTACGGCCTTCAATAATGAGAAACCCATACCGTATAGTATAAGTGTTTGTTTGTCTGAAATGAGGAATAATACATAATAGCGAAAAATAGTTTGTCTAGCTTCCCGATTTCAAAAAAAAAAAAAAAAAAAAAAAACAAGTTTACTACTCAACAACCTGTGCATTTTCTTAATAAAAAGGTTAAATTCCTAATCGAGTACTGATTGAAACTCTCAGACCTACTGCTGGTAAACACAGCAATCATCGTAAAATGTTACTTTATGTTAATCATGATATTTTAGTGATAATAGATGTTTATGTCAAATAAGATGTATATTTTTTATAAGTTGATATCAGTTCCACGCCCCCTCGCACCGGGCATAATATGAAACAGAAGTCTTCGGTAAATTTTGGCTGGAAAACAGTATGATTATATCAATGTAAATGTTTATTGTTGTAAAATAAAATAGTTTGTCAATATTTGACTGCTTCTGACGCCACATTTGACAATTACTTAATTTTGTCGTAATATCATACTTTGCACCACGCTGATTTGATTTTTGGAGTATAGCTTACCTGTTCTAATGGATAGCAATTTCTGAAATTCATATCATAAAAGTAGTACCAAACAAATACAATTTTAACTTGCGCTAAAATATATACGTGGTATACTAAGGAACTAAAGTATATTAGTGTTAAATCCCTTTACATAATAACGATATAGACCAAGCATATTTAACAAACCATGGATTACGGTAGGGTAGGCTAACCTTATCCTTATTATTTTTGCGTGACATGAGCAAGGTTTTTGGCTCGTGTAGTCACTTATTTAATCGAAATATTAAAAATCTACGTTAATAAATGAGTTAGTTTTCTACTATCAATGCCAACATAAGTGTATTACAGCAAAAGAAATATGTATACTTGTTTGTACTGAGGGAAATATCACAATGTCCCATACTCCCCAAAACAAACTTCTTTATTCTGGGCAAACAATGTTATGAATTATATCCCATAATGAATTTCGCATGGTCACAATGGATTAAAAGGATTAACATGTTTATACTGAGATTAGGTTAACCTAAGCAGGTTTGTATAAGACCTCCTTGGTTAAAATGATTCTCAACTCGGCAGGACATCTTTGATAAGACTAATTTATAACTTTCACACTTATTCATTAAAATGTTATATGTTTATCCATGATTCCATATGAGTTTACATAGGCCAAAGAGGAATATTTTTGTAGTCAAAATCCAGCTGAGATCACAGCTTAATCTTTTAGCAGTGTGATTTTCATAACAATGACTTATATATAAAAGTAATGCTGTAAATATACTTCTTCAATAGACTGCAAGTGTTTATTTTGTTGTCATACTGTTTACTCTGTGGGTTCGTGGCCTACTAGTGGTTAAGACCATTGAAGTATTATAGTAACAGGTCCTCTTACGAAAAATTAGCACATGCCCATCATCACTGATGTATTAAGAAAATAAAAAGTTCCGACTCCACTTCATTTGAACTCTGGTGTATAGTTGTCTGATTGTCAAGCATATCACATCTCCATATTTTTATATAAGATTGTCAAGTACGTGATAACCCCTTTAATCAGTAAACTGAAGCTACTCTTGTCACATGATTTGATATCGCCCACCGATCTTAACAAATACGGAAAAACCCGTGGTCATTTGTGGATCGCCACATGAATGACAACACCTGTTTCCTTTCAAATGACAGCGAAAGCTATGGCAAAATAGAAATGTTCATGACTTGCGAGTGTTATTACTCTTAAGATTTTTGAAGAAAACAGTCGCAGAGTTTTTCTGGTCTTCTTTTTTTTTAATTTGTTTAAACGCATCAGAACCTGTAGAAACTTGCATTTGTCGTTATAGTGGCATGTCATTTCCTTAATATTTATGTACGCATCCGGTTATTTTGGTATATTCTGTAATTACGAGGTTCCTAAAAACTTTGTTTGAACCATGGAAGTATTATCTTGACAATACTTCCATGTTTGAACCCATGCATCGATATGAGATGTCGAGTTTATTAGCAGATACTGAACGATTTTTCGGCCGGCACTACAAATGTTTGAAGTTGGTTTGTTCATGGAAGTATTACATTGTCACTATAATACTTCCATGGTTTGTTGGAGTTCCTGTCAATATGATGATTCCATGTAAAGACCAATGGCTACAGTGCTGATGGTCCCAGGTTTAATCTGGACTCGGGCGCTGGAAATTTAAGTACATTTGTAATGTGATTTTAACCCTCCCACTCACATCTCTGGTACCCACCTCAGATTTAAAACTAGAATGGCTACTTTACGGCCTCGGTTGGTTAAAGTTGACACCGACTATGAACTAGAGATCAATTTGCAGATATCTCTTCGGTTTGTCTGTTTCCGCCGAGGAGACCGATTAGGTTTTTTCAGTACAAGGACTGCACGTTGCTAGTAAACATACAAATCTTAGTGTAAACGTTAATAATGTAATACAAATAGAGAGATGTACGAAAAAAAAATAAAAATTTCGTGAAATTCGGTACAATGATTAAAAAATATATGAATCGCTAACCGAGTCCCCGTGTATATTTCAACATAAATTACTGCAGGTGCTCCAGTCCTTGCGATTTCCTTATCATATAGACAAGACAAAATAGACCATGAAGTTGACGTAAAAAAATTGGGAAAATTTCTGGATAAGCATTAAAAAAACAGCCGAAGAAACATGTGTCACAGAAAAAGTAAATAGTTCGAAAGGAGCACCGAGAGGAGCACCCGATTTTAGTGAGACATTTAATTTCACTTTTACTGTTTGACTGGTCGTATATGTTTTGTCCTCGTCTTTTTAGAAAAATTTGTACTTTCGACGCCATCCCTTAAAACGATTGTGAATTTCGATTTTTAACTCTAAAGGGTAAGTTTCTTTCAATTTTGTTTGGCCGATCATAAGAACCCTTTCCTTCCGGTTGAGGGAATAAGCAAAATACGTAAGAAAGGGGACGGGGTCAATTGGAATTCGTGCATTTTTATGTAGTTGGGGATATTTTTCTGCAGTCAGACTCACTGGTTTTTAGATTTTATCATCTGTGTGTACAGAATATGGTATTGGTTCTGTATCTTAAATTAGCGTATTGTTTAATTTCCTGACAACCTTATTCTATCAGCTGTGTTTCTACGATGTACTACATTTATTAAAACAAGACAACATAATACCAATGCAAATTATTGATTTGCGGTCAATAATCAACACCACATGGCCAAAATATACGTAAAACATACCAAGCACGAATCAGTGATATAAGACAATAAATCATCCAGTCAGACAAGTCAAAACCAATTTTCGACAATATGCTTTCAAACCTTTAAATCGAGTCGTGCTTGTTATCTTTGGCTCTCATTCCATTGTTGGTGAATATTTTGGTGATGATTTAACATGTATATAATTATTCGACAACTCATCATTTTGATTCTTAAATATTGATCCGTTTTTGATACATACATGTACCTGATGAAAATACCCACTGTATATCTGCTACATGCTACATGTTATTAGACATACACAAATATAGTCGGGCATGACTTTGTATATGTGCATATTATTTGAGACTATGATATATACAATCGAGAAATGGAATACTGTTTTCAGCTTTCTTGCTGACTCTTATCCATTATAGCATCATATACGTATTCCCACGAGAATTTTGGTCTTTATTTAATTTGTATATATCTATTATGGCAACACCTTGTCATAACTGACGAGAAGGCAATTATCGTTAAATTTTACATTTATGATATGATCATCTTTGAATGATGCCTCCGTTATTACAGGCTCATTAAATGGTAACAGTAGCCGATCAAATGTGTCTCCTGTCCAAAACTTACTAGACAGTAACAATATATATTGTATGCTTTATTATAAACAGCCCAAGAAGTTATAGGCGCGCAGTCGGTACGGTAAATAAATGCTACCCCTCAAAAAGGAAAAAAAACTTTAAAGAAAACTTAAATGAAGAATCGGTAACAAATGATTTGGATTGAACAGACACTATTTTATTAAAAATACCACGAGTAATCAACATAAGTGGATCATCACTGAAATATATTGTATTCAGCAAGATTGGATACTCTTCTATGGCAAGCCGTTCTCGTCAAAACTATGTTCAAACCATTTTTTCGAAAAAATTACACACTGAGAATTAAAAAAATCACACTGAGATTTAAGAACGTAAAATAACACACTAAGAAATCGAAATTACACACTGAGATTTAAAAAAATGAAAAACACACACTGAGAATTTAAAATTACTCACTGCGATTTTGAAAAGACGACTGAGATGAAATAAATTGAAAAACACACACTGAGAATTGTTAATTACACACTGAGATTTAAAAAATACACACTGAGATTAATATGCAAATTACTAATGAATATTCATGAGATGAATAATTCAACAATTTAATATCTTGGTCTCCCGAACTCTTGTCATTATAATGAAATGCGGTTCCTACAACCAACATTCGTAATAAATTTCAACTTTTTTTGCTAACTCATATTCATAAGTTTGTTGCCTATAATTCAGATTATTACTAACAGTAAAACGGGATTTTTTGCTTAAAACTGTTTATGCATGGTCCCTTTTCAAAAGTCTTTCAACTGTTACCCCGATTTCGCAAGGTAATCTTTTATATTTTTTGGTTATATATGGTATAATAGGCACTTGGGAAAAAAATCACTGCATTGTTTGTATTTTTGCAGATTGTTCCAATGTTTTCTTATAATTTTAATAAAGTTTTTCACCATTTGGTTATATTTTGTAATGAGAGTAAGCGGGCATTTTTCTTGTTCTATTGGTCTTTAATAACGTAGTTTTTCTATACGTTGTATTTTTAATGTTTTTTTATAAAACATTTTGCGCCAAATTGAAGGACTAACGAGTTCTGTCCCCTAGTTGTTTTAAGCTTGTAATAGATTCAGATTAAGTATGCTAATTAGGTATGTGCGCATAAAAAGTGCGCACAAACCTCAGTGTGTAATTTTAAATTCTCATTCTGTAATTTCAAATTCTCAGTGTGTGTTTTTCAGTTTATTTCATCTCAGTGTGTCTTTTTGAAATCTCATTGTGTAATTTTCAATTCTCAGTGTGTAATTTTCAATTCTCAGTGTGTGTTTTTCATTTTTTGTAATCTCAGTGCGTTTTTATGAAATCTCAGTGTGTAATTTTTAATTCTTAGTGTGTGTTTTTAGTTTTTTTTAATCTCAGTGTGTTTTTTTTAATTCTCAGTGTGTAAATTTTTCGAAAAATGGTTTAAACATTGTTTTGACGAGAACGGTTTGCCATACTCTTCGGTCAAATTTATATTGCTCAAATCCTCGGATAACTTCGTTTTGAGAAAACTTATAAACGGTACTCTGCACAGGGCTTCAGCATGAGTCAACTGTTCTATTGATACTTACCGTGTGCTCGGGTTTTATAATAAATATGTATACATTTTTCATTTAAAAATTTATTCAGTTTACCAATATATTAGAATATAATATAAAAATTAGGAGATGTTGTAATGTGCCAATGAGACTATCAACCAAAGTTCAAATGAAGTGGATGTAAGCAATTATAGGCGACCGTAGGGCCTTCAACAATGAGAAAAACTCATACCGTATAGTCGGCTATAAAAGCCCAGACATGAATGATATGAAACAATTCAACTGAGAAAAACTAACGACCTATTCAAACAAATTTCTGGAGGCAGGTTTTTGAAAAATCGCGATATAAAGTGAAAAAGATGCATTTTTTACGCTTAAAATTTACTTACATTCTATTTTTTGTATTTTAATACAACATAATAAATTGAAACAACATATTGGCACACGTATAAAACCAGAGACATATACTAAAATTATGTCTCTGTTATAAGTAACTTATTGTTGTGCATTCTCGCTAGAGGAACAGAGTAAAGCTGGATCCAGAACAGGTGTTTACACTCATTAAGCCACAGATAATACTCATACTATCCTTTCCTTCTTCAATAAAACTGTTTTTCGCACTTTTAAAACCAAGTCTATGTCAAAATCAATAGATGATGATGAAGATTTTAACACCTTTCTCATGGACTTGTTTACATTTTAAGTATGTTTTAATGTTTTTATTATGATGAGAGATATTTCCCAGAGGCTAGTTCTTATCGGTGCATGTCCGATTTTCATGCGAAACTATCTATTGCAGTTTAAAGATAGAAAACTTCACTAAAAATGCATTTTGTTTTGTTATTTATTCAACACATCTTTCTTTGAACATTTAATAATTTCTGAAAAAAGACTTAAAGATTTACTAGTAACAGAATGACAATCAGTCCATTCATGCATTTGCTCTCCTAGCATTAAAAGTGAATTTCTCGTATAATATGTAACCCGAATAATTGAGGCCCTCCCCGTGATCGATTCATCCCTCTCGCTTACTGTAATGTAGCCATCGTAGAGGGGAGCACACAGGCACTTGTCTCTGAAAAAAAATTACCTATATTATATACTTTAATATATTTAAGTATATAAGTATTTTTTTTCAGATTTTTATGCCCCCGCCGTAGCGGAGGGTGCATTAAGTTTTACCCTTGTCCGTCTGTACGTCCGTCCGTCCGTCCGTACGTCCAAAAGTTGGTTTCCGTACTCTAACTTTAGTTTGCCTCAACCAAATGTTATGAAACTTTAAACACAATGCTTATTACCACAAAACACAGATCAAGTTTGAATTTTGGTGGCGTCACTTTTACCGTTCTAGAGTTATGCCCCTTTACAAATGGAAAAATTGCTATTTTTTTCGTTTCCGTTCTCTACCTTAAGTTTGCCTGAACCAAATGTTATGAAACTTATACACAATGCTTATTACCACAATATACAGATCAAGTTTGAATTTTGGTGCCGTCACTTTTACTGTTCTAGAGTTATGCCCTTTACCAATGGAAAAAAATGCTAAATTTTTCATTTTTTTCTTCTAAAAATATCAATCCAGTAATTTTTAAAATTGGAGTTATCTTCCTTTGTCCACGATTATAGTTGAAACAACTACAACCAATGCTTTATACAATGCAATATTCAATTTTACTTCCTACTGATAAATTAAAGCAATCTTTACCACTCAGTGCTTACAAACACTTTGATTACCGTTCTAGGGTTATGCCCCTTTACAAATGAAAAAATTGCTGAATTTTTCGTTTCCGTTCTCTATCTTGAGTTTGTCTCAACTTAATGTGATGAAATGTATATAGAATGCTTTTTACCACAAAACTCAGTTAAAGTTCAATTTTTGGAAGCGTCACTTTTACAGTTCTTGAGTTATGTCCCTTTATAGCATTATATGCTAGCGGGGGCATCATCTGTGTCCGTATGGACATATTCCCCATTTATTTCAGAGACAAGTGCCTGTGGTAGAGCATCGAAACATAACAACTGAATTGTTCGGGTTATATAATATGAAGAATAAACTGTACATATGTATGCCATTTTTCTTCGAACCATGGAAGTATTATATTGACATAATACCTCCATGATCGAACATATCATTAAGTTATCTCGTTGCTGCGTACTTCTCCGTCAAGTGTTTGATGACTGTAAAATGGACATAGCTGGACTTAAATAAAGTGCAATCATAACTATCGCCGAACGAAGCGAGGCGAACATTTTTTTTGGACCATTTTATGCAGAAAATGATAACTTTTTCGGACATCTACCCGGTATGCCATTCTTATGAAATTCACATCACTCATTCACGCCAAAACTCCTATTTTGTGAATACTTGTGGACTTTATAGTGATTCGGCAAGGGAGGAGGCTATGGACCGCTCAAAGTCCCCAGCTGGTCCAGGGTAGCACCCTAGTTGGGGATCCAGGGCAGCACCGTGGACGGTGGTCCAGGGAAGCGAATCCCCATGAAGCTCCGGGCATATGAGTAATTACAGTGACTACTTTGAACATGAAAAATACCCTATCTGTTTCTTACTATACTATATTTTCATGAAACGATAGTAAAAGTCTAGTGAGTTCCGTAATTTGCTGCTTATATTGTTAACATGGTTATTTTCAAATATAAAATAAATTTTATAAAACGGAAGATCAGGAAGAGTCGACAACCGAAGCGTTAATCAATGGACAATTGACAAACCCGGGAACAGATAAGACACAAAAGGAGAAACAAAAACATTCAACATTGAAAACTAAATACAGATGAAAAACACGGACCAAGAAAACAATGTGGCGACCTCCGGTACTCCGGAAGGGTAAGCAATTCCTGCTTCTTGCAAGATACCCGTAGTGTTTCTCACGAAGGTCATTCTCAAATCAAAGGAGAGGTTTCTACGACAACGGTAGAAGGTCATTTGGGAAACAGATACCCCAGGTGAATTAATAGTCTTTTGGACGAACGGACAATGGGAATACGAAACCTAACGGCCACTTTTAAGTTGACTTATAAGTAAGGGATATAAATCTAAGATGTTTTCAAGGGGATTGTATTGAGCCTGTATTATTAAATGTTAATACTGCATGTAAGACTTAAAGTATAGTTAATATCGAAAGTCCATATATCTATTTTTTGCCAAGGCAAATGATCGCAGAACACTCTCGGTGTTGATATCCATTTCTTTGTGAACATGTATGAGCGCCAACGAAGATAGTCTGTCCTGTACCATGGTTGAACGGAGATAAGTTTTCGGTCGCCGTAATTACTGCACTAAATGACCGTTCAGTAGTTGATGTAGTTACTGGCATTGTAACTAGAATTGAGAAGATTGCGAATATTGAAGGATATAGTTCCTTATTCGTTACTGCTAGAGACGACATCAGAGATTTGGGCTTTAAACACCGCCCGACACGATAATCTGTACAGACTAAAGACTATCCGTAATTCAATTTCAGAATTTTTTTTTTTTGTAAAATGTGCAAGCAAATGATTTTTTGCGTAAAGGCAGCTACGCGCCTGAAATTTTCGCTGTAGTTTCTTCGCTAAACAGCAATGTGTGCTTGATGACTTTATATTTGACATTTTCAGTTCAGAATATGGTTTCCATCACAGCTTACTTTCGAATCAAAAACGTTTTGAGACTGAAAATGGCAAGCCGTCACATCTTATCAAGCAGATTATAAGAGATGATATAACTATCTTGATCTAATCAATTATTGTTATGAATTCACTGCAGTCTCCTTTTCGATAGAATGATATTAGTAACTTGATTTTAATTTTGGAAGGACCAAATTTCAAATACAAGTAGTTCTCTGTGCTGAAGGTAAATCGTTTTAACCCGCAGTTAAAGGTGCCTTCAGAGACATTTTATTTTATTTTCCAATAGTATACTAACAATAGCATGCATTTTGAATTTATTGAGTGACTTTATATCCATAATTATTTTATTTAAGAACATTTTCAAGCTCGGAAGACCATGCAGATAAGTTCATTATTATGTATAACATGGGTAGGTGGTAAAACCATCTGTCCCAGTGGCGGTTCAGACTGTAAAAATTAATTATTACAAAATTGTCCTAATTAAAAACAGATAAGCTCATTCGAATGAAAAACTCGGTTCTTTTGTGGAGTTTTCGAGGCACTAGAAGGGGGATGTTTTGTTCTGCTTCTCATCAAACGGGGATTAATTGCTTTAAGCCATGCGTGTAACAAATTGTGACCAGAAAGCGTGTGCTCTAAGTCAACTGAGAAACCATAAGTTATATGGGTGTCTGATTTAGTTTAAGATGAGAACTGGAAAAATATTTATTTGAATGAAACCTTTATAAAACACATGTTTTTCATATGTTCGTCATAAACATTAAACATGTGAAGTGTTTTAAAATGAGAGTACAGACTTTTGAATCGTTCTGTTATAGCAATATCTGTGAAAGCAAACGTAACAATTTTCATTTGATTTTTTTTCTGAAATATGCGAGCCGCATAAATGGTATAGTTTGGGGTCTCTGATTCTGCATTTTATATGCAGGCTTTTATATGAAATTCTATTAACATAGTACACTGTCCCTTGCAATAACGTGAGTGTGTACACCACTATACATGTATGATTACTGGTATTTTTATTAAAAGAAAGAAACTTATGTTGTGTATCTCCCCCTAGGTTACTACTTTGTTGAATAAAATATCAAACTCTGTCATTCATATTATCATCACTCGAACATAGTTTGGGATAAAAAAAAAAAACAGAAAATTTCTTTACAGTTCTTCTTTACTACTGCAATAAAACATTTAGAAATAGACAAAATAATTACCCTCTCACTACTACTGAAATATCGTTCATAACTCAGTTCTGTAAGAAATAAATAGTTTTGAATATTGTTGGGAACAGTGCACATAGATCAAAAAGTCAGAGGATATGTTTACTTTGTTTTTCAAAGGAAAATCTGTCTTCCTTCCCAATGGGGAGTCATTTATGTTAATGCAAATTGACATACGAAGTATTATCTGGTTCCTGTCTCGAAGAGGAAAAACAAAATGGACTCGATATAATCACGCAACAAGTTTTAGATAGTTGTAATAATTTAGATTCACTTTTAGCCTAATATTAAAGCGAAGAATGAATCAAATAATCCATGGTATTTTGACCCCCACCCCAATGGAGAATAACATAAATTATACATGTATAAAAGGGGAATTAGCTATGAGTCAAACAAACTGAAACAAATATGATTTTTGTTTGTTTCAACTATTTATAAAGGTGGAATATTGAAACAGCCGTAATTTCGCAATTATAAGTCAAAATAAGCTCAACAAACAGCTCCGTCAAGAGAGCATTGTCATGATACGCCCTTATTGTGCATATGGTGCAATATCAAAATGGATTATTTAGAAAGAATTTAAGCATAAACAAATAAAATTGCTCCACAGAAAAATATGCCCGAGGATACCCTTAGGCGTATAAATATTGTGTAAAATATGACTGTTAAAGGATGACAAACCACCTTTGAACAGTGTTTAATTTGTAGTAATTTGATCCAAGAATACTAGAGCTAGTGTATGATATTTACAAAATACCTTAAATGTATAGTGAGAAAAATTGCCTGATATCGTACAGTTAAAGTCCCGTTACTCTGGAACAGCTACGCCAAAATTTAAAATAAACTGTTAAAACAGAGACATGTCTCGCCTACTTCTTATTTTGATAATGCAAATGTTGAAATTAAAATAGCAATACTTTAACAATCTCCATGGAAATCAGATGTGCCAATGCAATACAACTGCATACCAAATACCATTGACTTTTCATAAGTCGTTCCCTTAAAAAAAACCTAAACACAAACATTAAATTGTAAACTATGCAAAAGTTTCAAAGTCAATGAACCATAATGAGGGAGTTGGGTTATATAAACTCCGTGGAAATGAAACTTGCAAATGTATTACCAAATATCAATGACTTAACATTAGTGGTTCATCTTAAACTGACCCAATCACAAACTAATACATGAACTAAGCAAAAGTTTCAAAGTCACTAGACCGTGACTGAGGGGTAAGGACCAAATATACTCCATGGAAATGAGATGTGCTAATGCTTATACAACTACATACCAATTATCATTGACCTACCACTATCAGTTCCCCATAAACTGACCTAATCACAAACTAATACATGAAAACCAAGGAGGTTATATGACCTCCTTGATGAAAACTAAGCAAAAATTTCAAAGTCAATAGACCATGACAGAGGGGGCGTGGCCAAATAATCTCCATGGAAATGAGATATGCTAATGCTTATACAACTGCATACCAAATATCATTGACCTACCACTAGTGGTTCCCCAAAAACTGACCTAATCACAAACTAATACATGTAAACTAAGCAAAGTTTCCAAGTTAATAGACCATAACTGAGGGGGCGGGGCCAAATAATCCCCATGGTAATGAGATGTGCCAATATTTATACAACTGCATACCAAATATCATTGACCTACCACTAGTGGTTCACAATAAACTAGATCTAATCACGAACTAATACATTGTTGACGCCGCCGACGCCGGAAACAGCATACCTATGTCTCGCTTTTAGACTCCGTCAAGGCGAGACAAAAACCAAAAGGGAGCATTCTTCCGTCAATCCTTCTGTTGTATTAAAGTCATATGAGAATTGGTTGAAGCGAATTTGAGTAATTGTACGAAGTGTTGACGGACGGTCAGTGGTATACCATAATACGTTCCGTCTTCGACGGACATAGAACCACAGTGCAGATGTATGTTTGACTTGCATTATAGAGACGGGTTGAGCATGTGCATTGATTGTGTAGCGAAATGTTTTTTTTTTTATTTTTAAATTGATGTATAGGGTGGCTTATTTCAATTTCCAACTTATTTGCATGGGTTATTATTTTTCTTACACGTACGTATCCATTGTAATTGATTTTTATTGGTTAATCAGTAAGGACTCTTGGTGTTTTACGTAAGATAAATGATTAAAAGCTTTTCTTTTTTTATCGGCAGTAATTAATAGTTGTTTAGGTTAAAGTGTTTTCGAGTACACCTTTATAAACAAGTTTGTATCGAAGTGCATGTTGGCCAGTTAGGGACGACATCAAAAGTTCAATGTAGGATAAAAACTTAATTCACATAGTTTTTCACTAACCCCCACCCCTCTTAACTTAATTTGGGAAAAATTGATTGACCAATATGGATATATGTAAAATCGATTTTGGATAAACAAAACTTGCAGCAATTTTAACCCCCACCCCAAACTATTTGATTTAAGTTTTTATCCTACATTGATCTTTTGATGTCGTCCCTTAAAGTTGTTATGTCTTTACATGTAATTAGTTTATAAAATAGAAATTTTATTAATACGGGCGCTTGGTCGTATAAAGCCAAGGTCTGTATAAGACAAATTCAACATTTTGGTTTGAATAAACTCCCCGTTGTGTTTCTTTGCATTGTATAGGGCCTACGGGTGTTTTATACCCCGATGTCTGAATAAGACGGTGCAACTTGGTTTGTGTAAAACCGATATGCTTTATTTATTAGGGTGATTTTTCGTTACTTTAGTTTGACCTTTTTTTATCTAAAATATAGGGCCTAATTCCACAGCATGTTCTAGCAATTATTGAGTTAAAAAGTTTTTATATTTTGGGGTTTTAAGTTTAATACTTAATGAGATTACGACACAGATAAATAGTTTAGCGTACTTACGGTAGAATTCCGTTTGTTTAGAAACCGTTAATATTTTGCTTACAATTTTTGATAAGAACTTTTACAATATTTTACAATGCTAATATTTTGATAAGACTTATTTGAGTACACTGTTTTACATTGTTGACCTTGATACTGACATCGTTTACTTGTATTCCTATTGTTATTGCAATTTACATGTATTGACATTTTGGGAGACCTTATCAGGCGGATAATATCCAGTTGAAATTAAACAAAAGAAATGGGACTCTGTTAGAGAAGGCAAAAAGGGCCAAAAAGGTATATTTGAATTGTTTACATCTGTTTCTATGTTTAATATAGGATTTTATGCATTTTATATAGGTGATTTTACCTAAATTATAGTATGGAGCTTCGAGATATTTGTAAACCTTTAACTATAGACATATTTTCATAAAACAGTCGATTGTGGTATGTACAAATATATGTGGATCTTTTTTGTGCATAAGCATAAATTTTGCTGAAAAAAAAATCCACAGAAAGATAATAGATTGATCTTTTCAAAGCATCAAGTTGCATCTCTGCCCCCAGCCATAGTTTTTTTGGGGGAAAATCCAAAAATGGGCAATAATTTCACTGAAAAGAGAAAGTAGAGAACACCGTTTTGAGTTCGGGCATGTTTGAGTTGACTTTTCTATCATGAAAACGTATAAAGCAAAAGTATTTGATACATCATCTGGCTTCAGATTCTATTATATTTATATATTTAGGCTACAGGTTGATTTAATAACATATAAAATTTACAGTACTAAAAATGAAATATATGGGTCAAGTGAAATATCTATCTAATGAGTCATAACAACAGAGCAGGTGTGTCCGAATAACAAATTTTTATTAAAAGTACTTGACGACAGACTTTACAACTGGATCTTAAAATGCATAACTACTAAAAAAAACTTTTTTTTTTGTGTGTGTTATTTAGGGTGATTAGTCTTCAACCTCTGAAAAAATTTTAGTCTGCCCTTCCATGAAATATTTAATTAGAATTTTTTTTAAATGTTTTTGAACTTTCGAAAATTCCCCCTGACAACCAATCAGACAATAGTTTTTAGTTGACTAAATGCAGAAAAGTACATTAAATGATGTTTAATAACTAGTAGATACATTTGTCTTTTAAAATACAACTGGCATATAAGGATCGTAATGGTGCTATGTGGGTAAATATATATCGTTTTCAAGTGCTAAATTGGAAGTGCAACACCCTACAATTGCTTCTATTTTTACGATTGTAAAAATTAGCTGGTGAAATGGGGAAATAATTTTGACGAAGTAGAATCCTGACTTATTAGATTATAAAACTTACTCATCTTGATCTCTTCAGCCATGAAGACTCGAGGCCCAGTGGGACGAATCTTAAGGTTAACAGACGGTTTATTATTTAAGGTCGGATAAATCCATAGGCACTTGGGGACAGGACATTTTTTTTTGCCCTTCCCCTTTTTTCCAAAATCCGTTTTTTGTTTTCTATTAATTTCAATTATTTTTGCATTTTTCTGTATTATACGAACATAAATATACTACAAATAATTTGCATTTGCTATTAACTATCCATTCCAAGTTTACTATCCACAGCGGTCACTGATATATATATCTATATAATATATCAGTGACCGCTGTGGATAGTAAACTTGGAATTGATAGTAAATAGTAAAATAACGGATTTTTGAAAAAGGGGGAGGGCAAAAAAAAAATTGTCCTGTCCCCAAGTACATATGGTTATAGCATGAATTGAATGATCAATCAAATTTGAGAGTTCCAATAAATTCAGTGGGCACAAATTTGACAGCTATAAATTACCTTTGAACATAAAAATAGCAATCACGGTATTTCAAATATTCAGTCTAAATCTTGTGAACAAATAAGTATTCTGCTTCAATTTCATATGTTAAAAAAGATAAAGGCATGGATAAAATATAACATTAAATGGTACCAATTTTACTGCACCTGATGCACATTTCGACAATAAATCTCTCTTTAGTGAGGTCGAGGTCAACACTTGCTGTTCAAAATTGTGGGTGCATTTAGAGTGTTACTTCAGTTTGAGAGTTTCTTTTGAAAACTTTCATCTGCAGCTAATACAATGTATATCAAAACAAGCCCTATGCAGCATTGCATGTAGTCGTGAACTCTCTCCATCCCAGCCCTATACAGGGCATCTGTGCACAGACACTTGTCTCTGAATATTTTTGTTTTATCTATATACTTTAGTCAACTCAGGAGCTGCAGATTAACTTCCTTTCTTATAAAAACATTTAGAGTGAGGTGGGAAAATGCCCTGCGACTGGTGCCTAACAGAAACACTGCAGTGTTATAAAGTTGAACCATGCAATTGGCTATATTATTTACATATCTGAGGTATAACGCTTGTAAAAACTAGTGATACTGAACACGTCTGAGATATTGCTCATTGTAACCTTTTGCCATAAATTTCCAGAAAAATCAGATCAAAATGTACATGCAAGAGATATTTCCACATTACTTGCATTCATTGAACATAAATATATGTATAGTCTCTAATGATAAATGAAAGCAAGAGAAAGCTTTTAATAATGTTGTTTCCATGTTTTGTTCATTTTCAAGAGGAATAACTCCATGAACAAAATTATAACAGACATGAATTTCATTTAAACTTTGATGAGATATTACTCGAGTGAACCTTGACACGAATTTCAAAAAACTTTGATGAGATATTACTGAAATCAACCTTAACATGAATTGCTTTAAACTTTTATAAGACATTACCGAAATTAACCTCAACATAAATTGCAGTAAACTTTGATGAGATATTACTGAAGTTAACCTTAACATGAATTGCATTAAACGTTTATAAGATATTACAGAAATTAACCTCAACATAAATTGCATTTAACTTTTATAAGATATTACTGAAATTAACCTCAACATAAATTGCATTAAACTTTTATAAGATATTACTGAAATTTACCTCAACATAAATTCCATTAAACTTTTATAGGATATTACTGAAGTTAACCTCAACATGAATTGCATTAAACTTTTATAAGATATTACTAAAATTAACCTCAACATATTTTGCATTAAACTTTTATAAGACATTACTGAAATTAACCTAAACATACATTGCATTAAACTTTTATAAGATATTACTGAAATTAACCTCAACATGAATTGCATTAAACTTTTATAAAATATTACTGAAGTTAACCTCATCATGTAATGCATTAAACTTTTATAAGATATTACTGAAGTTAACTTTGACACAAATTTCATTGAACTCTGATGCAATATTAAAGAAGTCATAACCCTGCCATGAATCTGAACAATTTTGATTTTCAGTATTATATTTACATTTCCAAGGTTTCATAAAAATTGTCTATCTGATCTTATTTTCAAATGTTGCTGATATGACATAAATTTCAATCAACTCGGATGAGAAATACTTTTTCACATTTCAGATCTCCTAAAATTCAAAGTGCTTCTGACCTTTTAGGAGATAAAGATTGCTTTATATTATACAATTATAGCCTTTGTATGAGGTCGATACAAGGATATATTGACCTGAAAGAAGTATATGGACTGAGGCCTATGACCTCATACATAGGCTATAATTGTTATATTATTAATTTCCGACCATATGTGTATGAAAATCGTCGTTTGATTTTGTTGGAAATATATAGATATCATATTGTCTCCTAGACAATAACAACATATTAGTTGTTATTTCATTTATTTTTTATTTATGTTTGTTTTTTAAGATCTTATGTATTTGAAGATTTTTTCTTCTTCAAATAATCGATCATAGATATTTTTTAATAAAACTTTTAACAATATCATGAAATTCATTACATGACGTCACAAAGTATATCGGTTTTTAGATATTCTAAAAATGACCGTGCAATATGCTTTTTGCTATCTGCCGTTTTCTGTCTACCTTCGATAATATAGTTTAATATGTGACTAACCGTGAACGAATCAAATTAGTTAAAATACTTAACACTAAACAGCATATTGTATTAAGTAAAGAAACATATGTGGGCAATATTTTGAATATAATGATTATAAATCGCTTTCCTTTGTCCATAATTGTAGGTAAAACAGATAGATTTATACATCACGCATTTCTTCAGTAACTTGCATAACCTTTAATAAAATGGTTATCTTGAAAAATATGGTTATATGCATATACTTGAATATCTGATTATATGTTATTAATAAATTGTTTGATATGGCCAAGGAAAGGATCTAAAGAATATTCACCTTACTGAAACTGGTTAAAAGTACTCACAAAGCAAGGTTAGAGTAAATATCTGAAATAATGCCAACCGGCCATTGTTTACAAAACTAATGAAAGAACCTTAGTGAGCGCGCTCACATACCCCACGTCCCCACATTGTCATTGGAGAAATAAAATAAGTGTAAGAAAAAAAAATTGTATCAGAAAAAAAAATTGAATCATAATTTCCTGTCAATATGCACATCTACATAGTATGTCCTTATTATCTACACAGTTTCATGAAATTCTGTTGTGTGGTTTCAGAGGAGTTGCGATGACAAACTGTTGCAGAAGTACATTGAAGCAAATAAGTTCAAAGGGGTGTAACTCCTGGAAAAAAAAATTGAATTGTAATTTCCTGTCGATATGCACATCTACGTAGTATGTCCTTATTATCTGAAAAGGTTTCATGAAATTCTGTTGTGTGGTTTGAGAGGAGTTGCGATGACAAAAGGTTGCAGTAGTATATTGGGCAAATAAGTTCAAAGGCGTAACTCCTGGAAAAAAATTGAATCGTAATTTCCTGTCGATATGCACATCTACGTAGTATGTCCTTATTATCTGAAAAGGTTTCATGAAATTCTGTTGTGTGGTTTGAGAGGAGTTGCGATGACAAAAGGTTGCAGTAGTATATTGGGCAAATAAGTTCAAAAGGGCGTAACTCCTGGAAAAAAAATTGAATCGTAATTTCCTGTCGATATGCACATCTACATAGTATGTCCTTATTATCTGAAAAGGTTTCATGAAATTCTGTTGTGTGGTTTGAGAGGAGTTGCGATGACAAAGGGTTGCAGTAGTATATTGGGCAAATAAGTTCAAAGGGGCTTAACTCCTGGAAAAAAATTGAATCGTAATTTCCTGTCAATATGCACATCTACATAGTATATGTCCTTATTATCTGAAAAGGTTTCATGAAATTCTGTTGTGTGGTTTGAGAGGAGTTGCGATGACAAACTGTTGCAGTAGTACATTAAAGTAAATAAGTTCAAAGGGGTGTGACTCCTAGAAAAAAAATTGAATCGTAATTTCCTGTCGATATGCACAACTACATAGTATGTCCTTATTATCTAAAAAGATTTCGTGAAATTCTGTTGTGTGGTTTGAGAGGAGTTGCGATGACAAGAAACAGGACTGACGGACGGACGGGTCAAAAACAATATACCCTCCGCAACTCGTTGCGTGGGGTATAATTATCATCAAAACTCATTAACAGTGCAAGATATGGAAACATATTTTTCTTTTGTGGTTTTGGAATATAAAAAAGTAACAAAAACAGCTATAAACTTGTCCTCTGTTACATGAACACCAACACATTAATTTGTTTTAAATATATTTTAAAGACTTTTCTACAAAATACTAGTAAAAATATGAATATAAATTACTGACTATGTACAAATATGTTATAAACTTTTGTTTTATACCATTAACAAACATACAATGACATTTTCATTCTTTTTTTTTTTACACAAACATTCCATTTTCACAAATAATATATAACAATACACATATTAATTTAATATTTGTATAACATCTAACAACAAAACATTTACAATTGTGTCAAAATATCTCTAATAAACATGTAGATTCCACTAAACTGATAAGTATCATTATTTGACTGCAAATTGTTAAAAGAAAAATAACTCTAGCAGATTTAAATCATATCTCTTAATTCTTATAATATACTAGATACTTTTAACTAAGTTATAATGCAAAAAAAAATTTTTGCTGATTTTTCCATTTTCATAAGCATAAATCCCAAACAGTAGTAGATGAAATTTACCCATATCATCAATGGTACTCCAGCTTATGGATAAGAAAAGTATCAGCTAACACCAGTTATCATTCAGACACTAATAAACTGGAACATAAAAATATCACTTTTACATTTAAAAATCACTATTAATTTTCATTTTTCTTTAAAATCTCATAATTTAGATTCTATCAGTGATTTCATGATTAAAACCAGATGTACACAATGACCATATCATCACATCATAGAAATTGTAGCAGTCCTTCTGACCAACAATAAATGTCAGTTTTACCAACATATACATAACCCATCCTACATTATTCATGCTTATTGAATATTCCCATTTACAGTTTGTACATCTTAATTTCCATCTATTGATTTTTGAATTAAATCTAGAGGATGAGTTTTACCCAGGTCTAATTTGTTTCATTATGAAATATGATAGAAGTCCATAAAACATTTTGTAAGGAAAAGTAGCTTCTTGAAGCTACATTTTTTGCTGACATATGACTTTTTGCTTTTATTTCCAAAAGGCCCCATACAAAATCCGTAAAACTGGAACATCAGTCTTATCTGGTTTTTTTTCAACCCCTAATTTCCAATACATTCATTTTAATGAATGAACCTCTATAACATTCAAACAGTCCAAATATTTAATATATATTCTGTATCCTCACTTTTTCATTTCAATAGTCACTCATCATTAGAATAGATATCGTTGTAAAAGCTAAGCACAACATTCAATTCTGTATTTTCTAGCTGAATAGCGTTGCACAAATTGCAAATTGTAAACAGACTGAATGTTTTAGATCATTTTTTCCTTTCAATTATCACGATTCTTGAAATTGTCTTTAAATCTAATCAAACCATTCATCACTGCATTTTTTCTTTACGGAAAGGAGTTTCAACTATAGTTTGTACAAGCTGGTTTTGATAGATAAACACTTTGACTCTATCAAAGAGGAAGAGGAATATGAGTAGAACTGAGACATACTGGATCCATCCCCACTTTATCATATACCAGAATCCTGTTGTGTACCTATTATTTGTTAAGGAAATGTTTTATCTAAAACACAATACAAACAACAATAGTAAACCACACAAATGCTGATGTTTATAAAAATGCAATGAATGGATTAATTAATTTTTGCTTTCTTAAGGTGCTTCACATCCAGTAGAAATTGTTTGAGACATATTCTGGCAAAAATGAATGAATATCATGTATCAAATCTTTTACAATAGATCATCTCTCTCAGAGATTACTGATTTTGATATATTTAAATTTTCTAAAGCCTGATTATAAATAAAAGCATTGCTTATTTTGTTTTGTTGCAGTTTCCCTTTTTAGAAACTAAACATAATGCTGACTATACGGTTTGGGTTTTTCTCATTGCTGATGGCTGTACGGTTGACTATTTACATTCACTTCATTTGAACTTTGGTGGACAGTTGTCTCATTGGCAATCATACTACATTTCCTTATTTTTATATCATAGAGTCATGTGGCAAAGTTTGCTGGAACTAATCTGCTAACAAGAAAAATTTATTTTGCAAGTTCTTAATGACCGAGTTGTCTTGTAGAATTAACATGGTGAGAACAATTATTATAGGAAAAATAGCAAATGATTAAAACTTCTACCTTGTCTGTTAAAACTTTTGTATAAATATAAGAACAGCTTTCCACTGTTCACAAAAAAATATGTAAACCATCGTTATATTTGCACTTGAATGATTTTTTGTGGGAAGAATCAGTAAATAAAAAAGATCTTCCCAGTGACTGCCTGGTTTCAATTTTTAATGTTGACCTTATTTTCTTTTTAATAACTAAACATGCTTAGCCCATCCCAGTTAAGGATTAAATTGAAATTCCTATGAATACAGATTCAAATGCCAATACATCAATGTTTTTGAGCTTATTCTTTTGACAAAATTGACCCAAACTGACAGCTAATAGCAAAATATTATTTCACATTCCACTTTTATAAATGTTTGAAATAATGAAATTATATTTTGATTTTTTGTCAACTTTGTAGATAATGTCCCCTTAATTGATCTACTTAAAATAAGATTAGGGTAAATAGCCAGATGCAGGTGAATTGTCTCCACTTATTTCCCACTAGCAGCAGGAGAGGACACTAAGGAATAAATGAATCACCACTTTAGTAAATGGGAAAAGAATGTATAATAAATTGTACAAATATAAAAGGATACAGATATCTCTCTTCTGGATAAGTAATATTGGCAGTGATGACAAATGGTTGGCCAGCACCTCGTCCTGTAATCCAGGATGTGTATGGAGCCTGCAGATATGTTGTTACTGAAAAAAATTCAAAAATTTGGAAGAGACAAAGCAAATCAAATTATAGCTCAATAAAAGAAAAACAAACTAGATGCTCTAATGAGCCTGTGTTTCTCATCTAGCTCTATGTGCATCTTCAACAATGGACACTCCAACATAGTAGACTTAAAAAAGAATTCATGACAAAATTCTATTTTTGTTGATTCATTATTGCTGAATATTTTTTCTATTCACAGTTTCTCTTTAACTTCTTTAGTTTTGCCCCCCCCCCCAAACCAAAAAAAAAGGGTAAACAAATTGTCATTAAAGGGCAATCATTAAGAGTCTACCAAGGATTTAAGCAAACTTTAACTGTAGATCTTGTCTTGCTGATCATTTTTGGTTTATAAAGTGTCTATCTATGTTTTATGGTTTTCAAGATAAAATAGACAAAAATGCAAAAAAATTGGTAAACATTTTCATTAATAATCAAGAACTCCAATAATAAATTAACTGACAATTTGGGCCATTAGACATATTTGTAGATCTTGTCTTGCTGATCATATTTGCTAATTTAAGTTTTTTTTATCAATTATAGTTTTTAAGAAATAAGGCAAAAACACAAAAAAATTGGTAAAATCGTCATTAAAGGGCAATAAACCCATTAAGGAGTTGTCGGACAATTACGCCCTTGTTTTACTTATTTGTAAATCGTGTCTTGCTAATTATTTTTGCCTTTTAAAGTGTCTCTCTATCTATTATAGTTTTCATGATAATAGGCAATAACACTAAAAACTGGATAAAAATCTTCATTAAGAGCAATAACTCCAATTTAAAGTAGTCCAACAATTTCAACATTATGAACATTTTCGCCACTGTCACGTTTTCTTTATCTATAGTGGTTTTCAGATGATAGACAAAGCTTGCATTTTCCCCCTAGGTTCTATTTTTATCCATGTCGGCAAAGTTGGTTGGCAAGCAGGGTCATTGGACACATTTTTGAACTAGATATCCCATTGATGATTGTGGTCAAGTTTGGTTAAATTTGGCCAAGTAATTTCAGAGGAGAAGATTTTTGTTAAAGATAACAGACGTTTGCGACAGACACTTAGTGATGAGAAAAGCTCACTTGGCTCTATTGGCCAGGTGAGCTAAAAACCTGACAATTTCTAATTTTGTAGGTAGGAATCAAATTGTTTTCAGTTTTAAATTGATAATTACTGTTGATCATAAACAATGATTGTTTTGTTCTGCATAAGATAAATCTCAAAATAAAAAAAATGAACTGTTTTATATTCTGAAATTATCAAAATATGGCACTTTTGTGCTCAATATTAAAATATAATGAATTCCTTTTTGCCAAATGCTAATATTTACCATTCCTTGCTGTGTATTCTTTAAATATTTTTGAAAATTCATAATCTTTAGCATAAACACTTGTAGAATTAACAACTGGAGTCTGAAAAAAAAAAATGTGAATTTTAAATTTCATATGGCACACATATCACATTGCTACATTTTTTTGTAATAAATTTTCACTAAATTTCAATTCCTGAAAGTTTTAAAATTTTATTTTAACACAATCATATTAACACTTCACCTTACAGTTATTAAAATGTATTCACCTACAGCTGTATTAAAAATACAGTCGACTCTCGTTATCTCAAAGTCAGTCGGACCAGAGAAATATTCGAGGTACCCGTAGTTCGACTCAAACGAAAACAGGAAGTTTGACAGACCCAGGGACACAACTCTTGCTTAGCTTGGGAAGGCTAAAATAAATCTGAATGAATATGGGTAGGGGATCGATACTCTGGTCTCAGATTGATGTATTTGTATGTTATGGTCTTTTATTATTATAATAATATTTTATATCTCTTATTTATTTCTTTGTACAGTTACAATTTTTCCCTGTGCCTTTTAGCTGGGAGAGTAATATCCAATCAATCTTAGCGTTATGTAAAGTTGACAGAATTGTTCATTCTTGAATCCAAGAGATTTTAGAAAATTTAGATTTCTTTTCATTTTCTTTTATTTCAATCTTTTTCTGCCAGAGAAAATACAAAAAGATTAAAGACGCCGATTTAGTAGTTTTGGGTTGATCACCACTTTATACACAGCCAAGCTCATTAGTGTATGATTACAATTAATTGTTTTTAAAAACATTTCAAATAATTTTTCATAAACTATAACAACATTTCACTAATTATTTATCATGATGATCAAAGATAATCTTAGATAAACACTCGTGGAAAAAGAATTTCATAAATCAATACAGTGGTTAGTGACCGGAAATTTAATTACACGTGTATTGTCAGATTAACTCTTCAATCCATTTAAATCCCCAAGGTCATGTTTTGAGATATGTGTATTAGTTTGAGATAAATAATGAATTTTGAATGCTTTTGTTAACCTTGGGACCGTAAATTTAATTCGAGTCAACCGAAATTTTGACTCATCCAGTTTTGACTCATCAGGAGTCAAAATACATATAATTATATGGAACAAAGTTCTGGACTATGAGAAAACTTCCGACTCATCCGAAATTTCGAGTCAACAGTGTTCAAGACAACGAGAGTTAACTGTACCTCATAGTTTTTTTGTAAATCTACCAGTACGAAAATTAAACTAACTACCGGTAGACATCATTGAGATGCGAGCCATCTCTGTGGGCCCCGCTGTAAATAACAGGTTACTATTTGTCTATTTAAGATGTTAGTGGTTGAATCTCTTAGAGCAGGTTACATGTGCTATTAAACAGTACACCAGATGCACTTTACCCTTAATTTTAGAAATATAATATAAAAGAAAAAACTTCTTGAAATAGACACAGGTTATTTCGCATTACTTGTCAAGCCAGAATTATGCCATTCAAATTGTTGGAACTTTGTACTGTATCTGTATTCACTAGATTAAATAGTTCTTGTGTTTATCTATGAAACAGTCCATTTTTAAAGTACAGTAAGTATTTTTATCATGTGGAATCTATACGTCAGTAGTCCTAGGCTCGACAAAAATACATCAGATTGAATTATTTGATTGGTTTAAATTTGTTGTGTTGCCAATCTCCCTATCTTGGTTTATTTTATCTTTCAGAGTGATACACAACATGTCCTGGTGGAGTAATATCTCCACATATAATTACTCACATGAGAACAGAACTAAGCCAGTTGTATGGATTGATGGAAAAAGACATAAAGATGAATTCTGCAGCAAATGTTAAGGACTACAATGAAATCATAACGTTTCTCAAAATATAGAGTGGACATGATCTGTACCATTGAAATCATAACAGTTCTCAAGATATAGAGCAGACACAATCTTTACCACAGGACATGGGGTTGTCAACTGAAACCAAAGTTTTTGACCCTGAACTTTGACTTAGGAAGTTGTACAAACATTATGACACATCCTCTGGTATTGGTTAATATACATGTCAAGTAAAAACTTTGAAATCATAACGGTTCTCAAGATATAGAGCGGACATGATCTGTACCATCGGACATGGGGATGTCAACTGAAACTAAAGTTTTTGACCTTGACCTTTGACCTAGGAAGTTGCATATACATTATGACACACCCTCTGGTGTTGGTTAATATACATGTCAAGTATAAACTTTGAAATATAACGGTTCTCAAGATATAGAGTGGACACGATCTTTACCATAGGACATGGGGTTGTCAACTGAAACCAAAGTTTTTGACCTTGGACTTTGACCTAGGAAGTTGTACAAACATTATGACACACTGTCTGGTGTTGGTTAATATACATGTCAAGTATAAAGTATGAAATTATAAAGGTTCTCTAGATATAGAGTGGACACAATTTGTTACGGATGGACGGACAGACTGATCACTATAGGGCGACCCACCACTAGGCGGGGCCCTAATTACATGCCATATAACTTTATAAAGTGACATTTAATACATGTATCTAAGACTTATAAAGGTACTGAAAGTCTATCTGAAAAAAGTTTTTTTATCAAAAAGCTAGCGTCATTTCTTTGTTACACTGCTGGCGGTGTCACGCTAATGACAATTCATTTGCCACACTGATGGTGGTACCACACTTAAAATGAAAGTTTCTTTATTACACTTCTGTAGCTGTAACACTTATGACAGTTGATATTCATGTTCTGGAGTCGGTTTCGCCAAAAAAATTTATCGTAAGTATACTGAATTGTTCATGACTTATGATCAATCTTAGTCGTAAGTTTTTTTGTGAAACCGACTTCTGATTCCCATAGGTATGTGTGGTTTATGAAGAAACTCAGCTTCCAGTATAGAAGAATGGAATGACAAAGGAGATCCACCACCAAAGATTCAGAGATTTGCTGCTTTTAAGTATTTTAAGTTTGAATGTGTTGTTTTCACATTCTTCAACAGGGCAAAATGTGATCTCCAATAACAAGAGGTTGCATTTTAAAAGCCACCTAAGTCATATTTCCAATGTGGGCTTTTGCTGATCAACTCTTTCCAGTTCACATTCAACAGCATTTCAATCTACCTTCTTCATTTTGTGTTCTATTCTCATTCTTTATTTTTGACTGCTGCACAACTGAATCTTTAATTAGTTCGATTTATGTTTGAAATGTTCAGAAATAACCTTTGTTTATGTAATTTATACGTGTTTCTCGTTTCTCGTTTTTCATATAGACTAGACCATTGGTTTTCCCGTTTAAATGGTTTTACACTAGTAATTTTGGGGCCCTTTATAGCTTGTTGTTCGGTGTGAGCCAAGGCTCCGTGTTGAAGGCCGTACATTGACCTATAATGGTTTACTTTTATAAATTGTTATTTGGATGGAGAGTTGTCTCATTGGCACTCACACCACATCTTCCTATATCTATTGAGTAATAAGCTATGGCGACAAATTAAATATGAAACGCCATCCTCCTTGGAAAAATAAAGATGAACTTCTGGTTTCTAGAAAAGCCTTGTAAAGTGATAGAGTAAGGTAAAGTCTTTACATTTACATATTATTAATCTGATATAAAATGGATATTACACATACAACCTACATTGAATCTGGTATCAGTTCCTCTGTGAGCTAATGGTGTTCTCTGACTTATTTTTAGATCTCCAAAAACTTCATATTTAGATCCGGCTTTGGCAGAATCATGATACATATATGCCATGCATTCCATGGTAAAAGTGGAATACCTCTGAAAAATAAAATAAATTTTTCTTATGATTTTTTTTTATAGTTTCTCATTGAATAATTATAAAATATTCGAAAAATATTATACAGTGAATCTAAAAAAAAGCACAATATATATTATCCCTTTTATGAAAGTCCAATGTTCATAATTAGGTTAACAGAAAGTCAACAACAAAAACTCAAAAAACCTTTTTACATGACCTGTAACTTATTAACAATTTGCCTGCTTTTTGTCAAAGGAAGATTGCAAATTTGCCATTTCTTCAAAACTTGATACTAATTGGTTTTTAAAGGATTTTTTTTAATTCTTGTTGATTTTACCAAGTGGTACAACATGTATGTTAAACTTTTAGAATAAAGCCAATTTGGTCATTATTTCAGGTATCAGAACAATAAGCATGTGATAAGTAACCATCATAAAGATGATGACGACCAAATATTGTTTTGATTAATTATTTTCAGAAACCTAAAATTGCTATAAGAGGCATCAGCTGTACAGTATAGATAGTTGCCAATAAGCACATTCATCTAGTTTTTCTCAAGTGCCATTTGAAGAATTAAAATATTTTCACAATATTCTGGGAACTTACAAATAACTTGTATTGGAAAATAAGAATCAGTTTAACTCCAGTGACTTTTTCTGTGTCCTGTAGTGGCATTTCAAATGGAAATCCAACCCATCAGCTTTACCATCTCTATTCCAATCCTCTTCTCTGGACTGAAAATTAGTATGTTTGTCAGTACACATTTACATTTATTTTGTCATTTTATATAACATCAAAATTTAGATATCACAGATATATACGAGTTTTATGTAAATATTCATCAGCATTATTTGATAAATCTATGAACATGTAACAATCATTTCCACTAAATGTTTTCTTACTTTTTAAACATCAGCATGGCAAATTAAAGGAGTAGGGCAATAAGGCTCTTATTTTTCCCAAATATTAATGCAAATTAAAATTCACAGTACAAGTCTTTGCATGTGTTCTATCTTTATTCTTGAATGACAACTGTGAATACCTAGAGGTATCCACTCTATTTTACCCTACCACACGATCACCACTTCAGGTGTTGGTTCACTTAAATAATTACAATTATCTTTATTAAGTTACAATGTGTTTAAAAAACTAGATGTGTCGGAACGACACGAATGGCCCGTCTCAAAAGTTGAAAATCTGCAATTTCAACAACACATGTGGACACAAGCATGCATGGATAGTATCAAGCTCTCAAGACCAATACTAGTTTGATGAAAATTTCTTTGATCAAAGAGTAATTAAATTTCAAACTATCAGCAAACAGGAAGTGGATGTACTGCAGATCTAACATGATGTGTTGAAACGACATGAAAATCAGCATAGCGGAACGAAACATAAACTTGATCTGTAACTCATCATGGTTATCTCACATATCAAAAATCAGCGCAAAATCTGAAGGCGTATAGAAAAAGTCTGTATAACTGTGATTTTCAACAATTTTCAAAGTTCTAAACCCTTAATTTCGGTAAAATTAGCGGAGTGGAACGAAACTTAAACTTGATCTGTAACTCATCATGGTTAACTCACATACCAAAATCAGCCCAATATCTGAAGGCGTTTAGAAAAAAGTCCGTATAACTGTGATTTTCAACAATTTATCAAAGTCCAAAGCCCGTAATTTCGCAAAAATTAGCGGAGCGGAACGAAACTTAAACTTGATCTGTAACTCATCATGGTTAACTCACATACCAAAAATCAGCCCAATATCTGAAGGCGTTTAGAAAAAGTCTGTATAACTGTGATTTTCAACAATTTATCAAAGTCCAAAGCCCGTAATTTCGCAAAAATTAGCAGAGCAGAACGAAACTTAAACTTGATCTGTAACTCATCATGGTTAACTCACATACCAAAAATCAGCCCAATATCTGAAGGCTTTTAGAAAAAAGTCCGTATAACTGTGATTTTCAACAATTTATCAAAGTCCAAAGCCCGTAATTTCGGCAAAAATTAGCGGAGCGGAACGAAACTTAAACTTGATCTGTAACTCATCATGGTTAACTCACATACCAAAAATCAGCCCAATATCTGAAGGCGTTTAGAAAAAAATGCCGTATAATGGTTTGTTGCGGAATGACGGAATGACGGAATGACGGACAAGGGTAAAACTATATGGCCCCGACAACTTTGTTGCGGGCCATAAAACACGTTCATATTTAATGAGGTACCATGAAACAAACCATTTAACATATTTGTATACATTGTATTTTGTTAAATTCCTTGTGTTTTACATCAACTTTTGATATATCTTGGACTGGAAAAAGACTATGAAAGTAGCTAGAATAAGACTTCTCTAAAATGAGCTTGTTATTACTTGGATGGGCACGATGTTTCCACAAAGGAAATATGGATGGAAAACTGCATAAAATTAGCAAATTTCTATGTTTTCATGAAAGAGGCACATATTATGATGTAATTGTGATGTCAAAACATAAAAACATTGTGTTATTTATCTAAATATTTTTATTTCCAAACATAATGTGCAAATTGGATATAATTCTCAAAACTTAATTTTCTTGAACAAAAACATGCCTTAATTTTCCTACCCCATTTATTTGTAACCCAAAATGTGTAAATTGAAATATACCGTAGCTCACTCACTTTCTTATTTTAATACCCTTGTTATTATGTGTGGAAGACATATTTAGGTTTATATTTCCCATTTTCTTGTTCTTTATACCCATGTTATGGTGTGTGAAATACATTTGATTGATTGTTAGCACTGGCTATTTCGTGGCTGCCCGTTTTTGATAGGTGGAGGAAGCCAGAGTGCCCAGAGAGAACCACTGACCTTCAGTAGGAAAATGATAATCCTTGTCAATTTAGATTGGAGTCAAGTGTACTAGCCATGTGCTGGACTCAAACTCACAACCTGAGTGTTGACAAGCTAGTGATACAGCAGTTGAACTACTTAGACCACTCAGCCACCGAGGCCCCAGGAATATGTTTGAATGTGCAAGTTTTAATACCCTGTTATTGAGTGGAATACATGTTTTAATACCCCTTTTATTGTGAAAGGAATACATTTTTTTTTAATACCCTCGTCATGTTAGTGAAATACGTTTTATTAGCCTTATTATTGTGTGTGGAATAGGTTCAGGTTTCATAAATTTGATTAAGTGAACCAAGTGACCTTGACATGCTTTGACTCCTAAAAATGTAAAATAAAATTCTTAAGGGGTTCCACGGAACCCTGTGTCTCGCCTGCCATTGCTGCTGTCAGTGTAAAAGTGTAATGTTGACTTAAAAAGTGAGTCCATTTATCAGCAAAATACAAAATTTAAAACTTTTTCTTTAGATGCTATTTCTTGGTCTTGAAGATTAGCTTCTTTCCAAGATTCATAACAATCCATGAAGGTTTACTAATTTATCATGTCACCAAAATTTAATCCCAGACTGTCTGTAAAAAAGTAAGTCCATCTATCAGAAAAACTGAAAATGAAAAAATATATTTTCAAAAATTTGCTTCAGACATTATATCTTATTCATAAAAAGCTTCTTCCAAAGTTTCCTAAAATTCTATGAAGGTTTGAAAAGTAATTGATGTGTAACAAACATTAACCCTAACTGTATCTACTTGTCAACTGTAAAAAACTGTCCATTTATCAGTAAAATATGGGAAAATCAAAATAAATATTTTCCAAAATTTTGCTCTGGATACTTTCTTTTGGTCATAAACAAGCTTCTGTTCAAATTTCATAAAATTTCATGAAGGTTTGACCAAGTTATTGCTGATTCTTATGATTTTTTTATAGTTTCTCATTGAATAATTATAAAATATTCGGAAAATATTATACAGTGAATCTAAAAAAGCACAATATATATTATCCCTTTATGAAAGTCCAATGTTCATAATTAGGTTAACAGAAAGTCAACAACAAAAACTCAAAAAACCTTTTTACATGACCTGTAACTTATTAACAATTTGCCTGCTTTTTGTCAAAGGAAGATTGCAAATTTGCCATTTCTTCAAAACTTGATACAAATTGGTTCTTTAAAGGATTTTTTTTTTAATTCTTGTTGATTTTACCAAGTGGTACAACATGTATGTTAAACTTTTAGAATAAAGCCATTTTGGTCATTATTTCAGGTATCAGAACAATAAGTAACCATCATAAAGATGATGACGACTAAATATTGTTTTGATTAATTATTTTCAGAAGCCTAAAATTGCTATAAGAGGCATCAGCTGTACAGTATAGATAGTTGCCAATAAGCACATTCATCTAGTTTTTTCTCGAGTGCCATTTGAAGAATTAAAATATTTTCACAATATTCTGGGAACTTACAAATAACTTGTATTGGAAAATAAGGATCAGTTTAACTCCAGTGACTTTTTCTGTGTCCTGTAGTGGCATTTCCAAATGGAAATCTAACCCATCAGCTTTACCATCTCTATTCCAATCCTCTTCTCTGGACTGAAAATTAGTATGTTTGTCAGTACACATTTACATTTATTTTGTCATTTTATATAACATCAAAATTTAGATATCACAGATTTATATGAGTTTTTATGTAAATATTCATCAGCATTATTTGATAAATCTATGAACATGTAACAATCATTTCCACTAAATGTTTTCTTACTTTTTTTAAACATCAGCATGGCAAATTAAAGGAGTAGGGCAATAAGGCTCTTATTTTTCCCAAATATTAATGCAAATTAAAAATTCACAGTACAAGTCTTTGCATGTGTTATATCTTAATTCTTGAATGACAACTGTGAATACCTAGAGGTATCCACTCTATTTTACCCTACCGCACGATCACCACTTCAGGTGTTGGTTCACTTAAATAATTACAATTATCTTTATTAAGTTACAATGTGTTTAAAAAAAAAAACACGTTTCATATCTAATGAGGTACCATGGAAACAAACCATTTAACATATTTGTATACATTGTATTTTGTTAAATTCCCTGTGTTTTACATCAACTTTTGATATATTTTGGACTGGAAAAAGACTATGAAAGTAGCTAGAATAAGACTTCTCTAAAATGAGCTTGTTATTACTTGGATGGGCACGATGTTTCCACAAAGGAAATATGGATGGAAAACTGCATAAATTTAGCAAATTTCTATGTTTTCATGAAAGAGGCACATATTATGATGTAATTGTGATGTCAAAACATAAAAAAATTGTGTTATTTATCTAAATATTTTTATTTCCAAACATAATTTGCAAATTGGATATAATTCTCAAAAACTTAATTTTCTTGAACAAAAAACATGCCTTAATTTTCCTACCCCATTTATTTGTAACCCAAAATGTGTAAATTGAAATATACCGGTAGCTCACTCACTTTATTTTTAATACCCTTGTTATTATGTGTGGAAGACATATTTAGGTTTATATTTCCCATTTTCTTGTTCTTTATACCCATGTTATGGTGTGTGAAATACATTTGATTGATTGTTAGCACTGGCTATTTTGTGGCTGCCTGTTTTTTTGATAGGTGGAGGAAGCCAGAGTGCCCAGAGAGAACCACTGACCTTCAGTAGGAAAAATGATAATCCTTGTCAATTTAGATTGGAGTCAAGTGTACTAGCCATGTGCTGGACTCAAACTCACAACCTGAGTGTTGACAAGCTAGTGATACAGCAGTTGAACTACTTAGACCACTCAGCCGAGGCCCCAGGAATATGTTTGAATGTGCAAGTTTTTAATACCCTGTTATTGAGTGGAATACATGTTTTAATACCCCTTTTATTGTGAAAGGAATACATTTTTTTTTAATACCCTTGTCATGTTAGTGGAATACGTTTTATTAGCCTTATTATTGTGTGTGGAATAGGTTCAGGTTTCATAAATTTGATTAAGTGAACCAAGTGACCTTGACATGCTTTGACTCCTAAAAATGTAAAATAAAATTCTTAAGGGGTTCCACGGAACCCTGTGTCTCGCCTGCCATTGCTGCTGTCAGTGTAAAAGTGTAATGTTGACTTAAAAAGTGAGTCCATTTATCAGCAAAATACAAAATTTAAAACTTTTTCTTTAGATGCTATTTCTTGGTCTTGAAGATTAGCTTCTTTCCAAGATTCATAACAATCCATGAAGGTTTACTAATTTATCATGTCACCAAAATTTAATCCCAGACTGTCTGTAAAAAAGTAAGTCCATCTATCAGAAAAAACTGAAAATGAAAAAAATATATTTTCAAAAATTTGCTTCAGACATTATATCTAAATCATAAAAAAGCTTCTTCCAAAGTTTCCTAAAATTCTATGAAGGTTTGAAAAAGTAATTGATGTGTAACAAACTTTAACCCCTAACTGTATCTACTTGTCAACTGTAAAAAAAAACTGTCCATTTATCAGTAAAATACGGGAAAATCAAAATCAATATTTTTCAAAATTTTGCTCTGGATACTTTCTTTTGGTCATAAACAAGCTTCTGTTCAAATTTCATAAAAGGTTTGACCAAGTTATTGCTGACTGAAAAACTTCAACCTCAGACTAAATCTGAATGTTAACTGTAAAAAACACGAGTGCATACACTGAAATGTCTCACCTGCTTTACTACCATTGATTCTATGTTGATAGCCCTAAATATAAAGTTTTACTACAAGTATCACATTAACTTATCATGATCCAAGAAAATGAGGTCAAGGTCAGATTAACAATGTCAGAAATACATGTACACCTTACAATCATTATATACATTGAATATAGTTGACCTATTGCTTATAGTATACAAGAAAGAGACCAAACCATGAAAACTTTATTTTGACCAATGAACCATGAATATGAGTTCAAGGTCAAATGAACCCTGCCAGACAGACATGTACATTTTACAATCATTCCATGGATCAAATATAGTTGACATATCAAATAAAGTATCTACGAAACAAACTTAACCAAAAAAACTTATCATTGACCAAGCAACCATGAAAATGAGGTCAAAGTCAGATGATACCTGCCAGACAGACATATAAACATTACAATCATTCTGTACACCAAATGTAGTTGACCTACTGCTGATAGTTTAAGAATAAATGTGGATAGTATCCACATGTGGACACAGATGATGCCCCCGCTTGCATATCATATAGTTATAAAGGGACATAACTGAAGAACAGTAAAGGTGACGCTACCCAAATTTGAACTTGATCTGAGTTTTGTGGTAATAAGCATTGTGTATAAGTCTCATAACATTTGGTTGAGGCTAACTTAAGTAGAGAACAGAAACTAAAAATTCAGCAATTTTTCTGTTTGTAAACACCCATAACTCTAGAATGGTTGTGTATAAGTTTTATAACATTTGGTTGAGACAAACTAAATCAAAGCACCAACAGCGCTATAGGCAGTTAATTAAAAAAAACCAAGGCAAACGTGGCAGAAGCTTAAGTTAAGATGAATATTGTGGAAGAAATGGTTTAATTATTTATCTCAGCTATTTCAAGTTAAAAAAATGTTTGTACCTTAATGTTTCCGCTATCCAATCCTACCATTTTCAAAGTTATTTCTAATTTATCTTAAATATGTTTCCTTTAAAATGAGCCTTAAATGAAAATTTTTATGGGCCCAGAAATAACTCAAAAAATAATTAAAGTAAATTCAACCTAGACTTATTTCTTGCATCAATTAAATTCTATAATATACAAGAAATAATTGTAACAGGATACTGTTACGAAGTCTCCCAAACAAAGCTTCTATAAATCGTTATTCCCATGGTCGCCTGACATTGGGCCGAGTCCAGTACAAATTGGTTTGGTCAAGTAAAGTAATATGCATATGTGACGCCTAGGAGATTGACCCTGTATGTCATTCAAACATTCTTGAGTTGACGAACAGGAATATATATGGTTTAGGGGAGGGCATCTTGACCGTTTTCAAGTTCTCAAAAGGTGGGGGTTGATCAAACAGGAGGGGGTGGGGTTGACTTCCGTGGACTCCCCCTATATTTCATTTTATTTGTTTTATTGTACCATACAAGAATATGTATGGTTAAGGGGTGGGGATCTCGACCATTACCAAGTTCTCAAACAGGAGGGGGTGGGGTTGACCCCCTGTGGACTCCCCCTATATTTCATTTTATTTGTTTTATTGTACCATACAAGACTATGTATGGTTTAGGGGTGGGGATCTCAACTGTTAACAAGTTCTTAACAGAAGGGGTTGGGGTTGACCCCCAGGTACTCCCCCTATATTTAATTAGATTTGGTATATTGTCCCATACATGAATATATATGGTTTAGGGGTGGGGATCTCGACCATTTACAAGTTCTCAAACAGGAGGGATGGGGTTATTTTCATTTGATTTGTTTTATTGTCCCATACAAGTATATATATGTTTGAGGGTGGGGATCGCGACCGTTTACAAGATAAAAACACATTTTCAAATTGAAGGGGGTGGGATGACCCCCAGGGACTCACCCTATATTTTATTTGATTTGTTCTATTGTCCTGTTATCATTACTGAAGATCGTGTGTGTCTATCACTTACTGTTTTCAAGTAATAGTCATTTGAAAATTGAAAAAAATAAAATCCCATAGGGTTCTTTAGTAAACCCCTCCCTTATTTAGGTCCCTCAAAATACCCCTAAAGAGACCCCAATGCACAAACGAAAGATTGGTAACTCTGCTAGACATGTTAGTCTAACATTTTATGAAACCCTAAGTAAATCTGACAAGCGGTCCAATTGTCCTCTGAGATGGTCGGATTGGACTCTGTCCGACTTGTCTTGGGGACGAGTTGTCCACATTTCTTAAAACATCCCATCAACGTCGATTTTTCGGATCTTTTTCATTCCTAAAAACAACATTCATAAAAACAACAACAACTGCCAAGGTCAGTAATTAACGGGATTATATAATAAAAGAAAGGAATTTAAATGTGCATACATTTAATTGAAATAAATAAAATGAAAGAACCTTAGTGAACGCGCTCACATACCCCACGTCCCCACATTGTCATTGGAGAAATAAAATAAGTGTAAGAAAAAAAAATTGTATCAGAAAAAAAAATTGAATCATAATTTCCTGTCAATATGCACATCTACATAGTATGTCCTTATTATCTACACAGTTTCATGAAATTCTGTTGTGTGGTTTCAGAGGAGTTGCAATGATAAACTGTTGCAGAAGTACATTGAAGCAAATAAGTTCAAAGGGGCGTAACTCCTGGAAAAAAAAATTGAATCGTAATTTCCTGTCGATATGCACATCTACGTAGTATGTCCTTATTATCTGAAAAGGTTTCATGAAATTCTGTTGTGTGGTTTGAGAGGAGTTGTGATGACAAAAGGTTGCAGTAGTATATTGGGCAAATAAGTTCAAAGGGGCGTAACTCCTGGAAAAAAAATTGAATCGTAATTTCCTGTCGATATGCACATCTACGTAGTATGTCCTTATTATCTGAAAAGGTTTCATGAAATTCTGTTGCGTGGTTTGACAGGAGTTGCGATGACAAAAGGTTGCAGTGGAACATTAAAGTAAATAAGTTCAAAGGGGCGTAACTCCTAGAAAAAGAATTGAATCGTAATTTCCTGTCGATATGCACAACTACATAGCATGTCCTTATTATCTAAAAAGGTTTCGTGAAATTCTGTTGTGTGGTTTGAGAGGAGTTGCGATGACAAGAAACAGGACTGACGGACGGACGGACGGATGGACTGACGGACGGGTCAAAAACATTATACCCTCCGCAACTCGTTGCGAGGGGTATAATAATCACAATCTTCTTAAACGAAAAGAACATCATTATAAACAAAACTTACTTTAAAACATCAGAATACTTACCTTAAGTTACGTTTCTTGTAAGTTAAAATTACCGCCAACTTAGACTACTACATATAACTTTATTTCCTCTATCATAGAGATTTGGTGTACATCAACAATATTCCTGTGCCTTTGGCCATTTAGGAAATGTAAACGACTTGTATTTAGAGATTTTCAGCGATGAAATATTTCATACAATTGTTCTTTGACATCTTAGCCAAAAGCACATGGGATGATAAACTACGTACAGATTTCTATTGAGCACTACTTCCTATGTGGAACTTCAAAAGTTTTGGGTAGTTCGACGATCATTTAAGTTTTTTCTGGTCATATTTTTTGTATTCCAGAATTGAAAGTATGAAAAAAGTGCCCAATTAGTTATTAATAACATATTAGCCAGCTAGGTAATAACAATAGCACTTTTTACGCCATTTAGTGGGAAGAACACAAATCTAGGGTGGTAGCATAAGGCAGCTTAACTGCCTAAAAATTCAGCAATTTTTATGTTTATAAAGGGACATAACTCAAGAATGGTAAAAGTGTCGCCACCAAATTTCATACTTAATCTGTATCATGTAGTAATAAGCATTGTGTATAAGTTTCATAACATTTGGTTGAGGCAAACTAAAGTTAGAAAACGGAAACAAAAAATTTGTACTTGATCCTATTTTTGTGGTAATGAATATTTTGTATAGGTTTCATAATGTTTGGTTGGGGCAAACTTAAGTTACAGAATGGAAACTAAAAATTTTGCAATCTTTCGATTTATAAAGGGGCATAACTCAATAAAGGTTAAAGTGACACTACGCAAATTCACCTTGATCTGTGTCTTATCAGTGGAAGTCAAAATTGCATTGCATAAAGCATTGATTGTAGTTGCTTCAACTATAATCATGGACAAAGGAAGATAACTCCAATTTTAAAAATTACTTGATAATCAGAAGAAAATAAAAATTTTGCAATTTTTCCATTTATAAAGGGGCATAACTCTAGAACGGTTAAAGTGACGCCACCAAAATTCAAACTTGATCTGTGCTTTGTGGTAATAAGCATTGTGTTTAAGTTTCATCACATTTGGTTGAGGCAAACTCAAGTTAGAGAACGGAAACCAATTTTGGGACGTACGGACAGACGTACATACAGACGGACAAGGTAAAACTTAATGTCCCCTCCGCCATAAAAACAGACCAAAACATAAAAAACTTAACATTGAGCAATGAACTGTGAAAATGAGGTCAAGGTAAAATAAAACCTGCCAGACTGACATGTACATCATAAAATATTTCCATACACCAAATATAGCTGACCTATTGCATACAGTATTACAAAAATAGACCAAAACACAAAAACTTAACTTTAACTACTGAACCATGAAAATGAGGTCAAGGCGAGATGACTCCTGCCAGTTTGACATGTACACCTTACAATCGTTCCATACACCAAATATAGTAGACCTACTGCTTATAGTATCTGAGATATGAACTTGACCACGAAAACTTAACCTTGTTCACTGATCCATGAAATGAGGTCGAGGTCAAGCAAAAACTGTCTGACAGGCATGAGGACTGTGCAAGGTATGCACATACCAAATATAGGTATCCTTTTTTTTTTCAAGTAGTCACTGAACCATAAAAATGAGGTCAAGGAAACTTCATAACATAAGGCATCTATATACAAAGTATGAAGCATTCAGGTCTTCTACCTTCTGAAATATTAAGCTTTTCAGTCGTTAGTTAATGCCACTGGATCACTATCCCTGTGTTGAGCTTTCAGCAACAAAAGTCGCAGGCTTGACAAAAACTAAGTCCATTTATCAGTAAAATATGGAAAAATGAAAATAGATATTTTCAAAATTTTGCTTTGGATACTATCTTTTGGTCATGAACAAGCTTCTGTCCAAATTTCATAAAATTCCATGAAGGTTTGACCAAGTTATTGATTTCTAATAAAACTTTAACCACAAACTGAACCTAAATGTTGACACCGCCAATGGAATCTAGGATCACTATGTCTCACTTTTGCAACATAAATGTTGCAAGCTCAACAAAAATTCAACAGCTTGATTTTTTAACCTTAGAAATTATGCCCAATATATCCCTGTGTTCTGTATTGCCTTGTTAGTTGTCTTACTTGAATCAGTGGTACTCGTAGATTTTGTTGTTGAAGTTGGTTATATCTTTGGTAAGTACTATAGGTAATAAAATCTCCTTCATTTTCTAGCTCAAAAACCAGGAGTAGCTGCCTCTTAAACTCTATGTCGGGCATTTCCTCATAAAAACCCTCCTTTAACCAAAATCCTGAAAATATACAAGAGAATAAGCAAAAAGGTCAACACTGTCAATATGATATGGACTAGGAGTCTTGTATTATTCATAACTGGCACATCAATTTAGTGAGAATAGTAAAAAAAGTATAAAACAGAAGATGGTTCATGGTTATCCTTATACATGTTATAAGGCCTATAACAAATATTTTTATATGACTATAAATTTTCTGTTTCCTCATTGGCTAAAAGCATAGGAAATCCTCTTTGATAATATCAGATTATTACATGGCATTTTTCATATCAGATGTATTATCAGCCCAAGAGTCGAAGGCTCGAGGGGTTTATATTGACAAAGGGCTGATAATACATCTGATATGAAAAATGACACGTTATGATCTTTTTATCATATGCTTCAAGAATGGAGAAAAATAACAGTTTAAAATATTGATCCTTTTAAGTGGTTCTCAAGTAGACGTTCAAAAAGTGAAAAGTTTATGGACAACGGACGCCAAATGTAATACACCCGATATGAAAGCTTTCTATCATATGCTTCAAAAGAGGAGAAAAACAACAGTATAATATAATTTTATATTCACGATATAAAAAATCAACAAAACAAAATGAACAGTTTGGAAAAGTCAACGTTTGTAAAGTAACTTGCTAATGCTGGAAACTTTAAAAAATGTATTTATTGTATAGTTTGTTTTGCATTTTACATAATATATTTTCCTGTTTCCTAATATTTGTTTTGTACCCTACTTTGTTATGTTTTTCACTGAAAACGTACCACTGAGATGTATTTTCCGGAATTTGCTGAGTCACGCCGGAATGCCATGCGATAATGTTACGGAAAGGCATGCGATAATAGCCAGAAGCAGTTGATAAATTTTTCACATGAGCCCGCTAAGCACCATTTTGGAAAATATGGAATTCACGTAAATTTAATGCTATTATCATACTGTAAAAATTATATGTTATCTACTCTTCTAAGTATATGATAAAGCATTATATTCACAGTGGCAAAAATCAAGAGAGATTAATATAATATTTGGAACAGCATCCATGTACCTAAATAAAGATATTCCAAGGCAACGTCACTGATGTAGGTTTATGACATCATGTAAATTCCTGTTTTTTTCTTTGTTTCTTCTTGTTTTCAGTGTATTTTTTTGGTAAACTTTATTGAATATTTCAACTTATGAAAATTAGCAACTACAAAAGCAGATGATATATTTAGTATAATAAATTGCTAACACAGAGATATGTCTCAATTATTTGTTATTTTGATAATGCAATTGTTGAAATTATAAAATAACAATACTTTAACATGTAAGTTATGCAAATATTCAAAGTCAATGAACCATGACTGAAGGGCTAAACAATTTCCATGGAAATGAGATGTGCCAATGCTAATACAACTGCATACCAAATATCATTGACCTACCAATAGTGGTTCACCATAAACTAGACCTAATAACAAACTTATACATTGTTGACGCCGCCACCGCTGCCGGAAAGAGCATACCTAATGTCTTGCATTTTTTACCCTCTCAAGCGAGACAAAAACAGGGAGCAGTTTTAAAAGTATCTTATGCAAATACTAGATAAACTTTTATCACAGAGATATGTCTCGCTTTTTTGTTATTTGATGTGCAAATGTTGAAATTAAAAGAGCAACACTTTAACATGTAAGTTTTGCAAATATTCAAAGTCAATAAACCATGACTGAAGGTAAATAGCTAAACAATCTCCTTGGAAATGAGATGTGCTAATGCTAATACAACTGCATACCAAATACCATTGACTCATAATAAGTAGTTCTCTTTAAACAAACCTAAACACAAACTAATACATGTAAACTAAGCAAAATTTCAAAGTCAATTAACCATAACTGAGGGGGCGGGGTCAAATAATCTCCATGGTTATGAGATGTGCCAATGCTAATACAACTGCATACCAAATATCATTGACCTACCATTCATGGTTCCCAATAAACCGACTGAATCACAAACTAATACATGAAAACTAAGCAAAAGTTTTAAAGTCAATAGACCATGACTGAGGGGGCAGGGCCAAATAATCTCTAGCGAAATGAGACATGCCAATGCTTATACAACTGCATACCAATTATCATTAACTTACCACTAGTGGTTCCCCATAAACTGACCTAATCACAAACTAATACATGAAAACTAAGCAAAAATTTCAAAATCAATAGACCATGACTGAGGGGGTGGGGTCAAATAATCTCCATGGTAATGAGATGTGCCAATTCTAATACAACTGCATATCAAATATCTTTGACTTACCACTAGTGGTTCACCATAAACTAGACCTAATCACAAACTAATACATTGTTGACGCTGCCGCCGCCAACGCCGGAAACAGCATACCTATGTGTCTCGCTTTTTGACTCTGTCAAGCGAGACAAAAATTGGAGAAGGATAAAAAGTCACATAATAAAACAATTGTTGACTTGATTTCAGTTGATACAATGATTTATCAACCCCAGAGATATGACATTCACCCTCGGCTGTTAGCCTTGGTGAATCTCATATCTCTTTGGCTGATAAATCATTGTACCAACTGAAATCGAAAGTCAATAATTGTATAATGAAAATTTCAGTTAACATAATTGATCAAAGTCAGAATTGTAAGGTTTTTCACATATAATGAAAAAAGCTAAATTATCAAGTTTTAAACAATTTTCTTTCATGTGGTACAATTACTTTGCAAATTTAATGTAATCAATTACATTACAATTACACCTAAATTCAAATGTAATTGATTACATTAGACAAGGATTTGTATAGTATACAAATCCTTGCATTAGATTACTTTTCTTTAAATTGTTAAAAAAAATTTCAATACTTGATAAAGTTAGAAAGCACATATCAAGATATTTATGGAAAACAAAATTTATACAAATTGTAAAAAAATTAAAGTTGGTTCTAAATTCCATTGTTAATTAAGTGGGCTCATTTATGTCGACCATCAAAGTCAAATTGGAACTAAATGTTCTATGCTATTGAAATTCCATGTAGTTATACCAAAATATTGTGTAAACTTAAATTGGAGTTAATATTGTTATGCCAGAAAATCGCCTTTTAATTGTAGCCAACAAAAGACACAAATCAATAATAAAATTTAACAAGATTTATTATACCCTAGTTTACAAAAGTATTACACAAAAAGAAATGTCAACTTAACTGTCAAAATATGAGTCCAATCTTTTATCTTTTCTTTATCCGAAATCTTCACGGAATCCACAGAATATTATATCCAATTGATCACAATCTAGTATGATGTAGTTTGTAAATAAAAGTGTCAATCCAACTGTTGAGAATGTTGATGTCTATCGATGTCTAAGTCTATCTATGTCTATTTCTAAATCTCTATATTCAACTAACTTTTGGGTCTGCATTTAAATACTCAAACGGAAATTTCTAGACAATGCTAGAAATATAAATTACGCATCTTTGTTATGATCATTCTGGAAACGTTATGTAAGTGAAATAGAAAGTTCTAATCATTCCATTAGTATCAAGGATTGTTCCAGTGATTTCTAAACTGCATAGGTGTAACACAATGTATTTTATTTTGTACACAATGTAAACATGTAAACATTCTTAGGCCACACAAAACAAGTTAGGCCAACTAAATAAATATAATAGTTACAATATCATAACACCTCCCCTTAAAAAAGTTTGAGTGTAACAAAACTTTTCATGAATAATATGTACAAAATACATAGTATATACACAGTGTTTTAATAAGTTCTAGATAAAGCATCTGCTATTACATTATATTTACCTTTAATATGTTTTACAATAACATCATATTCCTGTAACAATAAACTCCACCTAGTCAATCTCTGGTTCTTGTTTCTCATTTTATGTATGAAGGTGAGAGGATTATGATCAGTATAAACAAGAATAGGATGCACAGTGGGATTTAAATATACATCAAAATGTTGAAGTGCAGACAACAGTGCAAAACACTCTTTTCAACAGTTGAATAATTTTTCTGATGTTTATCTAATTTTTAGAAAAATATGATATAGGTTTTCAACATTATCATCTGTTTCCTGATATAAAACAGCTCCAACTCCTACATCGCTTGCATCAACAGCAAGTTTAAATTGTTTTTCAAAGTCTGGAGTGATCAGAACTGGATTATTAATTAAAAGTGATTTGCTATTTTTAAAAGCGTTTTGACAATTTTCACTCCAGATGAATTTAGAATCTTTCCGTAAAAGATGAGTCAATGGTTGAACAACAGTAGCAAAATTTGAACCAAATTTTCTGTAAAATCCAATCATGCCTAACATGCCTAAATATCTCATAAGTTGTTTTTTATTTGTAGGAGGAGGAAATTTAGTAATTGCATCCACTTTAGCCGTAATAGGTTTCACTTGACCCTGGCCAACTGTATGCCTAAATAATCAACAGTGGCCTGGCAAAATTCACTTTACCAAGATGTACAGTCAATTTGATTGTGACAATCTATCAAAAGTATCATAATATTTCATCTATGCTTTCAAAGCATATTCTTGTATCACAAGAACTCAATCTCACAATGAAACATTTGGAAAGGTAAATTCCTTTAGTAAACTGTTTACAAAATAAATCACACATTTTCACTCTACATTCCCAACTTGGTTATACCATGGAAGTATTATATTGATATTCAATATAATACTTCCATGGTTATACTAAACTTGTTATATATATGATATAATCAATCACATAGAACAATGATCCATCATAGTGAATACTAGTTTGATCATTTGAATTGGATGATCATTACATCTAAAATAATGACTTTGGAGTTTTATTTCATGTGAGTGCTGTACAAATTTAAATGTATGAGCAGAAATTTGTACTCATAATGGTACAGAATAAATTTTCGAACCATTTTTCAACAGTCTTAATGAGACCATGGAAGTATTATATTGACAGGAATTCGATGAAAAATTAATACATTCCCATCTCCACTGATTTCTTTTGAAAATAAAAGGTTTTGGACTCAGTTTGTCAAGTACGTGATAACTTCTTTGTGGGGTATCTGTGATGCCGCCATTGCTTGTTCCTTTAATTGAAGCTACGTATACTCTTATCACGTGATTTGAATATCAAATGTCTTATCTTTCTACCAATGTAAATAAACACGGAAACTGCCATGGTTATTTGTAGATTGCTACATAAATGATGACACCTGGTTCCTTTCAATTAGGTATGGCGAAAGTCAAAAAGATCTAAAAAAATCGGTCAATATTTTGCAGTTCTAAGACACGAAAATTAATTGCAATTGGAAGGAAGAAAAGATAACTTTATTTTTGTTCAATATGTTTAATCCTTGGAACTTTCAAATCGGTAAATCTAAGATAATAAAATTTACATGTACCTGTAGAAGAATAAAATAGTGGACAGTAATGTGATGTGCATTTAGGGTGCAGGATGGCGTAAAAAAAATCAAATCTAATTTAAATGTTGTTAATTTTTACCGAGTGTTACAAAAATATTTATGTTTTTCTTTATCTTCATTTGCGCAGCCTAATACGACCGCAAAGGTCAAACCCTGAACAGTTGGAGCAAGTTTGGACACAATATTCAAGCTTGATACTGTCTGAATTTGGATTGCGATCAAATTTTTTACATAATATAGGTTTGTGACACAAAATAAATGTGGTCAAAGATCTTAAAAATTTGAAATGGGACATTTAATTTACCTAGAATGGTCTGATATCCAAAAACTAACAACATGGTTAGATTCAGCATATAAAAAAACACCAAAAAAACTGATTTTAATTTTGAACCCTTTAAACCTTAATATCGACTAATTTGAAAACAGGGCCCAAAATAAAAACCTAAATGCACAATAAGATTCAGCATATCATACAGCCGCAATAATTCAGTTTTTAATGAAATCAAACAAAGTTTAATTTTGGACACTTTTGACCTCAATGTAGACCAACTTAAAAATGGGACCAATATCCAAAATAGTAATACAAGGTTAGAACCCCCAAAAATTAAAGACTTTAAATTAATCCCATTGAAGATTTCTTGCTATTGCGCAATACTGTGCTATTGTGCAATTGAAGATTTCTTGCTATTGCGCAATACTGTGCTGCTGCACAATACTGTGCGATTGAAGATTTCTTGCTATTGCGCAATACTGTGCAATTGAAGATTTCATGCTATTGCGCAATACTGTGCAATTGAAGATTTCTTGCTATTGCGCAATACTGTGCTATTGTGCAATACTGTGCAATTGAAGATTTCTTGCTACTGCGCAATACTATGCTGTTGCGCATTACTGTGCAATTGAAGATTTCTTGCTATTGCGCAATACTGTGCAATTGAAGATTTCTTCTTAAAGTTTTTCAAAAATTTGAAATGTCAAAAATTTTGAAGAAAAAAAATTTAAACCCCCCCAAAAAATTGGGGAAAAAAAAATCCCCCTGAAACTTTTCGAAACACCCCCCCCTTGGAGTAATTACCCCCAGTGGTAGTACAATTTTAGAGAGATCCATACACTTAAACACAAGTTATTGTCTGGAAACTAGAAAAATGCTTGTTTTTGGCCCCTTTTTTGCCCCTAATTCTTGAACGTTTGGGGCAATTACCCCCAAACTCAATCCCAGCCTTCCCTTTGTGATATGGAACCTTGTGGTACAATTTCAGAGAGATACATACATTTACACACAAGTTATAGTCCGGAAACTACAAAAACGCTTGTTTTTTGCCCCTAATTCCTAAACTGTTGGTACCATAACCCCCAAAATCAATCCCAACCTTCCTTTTGTGGTATTGAACCTTCTGGTAAAATTTCATAGCGATCCATTCACTTAAACTAAAGTTATTGTCCAGAAACTAAATGTGTCTTCGGACGACGATGACATGAATGCTTTAAAAGCTGTTTGTGTAAAGTTCTAAATTTCCACTAAAAAGGTTGAACAACAGAATTGTGTTTTACTGTCTTCATTATTTTCTTATATTATTGTGTAGCATGTAATTGACAGTAATCAAAAAGTAATATAATTACTTTTGATTAAAGTAATCGATTGCAATCGATTACACACAAAGATCTAATCGATTATTAATCGATTGCACAAAAATCCTTCAAGTAATCGATTATTAATCGATTACATTTGTCAGTAATCGTGTCCATCCCTGCATTTATAAGTAAAATATGGATAAACAGGTACAAAATTTTAACAAAATTACCTTCTAGATACTAGCTTTTGATCATAAACAAGCTTCTGACCAAGTTTGGTAAAAATCCAGGATAGTTTAAGAAAGTTATTAAAATTTTAAAAACTTTAACAACAAAGTGAATGTAATGTTAACTGGCAGAAAAACTAAGTCCATTTATAAGTTAAATACTGAAAAATGGAATTTTGTTTTTTACAAATTTACTTCTGGATACTATCTTATGATCATACACAAGCTTCTGTCCAAGTTTGGTAGAAATCCAGGATAGTTTAAGAAAGTTATTAAAATTTTAAAAACTTTAACCACAGAGTGAATGTAATGTTTCCTGGCAGAAAAACTAAGTCCATTTATAAGTAAAATACGGAAAAACAGGATTTTTTTTTTACAAAATTTAATTCTGGAAACTATCTTATGATCAAAAACAAGCTTCTGTCCAAGTTTGGTAGAAATCCAGGATAGTTAATTAAGAAAGTAATTAAAATTTTAAAAACTTTAACCACAGAGTGAATGTAATGTTTCCTGGCAGAAAAACTAAGTCCATTTATAAGTAAAATACGGAAAAACAGGATATTTTTTTTTACAAAATTTACTTCTGGATACTATCTTATGATCATAAAAAAGCTTCTGTCCAAGTTTGGTAGAAATCCAGGATAGTTTAAGAAAGTTATTAAAATTTCAAAAACTTTAACCACAGAGTGAATATTTGTGGACACCGCCGATGACGATGCCGACGGAAGGTAGGATCGCTATGTCTCGCTTTTTCTTCAAAAGTCGAAGGCTCGACAAAAATGAGTTTAAATAAACAACAAAAGATTAATATCTGCATATGCTTTTATAGTCATTAAAAGTTGTTTTTTGCCAGAAAATGCTGAAAAAAAGGCACAAGCTAAAATTTACTCATGATTGAAGCCACAAATTTGCCTGTTTGCACAAGAATTTGCACCTTGTGTGACCAATCAAAGAACTTGCTGTGGTATTTAATTTTTGAGAAATCTGAACGACCAATAGATATCTTTCTCTGAAGATGGTCTTAAATAAATTCAAAGCGTAACAATGGCTGAGCTATTTATTAAATGGACTTATAAAAAGTAAATGCTTATTCCTTATTCATTGTTAAAATTGTACAGAAAAAACAGGATATTATTTTTAGACATTAACACATCTACAAGTTATGAAAATATCTTTTGTAACTATGTTTTAGGATGAAATACTATTAAATTTTTTCGTATTTTTATATAAATAAAAACTTTATATGTCATGTATGTTACTTGTATTTAATCATACCGATTCATAGTACAAGTATAATTTCAAAATTTTCAAAAATATCATACAATGGTCATGATGGTACGAAATGCTAAACATTATAATCTTACATATGGTACGAAATAGCATACATAACAATCTCCCATATGGAACGAAATGGTAAACATAATAATACGAAATGGTATACATTATAATCTTCCATATGGTACGAAATGGTATGTATACATTATAATCTTCCATATGGTACGAAACAGTTTTTGTTATGGTAGGAAATGGTTATGGTACGAAATTACTATGATTCATTTCGTACCATACATGCCATAGGCATAACCATTTCATGTCAAAATATGATATTTTTCCCCGATCAAAGACCTCAAAGGTGATGTAAATTTTCTACAAATTAAAAGTGTTTGTTCAAGCCACGTGACAATTTCCGTTCAAAAGTTAGTCAAAATCATTTTTTTTTCAATATACACGAAACCATATTTCTTTGTCAACGTGCTTCAACTTGATATGTGTATCGCCTATCGGTAAAAAATTCTGTTTTTTTTTTATTTTCCTTGCATCCCACTTACCATAACTCCTATAAACAACGAACAGTGGAGGGATAACTGTAACAAACAATACCACAATTAATATTATAGATGCCTTTGAACAGATGTGAGTTTTGTAACGTCGAAGTTCTGGATGAGAAAATACTTCGTACACCGCCATTTTCAAACAAAACAGGAACGAAGTGAATGATTGCTTACAACATCAATAAAGAAAGAAAGAAAAAAAAAACGATATGCGTTATTTTTCGGTTATTTTTCGTCACGATTGATTCGAATTAATTTTGTAACATGAGAAAATTGGTGAATTTGTATTTAAAATGTTTTTTATTGACAGTTACGCCCCTTTATCCACTTTATAGCTGGCGGAAAAGAAAAGCAGTACGTGAACCTATTTTCTATTTCTTCCACCTTTTGGACCTGGGACATAATATATTGGTATAGTATATTAGTCCCAGTTTGGACATAGGACATTTGTAACCAATTAGAATTTTGTGACAACAAATACTTATATTTTGCAACAAAAAGCAAAAATGAATCATATTTTAATATAATCAAGGAATGTTGACAACATAAGAGCCTCTTTCAGTAAGTAACGGCATGTCTTCTTCTTTAGTTTGTATTAGCCACCATTATATTGGTGCACCCTAAAGTAGGTAAATGTTCTTGAGTACAAATGTGTTAGTCACAGTAGGGGATAATTTTATCAATTAGTATTTACATAAAAATTAACGATAATTGTAATTAAAATCTGGGCTTAAGAAATTATGTACACCCTTGATGTCTCTGAGTTTATAATCAATGTTCTTCCACAATGCAGGGAGAAGTACAGTTTTCTTGAGCAGTCCTCTATTTTAGAGAGAACATTGTCACTGCATGATAATATATTCTGTATTATCAAAACACTTGGGTCCAAAATCGGTTAATAGACAATTATCTCCGGCTAGCCTCTTCCATGAACACGTATTTGGATTACTTATGCTGTTTGTTATTGATTTAAATTCCTCTATATATGTCTTTCTGTATTTAAATAGAGCGTTGCATTTCAAAATGTCTTCATCTTCATATTGACAAAGTGGACAGACAGCGTTGACTTCGTGTTGATTGAATTAACTTCTGTTGGACTGGAGTCCATCATATCTGCCTGTGATTAGACGAGTTTTTAATACCACCACGGCGGACATCTTTAATATTACTTTCAATTGAGGACCACAATTCAAGTGTGAAAAGTTCCAATCTTCAAACTTGACATATCGCAGTATGACAGGGTAGATTTATTTTGACAGTCAAATAATAATTTACGTGTCAAAAATTTGTCAATTGTTAATTTCATTCTTTTTCCAAGACAACTTACACGGCGTTTTTTTTTTTAATATTTTATCATTTCTGCAATACTAGGGAAGTTATATTATACTATAAAAAAGAAGATGTGGTATGATTGCCAATGAAACAACTGTCCACAAGAGACCAAAATGACATAGAAATTAACAACTATAGGTCACCGTACGGCCTTCAACAATGAGCAAAGCCCATACCGCATAGTCAGCTATAAAAGGCCCTGAAATGACAATGTAAAACAATTCAAACGAGAAAACTAACGGCCTTATTTATGTACAAAAATGAACGAAAACAAATATGTAACACATAAACAAACGACAACCACTGAACTACAGGCTCCTGACTTGGGACAGGCACATACATACATAATGTGGCGGGTTTAAACATGTTAGCGGGATCCCAACCTCCCCTAACCTGGGACAGTGGTATAACAGTACAACATAAGAACGAACTATAAAATCAGTTGAAAAAGGCTTAACTCATCAGATGGACAAAATACAAGTGGACGTGGCAGGGTACTTGTACATCCAAACAACAAAAAGACACTAGGAACAGATCTGAGAGTACTCGCAGTTATCTGACAGCTAGTTCAAAGCCACTAACAACTGATAAAAAAATCATGCATCTAAGACTAAATTATCAATCCGTACACATCCAACATCCAATGGATTTAGTGTAAAGACGTCATAAACAGTCAGAGAAAAACATGACCTTGTGCAATGCCAAGATACAGGTATCGACAGATTGTAGATCCATGAATGTGTATATGTATAAAACATACTAGTAATATTTAGTTTGCTTTTAGTTTACTGATAATGTTATCTGCATAGGTAGGTATACCAAACTGTCAGAAATTTCTGATTTTGTTGACATCTGTCTATGAAGACAGAAGTGATTTTAAATTAAGTTTTCACTTCTAATGATACTGCCTAAAAGGTTCAGTTGTCTAATATGGAGCTCGGCTGTGGCTGGTCTGACACCAAGAAGAAGATAAGTAATACCTTTAACTGATCTATTAGGTAAACACTGAATTTTTCAAAGAAAATCAAGATATTCAGGACCGATAACTCTGTCGATAAATATTGGCGGGTATACAATGTTGAAATGTATGCAATGACATATTTTTGTACACAAGTTAAAATTTCAATATTGATTTTTGTTAATGCCTGGATTTTGCTTAAAACATTGAATTAATTTTTTTAAACAATTATCGTGAAACATTAATAATTGGTTATCTTTTTAAAGCAAAAATCAAATTATCGAAGAATTTTTCATAATGTTCAAATTTTCTTAAAGCCGGTTCTTTATGATATACATTTCTTCGGTAGTGTACACGGGAAAAAGAATTTTATGTGTTTGCACATTTTAGAAAACTTGTGTATATCACTAAAACTAAACTCTGGAAAGACATGTGTACACAGGATGTTAATGTCACCTGATGGCTTTTGGTTTGACACGATTCCTTTACATTACCTGAATATTTGTTGTTACGTAACATTATAACTTAAATCTGAGTTTACCTGTTCACATATTGGTCATAAAAAATTTCAAGGGACATTAAACTTTAATACATTATTCCATAATCATACTATGGAACCAACTATACCACCGCCTGTGATAGCCGTCCCAGAATTGGACGCATTTAAGGTGGCAGTCAGGGTAGTATACTAAACTTCCACATAATTGTACAGTGTATTTTCGTTTATTCTTTTAAAAATCTTGAGACTCTGCTATGCGCGTGTGTAAATAGTCCTTAGTGAGATGTCTGCTTGCGGATGTTACTAACTAACCTAAATGAAGTTGAAGTTGAATAGGTACAGAGCATTTATCTATTGTTGTGCATGTTTTTGTTTTTTTTTTCTCGAGAAGAAAACGTTGTTTTTTCTAAAAAAAAAAATTAAAAAATTTGTCTATATAAAGATGAATTATACAGAAAAAAGGGAAAAAATCTTTAAAAAAAAAAATTCTTATAAATTTCAGTGGTTGCCGTAGCTATTTTTTTTCACTTCACACTTGAAATAAATCATTTTTTATCAAGAAATTTAGAAATCAAACATACCAGAATATCAACGACAAATGTCTCTAATCCATAGAGAAGTCTTGGAAGTACGTATGTTATAAACAGTTTCATGCATGTGGTAGGTGGTATGAAAACCAGTACCAGTAAGACTATCAAGAGATTTTTCTAGCACATGAAATGCGATCTTCTGTGTTGACTGTAATCTAATTTTTTACGGATCTAATTATACCAAGGTGGGTGGTAGTTTTTGACACAGAGACTTCTTTGTCACCTAATTTCTAGTCCGAAGTTGAGATACTTGATCGTTTATGTGGTATTTTCATAAGAATGGTACTTTTTCTGGGTGAATAACATATTTTTCACGGTTTGCATATGAACTAGTTACATTCAACATTAATTGAAAGTCAGATGCAGAGTTGGCTACTAGAGCAACATCATAAGCAACGGTTGGACACCCAACATAGGTTGTTCCAATATGTGTCCAGTTTATTACGTTCTAATGTTTTGAGAAGGTCATTCATGTATGTTTTGTATAATCCTGTAGACAAAATGTCACCTTGACGTACTCCTTGTTTGATAGAAAAATTTTCACTAAGACAACCATACCACTTTACCTTTGAAGTTAAGTTTGTATTCCAAGAGTCTATAACTTTCCATATTTTGCCATTGATTCCATTAAAAAACAGTTTAAATTTTAAAGACTGATGATCGACGACATCAAACGCTTTTTGAGAGTCTAGAAAATCTATAAATAGTGGAAGATTGAGTTCCTTTGCTTCCTTACGATAAATTCGTCGTTCAGTGAAGCTGACAGTAATATTGAGGTATTTTGGAGAAGCCAAATTGTTATGACTGATCTGAAGGTAACAGATGTTCAATTTTATCAATTAGTATTTACATAAAAATTAACGATAATTATAATTAAAATCTGGGCTTAAGAAATTATGTACACCCTTGATGTCTTATTAAGACACGTTCAAGTACTTTTCCTATGGTGCATAAAACAGTTATGCCTCTGTAATTTCCAAAATCAGCAGCATCTTTCCCTTTTTTGTGAACTGGTGTTATGATTCCAGATAGAAATTGTAACGGTATGTGACAATGTTCAATTATGGCATTAAATAGGACAGACAGTACACTGAAAATAGTAGGACTTGCAAGTTGAAGATGCTCAGCGCAAATTCCAAATTCATCGCTTGATTTATTGTAATTGAGTTTCAGAATAGCGGATTCAATTTCAGCAGGCATAAAAGGTGAAAAGGCATCACCACTTTCTTGCATTATTTGTCGAATAAGCTCTATATGAAGTTGAGTGTTAGAATCAAATTGTTCAAGTTGTTTTGGAACGGCAAGGTCTTCATAGAACTTTGCAAATCCTTTACTTTGTTTGTCAAGATCAATAATAAATTGGCCTTCATTCATGAAGCCTTGTGGTTTTGAAATAGGATACTCCTCTTCTGATAAGTTTGTAAAAGTTTAAAGATTTTCCAGATCCAAGTATTTAACTATAGTATTATTTCCGCTCACATGCCATGTCCTGTCGCTGTTGTGACCGGATGCGTCTTTTGATGGATCTGTTCATTGATTATTGGATGATTCTCAGTTGGTTTGCCATATTGAATCCAATCTTTGTGGATCAAATTGCCTTGAGCTAGTAATTGTCTTAGTGCTGGACTAGCCTTCCATTTTGGTCCCTTTAATCGAATTTTTCTAGATGGTATAGTTTGCGAGCTGCAGCCAGAATGTTACCATTAAGTTGATCTATAAATGTCTTTATTTGATCAGTTCTTTCAATGATGGGTTTCTGAGATTTAAAATGAAACATGGAAAAATTTTCACATTGAGATAATTTTGAAGTTGTAGTTTTAATTTCAATAGTAAATGGTTATCATAGCATTTGTTGGAATCTAAGGTAAAAGCCAAAGTTACAATAAGCCATAAGTTGTGATGCAAATTTTATATAAAAAGAAAATGTCCTTGGATTTTGCAGCCAAAATTTGTATCTAACTTAAAGATGTCGAGCATATTTGTAAAAAAAATATTTAAGATTAAAAAGTCAAAAAGTTAAAATTGACATAAGTTTTTTAAAATGCCAAATGGTACAAATATACCTGTCTCAGCTTATACTAGCCAGCTGGTTATCTGGACTTTAAGGTACCAGTTCACCAAGAGAAATGACCACATTAAGACACCTGCCTCTTCCTTTCGGAGTACCCGTTTATAAGTCTATGATTTGACTTTGGTATGACCATGGAAGTATTATATTGACATTTTACTTCCATGGTATGACTTATACAGCCAAGATTAAAGAAAAAGACTAAAACGGTAAGAGTGATAAACATAGTAAACTAAAAAATAGTAAAACAACAAAAATATCCCATTAAAATTTTGAACAAAACAGTAAAACATCCACAAATAAAATTTTGATAAAAACTAAAACATTCCCAATTAAAATTTTGATAAAAAGGAAAATATTCCATTTCAAATTTTGATAAAACAATAATGTGTACAATTTAAAATTGGACAAAACAATAAAATGTCCCATTTATAATTTAAGAAAACAATATAAAATGTCCCATGTAAAATTTTGACAAAACAGTAAAACATCCCTATTAAAATTTTTATCAAAATAGTAAAATATCCCCAATTAACAATTTTATTTGTTTGTAAAATATCCAATTTTAAATTGATAAAACAAGTAAAACATTCCAAATTAAAATTTTGATGAAAACAGTAAAACCTCCACATCACAATTTTGATAAAAATGTAAAATATCCCTTTATAAAAAAAGTAAAACATCCCCAAATATAATCTTACAAAAAAAGGTTTAAATTCTCCATTTAAAATTGATAAAACGGTAAAATGTCCCGTTTAAAATTTTGATTAAAACAGTATAACATCTCAATTAAAGTATATTGTGATAAAAACAGTAACAATTCCCCAATTAAAATTTTGATAATACAATAAATATCCCATTTAAAAATCTTAAAAACCAGTAAAACACCCATTTAAAATTAAAAATTAAAGGTTATAAACATCCTCAGTTAAGATTTTGATTTAAAAAACAACAACAAAACTATCCCATTTCAAAAATTTGGTAAAACAATAAAATAACCCATCTAAAATTTTGATAATACCAGTAAAATAACCCCCGATTAAGATTTTGATAAAAAAAATAAAATATCCCCAATAAAAATTGTAAATGAGTATAATTTCTGCACTAACCGTTTTTTAACACATCAGAAAGAGGATTGAGTATAGGTTCTTGATCCACAACTGACTGGGGAATTTTCCCTTAAAATACCGCCTATGACTAATAAGTGACATGAAAGATGTCTTTACAGTTTACACCGAAAGTGTTTTCAAATGCGGATATGTGATATCATTGCCAATGAGAAAAGCTGTCCCCCAGAGTCCAGAAGATATATGAACATTTAGAGAGTCATAATTTAAAATTGATGAACAATGGTAAATAGTTTAAACATTTTTTTGGTACAGAAAAATATCTGCAATTAAAAGAATTTAAAGATAGACAAGCACTGTGCAAGATCAGAATAAGTGCACATCCCCTAAAAGTAGAGATAGACAGATATGCTAAAACCTATATAGATAAATCACAAAGATTATGTAAAAAATGCACCTTAGATAAAGTTGAAGACGAAGAACATTTTATATGTCAGTGTCCCCTTTATAACTTTTTAAGAAAAGAATTTTATGATAATATTTTAATAGGTTGTAAAAATTTTGAAAAGTTAAGCACAAGTGCCAAATTTAATTGGCTTTTTATTCAAGAAAACCTAGAGATATTGAAAAATATAGCTATTTATATTAATAAATGTTTTGAACTGAGAAAACTATCAATATAGTATAGATATTGTTTTATTTAAGACGTTGAGAATATTAGCCTGTTAATAATAGATATATTGTTATGCCTTTTTTATGTGTATGGCTCTGATCTGGCTGTGGTTTAACATCTAAGAATTGAAATAGTTAAATTCATATTTATGATTTATGTCAACATTATTGAAACAATTATAAAAATCATTGTAATAAATTACTTTGCCCTTCATGGGACCTTTAATTGGAATAAAAATATCTTATCTTATGTTATCATAAGGAATTTTTCATGAAATAAAATTGTTAATATACAGAGATCTACAACATATTGAAACCAAAAGATTTGCCCAGTATCTTCTGGTGATGGCATTTTCATTGAATGTGTAATGCATTTTAAAAAAAGGCAAATCAAACATATTTAACTACTCACAGTATTTTAAACAATGATAAGAACTTTTTTATTTCAATCGATAGAATTTGGCACTTTCTTCAAAAAGCTCAGATGCTGTAACAGCGTACAGGGTAGCAATAAAACATAATACAGGAAGTTGTTGAAAGATGGCGTTGTGATTTTGAAAATTTATACAATGGTACGTCGAGTGATGAATTTTTTTCGAACATTATATTCAAGCAATAGTACACAAAAACTTATTAGAGGCAAATATGGAAAATCCCTTGTATATGTCAAACAGTCTTTTGAATGTTAACATATCAAGAAATGAAACAAATTTTATAGTAATGCAAACGAAACTGCATTCTGCAAATGGATATAATTAAAATTTCCTGTAGTTATTGACACATTACATCAGTTTTTCCAATTAGTTTTTCACACGAGTTTAATTCCGTCCGCCTATAAAAAGTCCATGGCATGCCAGTTACTGCTAGTAGTCCTTTGTTAATTTATGTTGATCATTGTCATTTTGCTTAGTTTTTTCTGGTACCTATTCTAACATCGGACTCCGACTTCTTTTAAACTGAGTTCTACTGTGCGTATTGCTGTGTTTGTTTATTCCACATTGCCTAGAGGTACGGGGTGGGGGTGTTGAGATCTCACAAAACAGGTTTAACCCCGCCGCATTTTTGCGCATGCCTAGGTCAGGAACCTCTGGCCTTTGATAGTCTTGTATGTTTTTTTTCTAATTTTGGTTCACTTATATGTTTCGGAGTTTAGTGTGACGTCCATTTTCACTAGTTTACATTATTGTTTAGGGACCAGCTGAAGCCCGCCTCCGAGTGCCGGGGATTTTCTCGCTGTGTTGAAGATCCAATGGTGTCCTTGGGCTGTTTGTCCAATTTCATATTTGTCCAATATCGAAGGATCCGTTGTCAGATTCACGTATTCCGATGATTTACAAGGGAGTCGCATTCGTCAACAAGAGTTTAAGAAGCTTCCTCGGAAACAGAAACATTCTTGTACATGAACAGAATGGATTCAGGAAAAATAGGTCTTGCGAGTATTACATTTTTACTCTAAACAGCATTGTGAGAAACAACCCACATGTTTTGCGGCATTCACTGATTTAAAAAAAAGTGCTTTAATTTCATTGATATTGTATAAATTGCGCTAAATAATGTAGACGGAAAATTTACTATTCAATTAAAAGCATTCACATGATCAGCATACAAGTTCTTGTGTGCAGATCAACAATAAGCCGACGAATTGGTTTGAATGTATATTCGGCGTAAAACAAAGTAATAACGTTTCCCCGACAGTTTTCGCTATTTTCATCAACGACCTCGTTAAAAAAGTTAATGATTTAAATTTAGGATTCGATATTAATGGAAGAAAGCTTTCGATTTTACTTAACGCAGATGATATTGTAATGTTTGCAAACAGTGAGGATGAACTTCAACAAATGTTAAACGTGATTCATAGTTGGTATAAATGATGGAGGGTTCTGATCAACTCGAACAAATCTAAGTGTGTAGAGTTTCGTAAAGGACGTAAAAAGCAGAGTGAATTTGAGTTTTCAATCGGCAATAATGCGTTAAAAATACAAATACTTAGGTGTAACTTGTAACTGTAAAGGTAACTTTAATTTTCATGCAGAGACACTGGCTAAAGGTACAGGAATAGCCTTAGGTAAAACCATCTCGGAAATCAATAGTTTAAAGTATTTTGGATTTCAATCTTATGAAAAGGTTTTTAATTCATGTGCAATCCGTTTTAGCACTGTATAGGGATACTGGGTGGATACACTTTTTAATTCATGTGTCACTCCTATTTTTGACTATGCATCTGGAATATGGGGAAATAGGAAGTTCCAAACAATATATAATGTACAGAACAGCAATTCGGTATTACTTAGTCTTAGGCGTACACAGATTTACCCCCATTTTAGCACGGTATGGAGATACTGAGTGGATACCATGTCAGTTTTGGCATCATCATTCACTATTGGAAAAGGCTAAATTATTTACGTTTGAAGACGATCGACTAACGAACGTGGTGTTTAACTTGGATTACGAAAGATGCACATACAATTGGGGTTTTGACATTCAAGATATTTTCACTGAACTTAATATGTCACATTATTACGAAAGTAAATCAATGGTGGATTTAACGTCTTTTGAAAAAAAAATGTAAGAACTTATTATTGTGGTATATGGAAAGAGTCCTAGCTTGATAAATAAGCCAAAACTACGACCCTACTTAAACTTTGAAACAAACTGTGAATAAGAACACCATTTTAAACTAAATCTTACAAACAACGAGCGATATGTGCTAGCCCAGTTTAGGTGCGTGATATTATACTGATCAGAATCGAGACTGGTAGATTTATTGGGGAACCAGTAGAAGATAGTTGAATTTGTAGTTCTCAGAATGTTGAAAGTGAACTACATTTTCTTATAAACTGTACATCTTATAATGACATCAGACAAACTGTTTTTAGCGAGATATTAGTGTTGCCTGACAATATGCAACTAGATAACCAGGTAAAATTAATATTTCTAATGGTGAAACATCCAAGGAAAATAGCTAAATAAATATCAGCGTCACTTTTCCGTAGAAAACAAACAGTTTACTCTAGTTAACATTGTCAAACACATATACTTCAGAAAAACCAGAGCTGAACTTTTACAAACTCTTAGTCGTAACTGAGGGGCATTAGCTACGAGATGTATATAAAAAAAAAATGATTTTTTTTTCAATCATGTATGAAAGTAAAATAATGAAATAATTATTCGCTTTAAGCAGCCAGTTTGGTTCAATTTTGTCAAAATAAGCTAAGAAACATCGTTGATGAATTATTCAATTGCCAGTGAATAATTCGACCTCATTGAATCCGTATTCTTGTGACCTTCAATTTGACCCCTTAGCTAGAGATGGGTTACGCATGCACTAGGAGTGTTCAGCTATTAATAGGAAAAGAATGTCAACATTGGACGTGAAACGAGGGCAAACCATTTGGTTGACTGATTCGATCTACAAAAACTCATTCTTATACAGGTAAAAGCGATTATTAACATGTTTTAAACCTATAATATGAAATCAAACAGACCTAGAAAAATCCAATTGCACGAGTTCGCTATCTTTTTATATCTTTGTTTATGTTTATATTGGGTTATGTGACCGTCGGCAGTCTTCGGAGGTCACCTCGATTGTTAATTAGATAGCATCTAGACTACAATGCACACGAAATGTTGATACATATTATCGAGTCCGTGCATCGTCAATTGATTATTTTAGATTTTTTTATTAATTGGATATACGTTTTAGTATGTAATAAATCAAATACGAGAATTTGAGTCAAATCGGTGGACATGAATTTGACAGCTAATGGCCCTTTAAACAATATGATTATCTTTCTCTCGAATTTAAATTGACAATTTACACGGGATAGGGAAATGTTTAAATGAATTGAAAGTAGAAGGTGACGTATTGGTCCATTGGGCAGAGTGTACTTTTTGTTATGTCGGATTATATCTTCATAGTGTTCATAAAAATATTTATTTTGAGTTACACATGTCACTATAATAAACAATTTACTTACTTACGTTTATATAAATTACATTGTCATAGGTGGAGATTATCTACTAAGTAAATATATACAATTTCAAGTGATTAATAAAGATAATATTTGTTCTCATAACACAGTGAATGTATTTTGTATGTATACTTTTCAAATAGTAATACACACGTTAATATATAAATGAATTATGTATGGGATGCATGCACACGGTTCGATTATTGTAGATAACCAATAATTTAATTTTAAGACAAATAAGTTAACAAGAAACTATATACAAAGAAAAACTAGAGGCTGAGAAACACGAACCCAACCAAAAACTATTGGTAATATCTGGTGCTCTGAAAGGGTAAGCAGTTCCTGCTACAGTAGTGTCCCGTCGTGTTGTTGAAGGTGATTACACATTCGGTGAAGACACTTTCGAGGAAAAAAGGACATAACTGAGGTTACAACAATTGACACATTCTGTGGGTTCATTTATTTTCATGAATTAAGTAAAATTGTATTTTCGTTGATATCTGATTTCGGGGTTTTGCCAAACTCTGCATGCAAGCCTATGGAAAAGGTGTACTTTGTTGAAAATCTATACTCATGGTCAGCTATATCCGCTCAATCCACAAAAAAATGATATCCTACGAATAATTAATCCACCGGGTATCCTTGGTCATCTGTGATAAAGATATTCCTTAACGGTCAACCAACTCGCGATAGTACGGAGCCAAATTGGTCTCATACAGATACAGAGTTATTGTCTTTAAAGTCAAGCTGCAAATGCTAAGTCTAGCGCTTAAAATATATAAAAAGCCTATCGCTAGAGATGGAAAGTCGAGCGCTGTAGATATAAAGTACAGAGCGGTAGATGCAAAGTCTAGCGTTGGAAATATAAAGACCAGCGCTGGAGATTTAAATTCCAGTGCTAGAGATATTTATAGGAAAAATATATATTCAGCGCTGGACGTAATATCTACAGCGCTGGACTTGACATCTATATAGCGTTAGACTTTAGATCTACATCGATGCACTTTAGATCTACTGGACTATAATAAACGTCTCCAACGCTTGACTTTGCGTCTCCAGAGCTTGACTTATTATACATCTACAGCGTTAGACTTTATATTTGCTGCGCTGGACTTTACATCTCCAGCGCTTCACTTTAGACGTACAGCGCTGGATTTTAGATCTCCAGCACCGGACTTTAAATCTACAGCGCAGGACTTTACATTTATAGCGCTTGACTATGAAAAAAACACAACTCTTTATAATGTATGAGACCAACAGGGCTCGGTGCGTTAACGTCAGTAAAACGTTCGAATGATGACGATATTGTTTTATATTGGTACGGAACTGCCCTGTCTGTCTATGAATTAGACACTTACCGGTGATGTACCATAGTTTGTTTAATTTTCCATTGAAAAAGTGTGAGGGTATCTACACATACACCACAGTTCCATATCAACCCTCTGATTGGTTTACCAGAAGATTGAAAATGGTCATGTGGCGTATGTTAGATACCTCACACTTTTAGCCAGAACTTACAATGTAACATTTTCTTTCTTGTAATATTTTTCAACTCTAAATTTTTGCTAAAACTATAGTGTTGGGTAGTTGTCTCATTGGCACAATAATTACTTTTCATTCGCGCAACTCTCCAGTCGTTAAATGTGGCGACACTCCAAGTAGTATTTTTCCGTGTATTTCTGCTTTCAGTTGACTTAACTAACTTATCAATATCAATATCTTCCACAAAAGAATAGCGTGAATTCTCGTTACAATTCACAGTAACAGCCTTTTCCAATTCTTCAATAATATTATCCGCCGTAAGGGGAACTTGCGTAAGTTCAAAATCTGACAAGTCATCCATTTCAAAATTCACTTCATATTGGTCCAAAGCCTGAGAAAGAGTTAAATCCTGCAGCTTTTCGAAAGCAGTATTTTCATTTTCAGCATCTTTGCATGTTTGTGATAATGTTAGATCGTCTATACTGTTGTCCCATTCAGGAATTACATTCAAAAAGTCAATGTCACTCATCTCCATTTTTGCAGCCATTTCAGACGACTGAAACGCGCAAACTGATAATTCAGCGGGAAAGGCACTTTTCATCACGTGATATCAGTTAATTGTGACGTCTTATGAACTTTGACACATGTCATTTACCAAATTAAAAATTTGATTGGGTATGTGTAGATACACCACAGGATGGACTAAATTTCACTCGAAAGCAAAGCTTTCTCGTGGAATTTAGTCCCTCCTGTGGTGTATCTACACATACCCAACACTTTTTAATTTGGTAACTATAACTTATTACACATGATGAAATTATCAAAGCTTTTAAAAACACGAAGAATACCAAGAGAAGGTAATCAATGAATATGTTGCTAATTATTATGACATTATTATTGGCGTGTATGTAAAGTTGTTTAATCTTGTCGTTGATACGGATATTCTGTCGGAAGTCTGGCTCTTTGATAACAAAATACCATTAGACAATAGAAAATAGACATAAGAATTTTTTTTATTAAAACCAATTATGGGTTCTTGTCAGGCAAGATCCATTAACATCATAGTACAACTGATTACAAAAAAAAATATATATACACTGTATTGTGAAATATGTGAAAACAAAAGTTTATTACAATGCTAAATGTGTGGTGTAACGAGGTCGGACCTGTATGGGCCTATATATATATATATATAATATTAGTTACACAGTGTACACGTGCTAATTACCTAATACTATATATATGAGGTCAGTACATTCCATATGGATTGAGAGCGAAACCCCAAATGGAATGTACTGACCCCATATATATCGTATTAGGTCACTAGCCCCCGCCCCCCCCCCCCTTTTGTGGGAAAAATTTGGTTGATTATATAGGGAATCACTGAAGCATGACTGGAGCCCCCCTTTAGGTCAGTCAGCGGGCCCCCCTTATGAAAAGTTCTGGATCCGCCACTGCTAGCACACTGTGTAACGAATTCGTCTTACCGACTATCTTAACATGTGGCATTTAGATTTAGACTAGTGGCCTATCAAAGTGATGAAGTCTTCAATATAAAGAACCTACTTCCATTGGTCTATACAAAAACAAATCATCGCGGCCAACAATAACAACTTTTTAGCTTTTAATGTGTTTCCTGCATTTATTTCATCATCAATTTCTTCGTCTGTTGTCCGGGTGAAACGGTTTACAAAGCCTTCGTAAGTCTACGTGTCATCGTACGTTCATCGTAAATAAATCGTAGGTTTTACAGCCGTTTCACAAAGCCGTCGTAAGTTAAGATGAACGTAAATAATACGTAAATCCTGGCGTAACTTACTACAGCTATACCCAGTCGTACCCTGATCGTAGTTTTTCCGCGAATATGAATTAAACCATATCTAAGATGGCTTTATTCTCGATCAACATGCCGCAAATGTTAGAAGACGAAGAAGAATCTTCAATATTAGAACCACACTTTCTTCATTTGATCATTTTGTAAATGAAATGGATATTATATCCAGATACAGACTGGATAGACACATTATCAATGAAATAACATTGGCAATAGAACCAGATATAAAACATGATACAAATAGGTCCCATGCACTTACTCCTGAAACGCAGGTTTTGTTAGCTTTGCGCTATTCACTGGTTCTCCGGTAAAGCGCCGACTGATTTGTCCCACCGTAACAAAGCAAAACTAACGACTTCGAGTTATATACCCGTAGCTTGTTATACTTATATCTGAGATTTTTATATTTCTTTATTATCTATATTTTTAATTTTTATAAAGTTTAGTACATATTGCACAACGATAGTGATCGTACCGGCCGTCATAATGTTTTCTTCGTAAACCTGTAATTCCCGTTAACGGATTTCTAGAAGACCAAGCAAGACTAAATATTTAGCACAACATAGAGTGTGATATGATTTAAATTTGATTATAAGGTTACCATAAATAATTTTGTTAAATGGTCATTTATTCCAAATCATATCAGTCTTGAAAACTAAACAAAGTTGAAAACTGCAGAGATTTGATAAGCATGTAATCTCCGTGGAATGGTATATTTTAAACAAACACCTATTTTGAAAATAAATTCTACATCCAACAGATCGATATCGGTGTCAACATTCAATTTTAATACAACTTCAATCTTCAGATTCACGTATTATGTTTGATAAATGACGAAATCATCGAAATGTAATCTCCGTGGAATGTAATCTCCGTTCACGTTTTTGTGAAGAGTGCTTTCTTTCACGTCCGCACTTCTATCGAGTATGGCATGCCAAATAAACATTTAAGATAATAATTACGGATGGCGAATATATAAATTACAGATCAATAACTTACATTGTAATTCAGACGACATAAGAAGACACCATGTGACAATTTTAATTAGTCAAGTGTTTTAGTGTAACAGAGTTGCTTTTTTTCTTAGATCTACAAAAAACGAACTGGATGTTTTTATATCAATATTAATGCAAGTAAATAATTTTAACCCGTTTTCAATATTAAAGATCTGAAACTTTTATTATTAATATAAATTTGATACAGAATTTAATACGAATAAACAATTATGCAAGTAGTCATAAAAATTGCTCTGCCTAATGAGTTTAATAAATCATATTGCACAGGAAGAGAAGCTTTTAAATACTTTCCTTCACTAAAAATGAAATTACGACGTCGGCTGAGAGGGCATGGTATATGTTGTCTGTTACATTTATTAACAAGAACCTTGTACAAATATTCTTTTCGAAAATAAAAACAGTTAAATAGAACAAACAAAACTATCCGTCACAATGATATATGAGGGTCTGGATTAGGGGGAAAAAGGGGGTGGGGTTACATTTCTGTATTCTGTAATTCTTTTGGCCATTTTTCTCTATTCAATAAGAAATAGGCTTATTCTGTAAATTCTTGTGTTCAGACCGTGCATATGAAAATTTCCTGTTGTATTATGATTTTGACATGATAGATCTTTTTGTCTGTATCAACGACGTATAAATATTTGAATCTACATTTTAAATTGATACAAAAAATCAAAATTCTCTGCTCTATAGATTTTCATAAATGGAGTCTAAAATATATCCATAATAAATGCACCGTATCAAATGCATATATGAGAACAACTACTAATAAACTGCTACGCGTCGCATACTATGTATAGAGACATGCATCATAAATCTAAGTTAAAAGACAAATTAAAAAAAAAGGAATTCTAAAAGCCTTCTTTGACAAATTTTATACTAACTTCATTTTAACAAGTTTAAATTACATTTTCTAAAATAGAGCTAAGAACTGTTTGTAATGTTGTAAATTTAATTCGTTTGAAATTTTTATTAAATACGCTGTTGAAGATTACTAAGCGCCAATAAAATACAATAATTTTGTATTTTATAAATTAGTATCTTCGATAATGAAAAATTCGTCGTCGAACAGTCTCATTATCATGTCGGTATTGGAAATGACTCGTTTCATTGTTATTACAAAAAATAGGTCATAATAACATGACAGAGTTTTTTTTTTGCTTCAGAATGTTCTAGATAAATATACAAAAAGCAAATTTTAGACAATGTACCCTCATAAGCCTGGAAGTGGCTAGTCACATATAGTTAACGGCGTTTTTCTCACAATGATGTTCTACCTCCATAAGCCTGGAATGTCGTGGCGGGTCACATATAATCAATCCTTCTGACTTCATAAATTTTGTTAGAGAGTCGGCTGAATTAAGACGTTATGTGATGAAAATTAATTAATTTCCTTCCGTGAAAATGCATCGCATGTACAATAGAAATGAATCGCCCCTTCGGTGAAAATTAAAGTCTAGTATCATTATTCGACAGTAAACATGAATCGCATAACGAAAATAGCATAGTGGAATTTAATTCAATATCAACAAGCTGAATAACAAAACCTGTTTTAAGTTATACAACATTAATAATTATGTTAAAAGGTACATTTTTCTGCAAATGAAACTTAACTGCTGCTTTTAAATCTCTTGCACGCTCTGTTCGTGAACTATTCTTAATATTTATCTATTTGTGTATCAATTTTACACCTGGATGGCTATAGGCGCGATGAAAACCCGTCCGCATCTCATACCTATATCATGAATTTATAAAAACAGTACACATTATATCTTATTTCTTATTCTATTCAAAAATCATGAATTTGTCGTCTGTTTATTTATCATTCTACATTAGAAATTCATAACAGATACAGTGAAAATGGTATTTCAGGATTCGCACATTATATACACTGGTTTGGTTTATTTTTATTGGACTTTTTTTTAATTTTTTTTCAACGACAACGCATGCAACTTCTTATTTCTTGTTTGAAAATTCTGTTTGAAAATTCTTCTCTTGGTCATAAATCTGCATGAAATATTTACCACTGTACGTTCAGAAAACAGCACAACACACACCCACTCACCTGATTCGCTCGTCCTCAAAAATATAAAAATTCAAAATATGAAAACAATTATATACAAAATTGAGGATAAGGTCACCCCGGATGCCGTACAAATGCCAAGGCAACGAACGAGAAACCGGAAAGGACATACTTGGATTCCAAACCGATACCGCTAAATGCCCAGCTGTATTCCTGGTAGAGGAAAGCCGAAAATCCTACGATAAAGCATCTCGGAAAGAAACTTCCGACCCATTAGGGGAACAACAGCTAATAACCCTCAGACATCAAATAGATTGGTCTGATAGTTTCCCACATGGAAACTACTAATGGATTCCATCTGACCACATGTCTCAAACAAACCTGAAAATATCTGCAGAAACTTTCCTCAACAAAAAAATATGATCCAAAACATAAAATATAAGATGTAAGGATAACAATATTTATCCATGAAACCAATTTGGCAAAACAATTTCAATGATGTTGAAAGATTCTCTCTGCAAACATTTTCACGTCCGCTCTCATCGGCATGCTCGACTCATCGATCTGTGAAAGAAGAGTGTGCCATATTCCGATGTAAATAAACTACGATTCACACGTTTACAGAGTTCCGTTTTACGATACACTTACGATGATACACAGTGCGTAACTTGCGATCAACTTAGTAGTCCTTTACGATGCCTTTGTGAAACACACGTAACGGGAACGTAGAACCACACGTAAACGAGTCGTAAAATGATACGGTGATCGTAAGTTAAGGGCATACGATACAGTTTTGATCCCGTATTTACATTTTGATAAAAATTTCCATATAGACTATTTTTTACCTGATTAAATCAAATATGAAATAAAAAATATACCTTCATGTGCTACTTTTTGAGTAAAATGAGGTCGAAATTTTGTATATTTGCTCAAAATTCGGATTTGTGGCCGTATTTTGTCTTTCGAAAGAAAGACATAACTTTTTGTTTTAAAAGATAAACACAAATTGTTTTTGTTAAATAATTTGTAATTTCTGTATTTTATAAGTATCCTAAAATTTATACATTTTATATTCAGAAATATCTCATATTTATCAAATGTTCATGAATGTAGAAAAAACATCATTTTTTGCTGTATATTTATCAAATTTAAAAAAATTGCACTATTTACGTTTTCATGAAAATTGGCACACATAATCTTCTCGCGTAATCAAACCAAATGGCATTTTAAAAAGAGGGTCCATGAACTCGTTTTCAAGTTAAATAAGTTTGAATGATAAAATCAGTCGAAAACTGAATCTTTTCCCGATAAGTCATAGTTTGACGTCGCGAAAATAACAATTTACGCTAGCAACGTCGTAACCTCCCCTGTAACTGTATCGTATGCCCTTAAGTGGCCAGGTTTTTCCTCGACGTCGTGTGGTTTTAATAAATGGACGTAACACCAGTACTAACCGTGTATTGAACACTACATGTTATAATAGTCTCAGCCCAACAGAGACATATAATACATTTCATATGTCTCTTATTTCAACAACCAAAGTTCATTTGTAGATTGGAAAGTAAATAAATAAATAACTAAATTGCAATAAAAACTCATTAATATATTTCTACCGTATTTGCCTTTTGACAGAACATTAGCGTTTCAGCCGACCCCTTTACAATAATGTATACTAATTCAGCGAAATGAACTCCACACTTAACTCCGAAACATATAAATGAAACAAAATTAAAAATCATAAGAATGGTTCAAATTTGATTTTTTCGTATGGGAACAACTTTGTTGAAAATCGGACCAGAACTTTTTGAAATGAGAGTTACAAGAAAAATACCCTTTTATTCTTGATTAATTTTATATTTAAACCAGAGTGATTTCTCAATCTCATCGAGAGCTTGTTTCACTGTGAGCAGCCGTTCCTTATTCATTGTACACCCTCTCTCACGTAACGTATATGATTTTTCTAAAATGCCTAGTATTATTGCCTACCACATTTTAATTTAGAACTGTGTCATGAATTCACTGTGACATAAAACTGACTTCAATAATTTCAAACAATTCATATGCATAGAAAATAAATACAAAAAAAGACAATAAGTTGTACTTTATTACTCTGTTTTAAAAATTGAAGCCAAATAGTATCATGACCTGGGAACAGTATATCTAACGGGAAATGAATCTGATAGGCTTTTCAGTATAAAATTGATAAAATCTCGGACTCCACGAGACTTCGAGAGATTTATGGATTTTGGTGGCGTCTGACTGAAAAACTATTGGAACTGCTCAATAAATTAACCACATAATTCTAATCGTAAATAAATACAAGTTTAATCATAAAGTAGATACATTTTGTCATATAAAATTACCAAAATAAGTGTGATTTATTTGATGTGAAGTGTTTTATAATGTTTTTGAATTTGGGAAGGCAATCGGCGCCATTTTTTTATTACCCTGTTTGCATTCTGTACCATTCTGTGATAAAATGAATGCGATCATAACAAATTTGAAGTTTGATACACTGGCATCACTGTAAAACTAGTTTGAATGACATTTTACTGATATTATCAGAAATTATTAGGATAATAGCAGTACGTTTTAACACATGTCCGTTTCCGTATCGTATCTTTATTACCTATGAGCCGACGATAAAATCGGCTACAATTAGGTAGTGTCAAGTCCCGTCAATATATATGTTCCTGATCATGACCAACTTCCAACGGAGCTTGTTTATGTTATCCATACCCACCGTCATTTTACACCAAATTTATGAAATTTTGGAAGTCTTTTTGAATAATTCTCTAGAAAATATTTCAATGGGTTTCAAAATTTATGTTGTAAATATACACACTGCAGTTATTCATAGATAAATAAAAAAATATATTGTACCCTTACATCCAATCACAGCGCTCCTAAGTTGACTTCCTTCACCTGCCTTGGGTACACAAAAGGCCAACCTAATGCTGGGAAAATGTAATAGTACTATCTTCCCTATTGATTACAACGGAAAACGATATCCGATTGCATGACATACGGGCATTTTTGTCAATGATGTCATTCTAAAAATAACTTTAAATTTATTTATAGTACGATCGATCTTTGCTAATATATCATGTATATGTTTTGAGACGATGTCTTCGCTTTGTATGGATTCTATTCACAATAAACTGAGAGTTTATAGACGTTGCGTCGTGATATTGTATATTTCCATCCTAGCATGATGTATATTTATCTTATTTCGGAAAGCATAAAGATAATTAAACAAAACGATATGTCTGTCAAAAATATTTAATTTCTTTAAATGGATACTAACAGAAGTTCAAGTAAAACCAAGGGAATATTCAGTTTAACTGAAACCTGGGACATAAAGTAAACCATTCTCAGCTGAAACTAAATATTTCATTAATAAAATATCATTGATAATGTTATCTTATGTCCCACAGGTGCTAACAGTGAATTCATTTCTCAGGGATGCTCATAAATAAATTAGTATCTAAAATCTAAACTGTAGCATAGATGTATTATGGTCCGTGTAACACTTATCATTTCAATATTTTAAACAGTTTTCAAATTTAAGATTTTGGAATTTTGATCAAAGTTTTAAAATATCAAAATTCCTAAATTTTGAAAAGTTTTGAAATTTTGAAATTTTCGCCAAATAATTAAAATTTTAAAATTCTAAATACCGTTTTTAAATTTGATAGTTTAGATATTTGATCAAACTTTAAAAGTACTAAACTTAACGTGCAGTTTTGATTATTTCGCTTTTTGAAAGTTTGATTTTTTAAATTTTCGATAAAGATATCAAAAATAGAAAAGGGGCAAAAAGAGGGGTACCTATAAACTACGAAACGGGAATAAAAGCGGAACGAAACGATACAAAATGAAATAAACAGTTACTGTCACTAAAAAGTTAATGTATAAAATAAGACCAGAGGTAGACAGTTGTATTTCTCAAAAGCGGAGAATTCATTTTAAAGCAAGAAACACGGCTCTGATTATGGCCATTCTTGGTTAGGAATAAAAAGCACGAAATATATCAAATAATTTTATAAATGCAAAATAAATAATTAAAAGGAGAAGTTAGTTTTGTTATAAAACAAATTGGACATCACATGAAATAACAGTATCCTGAATCTTTTAAAGTTTTGCATCTATTGAATAAAATTATTTAAACCGTCATTAAACAAGTAGATTTACTTTAAAATAAAAAAATATAATCTCTAATATAAGCTTAGCGTTTAAGATAAATAATTTAGAACTTTTTGGTTTCCCCAGCGCCCAACATTAAGAAGTAGCAGTGAAAACTGACCAACTCGCATGCAGTAGGCCAAATAGTATGGTAACTAAGGTTAATTATGTTTATATTTTCTGCTGCACTTTAGGCAATACAATAAAATTCCCTCAAATTTGATTTCTTTTTTTTTTTTTGCTCTACGACTATTTGCAACATGTCGGCAGATGGAATCATTGAATGTTCGTTCTGAACGATCATCTCAGTTAACATTTTATCAATTTCAAATTGTTGGCCTTCAAATATTCGGCTTTTGAGCGTTCCTGATGAAGGTAGATCCAGAAAACCGCTTCGGTAGCATGCAATTTTTAACGTTAAAGTTTTCAATTTTTATAGATTGCATGACGATCATTATTGTATATTGCCTTTTATCATTGATTTCAGTTCAAAGTATTGATACGGAACGCATACTGAGTTTATGATGTCGCAATGAACGTTGTGCTAGCCACGAATGTGGGAGGTTGTTGATATCTATTCTACACTGTTACCCGCTATACACGCTGAATTTAAGAGTACTAAGATCAAATATTAGTAGCTTGGAGCCAGGTTATAACGTATCTAAATAAACTCATTATAGATAGATACCAGGATGGAGATCTTGTATTTGCGCCAGACGCGCGTTTCGTCTGCAAAAGACTCATCAGTGACGCTCGAATCAAATAAAGTTAAAAAGGCCAAATAAAGTCAAATAAAATCAAAAAGGCCAAATAAAGAAAACGTTAACATCCAACTCATTGTTCTGGTTTTGTAAAAGCTCAATACATTCATATCATATAAACTTATACCATAAACATTATTTTCAGCCTGCATATTTATGTTATAGTTGCCGCTGTCATTAAGCGCCCATCTATCCATTTGTAGGTGTCGGCAATTTGAAAATTTATATCAACGATGAATAGTAATATATTTGTGAATCAATACACCAATGTTGCTCTCGAAAAAACCAGTACAATGTAAAACGCTGAATTTAAGTAAAGCCTTCACCTACGAAACGCTAAAAACTGAATATTTGAAAGTCAAGTAAATATAAGAACCGAAACAATTGAAGAGGTGTTTGGCCAAAGGGAAGTTAAACATATCAAAATCCATCCAAGGGCTACTTTGTCCGAGGGAGTTGAATCCTATGTTTCTTTGTAATTTGTATGTAAACGACCTATTTTAAATGATCGATTTTGGTTGCCAGTGACAAATATTTCATGCATGTTCAGGACGATAACAAATTAGCAATAAATACAACAGGGAGGGATTGTGCTTGACATTCATATGATGAAGACATAATCTTTCAATTAGTTTAATTGAGGTCTGGAGCTGGTATGTCAGTAACTGCTTGCTATTTATATAGTAGTCCTTTGTTTATCTATTATCATTGTCATTTTGATTAGTTTCTTTTGTTTCCTATTCTGACATAAGACTCGGACTTCTTTGAAAGTGCGTTTTACTGTGCGTATTGCTGTGTGTTTGTTTTTTCTACATTGGCTAGAGGTATAGGGGGTGGGTTGAGATCTCACGAATCATGTTTAACTCCACTGCATTTGTGCACCTGTCCCAATTCAAGAGCCTCTTGCCTTTTTAGTCTTGTATGATTTTAATTTTAGTTCATTGTTATATTTCGGAGTTTAGTATGACGTCTATTATCACTGAACCAGTACACATTTTTGTCTAGGGGCCAGCTGAAGCACGCCTAGCACAACGTTCATTGCGACACCATAAATTCAGTATTCCTTCCGTATCATTACTTGGAACTGAAATCTATCATAAAAGGCAATCGATAAAAAATGGAAACAAAACGTTAAAAGTTGCATGCGACCGAAGCGCTTTTTCTGGATCTACCTTCATCAGGAAAGCTAAAAAGTCGAATAATACTATTTGGCATCATGACTGCGAGTTGGTCAGTTTTCACTGTTACTCCTAAATGTTGGGCATTGGGGACACCAAAATAGCTCTGAACTATTTATCTCAAACGATAACCTTATATTAGAGATTTTTTTTAAAAGTAAATCAACTTGCTTGATGCCGGTTAAAATAGGTTTAAATATCTTTTTTCAATAGATGCACAACCTTAACAATTTCAGGATACTGTTATCCCATGCGATGTCTAATATGTTTTATAAAAAAACGACTTCTTCTTTTAATTATTTATTTTGTAATTAAAAATGATTTGATATACTTCGTGCTATTTATTCCTAACTAAGAATGATTATTATCAAAGCCGTGTTTACAGGTACCCCGCTTTTCGCCCCTTTTCTATTTTTGACATCTTAATCAAAAATTTAAAAAATCAAACTTTCAAAAAGCGAAATAATCAAAACTGCACGTTAAGTTTAGTACTTTTAAAGTTTGATCAAATATCTAAACTATCAAATTTAAAAACGATATTTAGTATTTTAATATTTTAATTATTTGGTGATAATTTCAAAATTTCAAAACTTTTAAACAATTTGGAATTTTGATATTTTAAAACTTTGATCAAAATTCCAAAAATCTAAAATTTAAAAACTTTTTGAAATTTTGAATTGATAAGTGTTACACGAACCTATTATACATCTATGACTGTAGTGAATGATTAAAAAAAAGATTGAATGGTTTCAATTTACTAGAACTTTAAATCCTTCATCAAAAATGAGTAATTAATCACGGTTTTACAATAATCATTAAATTTTAATTACAACTTAATTATTTTATACTATCAAAAGAATTTGGAATGAATTGTATTGCAATATATTCATAAAATGGAAAGTTAGACTGAATTGATAAAAAAAAATGTCAATCAGTAAATAATTTAAGTTTGTGTTTATTGATAGTATATTTTGAATTTTCGGAAAAGATTTATTAACAGGAATGTATGTCAATCAAATTTTAACTTTGTGTTTTTGTTTTTAACAGTTCAGCCTTATAGCACCTAAATCTTTGCAATATGGTACGATTTTAAAAATTAGACAAGTCGTTTATGCTATGACAACTAATTGCTTTATTTTATATAATATGACAAATTGATATGTTTGGAAACTAATTTCAAAATACTGATGGATTCAGTCGAGGATTATGCCAGGCGATGGATTAAACGCGAGAAAGAAGACGTAGATACTCTTTTCGAATGAATTAAGGCCGTGAGGTCGTTAATACAAATCAGAATTAAAAAACTGAATGGGTCTATAACCACAACCACAAACACCTGTCCTACCTTCATGACAATTATGTTGCCGTCCCGGCAGATAACAAACAACATCGTTTTTGTTTGTAAATCACATTAAATAAACTGCTTGATAAATGAATTAGGTATTGACAATTCACTTGGAAACTCAACATATACCCACACGACACTTACCAAGGAGGAAATCATGGATAATCATAGGTCTGTTCTATGTTCCTTTGGAATTTCAACCGAAGATGAAGAGCTGGATCTTCCTTCACTGTATTGGATACCTAAACTACATAAGTGTCCTTACATACAACGTTATATTGCTTGGCCTTCCAAGTGCTCCACGAAACCTCTTTCTAAGTTATTAACCTCAATTTTATCAGCAATCAAAGCCGGACTTCAACGTTATTGTGAAACTACCTATTCTAGAGGTGGCGTGAATCAGATGTGGATACTAAAAAATTCCAAAGATCTTTATGGAAAATACAATCAGACTCTTTCATCTTGCAATAGTATTAAAACATTTGACTTTTCTACACTTTACACAAGTATTCCCCATTCCAAACTAAAAGACACATTGAAAGAGTTAGTTTTTCTTTGTTTCATAAAAAAGAATGGCTTTCGGCAGTTACATCATATAAAAGAAAAAACAATATTCATGAATTATGAAATGTTATATTTCTTGTTTAGAGTTTTACACGGCTGTTATTCGGTATATCGAGAAAATTGATCGTGAAAAAATAAGTAACGGTGATCAAGTATTGCGATTGGATCGTGAAAGATCTGGTATAGGATCGTGAAGGAAATCTGATCGAGAAAACACATGCAAGGTCAATAGATAATCAAAATTAGCAAGTAATAGGGACAAATATTAAAGAAGAACAATTCTATCAAAATGGTTCATCATTATGATCCGTATCTGAGAAAATCAAGGTTAAAAAGACCACCGTTTTTACAAAACTTCATAAGGAGATTGCTCTTCAACATTTCGTAAAAAATGTTAACAACATTAATTTCTGTCATATTTGTTTTTCGTTAACTGTTTTGGTATAAATTGAGCCGTTAGTTTTCTCAATTGATTTGTTTAACGGGGCCTTTTTTTATAGCCGACTGTATGGTATGAGTTTTCTCATTGTTGAAGACCGTACCGTTGCCTATAATTGTTTACATCCACTTCATTTGAACTTTGGTGGATAGTTGTCTCATTGGCAATCATATCACATCTCCTTATTTTTATAGACATAAATTTTTCATCATGTGAATGACTAAATTACTATTTTCTGAACAATGTCGTTCTATTTTCATGTTTCTAATGGCTTTGAAAATTATATTGTAGTAGCTTTATCAGAAAGTGGGTAAAATTGGAATATTTATACACATTTGATATTTATGATCGTGAAAGATCGGATCAACTTTTTTATGATCGTGAAAAAGATCCGATGTCTCTTACTTGTCATTGCAAAAATCATTGAAAGTGTTAAAATTGTTTTGTAATTATAAGAAAATTTATCATTGTAATTGGTACAGCAAAAGACTTGTCTTCCATGACTTTTCCGAATCAATTTTGTTGGGAAATCAAAATGTTGGGCTATGATGATTTCAATGACATTTGGTCAGTTTTTTTAAGACAACGCCTACTAGTCCGTGGGGCCCTATAGCTATGTCGGTTCGTCCGTTAACATGTTTATGTCGTATTATATATATATAAGTCAATAGGGCCTCGTATGATATCAGTATTTCTATAAGAAGCAGATCCTTGTCCATTTTTGTTTTGAAAAAAAGGGGGGGGGGGCACTTTTGGTAAAAACTCTTTTTCAAAACTATTTTTGGGCTAGGATTTCAATGAAAAACGATAATTGATTCCGGTTATTTCAAATTTGCGATATGTGAAAATTGGTGAAAAAAATGGTAAAAAAAATTGTTTTTCTTTATGAATTAATAAATTATGATTATCTTTATGTGCTGGAATTTCAACAATAATTTCTATTTAGGTATAATATGGAACTTCACGAGGTCGAATTTTCGATAAATCGATAAAAAAAACTTAAAAGTTCAAGATTAAATTAGGTGTATTATGCTATTCAAAATTGATAAGTGGTGTCCAATTTGCGGGAAAATGAGATTTAAAAATTTTTAAAAATCACAAAATTTGGGCATTTTCTTTCTGTGTTATGTTTAATCGAAAATTGAAAAATTGAAGCAAAGGTATTATTTGCCATTCCGAATTTTGTCAAAAATAATCTGTTGGTTGCCAATTTTGGAATGACCATCAACATGCATGAACAATTTCATAGAAGAAATGTTATATCTTCATAGACCATATCATGAAATAATTATTGGTTTAAATTTGTTGTGTTTAAACTTTTCAATGTCGCGTAAAGTCTAAATAGCGGCAGTGGAAATTATGACTGATACGAGTCCTGCTTAATTGTTTTAGACATGCCGAGCTAAATAGTTTTACGTTCGAGCTGAAAAGGTTGACAGTTCGCATGATCACTATTTCCGGACTGTTATGATATTGTAACTATCATATTTATTTAGTTGGCCTAATTTGTTTTGTGTGGCCTATTATATATTTTTACATTGTGTACAAAATAATACACATTGTGTTACAACTATGCAGTTTAGAAATAACTGGAACAATCATTGATACTCATGGAATGATTAGAACTTTCTATTTCACTTACATAACGTTTCCAAAATGATCATAACAAAAGATGCGCAATTTAAACATCTACCGTTATCTAGAAGTTTCCGTTTGAGTATATATACAAGTATGCAGACCCTAAAGTTAGAGATAGACTTAGACATCGATAGACATCAACATTCTCAGCAGTTGGATTGACACTTTTATTTACTAACAACATCATACTAAATTGTGACCTATTGGACGTAATATTCTGTGGATTCCCGTGAAGATTTCCGGATACAGGAAAAGATAAAAGATTGGACTCATATTTTGACAGTTAAGTTGACATTTCTATTTGTGAAATACTTCTTGTAAACTATAGTGTATAATAAATCTTGTTAAATTTTATTATTAATTTGTGTCTTTTGTTGGCTTCAATTAAAAGTCGATTTTTCTGGTCGTAACATGGACATATGGTATTCGTTTAGATTTAGACCATGTTAGCTGTTTTTACTAATGCGGCGTGCTCGCACGCATTATCAGGCAAATGTATCCAAACTTGTTACGATCGGGAATAGAACACAATCGGAAATTTGCAGATCAAACTAGGGAGGTACGTGCGTTCGTATCTCACCACATAGCTGGGAACTGTATATATAAGACGTATATCAATACGTAAAAAAAAATAATATATTTCAGGGGAAGACCCCCTGATCAGGTCTTGCTTCTTACATTCACAAATTCATTTAGAATTATACATACAAAGATACTTATTTTTCGACAAGTAAGTCTCCTAGTAGCCTTATTATCTTGGATGTCTAGTTATAATTGCATTTTAATTAAAATCAGGATAACTATGTGATTATATGTATAAATAAAAATGTTTTTCTCAAGTTACGAAATGAATTATCCATAAGTCCTGTTTGTGATGAAATCGCTAGACTCTTAAAAGAGAGACGAAATATACCAAAGGCACATTCAAACTCACAAGTCGAAAATAAAACTGTCAACGCTATGGCAAAAAAGATCAAAAGACAAACAACAGTATACAAAACACAATATAGAAAACTAAAGACTGAGCAACACGAACCCTATCAAAAACCGGGGGTGATCTCATTTGCTCCTGAAGGGTTAATTAGCAGATCCTGCTTCACATATGGCACCAGTCGTGTTGCTCATGTACGTGCACATCCAGTGATAAGTCAAATTCGATAGGTCGGATTCGGGGAAAAGAGGACAGGATTGTGGTTACGGCAATTGGAACATATCCGTCGTCATCTGTGAAACAGATATTCCATAACGGACAACCAACTCTTGATGGCGTCCGTAAAATTTTCGAAGGATGGTTTCAACTTCATCGCGTAGAACTTTTGGTCTTATAGCTTTCTTGTGAGCAGCAACCCTCAACAAGGAAGTTATGATGAAATGCAAGCCCTGGAATATCGTACCAACTGGGAGATATATGTTCCATATGCAGGTGCTGCTGGAATGTCGCTACATAGAAGTTCACAATTAGGAATTTGAAATCATCTCTTTTGTCGTAAAGTTTTGTTCTCAACCGACTCTCATTGTCAATTTTTAGATTCAAGTCAAGATATGAAGCAGACTTAACTGTACCTGTTGTATCCTTTATTTCAAAATTAGTGGATCATAGTTACCAAACTTTGAATTATTTAATGAGAGGACATCATCTATATAGCAGCAAACGAGGTTGAAGGATAATGCTAGCTTCTTTTCATTCCTCCTAAGAAGCTCCTGTATGAAGTCGGCCTAATATGAATAGAAGAACAAGTCGGCAAGAAGAGGAGCACAGTTGGTTCCCATAGGTTCCCCCAAGTATGTTGTCAGTCAAGAAATACAGCATCTTAATGACGCAGTTTCAGAGAATTTTTTGTTTGTATCGGAGTGTTTTTTACAAAGTATGATTTATCCCTCCCTATGACTATTTGTATCTACGTTGACCATTATTTTTTTATGAAACAAAGCAGGACCAATTATTTTAATTTGTCTTTTAGTTTGGAATGAGAAATACTTGTGTAAATGAGAAAAGTCAAATGTTATAATACTATTGCACGATGAAAGAGTCTTAGTTTGTATGTACTTTAACATATCCTTTGATTTTTTTAGTATCCACATCTGATTCCCGCCGCCTCTAGAATAGGTAGTTCACAATAATTTTCGCGAGATGTTATAATTTAGAAAGAGGTTTCGTGTAGCACTTGGAAGAACCAGCAATATAACGTTGTTTTTAAGGACACTTGTGTAATTTATGTATACAATACAGTAGAGGAAGTTCCAGTTATTCATATTTGGTTGATTATCCAAAGGAACATAGAACAAACCTATGATTATCCAGGATTTCCTTCTTGGCATGTGTCGTGGGGTATATGTTGGGTTTCCATGTGAATTATCAATACCTAATTCATTTATCAAGCAGTTTGTGTAAGGTGATTTACACACAAATACGATGTTGTTTGGGACTAATCTGCGGGGACAACCACATATTTTTCATGAAGGTATTTGGGCCCTTAAAGATTGATTTAGCATGTGTATGAATAGAACAATTCAGTTTTTTTTTAACATATAAGTTGGTTATTTTACTTTCCTCAGTGAATGACCATGGAAGTACTGCTTGGATATGAATATGATAAGTTTTATTTTTTATTTGAGTTTTTTTTTAAAGGTTTTGTAGAAACCAACAACAACAAAAATTTTCTTATTCATATATCCTGTGCTTCAATCAATGAAAGTACATCAATTGGCAAAAGAAATCTAATTTTCTGATGATTGATATAAAGGTTAGATGTGATATGATTGCCAATGTGACAACTTTACACCACAAACATAATAACGTAGATGTAAAAACATCTATAGGTACCGTACGGAATTCAACGATTAGCAAAGACCAAAATAGTCTGGTCTGGTCAAGCATTGTTTTCACGATCAAAATAACGCGTTGCCTGATATTTCACGATCAATTTTGATAAAATATTAACAAAATCCTTCTTTTAAAAAAATAAGCTTAACCTTTTCAAGGAAATCATCAAATTTATTTTACTGTACTATCTGACACATAGAATATATTTTGTTTTAAATAAATCATGATTTATTGGAATGTTACCACTCAAGATTCAAAACGTGTTTTTTCTTTAACGATTAGGTTTTGGTTTCGCTTTATTATTCAGTATTATTCAGGGGGTAAAACCATTCTGACAGACATATTTCTTTTTTCCGATTTTTTCCGCGTTTTGAAAATACAACGGATATTTTCGCAGATTTTGGAGTTGAATTGTTTAATAGATCCGATACAAGATCTTTCACAATCCAACCACAATGTTTGACCACCGTTGCTTATTCTTTCACGATGATTTTTCTCGATATACCGATTGATAACCGTGTTTCATGTATCTATGTAATTTACTTTTATGGACAATTTTTCATTAAAAAAAGTTTTCATTTCGAATCGGATAATAATTCAATACTTTTTAACTGTTTTAAGTTTGTGCTATTTTATCCATAATGTCAAGCTGATCTACTTACTTTCCACAGGAGTTCGCTCTTTGTTTAGGTTTGAAAATAGATATATGTGAGCATTACTGGTCCTACATAATTTATTTGCTACCTTTAATGGTGAACTTTTTAGGGAATTTAGTTATCAAACAAACAATACTTTATTTTGAAACACTCAAGACACATATACATGTGTAACATGAGGCAAAATACATAATCATATTTATGATTGCTACAGAACAATGTTAACATAATCATATATATATTCAAGAGAGTATTATTACAATATTTTAACTAATTTGTTAAGTTGTTCAATATTTCAATATAACTTTAATATTGCAAAATGAAAGCAGCCCAGTTTCTCGACACATGGAAAATTTTGCTTTTTCAGAGGCGGAAAAGGGGGGGGGGGTGCAGGGAGCTGCATATGTGGTTGATGCTTTGACATTTTACTACTAATCTTGGATTGGTGGGTCCCTTTTTCAAAATATTGCATGGATCCGCGTCGGTTTATGATTTAATTGCAAGGTTAATTTCTTTATACATACATCTTTTAATATACTTGGTTTCTACTTTGGCAGAGTTTTTCTAAATTTGAAAACATTCATTTTATTTATACAGTAGGGTTTCAGAAATAATAACCTTTTATTTTCTTGAGATTTACATCGTAGTAAAAATGAAAGTCATCCTTGATTTTGTTATATTGACTTAGTATTGAAAGATCATTGACTGGATAGATTTTTTTTTTGCCGACGCCGTGAAAGTACAGGCTTATGCCAATTCAGTGTGTGTCCGCTACCTGAGAAGATCAGAGCGGAGCAGCACCAAGCGATCACATTCCAAATTGATGGAGCTTTGGGGCGACTACAGAAGTCAAAAGATCACTGATGTCTTCTGTGCATGGGACTTACCGTTCCTCCAACCGTTGACCAGCCTATGTTAAGACTTACAAACTGTGTATGTAATGCATTTTGTAGTTGCCAAAATTGTATGTGATTGTGGAAATAAGCCGTAAGCAGATAAATTAATAAAGAGAAATAAGGTTAATAATTAAAAAAAAAAAAAAACCTATTATTGTTTTTAATCATTTCTACTTGTATTTCTATATAGACAGATGTACATATTTTGGAGTATTATGCCAAAAAATGAATGATATTTAAATGAAATTATAATCTCAACACTTAATCGTTAATGCCTAAGACACATGATCTCAAATGATAAAACATGCAACTACCAGTTTACACCCACAGTAGACTGCATTTACGCCCCGGTATGTTTATTTTTGTCTTTTGCGCAAAACTTTCGTTCTGTGGCTCTTTAACAAAAAACGAGAAAATATATTCGTACGAGTTGACCATTTCATGTTTACGGAAGCCCATTTAGGACCTTCCAAAAATATAATTTGAATTCGAAATCACGAATTTAAATCGTTATCACGAATTGTATAATTTGTTATAACAGATTAAATTTGTGATAACGAATTGGTGGAAATCGTTATAACAGATTTTATAATTCGTAATTACGAATTAAATCGTTATCACAATTTTTTGTAATTTGTGATAACGAATTCAAATCGTTATAACGAATTGTATAATTTGTAATAACGGATTATATTCGTGATAACGAATTTGTGGAATTCGTTATCACAGTTTTTTTTGTAACTTGTGATTTCGGATTAAAATTCATTATCACAGATTTTTAGCTCACCTGACCCACAGGGTAAAGTGAGATTTTCTCCTCACTTTGTGCCTGTCGCTGTTCATTAAATTTTACAAAAATCTTCTTTTTTTAAATCTTTTGGCCAAAGTGAAACAAACTTGGCCACAATCAATTTAGTTTAAACGAATTTTAATTGCAAATTTAGAAAAAGGAATTAGACACTTAATTAGGGATATTGTTTGTTTTTTGTTTTTGTAAAGGGGCATAACCCCAAGAACGGTAAAAGTGATCCCACCCAATTTCAAACTTGATCTGTGTTTTGAAGTAATAAACATTGTGTAGTAGTTTAATAACATTTGATTGAGGCAAACTAAATGTAGAGAACGGAAACGACAGATTTAGCACTTTGTCTATTTATAAAGGGGCATAACTCAAGAACAGTAGAAGTGACGCCATTTAATTTCAAATCTGATCAGTGTTTTGTGGTAATAAGCATAGTGTGTAAGTTTTATAACATTTGGTTGAGGCAAACTAAAGTTAGAGGACGGGAACCAATTTTGGGAACGTACGCGACGGACGGACTGGACTGACAGACAAGGACTAGACTTAATGCCCCCATCGCCTAGCGGCGGGGGCATACAACATGTGTTTAATACTCATAATTTGTAACCGATACATTTTTATTCATTATTTTTAATTTAAAGTCTTTTTAAACCGGCGATTTCCTTCGTGTGTATCGCTCATGAATATATTTTACACAGAGGCAACAGAAGTAGTTTTGGCAACATGGTTTATCGAAGTGTAAAACCCAGGAAAGAAAATCGAACAGACTAATCATATTCAAGCTTTTGTTGATATGCTAATAAGTTAAGAATTATTTGATAATGACGAAAACATAATAGGAGTGCATGCAATTCAAAAACAAACAACAGATAAAAGGAAGAAGAAAATGGAATATAATGTGCAAAAGTATATATAAGATAAGGTTAGCCTGCAGTATAGTGAAGTGAGAGAAATAAATAAGGGTATCTGCTGTAAAGAATGTGTGCGATGAGGCCGCCTGCGGAACAACATGGTCAACATGTGAAATTATTTGTAGATCTTTGCTTTCTCAGTGATCATTTTCGCTATAATAATTGATTTAAAGATTCTCTCTATCTGTTATAATTTTCAAAATAATAGACAAAACACAAAATTAAAAAAAAACGTCAATAAAGGAAAATTATTCCCATAGTCATCTTACAATTTTGATGTAAATAGACAGTACGTAAATCTTCTCTTTCTATAGCGGTTTTCAAGATAAAAGAAAATAAACTTGCATTTTACCCTTGTGTTCTATTTTAGGTCATGTCGTCCATTTTGTTACCCTTACGGGCTCATTGCACACATTCTTCAAACTAGAAACCAGAAGACTTGATTTATTGCTCTCACTTCACTTCACTCCAGGCTAGCCTTATCTACTTGTGCACTTATATTCTGTTTTCTTCCTCTTTATATCTTGTGTTTGTTTTGAATTACATACACTCCTATTATGTTTTCGTCATTATTAAATAATTGTTATATTATTAGCATATCAATAAATGCGATTGGTCTGTTAGATTTTCTTTCCTAGGTTTACACTTCGATAAACCATTTTGGCGAAACTACTTTCGTTGCCTCTGTGTAAAATGTATCCATGCGCGATACACACTAATGATATTCACCGATCTAAAAAGACTTTAAATGAAAAATAAGGAATAAAAATATATCGGTCAAGAAATATGAGGATTAGACACATTTTTTTCTGAAGATTTTTGGTGTGTAAACTGGGTCGCTGACTAATAAACTTACATATCAGTTTGTGAGTTAACCCACCCGTTTTACACGACAAAAACTTCTAGGTACAGTGCTTTTGTGTTTATATTTGTACATGGAGAAGACGTCACTAATGTTGTTTCAGTTTGTGTCCAATCCCTTTTGCTAATTTTGCAAATAAAATGCGTTAAAACTAAATCGCCCCGGATTGTGGTCAAGTTTGTTTCACTTTGGCAAAAAGGTTTCAGTGAAGAAGATTTTTGTAAAAGTAATGAACAGCGACGGGCGTAAAGTGAGAAGAAAAGCTCACTTAACCCTGTGGGTCAGGTGAGCTTAAAATCTGTGATAATGAATTTTAATTCGAAATCATAAATTACAAAAAAAAACTGTGATAACGAATTCCACAAATTCGTGATCACGAATATAATCCGTTATAACAAATTATACAATTCGTTTTAACGATTTTAATTCGTTATCACAAATTACAAAAAAATGTGATAACGAATTTAATTCGTAATTACGAATTATAAAATCTGTTATAACGATTTCCACCAATTCGTACATGTTAACCTAAGATCCATTTTTATCCTAAGATTATTTTCACAATAAGAACCCTACACCTTTGTACATCAAAACGATGGATTTTTTATTTAACATATGAAGATTTATATCACTCATCAAACGTTTTTTGTTATTACAGTTGATAATTCAAAGCTCAGATTTGAAAAGTGTCTTTCAGTTTCATCATTAAATCCTACATTGAAAATATTAAAGTAAAATATGGAAATCACCGTTTGCCATTGGAAACAGCGCGCAGGAAAGGTGGCAAAGAGACTATGTGCCACCTTTATGACTCCACCAACATTGTTGATAAATTTCATTTTATAATTTCTTGTCCAGGTCACACAAGGGGTTAAACAAGGGGATTCATTGAGTCCTATTTTATTTAATTTATCTATAAATGATTTAGATGCAGAGTTTTCAAATGAAAAAAGCTGTCCATTGTAACTGATTGATACTAAAGTAGGATCTTTACAATTTGCTGATGACCTTTTAATATTATCTGAAAGTAAAGAAGGCCTACAAAATATTAATAAAACTAAAACATTGATTCTGCAGCAATATAATAAAAAAGTGGAAACATCTTTTACAAAATATAAAAATTAAAATTTGACAAATGTCTCTGAATATTCATTTCTTGGAATTCTTGTAAAACCAAATAGAAACTTATTGCATAGCTCTGAAGAACTTGTAAATAAAGCAAGGAAAGTGATGGTTGCCATTAAAACTTATACTGGTTCTTTAAATAATCTGCCAGTTAAAGTAGCTTGCAGTGTTTTTGACTCTATAGTTAAACGAATAGCCACTTACTATAATTCAGAAATTACTTATATGGATACTTATGTTTCAAAATTTAGAGCAGAAAAACGTGCAAATATCTCCAAAACAAATATAGACCTCCTTAATTTTACTGATAAATCATGTTTAGAAAAATTACATTTGTCTTTCTGTACAAAGTATATCCTCGGAACAAGATCGAAAATCTTCATCAAACATAGCTGTGAGAACAGAGCTAGGGAGATACCCACTAGAGATGCATATAAAAACTCAGAGTATACTTCAAGATTATTAAATTCTGAAATTAATCCATTATTATATGAATCCTTTTCACTTTCTAAAAATTTGGATGAATCAGGTTGCTATACCTGGTTTATATATGTTAAAAATATTTTGAAAGAGGTAAACATGGAAGTATCCATTCTTGAGGGAAACAAAAGAAAAAATTACTCAAAGTTGTTAAAAAAAAACTTAAAAACACCAATTTTTAAATTTCTACAAAAATGTGTTTGAACAAAATTTTAAAAAATAGATCAAAAAAGTAAATTATATTTATATAAAAGTTTGAAGCAAAATTTAGAAATGGAAAACTACTTAAACTGTAAGTCTTTTGAAAAGAGAAGTAACATAACACGAATGAGAATATTTGCGACCATATTTTATTGATAGAAAAAGGAAGACATTCAAAAATACCTAGAGAAAAAAGAGTATGCCCATCCTGAGAATGAAGCTCATTTTATTTAATACTGTAGAAAAAATTCTAAACTAAGAGATAACTTTATATGAAATGTAGTTAAACATATGCCAGATTTTATGTCCTGGCAAGAAAATGAGAAAATTAAATATCTTCTTTGCCCACCAACCTCAAAAGAAGTAGAAAGCTTAGGGTCCTTTTTTAAACAGGCATTAGAACTGAGGACAGGGGTCTCTTGATTTATTTATATAAAAAAAAAATATATATATAAATAGATTGTTCTGCTTTTTTACTTTTGTATGTTTTATGGGATATGTTTTCCTATGGTTGTGTTTGTGAAATGTATTTTGTGTATGTTTGTATTCATATAATTTGTCACAAACTTATTGTTAAGAGTTTATATGATAATAAACATTTGAAGTGAATTGAATTAAAAAGAAAGAATAGCATATAGTATGTGCCACTATTTTGAAGTACAATTGTTAATCTTCTTAGTTTCAATAACAAAATTGCATCAGAAAATAAAATCTAGAAAAATTTGTGTAAATTTATTAATTATTAACGGTACCATTACCGTGTAAGTTTTCTGCACCAGATGAAAGTTTTTCCCTCCCGCATGGTAAAGTAATATTAGTTATGTAATCTTCGCAAATTCAAAATGTGCTTTATTATGTTTATTATCATCTTTGTAACTATGTAATTAATTTAGTAAACAAGAGTAAAGATATATCTATATGTATGACACGAAGGAAACCCGCATTAGATATAAAACCATCAAAATTGTCGTACGTGATAAACGGACGCCGTAAACGGATCTTTGTTATATTTAACGGTTGTAAATGAATTTACGAAAATCCCGAAGACTATCCGATGAATACCTCGTAGTCGGACTCGTACCGATCTTCTTAGTTAAGCCAATTGCCACTGATTTTACAGTTTGCTCTTATGTTGTGCTTTAACACCACTGTCCCAGGTTAGGGGAGGGTTGAGCGCTCACAAACATGTTTAACCCAGCCACATTCTTTATGTGCTTCTCCCAAGTCAGGAACCTGTAGTTCAATGGTTGTTGTTTTCACAAATACCAAGTTTCTTAATACATAATGTCTGTCATTTTGTTTTTCGTAAATTGTTTTGTAATAAATTGGACCGTTAGCGTTCTCATATGATTGTTTCATAGTTTTCATGTCGGGGTTTTTTATAGCCGACTATACAGTATGGGATTTTTCTCATTTTTGAAGGCCGTACGGTTGCCTATAATTGCTTACATCCATTTCATTTGAACTTTGTCAGGAGCCTGTTATTCAGTGCCGCAGTGGCAGATTCAGAACTTTTTATAAGGGGGGCCCACTGACTGCCATAAGAGGGGGCCGCTACAGTCATGCTTCAGTGATTCCCTATATAATCAACCAAATTTTTCCCACGAAAGGGGCAGGCGCCCCCACCCCAACTCCACTGGATCCGCCTACGAGTGGTAGGTGGTAGTCGTTTGTTGCTGTTTATCATATCTGATTTTCGTTTATTGTTTTTTACATAAATTAGGCCGTTAGTTTTATAGCTTGCTATGTGATATGGGTTTTTCTCTATGAGGCCGTACAGACATATAGTTGCTAACTTCTACGTTATTTGGTCTCTGGTAGAGAGTTGTCTCTTTTGGCAATCATACCACATCTTCTCATTTTTATATTTATAGGACCAACTACCAAACGTCAGAAGGTTAGTGGGAAGTTTACTCCAATACATAGATAAGTTTCAGAGGTTGTAAAACATGGATTAGCCAACCACTTTCAATAGAACGTGTTTTCCCCGAGTAGGAACTATAATAGTCAATTGTTCACTGAAATCGGAAGCGTTCCAGCCGCCCCAAGTAAACAATTTATGTAGACATTGGAATTACATTGGTTAATTCATATTTTTCATCAAACTGTGAAGTCTAATTTTGACAATTAAAAGATATTATGTAAAAAGATGTTTTATTGAGAATAAAGATACCCATAAAATGTAGTAACGAAGAGCATACAAGTGAACTTAATAAGAAAAAACAATGAAAATAAGAATAAACTTTTTGAATGCAGTTATTTTTAATATTCTGGGGAGGGGGTCGGGGACAATTATTCTGGCCTGTTAAGAACTGAAAAATATAAGCGAGACTCATAAAAGGTTAAATTGATTATTCAGTCAGAAAATAAAATCATCCTGCATGTCCCCCTCCCCAGATAAATATCAAATGGTCGTCCCTTTCATTAATATGTATATATGTGTACCAACAACACGTAACAAGAAAATGAGAAAAAAAATATAAAAAAAGACTTGTGTAAACTTCGAATATCATAGATATTTTTGCTTTCATTTATACACCATTATCAACTAATAATAATACATACTCTTTTATATCTTCACTTATTCATGATATTTCTAAGACAAGACATTCAATTTACTCAGACACATACATGTAAATGAGATGAAACGAACACGTACACATTTTAAAATCAGATCACACACAAGTCAGATCGGATACAATAAATACCGGATACTATAACAGAACAAAAACATAGTAAAGGTAAACAAATAACAAAATAATGTGTTTATATAACTAAATCACGTCTGCATTAGTTTTCACAAATACCAAGTTTCTTAATACATATTTTTTTGTGTATAATGGAACATTGAACATGACACAATTGAGCCTAATGATTTACCTGACAGTCAATGGCACCTAAACATGAAGTTTAAAAAAAGTTTTGATCCACAAAAGCGTAGAGAAAAAACACAACCAACATTTGTTCCAGGATTTAAGCAATAAAAATATATTGATAGTAAGTTTGAGTGGCTTCAACTAGCTTTTCAGTAATTTGATAAAAAAAAAAGAATCATTATATATATATAAAAAAGATGTGGGTCAAATAGGTCAATGTGACAGCTACCAAACGACAAAAAATAAATTAGTCATCTAGAGCACAGAAAATTATTGTGGGTGAGAAGTTTAACCATATTATTCAGATAACTAAATATTGTCGATAATTCAAAATTTCTGGATTCAAGATATTAAATAAATAAACATCAGTAAATATACCAGCGACAAAAATTATAATCTTTAATCTATCCAATCATATGTTCTGGTCATTCTTTAAGATGATGAAGTTCTCAGATTTTACCAATAAATAGCTGTCCCTTAAAAAGCTGGCAAAATATTTTCAAACTACGTCAATTATGACATAACTTAACATAATTCTCAAAATTTGTCCCTTTTGATAAATAATTTGATTTCAATATTTTATTCAAAAGAGTTAAGGCCGATTTCCCTTGAAATTATTTCACACGATTGTCATTTCTAAAAGTCATTCAATTTTTACTGAAATTCACAGTATCCGAGATTAATGTGTACTTAAAGGTATTTTAACAATATTTTGGAGTATTTCCGAACATGTGACCTAATTATATAGGCCTAAAGATGACTCAAAACTGCAATTTTTACAGACTTTGACAAAATTTGAGTTATTTTCCAGAAAATGTATGAGCATAACATAACGTCATTCTGAGCATACAATGCTTTAACGATAATTTTAGTTATTAAAAGTTTTAAAATGTTCATTTCAAAACTCTTGGTGTCAAGCGTACTTAGTACAGCGTATGCCAGAAACACATCACGAGGAGTCTTGCGGTATATAGTCGAAACGCGCGTCTGGCGTATACATTGTAGGCTTTTGATAGGTTTATATGTGTGGAAATCAATCAATACGTTTTATTAGCCAAAAAAATACTACACAAAATACTCTTAACTTGCTTGCTTTGTTATTGCTGCTATGATATTTGTAATTCGAAATGTCTAAACAAAGTTGTTTGGTCATTATTTTCTGCTACCGAAAAGAAATAATCAAGACAAGGCTTTTTACTCTTAAGGACCGAATCAATGTATTTAATGGCGGACCCATATCCTTACCGTCATTAAAATTTACTAATTTTATTCTCGTATCACGTACACGAATTAGCCATTACCTACCAGTTGTAAATGAAGCACCAAAAAGGGTCTTTGTATTTACTGGATTGCATAGGATGAATATCGTTGTTATATATACATGTACTTCTTTTAACTGATTTAATGGAATTGATTATTCATGAATTCAATACATTGAAAAAAAGATAACAGCCAAATACGATTAACACGTCTTTTCATGTAAAAAAATTGCAGACTTTGTTACATTTCAAGTGTAGCCATACTTTCCCTTTATATGGCAAAGCATTCATTTAATATCAATGTTTACAAAATCTATCAATAGCGTGATTTATAATTTTATATGGTACCTCTGGTTCTACATATACCCATTCATTGCTCTTTTGTGCTGGAGAGGAGCTGTACCAACGGTCATAATGCACGTCTGCCCAATATGCAAACTGCTGAAAATGTGGGTTAGGAGAGCGTTTGTATGAAGATGGAAAAAGTTCGATCATGGTAGATCCAGAACGCAACAATAAAGTATGTCCTAAACCGGCACCGTGAATTCCGACCAAGATAGTAGTTTCATATATCAATTTTATTTGTTCTTCAATTGGTAATAGGTCTATTTGTATTGCATGTATGATAGTCTTTGGAAATTTTTTAATTAAATAATCCATAATCTCTTTTTCATTTGATAATTTCCGTTGCACTTTTCCCCTTGGATTTCTAGGATGAGCTACATAGTCTTTTCGTAAAATAAAAGTGACTTTTTGAGAATCAGTACAATTGTGATATAAAGATGAAGAATTTTGAACCCCTTGGTACAAGGCAAATTTGAATTCTTCGACAAATGGAATATTTTGTACATACTGTGACATTGGGCCATCTGGAAGGACCCATGCTACCTTTTTATGAAAACTTTTTTTCTGCATATGTCCTATCCTATATACGTTGCCAAATAATATACTCCATAAATTGTCTAATTTTCCAGCAGGATGTGCATCCATTATCATAACATCTGTGGTTTTAGGATTTTCACCAAATAAACGAATTGTTAAATACGTATTGAAAAGTTCCATCAATGTCCAGTATAAATTTGCATAGTCTCCTCGTCGTATTAACACAGTGAACGTAGAATCATACGAGTTTCCATCATAATCACCTTTTCGTGTTGAAATCCCTGAAAACCAGTTGTAAAAATGAGATCGTTTACGAAACGTCACTTTCGGAAGCTCTTCACAAGGAATGTTGAAAAATCCACTTTGAATGGTAACTTCCTCATCCTTCTCCGTATGGCCAATGACTGATTTGATATCTTCGCCACCTTTCGCAACACTCTTTTTCCTTAAAGGATCAATTATGACATTTTTCATCAACATCATAGACCCTTTGAAATTGTAAAAGTTTCCCGAACAATGTATGTCGCCCCATTCAGTCCAGTTTTTTTTTTGTATACCAAAAATGACGTCGTGGTTTACCTTTTTGAATAATTTCATCTCTGGAGTTTTCACTGTTCTTGGTCTGATTTCTGGAACGATATTTCTTATATCTTTAACATTATATCTCACGGATGATTGGTTGTCTACAGGCGAAATTTCAAAAATATTTTGAACATTGCCAAGTTCTAGCCTTCTCTTTAGCAGTTGGCGATTGTATAAATGAAATTCCGGGGATGTCCTCATCATTCCCATTATAAATATGGTGAAGGCAAATAAAAAAATAAAGAAGATGGATCTTTTCTTTCGAACCATATCAGAAGTTCGTCATTTCAGTTTCTCAAAATATATGAACGTTCTCATTACACCACCTGAAAATATAAATTGTAATTAAAGCAGAAGTGATTCAAATGATGAGAAGGCTTTACTGAAATTGTTTTACAATTTTCATGTCAGTGCCTTTTAAAGCCGAATATACGATATGCATGAGGTTTTCTCATTAATGTAGGCCGTACGGTGGCCTATAATTGATTATATCCACTTCATTTGAACTCTGGATGATAGTTGTCTCATTGGCAATCATGTCCCATCTTCTTATTTTTTTTATATTGATGCTAATTTGTTTTATCGTTCTTGAAATGGAAGACAAGAGCAATGTTCAAATGCTACTACTGCTAAAAGGAACCTGATCAAGGGTATGTTATACTTTGTCACACAGCAATAAAGCACCATAACTGCTTCCTTTCCACCAATATAAAGCTTGTAGACTTTTTATTTCATTGTTTATTATATATTCTATTCAATTCAAATATTGTTAATAAGAACTAGTACAGGTGCGGATTCAGTGTGTGTTTATTTTCAGAACAGAAAATTAGCTTTAAATTGAAAAGGGATAAATTTTATCAAAATAGTAATATATAGATATAGGAAGATGTGGTGTGAGTGCCAATGAGACAACTCTCCATCCAAATAACAATTTATAAAAGTAAACCATTATAGGTCAATGTACGGCCTTCAACACGGAGCCTTGGCTCACACCGAACAACAAGCTATAAAGGGACCCAAAAGTACTAGTGTAAAACCATTCAAACGGTAAAACCAACGGTCTAGTCTATATAAAAACTGAGAAACGAGAAACACGTATAAATTACATAAACAAACGACAACTACTGTACATCAGATTCCTGACTTAGGACAGGTGCAAACATTTGCAGCGGGATTAAACGTTTTAATGGTACCAAACCTTCTCCCTTTTTCTGAAACAATAGTATAACATCACAACATAGAAAACACACGATAAAACATCAATTGGAAGGCTTAACTCAATCAAAACGTAAATTAACACACTATGAACGAATAAATTCGATCTGTGATACCTGAAAGTAAATACATAGTTAATAAAATATTAGGGACAAACATTCAAGGCCAAAAGCAAACAAACAAGTCCAAATAAAGCCATGGCAAGACACCATCGCGAAATATTTAACCCTTAGAAAATAATAACTTTTGAAAAACCGGTTTTCATAATATATACAGGTAAATGAAAATAACTTTGTCGTTTTAGGTATACTTTTCTGTCTATATGAAATCTTCCAATGATTAGGAATACCAAGAAAGGTCTGTCATATAAATACCTAATTTAACACTAGATACATAAGGGTAAATATCAACAATAAAACTTCCTGTACAGATTAAAGGAGAATAATCTTGATGTTCATACAAATGTAGTATGAAGTAGTGAAAATTAGTAGATATTCCAAATAATCAAAGCTGGTATACAGACAAGATTCATATTAATATAAAATAACAAAAAGTATTAAAAATAGTATCAACAGGTTGAATTAACAAGAAAGTACGATTTGAGAGTACTCGCAGTTACTGACAGCTAGTTAAAAGCCAAAACAATTAATGATAAAAATCATGCATCAGAGACTAAAATCAACTAAAACACATCCCAGGGATTTAGTATTTTAACGTCATGAACAGTCAGAGAAGACATGACTTGTGCAATGCCAAAATAAATATATCGACAGGTAGTAGGATAGTGAGGAGCTACTTCTTAAGAGATAAAATTAACGTGTGTGTCTCTAAACATCCCGCCTCAAAAGAAGATACAACTTAGTTATGTTTTAATTTGCTAATGACAAAATCGATATTAGTGCCAATGTAAACTATATTCAGAGATCTAATTACAATATTGGTACGATAACCCTTACTTATAAGTTTGTTTAAAGGTTCGATGAGTTTACACGGATCACATAGTGATTTCCTCGCTTTAAGTACAATATTACCGTAAAATTTAGGATGTATATATGTTTTTGTGACTTATTGGGAATATATAATATTGTCCTTCACTAAATTACAGAAAAAAAAACTAGAAGAAAAAAAGTTCTTATGGCCAAAAATAACTTTTTTTTCACATTTTCTTTCACAAAAAAAGAACGGACCATGTTTTAAAATACCGGGACGTTTTAAATGAGGCTCTCGAAAAAAAAAAACGGACAAAGTAAAACGCTGCACGTTTCAGTGAAATAGAAAGGCATTTTGCGTCGTTTGTGGTCAATACATGTTTAGTATTCAGAATAAGATGAACAGTCGCGAACAAAACTATCATACTTGCAAAATATCGAAATAGATCAGATCGGACGTATTATCACCCGAAAACAAACCTGGTGTTCACTCGAAAAAAACACACGATATCAGCCGGACATCATACCTACCGTGGAAGTACTGACCATTTGAAAAGATAAAAATACTGGTCATTCAACAGGTCGGGACCACTAGAATTCTGACGTCAGTATACATTTGCATAGTGATTTCTCAAATACAAAATGTAAACATGTCCGTAGCAAATTGACCAATCGACACAATAACCACAATGCACTGTTGGCTACTTCGAGTTTACTATCACCTAAAAACACGTGGAATTTGGTTAAAAAGTATCTTTTTGAATTGTATCTCGGAATCTCTTGTTTATTATTTTGCTCATCTAATTGCGTGAACCCCTGAGGGTTCACGCATATATATATTAATTGATGTTGTAGTCTTTCGGAATACCGGAAATGCCTATTGTTTTTTCGGAATACATATGTTCTTTTCTGTGGCCACCTGCGTAATAGGTAATTAATTGACCTAATGAATATGTATTAGCGTCTTACTGTTGCTATAGAGATAAGTGTTAATCGAGACTGATTGATATTTTACATCAGTAGTTAACTAAATTATAGTCGCATATGTTAAGTTTTCTGAAATACAAGCTGTGTAAACATTGGACATTAGATTTTAAGCGAAAAAATTACCGTCAATGGTTAGGCGTTTTTGAGATTTTAAAACTGAGCCATTTTAGCGAAAAAAAGAGCTAAGTCCGTTTATGCAGTAATTAAGGAGTTTTTAAAAAGTGTGTCTATTTTAATTAAAATAGCAAAAATGGAATTATTATCATCATATTATTTAATTGGTAAAATATTGGAACAAAATATCTTTTATCGTTATCAAAATACAAATTGAAATAAAAAGAAAATAAATTAAAGAAAAAAAAAAAACTGAACCTTAAAGAATCGTTGAGATGTGTAAAATGCAGATATGAGATGTGTAAAATGCAGATATGAGATGCTACAACGAAACATTTTATTTTTTAGTAAACATTTAAATTATTAAAATATTTTTAGCGGTATGATGATTATTCTGAAAGAATCATTAAATTTTAGGACTTAATGTGTGAGATGACGGATAATAGAAAAGTTGATTATGCATAAATTATGCAATAGCAGGAGTGAAATATACCGGGGTCAGGGATAAAATAACGATTGTCTCTTATAGAGATTGAGTGATGATAGATACAGTCAGAGATAAGATAATGAATTTCTATTTATATTGATTAATGCTCTACATTTGTATCAACATATAAATAAGGGAAAAAAAAGCAATAATAAGAATAAAAGACAACGCAATGAAATCAGGCAGTCAGTTTTCTCGTATGAATTGTTTTACATTTGTCATTTCGGGGCATTTTGTAGCTTACTATGCGGTATGGGTTTTGTTCATTGTTAAAGGCCGTACGGTGACAATGGTTGTTAACTTCTACATCACTTGGTCTCTGGTGGAGATTTGTCTCATTGGCAATCATTCCATATCTTCTTTTTTTATATATAAAGAAACCATATTTAATCTTATTTTAAAACACTAGTCAACCCTGGAAATTATGACGAAATTTAAAGGCACCTTTTAGGTGTGCTAAATGCAGAAATTATATGTCATATCGAAACAGTTCATAAATGAATATGTGTTTGAGTCCTTAAAATAATTCTATAGATATGAAACGATTTACAGACACTGAGTGATATTATTTGGAGTTGAGGTGATGACTCTCTATTTATTTAAAACTTATGGTCTATGAAGTAAAAAAATGAGGTCTGATCTATTCCTCGATGTTTGGATTGAAAACTATTATACTTAAGTTATTAACGATATGAGATTGCGAAAATATATTAACAATTGTCCAAAGAATTATAATAACAGGAAGATGAATATTATCTATTCATGATTCTTTAATAAAATTAGAGATGCGTATGTTGATTTATTGTAGGAAAATGTGTGAGGTTTTTTTTTTTAAAGCACGTGTGTCGACTACTCTCTCAAAAATAAAGTTATAAATGGCATAATCAATTCTATTGTTTTTGGTATGTGAACAGCCCCCTATTAAAATCAGATTTAAAGTTGAAGTAGCTGGTGTCCACCCTTAAGTAGAATCTGCAGGTATCAGGGAATTCCGTCAATTTGTTTTCAAGGAGTCGAGGCAATCTGTTTTCATTGGCAAATTTAAAGGGTCAAGTTGAATAAGGCTTGGAGCGTTTTTGGCGACAAAATAGGACGATATCATAACAAATTAGACGATTCAAAAACGTTTGTATTCATAAGAAAAAAATAGCACAACTTAGTAACAGATTGTTTTTTCTTAAAATCAATATCCCTATTCAACGGACGTGCGATTGCACAAACAATATTTTTAAATTGCGTACTGGACATAAATTATACTGAATTGGCACTGTTATTCCTGCTTCTCTGTCTGTCACACACTCGTATAAAAACAAAAACTTCATTATATTTTGGCCAATTTACAAAAGGACAAGTAATGAAATAAAAAAGTGAGATTTGTTTGAACAAACTGATCTAAGTATAAAGTTGAGGTTTCAAACCTTTTCTGCTCTTAATACCTGATTTAAGTTTGTTGCCTGAGGTATAAATAAATTGAGGTCAAGCATATTTTTGATATGATAGCCAATGACCAAACCATACAAACCAGTGTAATTGGTTTTCCAAAATGGTTTTAGTCCGGGATTATCAAATAAGAATATAGCTTAGGGTTTTGAACTATTTTCAAACTGGCTACAAAAAGTAATAATCATGATTCATTTCATTAAACTTCTTTACAACAAAGACTGTTTTCACAGTTACATTTCGACTTCAGCCAGGAAGCTACCTCTAATTCTTAAAATAGCACCTCAGAAAGGAATTAACATACAGTGGTTGCTTCTTATCATGTTGTAATTTTATCTATCGGAAGCGACTGAGGGATGAGAGAGAAAGAAATTATTTCTTTAACAAGAAAATTATGCCAAACATAGAACATCAGTTTCATTAAGAATCCATGTCAGTTTATCTACATCTTATATAAAAAAGAAATGAGGTAAAATCATGCATCTTGATAAAACAATTATCTGATCTTTCATTCCAAACATGCATTTAGGTTCACGATTGCATTTCTTTTCTTAAAGAAAGCAACTTGTGTTCTATACATATAATGTATATAAGATAATCTTCAATTTGCATGCTCAGATTTCAAAAATATTGTTCACCGGCTTCAGCATTCGAGTTTTGTTTTCGTCTAGTCAAAGTAGTAAAGAACATGTCTTGTCTATAATTATTGTTATGCACTGTACCTGTGCATTCATTTCACGTAAAATTAATATCGAATTGTCCATTGTTCAGTAAAACTCCTATGAGCTCTTTAAAACATTTTAAAGGAATGGGTTACATGATACTTTATGCTCTTGGAATTTTCGTATCACATATTCCTAATTCTTTCCATAAATAATGCTATTTCATAAATAACAGAGGCACTGAAATTCTACTTAATACCAAGCATTACAGCTGCGAAGCACCATGGCTTTAAAGACAGGCACATATGCACAGTCTATATATTATAATGACTGGGACACCTGTCTTGTTGAAACCTTTACGTTGACCCTTGATTATCTTTTGGTTATTTTGGTCGTTTGGTTGACATTCTCAACACAACTCATTTAATGGTTAGTCTTAGTTTAAAACCTGTTAAATGACGTCATATACTCGTACACGTGTATTTAGCTAAAGTAAGGAAAACAAATGGGTGGTTTATCATTTCATGGCACATTTAACTACGTGCGAAAGAAAAAAATAAAATAAAAGGAACTGCGCTTTTTTTTGTTTGTTATGTCTCACAACTATAATCTCATAAACTAATTACACGTACAGTTACAGACACAATAAGTATTTACAACAAAACAATGATATTGCAATTGTCAGTGCATGTTGTAATACTAGAAAACACTTTCTGATCGTCTAAGGTATTGCAGAATTCATTTTGGGACAATAATTTTCATTGACATTTGCAATGACAGCAGAAAAATAAAATGTAGTTTAAATATCATTAAATCTATATAAATACTGTGCAAAAAAGAACAGATTGTTACGCGGATATTTGACACTTACTTTCCCAATTTTATAAGATACCTGAAAAGTTCACGAGATTCCCGTTTTCGAAATCTGAATGAAAGTGCAACAAATTATCTTTTGAGTTTTTGTGACTTTTGGTTGCTGTCCCGTGAACGAATGTCTCAAATCTTTGTTGATCGAACCTTAATATTAGTGGCTATCGTTCGAATATTTCAACCACTATTTTCTTAGGACAAGTATTCGTTACTAGACATTTGAGGAAACTGTCATACACCTACGATTAGGATTAAAATTACACTTACAGGTAGACATGAGACAAGAAAAAAAAAATTCGCAATTGACGTTGGCTAGGTAAGACAGTTCAAAATTATTTTCAGCAAGCCTTAGTGTTAAGAAAGATGATCAATTAAGGAGCATGCTTATATTAAATTTCTATGTTTAGACATACATTTTCCATTTTTGAAAAGAGAACAAGTAAAAGCTTTTCTAAAAAAACTAGCCGTCTCTTAGCTGATGAAAGTGGAAAGTGTTCTCGCTTTGTAGATTAGTTCATTCAGAATAGCCTTGCATATAAATCAACAAATTTTACCAAACACGTTATGAAGCAGTATATCGTTTAATGTTGGGTTACAAATAAGGTCCTTATCGTACTTATCCTTCAAAACTTAACATACTGGATTGACATAATCTTTTGTGAGAGACCGTTCTTTTAAAATGCCAACAGTATTTTCGTATTTGAAATTTATAAATTTTCTTTTATTTCTCTTTCTCTCATATAGCATATATATATATGTATAAATGGTCAATAAACATCAAAACAACTACTAGCAGTTTGTTCTTGACCCTGCTCATTGTTTTAAGTAATATTCATTTTTTGCTATTAAGATACATTTTTTTACATATATTCACAACTATTCTATATATCATAGCTAGATTTGGGAGTATTAAAAACTTAAAATATTGTAATGACATGCCCATTGTAGAAGACCGTAGGTTGAATTTTAGAAGTAAAGTGTTTTGTTTGTTGTTTAATTGGGTTGCTGTCTAAATTAATTACGTATACTTCATATCTCCTTTAAAATCATTCATAGAAATTATGCACTGCTGAAATATGACAGTATATTTTTTACATGTATAATTACTTTCATCGTCTGAGAGTAGTTTTGTTATTCTTCTTATATTCCCCTTTGGATATTTTTAGGTCTTCTGTTCTTCATCGTCTGCTATTTTGATAGGAATAGCTAGGGAGAGATAGACAACGTTCAACTCAACCCAAATCCGGTCATAAAGATCGGGGAGTGCATTTATCATACTTATCATTTGTATTGAGAGGTAGAATATGTCTTTATTTAAGCTTCATGATATTTGATGAGGTCGAGAAATTTAGGTGATATAAGACAATTAGGTTGAAGATTGAATCTGAAACTGATCAGATGTCGATAATTTTTTACAGATGCAATTAAAATCATGTTGTAAGTGCTTTACATATTTGTCAAACAATTTATTCTCTCATCATGAAATATCATAACCATGATTTCCTTCAAGTTTTCTTATGTTTTTCATGTATACAACGTAAGTAACAGCGAGCGACTGGAATGAATGTGGAACAATCACGTGTGTAAAAGACAATAATGATAGGACATTCGGGGGCCTGTTTATCGAAGCAGTCTTAGGATTAGGACGTGTCCTACGACCAACTTAGGACATATCTTAGTCCTAAGTGGGTTTATCAAACATGTCGTAACTTAGGAAAATCCTAGGAATTGTCCTAACTTTAGGATACCAATTTAGGTGTCTTAAGATGGTCTTAGGATGGTCCTAACTTTAGGATATATTAAGGATGGTTATTTTATAAACAAATATGGCATGTATTGGTTGCATTTACTTTAGAGAACTACCATTTGATTTTTATGGCGGGGGTGGGGGCTTAGGATGAAAAAAGTTGTTCTGCTTTTTTTGATGTTGTAATCTGTGTTCTTCCTTTTTTATTTTTCACTCTATTCGGTCCTGCCTTTTTTTTATTAGTTTATCCTGACTTTTTTTTTACATACATGTAAATTGTCATCCTGCCTTTTTTTTTTTTTTTTTTGCAAAGTTCCTCATCCTGCATTTTTTTTTACTCCCAAACTCCTGTCCTGCTTTTATTTTATTAGTTTATCCCCCCCTCCCCACACACACACACAAAAATCAAATGGTAGTTCCCTTAATATTAAATCCCTATCCCTCTTTTCAGCACCATTTGTTGCAACATTTGACAATTTACCAAAAAGCAAAGTGTTACTCTTGTCCACGTCGTCCAGGAGAGTCTGTAGTTTTGCATCGGTAGAATTCGAATTTCGTCTCTTATATTCACACGTATTATCGCATGTTATTTGTAGTAATAAAATAGTTCAAGTACTCAGTATTTATATGAAAGATGCACGAGATTTGCCTTTGAACTTTTAAGTATGAAACCGTGACACTTCGAATTCAGCTCACTCAAAGCATAAAATGATTTTACCGATTATATATTTTATTTTAACTATTTACAATTTACAATTCGTTTGTTTCAATTCTTATATAAAACGTAGTTATATTTTTTGTCTTATGTTTTGTTTTAAGAGTTTAAATGTACAATTATAATATAAAAAGTATTTATTACTTTTAATTTAAAACTAATAATTATTTTCTAATTATTTATCTTTCTTTAAAATTATAGTTATTGATTAAATTTGATACAATATTTTAATTTTTTAATTTTTAATTTGTTATTTTCTTTTACGCCAATACTTAGGACAGCGGTTAGGAGATCCTAGCTAAGATAATCCTAAGATAGCTTCGATGTGCATGCTGAGACATGTCGTAAGTCGGTCCTAACTTTATCCTAATTTCTGTCCTAAGAAATTCTTAGGACCGATCTTAGGACAGTTTCGATAAACAGGCCCCAGTATGATAAATTAAATAACACATAGCTGAGAGGGTGATAGAGCAGATTGGTACCCCTCGAAAAAGCATTTTCAACCTTGGCTTGGCTTGACAATGTTTTCTCGGAGTAACAATCTGCTCTATCACCCTCTCAGCTATGTGTTATTTATATAATATCGACCAGGAACATAAGTGTGCTAAATTATTTATACACGTACAATATAGTGTATCCGACCTGTTTAAAAGAAAACTAATGCATTGAACCACGACTAAAATTTTTTCATTCAAATTGTGCAAGGAAGCGAACCCTTATTATGTTATAAACTTATCAAGTTAAATGGGTATGGTTATTTTAAAGAGCTATTATAGCTAGAGAATAACCTAGTTTTAAAAGCTCCTCAACACAATCAATAAATAATTAAAATGTATGAAGTCGTATTCGAAATGATATTCAAAGAGACAGAATAGTCGTAGTTTTTAAGGATTATTTTGCATTGTACGTTATGGATATACCTGCTTTTGATAGTTTGTTCTTATGTTGTGGTGTAACATCACTGTCCAAGGTTAGGAATTGGGCGTCCGCAAACATGTTTAACCCTGCCGCATTCTAAATGTGTCTGTTCCAAGTCAGTAGCCCTTTTCACAAAAAATCTTAAGTGTAAAATTTATCGTAAGTCTAAAATATTCCTTAACCATTCAACTAAATATTTTTATCGTAAGATTCATTTTACACTTAAGATTTTTTGTGAAAAGGGCTACTGGGGCCTGTAATTGAGTGGTTGTCGTTTGTTGACGGTTAACATTTTTGTTTTTCGTTTATTGTTTTGTACATAACCAGTCCGTTAGTTCTTCGTTTGAATTGTTTTACAAGTGTCCTTTCCGGGTTTTTCAAAGCTTGTTGTGCGGAATGAGTTTTGCTCATTGTTGAAGGCCGTTTGGTGAATAAAATTGAGAATGGAAATGGGGAATATGTCAAAGAGACAACAACCCGACCAAAGAGCAGATAACAGCCGAAGGCCACCAATGGGTCTTCAACGCAGCGAGAAAATCCCGCACCCGGAGGTGGTCCTCAGCTGGTCCCTAAATAAAATTGTGTTCTGGTTCAGTGAAAATGGACGTCACACTAAACTCCAAAACATATAAAGGAACTAAAATTAAAAAAACATACAAGACTAACAAAGTCCAGAGGCTCCTGACTTGGGACAGGCGCAAAAATGCGGCGGGGTTAAACATGTTTTGTGAGATCTCAACCCTCCCCCTATACCTCTAGCCAATGTAGAATAAAGCAACACATAGCAATACGCACAGTAAAACTCAGTTTAAAAGAAGGCCGAGTCCGATGTCAGAATAGGTAACAAAAGAAACTAAGCAAAATGACAATGATACATATAAATTAACAAAGGACTACTAGCAGTTACTGACATGCCAGCTCCAGACCTCAATTAAACTGATTGGAAGATTATGTCTTCATCATATGACAACATTATCGTAACTATATCCCTTCCGAATATGTCTGTTTAAAGGTTTGGTTAGCTTTAGAGGTGAATGCCGACATTTTTGTGCTTTGTAAAGAATATTACCATAAAATATTGGATGTGAAATACCTGAACGTATAAGATGTCTGCATGTTGATTTATATTTACGAATGATGTCCTTGTACCGATGATAAAATTTAGTAAATGTTTTGACTAGTTTGTGATATCGAAAAACCTGGTGTAATAATTTTTCAGTAATACAGAGATTTCTTTCGTTGAAATCAAATACGTTGTTACATACACGAGTGAATCGAACAAGCTGAGATATATATAAACACCATAAGATGTTGACAAGGGAACGTCACCATCTAAAAATGGACAATAACTTGTGTGTTAGTGTATGGATCTCTCTGACATTGTACCACATGGTTCCATATCACAAAGGGAAAGCTGGAATTGAGTTTGGGGGTAATTGCAAAAAACAAGCATTTTTCTAGTTTCAGGACAATAACTTGTGTTCAAGTGTATGGATTTCTCTGAAATTGTACTACAAGGTACCATACCACAAAGGGAAGGCTGGGATTGAGTTTGGGGGTGATGAATCATAAGGGGGTTCCAAAAATTTGAGGGGGGGGGATTTTTTCCTTTCTTTTTATTTCCTTGTTTTCCTTTCTTTAAAATTTTCCATTTTAAGTTGGTTATTTCTGATTTATATATAAAAGCAAATAATAATGATATAGTTTGATTTCATCAAAAATTGAAATATTGGGGTTCTTTGATATGCTGAATCTAACCGTGTATTTAGATTCTTAATTTTTGGTCCCGTTTTCAAATTGGTCTACATTAAGGTCCAAAGGGTCCAAATGATTTTTGGGCCCCGTTATCAAATTGGTCCTCATTGAGGTCAAAAGGGTCCAAAATTAAACTTTGTAGTGCGGTTATTAGACATTTTCGAAAAGTCATCTACACGGACACTTATACCGACACCGATACCTACACTGACTAAAAAAGTAGAGGGACCGTATCAAAATGTCAAAATACTCTAAATGAATTTAATTTAACATTTATAACTATATTAACGAGGTAAATTATATTTGAAAAATAAACGCATATAATTATCTTTAATATGGCGACCCTGCAAATAGGATGGATATCCCATAGAAGAAAAAGACTCCCCTCGTAAAACTTTGTTTGACTCAGCAGAGGTAGAAAAAAAAATATAAATTCATTATTCGTTAGTTGGTTTTCTATAATTTTTATATCAAAATCTTAGCTAGAAACTCAAAGTGCTCTCATCAGTTTTGGAATTCTTTTAGTGATGATTTGTGATATTCTAACTGTTTTCTTCTAATTGTCGAATTATACTGATTGATCTTTTCAAGCAGTAAATTACATTTCATGTAGCTTTTGGGGTAAAATAACCAAAATGGGTATTCATCTTATCAAAACAGAAAATCGGGTACACCTTTTCACGTTCAAGCGTGTTTGAGTGGACTGTTTTGTCCTGAATACGTATAAAGCAAAAAATATTTGTACATCAGTCTCGCTTCAGATCCATTATTTTTTTATATATATATTTAGGCTACATTTTGATATAATAACATTACACATTCACAGTACCAAAACAGGAAATATATGGGTCAAGTGAAATACCTTTCTAATGTGTCATAACAACAGAGTAGGTGTGTTTGAATAAAATATGAAAAGCTTCGTGCTATTTCAAATGTTTAATCTGGAAGTGTATTTCTTAGTTGTATTTTGTTTTACTTTCGTTCACTAATTTTTTAGTGAAAAATTTAGGCATATTAATTATTTTATTTATGAAATGTATAAAAAAAGTGGGACAAATGTTGTTCACTAACTCCTCCTTGGATTTATACAAAAAGTCCATGACTTTATAAGTGGATCTTAAAAATGCATAACTGAAAAAAAACAAAAAAACATTTGAGTGTGTGTAATCTAGGTTAATTATTCTTCAACCTCTGCAAATGTTTAGTCTGCCCTTCCACATGATACTTAAGTAGAATTTTTTTAATGTTTTTATTAACTTTCAAAATTTCAACTAACCAGACAATAGTTTTTAGTTGACAAAATGCCTAAAAGTACATGCGATGCTTTATAGCTAGTAGATACAATTGTTTTTTTAAAACACAACTGTCATGTAAGGATCGTAATTATGGCAATTGGATAAATTTATCGGTTTTCAAGAGCTAAGTTGACAGCGCGGGTCATCCCTACAATGGCTTCCATTTTCACGATTGAAAAAAATTAATCGGCGTTATTGAGAGATGATTTTGACGAAGTAGAATCCTGACTTTCTGTGGAAAGTTCTACTAATTTACACAAAGCCTTCCCCCTTTTTTGAAAAAAATATGATATGAAGATCGGTCAATTCTCAGCTTCTAAGCAGAGCCAATAAATCAACAAATCATTGAAAAATACTTTTTTATACAGTATTTAAAGTGTAAATTATATATATATTTTTCTATAAATGCCTGTGCTCATGGTACATCTTGAGATGACCCCACCTAAAAAGGTTACCTGTCGTCCTAGGCATAGGTGTAAGCGTCAGTGTCGATAAGTTTTCGAAAATGTCTATTAAAAGGAAAAGAATGTCAACATTGAAAGTGAAACAATGATGAATCATTTGGTTGACTGATTCGATCTACAAAAAATCATTCTTATGCAGGTAAAAACGATGATTAACTTATTTTTTTAACCTATAATATGAAATCAAACAGACCTAGAAAAGTTCAATTGAGGTCGCTATCTATTTATATTTATGGTTATGTGACCGTCGGCAATCCTCGGAGGTCATCTCGATGGTTAATTAGATGGCGTCTAGACTAAAATACACACGAAATGCTGGTATATATTATCGAGTCCATGCATTGTTAATTGTTTATTTCAGACTTATGGTTATTTGGACAAATGTTTTAGTATGTTATAAATCAAATATGAGAATTTGAGTCAAATCGATGAACATGAATTTGACAGCTAATGCCCCTTTAAATTATTTAATCTAATGTTAAAAACATGATACTATCCAACTTCGTGGAATTCTGCATATATAACTTTATATAGAAATAAGAAGATGTGGTATGAGTGCCAATGAGACAACTCTCCATCCAAGTCACAATGTGTAAAAAGTAAACAATTATAGGTCAAAATACGGCCTTCGACACGTAGCCTTGGCTCCCACCGAACAGCAAGCTATAAACGGCCCCAAAATGAATAGTGTAAAACAATTCAAACAGGAAAACCAACGGTCTAATCTATAGAAAAAACGTGAAACGAGAAACGAGAAACATTTAAGAACCACATCAACAAACGACAATCACTGAAACAAGTTCCTGACTGAGGACAAATGAAAACAAATGCAGCGGATTTAAACGTTTTAACAGGCGCCAACCTTCACCCTAACTTGAAATAGTAGTGTAACATTACAACATAGAAAGACACACTATAAAATATCAATTGAAATGGCTTAACTCAATCAAAAAGACATATTAACAAAAAAATAAGCATACACTGAACGAATTAATTTGATCTATGACACAATGTCAAAAAAACTATAACCTTGGACAAAATGGCGTTAAATAAAATCTAGAACATATATCATCTGACAAATGTAATACAAACAATTATCGAGGAATTTCTTTAATCAACTATATATCCAAACTATTTAGCAGTATCTCAAATCAAAGAATGATAAAAACTATGGAAAAAAAAACTAATTCCCAGTTTGGATTTAGAGTTAATCATAGAACTGCAGACAGTGTATTTATCCTTAAAACTTCAGTTAATAAATATATTCATAAAAATAAAAGAAAACTTTATGCCTGTTTTGTAGATCTTAAAAAGGCTTTTGATTCACTTTGGAGAATTGGAATGCTTTATAAATTAGCTAAAATGGGTGTGGGAAAACATATGTTTGAAATAATAAAACAACAGTTTATTCATACTGAAGCATCTCTTAAATATAATGATAAACGTGCTGAATTCTTTTCCATTGACCGAGGAGTAAAACAAGGAGACAGTATTAGTTCTACCTACACTCTTCAACTTATTTATAAATGGCACAGTTGAAAATTTTGACCATAAAGATTTTAAAACCCTGAGAATATTAAATTCTGATAAAGGAAGTCTTTTGTTTGCTGATGACCTTATAATATTATCTGAAAGTAAAGAAGGTCTTCAGAATAGTATAAATAACTTTACAAATTACTGTGAAATATTGCAGTTATGATTAAATACTAAAAACAAAAACAATGATAATTCAACAAGGAACTACAAAACTGGAACCATACATAATAAGGTTCAGCAATGAAAAATTGATAATGTTACAGAATATAAGTTCCTGGGCATCTTAATAAAAAATAATGGAAATCTAAACGCAAGTTTAACAGATTTAGCCAAAAAAGCTAGGAAGGCTCTTTTTCAATAAAATCACATGCAGCCTTTTGGGGAAATTTCCCTGTTAATATATCCTGTAATCTCTTTGATTCTCTTATGAAGCCAATTTTGACATACAATGCAGAAATATCATACATGGATACATATCATTTTTATTCATGATAAAGCAAAAGGCAAATTGAAATCCCAAAACAAAGATATGGATAATTTCCAATATTTGGATAAGACTTCTTTTGAAAAGGTTCATGTTCATTTCTGTAAATATATTCTAGGTACCAAAAAGACGTCTTCTAATTTAGGGCTTAAAGCTGAACTTGGAAGACAGTCAACAGGAAAAATACTGAAAACATAAACCCATTTACTAAAAGAAAGTTATATATTAAGTAAACACCTTGACTCACAAGGAGTTTATACATGGTCCACTTTCATCAAAGATTCTACACAAGAAATGAATATTGATATACAAAAAATAGTTTCTTGTCAAAATATGAAACAAGTAAAAAAAACCAAAAGACTTGGATTAAGAATATTTCAAGCAACTTTTATTCAGAATTACTGGAAAATAGAATAAACAGTTTAAACGAAAATAACAAACTTTTTTCTTTATAAAAGCCTTTAGGTCAAACAAGACCAAGAATTTTATCTTAGATATCCAAATTTTTAAACTTGACGTTTATTTACAAAAATTAGAATCAGTGACCATAATTTACTTATAGAAAAGAGCAGAAATCTGAAAATACCTGAGACCAAAGAACATGGTTAACTTGTAAAACCTTAGAAGATGAAAACCACTTTCTCCTCTACTGTCAAATTAATAATGTAATACGTATGAAACTTTTTAATGGCATCGCAATATATAATCCTATATTTCCAAATCTGTCTGATACTGAAAAACAATTAAGTAGTCCTGCTAAATCCTTCAAATATAAACAAAGTGAAAAAAACAGGTTCCTTTATAAAACAGTCTTTGGAGATGAGGACAGGGGACTCAGGCTTAGTTATTTTTGCTTGTATATATATGCGTTTTGTTAAAATATATTTTTCATTTTTTTTTTGGTCTTTTGGAAAATGTTGTTTGTGCTGTATTTAGATCCCTCTAGGTCATAGGTTTGAACGTTGTTTTCAATTTAGACTTGTTTATATATATGTATTCAAATCAGTTTATTTTTTGTTGTTATTATTTGTATTATCTCACAAATATCATGTTGTACTTATATGACAATAAAGAATTATTTAAAAACTTTCCTCTAAAATCACCTTGCAAGGAACGCAACTCGTATTATTTAATCATCTCTAGGAGATATAATGAGCCCATTATACTTCCATTTTTATCCTATAATCTGACCCTAAAGTGTCTACTTTTAAAATGTGGCTGGTCAATCGTCACACCCGTCGACATTATAACACCGTAAGCTAATAAGAAAGTAAAACAAATTTGATTTATGTTTTCTCTGTGATTGTGCATCATGTGAAGAGTAAGAATGTGAATTCTAATCCTTTGACGGACCATTATAAGATTTTTACTAACCAATGATCTCTGATCAATACAATATTTTCATAATATTTAATTAATCCTTTTAAGTGTACACCCGAAACCCTATGTGGGTGATACAGGCTCAGTTGTTGTCTACAATAATTCACAAAATAAAATGTATATTTGTAGAAAGCTGTAGGAAACTATACTATAATGCAGTGTCTCTTTTGCGATAAGACAAATGTATAAATTCATACAAATAATTTAATATCTGTGTTCTTCGATTGCTATGTAATATCCTGACAACATTTGTCATCTGATATTACATGTATTTCAATAAAAACCAATGTGTCCTACCTTCTCAAGAAACTATAAGTCGTCCAGTGGTCAGCTTTAAAGGCTAGTTCTTTGTTCAAACTTGTTTAAATCGATTTCCAAAATCGAATGTCAATTTTCACTGGACAGTGTTTAAATATTATGTGTACACAATATATTTTTATATGCTAGAATGATATTCCAATCCTTTTAATTTTTTATATGGCTGGATACGGATCATATCACAGTGTCAAAGTGTATTACCTGTTTTCTTTTGTCCTTAAAGGACAACTGAAATATAAAAGTCCGTGTTTAAAGAATAGACTAATTTAAGTAATACCATGTACCTATACCGTTTTTTTTAAATCACAGTTTCTTAATTAGCCCTCTATTGTTTATTATGAACACACTATACCATTTAATTAGAAAAAAATTATTAAGGGTTTTTAATTTGATTGTTTGAAGTATGAAGGGATGAAATTAAAACCAATTTGTTAATTATTTATGATGTTTTTTTTCTAAATAAAGGAAATTTTTGCAGAAAATAGGAATGAATTTGATATCGATTTTTACACGAGCTTCTTCTTCTTTCGTAATTCCCTCCTGTTTAGGAGCACTCGGATGAGACCGATAAATTATTACAGAATCTGTACATTAAAACACAATAAATCCTCTGTAAAATATGAATGAACAGTATCCTCCACCATAATAACCAGTGTATATACAATTAGTCGTGAGTTTATTTATAAGCATTAATATAGGGACTTTAAAAGTAATGTAATGTTAAAATGGCAAGAGACAGAAATAAATTACATGTTCGTAAGGCTTGGGAATCATAATTTTAAGTAAGTGTTTTTTAAAAGCAATATTAACATCAGAAGTATGACTAACTTGGATGTTTAGTAATATTGTTTAAATAGGCTTAACGTTAGTTTAAAATGCCAAGAGATAATATAATTAGCATGTTCGTTTAGAGTGGGAATCATAATTATCAAGGTAAATGTTCTTATAAGATGAAGTTTATAAAATCTGAAATCATGACTTTGATGTTTTAGTAGTATTATTTTAATTGGTTTAATAATGTTCATATGGAGTACTACTTTTAAGATTTAAGATATGAGACTGACTTGACCATACACAGAGATATACCCCCTAATTCCACGCACTAGCTATACATTAGTAATGTTCATTCTTTTCATGTGGATTAGGTGGCAGTAGTCCCTTGATTTCATTTCTATTGTTCTTAGTATCATTTTGTCATTTGGGAGAATGTTCCTTTCAACAAAGCTTTGACAGTCTATCAATAGTTCCGTGATAGCCATTTTGCTATTGATATTGATTGTCCATACACTATTTCCAGTTTTGCTAACAACATATTCTTTTATCTGTTGAAAGTGAGATTTTCGAATGTGTCTATACGCTGGGCAGCTTGTTAGAAGGTGTTGAAGATCTTCAGCTTCAAGCTTACATATTGGGCAGGTAGGATCTATCTCAGCTTGATTGAATTTTACTTTTAAGGTTTGAAGCATGTATGTTCCAGTTAACATGCGTACTTTTGTTGCTGCTTTTCTGACATCTTTGACGGAGCTCGATATTGTATCCCATACGTTGTGAGTTTGCCCATTTAGGTTTCTTTTTTATAGTAATTTGAGTGTTGATTTTTCTTCACAATCTGCTTTGAGTTTAACTGTCCAGTGAGATGAAATAGCTGTTCGTACGATGTTTTTCCAGTCTAGTTTGTTGTAATGTTGATTCATTATTTCGTTGAATGATGGGAGCTGATACATGTCCAGTATGTCATTTATTCTTTTGAAGAAGCTATTTGGTCGACCTGCTGTATGTTGCCTCCATGCAATTTCACGTATTGAGTTATTGTGACTCATTGCTATTGAGTGTAACAGACTCAGCTGTCTTTTGTGGAGCTCAGCATATATTGGCAGTGCTCCCAGAAGCAAGTAGACTGCTGATGTAGCTGTTCTATTTGGAAGTGATTGGATATGCTTCAGAGTGCTAAGATGAAAACTGCATAGTGCTACTGTGTCTTTGTTTTGGAGATTTAAGGTTTCTAGGCCATATAGAAGACGTGGAATGACGTATACTTGGTAAATCTTGCATGAAGTTCTTGGGTTGAGTCCATTTGTACCATGAACGCCAGTCTTGATCAGAGAGTATAGTGTTCTTCGAGCTAGTGATATCCTGTCAGTGATATTAATTTTAGTTTCCTCAGATGTTGTTCTTTTAAGACCTAGATGTGTTGTTTCTGATTTAAATTCCATAATCTTATCGCCTAAAGTAAAATTTTCTGTTGTTTGCTGTATTCTTTCACTAGTTCGTTTGTTGACACTTTTAACTATTGTATTGCTTTTTACTGGATGGATTAAGAATCTATGGTCGCTTGAGTAATCATACACCGTGTTGAGCATTTCTTGCATTTCGTTTTGGTCATTTGAAAGTAGTACAATATCATCTGCACAGCTAGGACACCCTGCATATGTATTCCCTATAGATATTCCCATGTTATGAGCTTCTAGTTCAGAGAGTAACTCATTGATGTATTGTTTGTATAGATGTGAAGATAAGATTCCACCCTGTCGTACTCCCTGCTCAATACTAAACGAGAGGCTTGTGTCTCCTTGCCATTTCACAGTTGATGTGACACCATTGTACATATCCTCAATAACATCCCAATATTCAATATCTACTCCTAGATAGTAGAGTTTGTCTAGCAAGATTTGATGATTGACTACATTAAATGCTTTTTGACTGTCTAGTGTTGTTATAAATAATAAATCTTTTCCATTGATTTCTGAGTATACTTCTGATAATATCAGCGCCGCCATAGTAGGTGAGAGTCCTTCAGTAAAACCGAATTGTAGGTTTGATTGATTGATATTCTTTAAACCTGCCTTTTCAATCAGCACGTACTCGTATACTCTCCCATGAGCCGATGCAACTGTTATGCCTCTGTAATTTGTAGCTTGGGTTAGATCTTTCCCCTTTTTAGGAACTGGCGTTATTACACCCGTTTTAAAGCTGGATGCCACTTTTCCTTCCTCAAAATCTGGTTGAAAATGTTTTGGTATATATGGGTTATTTCATTCCCTGGATATTTGATATGTTCAGCTGTGATACCATATTCATCTGGCGACTTTCCATTTTTTAGTTTTTGAATAGCATTTAATGTTTCTTGTTGGGTTACTAGTATTTTCTTTTTGGTAATATTTTTGGAGACCTCTTTAATTAAATTGCACCTATTTGTGCTGCTAGTAAGTAATTCGTTCTTGAAATTTAGATTTTCTTGTGGAGTAGCTAGATTTTTGAAGTAGTCTGCAAAAGTTTCTCTTTGACTTGAAGGCGTTTTTGCTGTTTTAACGCCATCTATCAGAATTTCAGGAGCATTGCTCTGTACACTGGATTGATTTCGCTTGATCAGTTGGAAAAAAGCCTTGTCATTTGGGTCCTTTTCTAATCGTTGCAGAAATTGTTCTCTTTCTATCGCTGCGTCTTTCCGTTGTTGACGAGGCAGAGCCCTTTTTGTTGATTTTTTTTCCACAAAAAGTATATGGTTGTTTCTTGGTCGCCTGGCATTGTCCCATTCTCTGTGCTTCTGTTTGCTGGCTTGTATCAGCTGTCTAACTTTTGGCGAGGCTTTGTTTTTGAACCCAGTTAGCTTAATGAGTTTTTTAGGTACTACTTTGTCTGCTGTTTTGTGAAGGATGGAGGTAAGTTGGTTTACTTTTTAGCTCACCTGGCCCGAAGGGCCAAGTGAGTTTTTCTCATCACTTGGCGTCCGTCGTCCGTCGTCCGTCGTCGTCGTTAACTTTTTACATTTTGAACTTCTTCTAGAGTTTAACATAGGACCCTATGGGAAATGCATACAAATGACTTCTTTTAGAGAACCACTAAATGGAATGAAACCAAACATGGCATGAATGTTCCTTATGAGGTGCTGACCAAGTGTTGTTACTTTGAAGCCGATCCATCATCCAAGATGGCCGCCAGAGAGGGACTTACTTTAACATAGGACCCTATGGAAAATACATACAAATGTCTTCTTTTAGAGAACCACTAAATGGAATGAAATAAAACATGGCATGAATGTTCCTTATGAGGTGCTGACCAAGTGTTGTTACTTTGTAGCAAATCCATCAACCAAGATGGCTGCAAACGGGGGACTTAGTTTAACAAAGGACCCTATGGGAAATATATATAAATGTCTTCTTCTAGAAAACCGCTTATTGGATTGAAACCAAACATGGTATGAATGTTTCTTTTGAGGTGCTGACCAAGTGTTGTTACTTTGTAGCTGATTTGTCATTGTCCTTATAAAGTCATTTTCTACAATTTCAATGAATTTATTGGTAATTTCTGTAAACTTTACAAAAGTCTTCTGCTTTTAATTAAATTACGGGGCCTATATTAAACCAAATTTGGCCTCAATTATTATTAGGATATCTGTTATGATTTTTGTCTATTTTTACATGATTTCCAAAACCAAAGTAGAATCAGGTGAGCGACACAGGCTCATGGGAGCCTCTAGTTAGCTCACCTGGCCCGAAGGGCAAAGTGAGCTTTTCTCATCACTTGGCGTCCGTCGTCGTCGTCGTCGTCGTCCGTCGTCGTTAGCTTTTACAAAAATCTTCTCCTCTGAAACCACTAGGTCAAATTTAACCAAACTTGGCCACAATCATCATTAGAGTATCTAGTTTAAAAAATATGTCCGATGACCCCGCCAACCAACCAAGATGGCCGCCATGGCTATAAATAGAACATAGGGGTAAAATGTAGATTTTGGCTTATATCTCTGAAACCAAAGCATTTAGAGTAAATCTGACAAGGGTAAAACTGATTATCAGGTCAAGATCTATCTGCCGTGAAATTTTCAGACAAATCTGACAACCTGTTGTTGGGTTGCTGCCCCTGAATGGTAATTTTAAGGAAATTTTGCAGTTTTTGGTTATTATCTTGAATATTATTATAGATAGAGATAAACTGTAAACAGCAATAATGTTCAGCAAAGTAAGATCTACAAATAAGTCGTCATGACCAAAATTGTCAGTCGACTCATTTAGGAGTTATTGCCCTTTATAGTCAATTTTTAACAATTTTTTGTAAATTTTTGTAATCTTTTACAAAAATCTTCTTCTCTGAAACTACTGAGACAAATTTAACCATACTTGGCCATAATCATTATTAGAGTATATAGTTTCAAAAATTTGTCCGATGACCCCGCCTTCCAACCATCATGGCCGACATGGTTAAAAATAGAACATAGGGGTAAAATGCAGTTTTTGGTTTATATCTCTGAAACTAAAGCATTTAGAGCAAATCTGACATGTGGCAAAAATGTTCATCAGATATAGATTTATCTGACTTGAAATTATCAGACGAATCCGACAACCCGTTGTTGGGTTGCTGCCCCTGAGTTAGTAATTTTACAGAAATTTTGCAGTTTTTGTTATTATCTTAGATATCATTATAATATCTAATATCTAATACTATTAATTATGATTTTAACCTTATTTTACATGATTTCCAAAGCATCAGTAAATACAGGTAAGCGACACAGGCTCTTGAGAGCCTCTAGTTCTTTCACATCAGAGTCGTTCCAGTTACAAGTTGCTATCATCTGGTTGAGTACGTTTCTGTATTCTTTCTTGTCTGTTTTTTCCCATAAAAGTTTGTAAGTTGTGTGGCTTTTCTTTCCTTTTTTCACTTCTGTCTTTAATCTTTTTGTTAAATTGGCTATGACCGGCAGATGTGACGATGAGTTAATAGGATCTTGTTGCATTACCATGGCAGTATTAATAACATCGTTGTTTGAAAATATGTAGTCTATTTGTGAAGTTGATTTGCCGTCATTATGATAGAAGGTTGGCGTTGAATTTGTGATCATCTCCTGATGTACGTTCAATTTGTTGGCTTTGATCAATTTAGCAAGTTTCTTATCGTGACTGTTGTTTCTTTCCTTTATTTAAGTGCCATTCATATCACCACAGAACACGATCGTGTGCGTATCTTCATATTTATCCATAATAGCCTGTAAAATGTCTAAATGAGCTTGATAGTCTACGTCAGAGTTGGATTTTTTCGTTGGCATGTACACATTCACTAGACAGGTAGCTTTATTCATAGTTTGAATTTCTATAGCTATTATTCTTTCGTTTCCGTCTTCTTGTTTTTTCACATGAGAGTCTAAAGATGATGGCCAGAGAATTGCAACACCCCCTCTTCCTCTTGGTATTTGAAAGTTTGATATTGGATCGTTAACATCATGACATCGACTATGATTCATCATGCCTGGTATATGTTTATCAATGTAGTCCTTTTCAAAAGTCCAAAGCCAATGTTCCTGGAGACAGATAAATGCATGTTTCTGAGATAACTGTTCTAGAGATTTCATATTTGCCTATACACCCTCAATGTTACATGTTATGACATCTATATCCTGGTAATGTTGTTTTCCATTTGTATTGGGTCTAGAATTGGTGGAATTTTCTTGAGGCTTGGAATTTCTAAAAAATGATGATTCGGTTGGCGATTTTGGTCTACTGATTGTTCTTCTATGTGCTTGATGGCCTCTCTTAAATCTAGTTCTTTTGGTTGCTTTTTTTCCTTTGTCTCTTTGCTGTGGAGTTTTTTTATTTTCTTTGGTCTTGCTCCGTTGTTAGCTTCTGTCGATTCTTTCTTGTGAGTGTCCAGGTCATTTTCTTGTGGCATATTTATATTAGCTCTGGTCTGTTCTTCATGGTTATCTTTTCCTGGCTGAGATGAGTCCATAGAATATTGGGGAGGTACAGATGTTTCTTTGTTCTGAGCTTGGTCTGAATGTATATTGGAGGATTTATATTGAAGCCACTTTGCAAATATGTTGGTGGTGGTATTCCTGGACCACTCAGATGGTTATTATTCTGATATTGAGATCTTTGGTTTGGAGGTTGGATGAAGGATGGTTCATGTATCTGATGATGAAATGACGGGGGTTGTTGCAATACTGTTGGTGTGGGTTGCCCCATTTGTTGGTTCATAAACTGGTGTGGTCTGAAAGTAGGCATTGGCGGTGGTATATGAAATGAAGTGGGAATATATGTCCCTGTTGATGGATTCACTGTATACATTCCATGATTGTATGGCTGGTATTGTGCAGGCAGTGGCATTGTAGGTGGACATGTTGCCTGTTTTAGGAGTATACTTTGCTGTAGTTGCATTGCCATTTGTGTGGTCAGTGCTGTATTCATACACATATGTTGAGTAAGCTGGAACTCAAGCATTTTTACATTGTTCATAATATGTTGAATTTGGCAGCTATTGTTGTTTGAGTTACATCCATTGTTTGCATGGCAGGTGTTTGTATAGTTCTGTTCTTGGTTGTTCATGGATGATGTTTTTTCTCTTCGTTCTAGCTGAGATAGCCTCTTTTCCATAATGTCTATTGTTCTATCTCTATCTTTTAATTTCCTTTCTAGATCTATTATATAACTTCTTTGAGATGAATCCATGGCTTTTGATTGTTGCCTTTGATTAAGACCAGTATTCTTGGTAGCTTTTGCTTGTTTGGCAGTAACTTTTTTTGCTCATTTGGGATAAAGTTGGATGCGTTGGTTAACTGCTCATTTTGCTGTTCTGCAGAGGTTGTCATATCAGTATAGCTCGGATAAACTCGTGCTGACTGATTGGAGACCTGTTTGTTGCATTCTTCTTCTGTTTGAGGCGTAATTTCAGATACCGCTTTAGTTATTGTATGGATATCAGTAATATCATTTGTCGAACCAGTGCATTTCGGAAAAGCCTGTGCCAGTTGTGACGTGGTAGTTTTACTTGGTGTAATACCATTTATTGATTTAACTATTGGGGGAAGGTTTGTGCTGTCATTATCAGTTTCAGTGTAGCTCGGAAAACCCGTGCTGACTGGGGCGTGGAGTCTTGATTCGGTTCTTGTTCGATGCTCTGTTGTTGCGTAGATACATCCATAATATTAATCCATGTCTTTTGGAAGTTGATACAATTGGTTCTCTATGCATTGTTTGCATATATATGGTATGCTATGATCTATTTTCTGGACTTGGGTTTTTGTAAGTCCTACACATTCAAAATGTAGCCAATCATTACATTCTTCGCATTCAATGGTGTCACTTTCAGCCTGTTTCTGACATACTGGACAGATATCTATATTTTCCACTTCTGTTTGTATGCTATCATTTGTATTAGCTTCTATTTGGTAAGATTGTTCACATTCTTTGGTTTCAGTAGCTGGTTTTGGAATTTTAGCAGCAATTTGTTGGTGCTCCGTTTGACCCTGCTTTATGTTTCGAACAATTGAATTTTCAATTCTGTAGTTAAGCTCATTAAGGTTGCTACAATTTGCGTTTATTGCTTCTTTTATTTTGGGCAAGATGTTTTCAATGAATAAATTCAGCTTTGATCCATTAACAAGTAGGGAAGTGCTTGTATGGTAGCAGTTAATTGTGAATTTTAGCTTATTTCCTGGCTTTCCAGTTTTGAGTTGGTTAAGAACACGAAATCTAGTGTCTACTTCAGCAATATTCAGGTCAAGCCCTCTGTGTATAGAAATAGCAGGACATTTGTTGTCCGTGTAGTTCTTAAGGATAACGGGAAGCTTTGCTTTTGTTAATTCATACGCTGCTGTGCTCATGTACATCCTGAAATTATCATTTTGTTTCATCATAGTTTGCAGATGTTCTGTATTGCAATTTGTGCGTTTCTTATCTAGTGCTTTATCAACATTGAGCTTGTATGGTTTAGATGTTTCATTTACTAGGTTTGGAGTTTTTTGTGGACTTAAGCTTGATCTGGTAAGGTTGGTTCTTGAATTACGTTGGCTTTTACGCAAAGTTTTCCCGCCACTGTCTTTAGATGTTGTTATCTCCATATTGGTGCTATTTTCTTTCTCAGATATAAGGTGTTTTATCAGTATAGCTCAGAAAAACCCGTTCTGACTGATGTGTAGAAGTTCAGTATAGCTCGGAAAATACCCGTGCTGACTGATGCGAGGATATTCAGTATAGCTCGGAAAAACCCGTGCTGACTGACGTGTAGAAGTTCAATATATTCGTGTTCTAAAAATAGCTAGTGTTTATTGTTTCAAATTCTAGATAGTTATATGAGGTATTTTAACAGTATAGTTCGGAAAATACCCGTGCTGACTAACGTGCAGATGTTCAGTCTTTTCACGCAGACAAATAGCTAGTGTTTATTGATTCAATTTTCTAGACAAGAATTTGAGGTTGTTTATCAGTATAGCTTGGAAAATACCTATGTTGACTGATGTGAGGATGTTCAGTATATTCAGTATATTCACGGAAGACGAATAGCTAGTGGTTATTCTTCAATTTCTATATATATATGAGGTTTATCAGTATAGCTCGGAAAATACCCATGCTGACTGATTTGAAGTCGAGATGTTCAGTATAATCACGGAAGACAAATAGCTAGTGTTTATTGTTTTAATTTCTAAATAGTGAATATAAGGATGATTAACAGTATAGCTCGGAAAATACCCGTGCTGACTGATGTGAAGATGTTCAGTACATGTATATTCACGTTAGACTGATAGCTATTGTTTTTGTATATCTAATTTCTATTATAAGGTTGTTAATTTATTTCCGACAGTCTCTACTCATTTGGTTACTAATTTTCCGTAACCTGTATCTAGCTAATGTATGACCAGGATGTAGTCCGTCACTGTATAGTTCAAAATTGTAATAATTGCGGTTTTCAGGATGTTTATGAGCTTTAACTTTTCTGTGATTTTGAATGTCGGTAGAAAATTGTAGACTGTATACTCCTAGTGCTTTGTTGATGTTTCTTATGTAGCTATTTAGAGTATGGACTTGTTCCTCTAGTTGTTTGTCTTGACTTTCAAATTGTTCCGGGGATGAGTGTCTTAATGATTTGTTGTACTTAGATATAGAATATATTGGGATTTCAAGGATTGTGATTTTGCAGCTTGGATGTTCTTTTATCAGGTTGATTATTTTCTGTATATATTCTACACACTTGTCTACAGTAGAGTTGTCAGTGGATCTTAGAGATATATAACGGCCGTCTTTTTGTGTGAGGTTACAAGTACCTAGCCAAACATATAACCAAATATTGCCTGTTGTTGTTAGCTTGCTGCTTAAGTTTGCTTTCAGCCAGTCGTAACGGTTTTGAAAAGTTTCACCACCTTTGCACCACCAATGGATGTGTTGAGTAACAGGATGGTCCGAAAATACTTTATTTTTTAATTTAATTCCTTTACTATCAGATAAAAGCACTGGAGTATAAGCTATTGTATTTGTTGGAGATATTTCTGGCTTGCTAAGCTGTTTGTGAAGTTTATTCAGTGACATATGTGAGGCAGAAGTTAGCGATTCTGGATTTGTTCAGTGTTAGAAATATATATATATCAAGCACTATATTGATATAATTATGGCACTATACTACAATTGGACTAGTTGATGTAGTGAAAAACAAAAATTCTATAATAAAAATCGTATTATACCGAATGTAGTTTTGTTAAGCAAGATTTGAAAAAAATCTTAAAACCGATGTTCATTCGCAAATAATACATGTATAAAACATTTGTATATAATGCTCGTAAAATCAAAGGAAAAGTTCTCAAAATTATCTTTTAATCTTCAGAATCTTCTAACGTTTCTTTAAAATCTATATGTTGTTGTTAGATTATAAGCGGTGGAAAATGTTCAGTAAAGTTGTAGTGTTGAAAAGGAGAGGGGAGAACATTTGTAATATACTTAATATTCGTCAGTTTGAAAACTTTACTTTCTAAAAAAATCAAAGTGTAGAAAGTGCCAAAAAGAAAACTATAAATGTACAAGATAAAAAAAGACGTTGCGCACGGAATATTGGTACCAATACAAATAGGGCCACCGACCTCGTTTTTACGGTATACATTATTCAAGGTGATTTTCTTAAAAGGCAAGTTGTGCATGTGCATGCGTAATAATACATAACTATTTGATATTTTGTTCACCAGGGGAGGGGGCACATAATAAAAGTTACCATTTTTTGAAATGTTCCCATCGGTGCATTACACTTGCACGCAAAAATAATCACGTTTGCGAGCGAACCTTTCACAAAATTGTAAAAAAGTTATGTATCATTACGCATGCAAATGCACTACTTGCCGGTTACCAATGGGATATCTTTAGAGTGACTTTACCTTCTTGTATGTTCTTTTTGACACGGCCAATTTAGTGGTTCTATACCTAAAGGTTTTTATGGAAATATACTACATTTGAGAATGCCGAGGGTATAGAAAGCCATTATATGATTTTACCGCATATAGCAATTAATCAAATATTTGCATTGACATCTGTTCTAAGATAGTTTTATTCTGTCCTAAAATATTTAAAACGTCTCTGAATCTTGAGTCATGGTTGAGCCGTTATGTACTAAGATGGCATTTAGTTCATCTATGCAATAATTGTTACACGTTAAAAATCTTAGTTTCGAGTACCGCAAACAAATAGCATTCCAGATACCTTTATTTCCTCAACTTTTTTTATATGTTTCTGCCTAAATATCCGTTTTTCAGTATTTGTTTTGTACTTTGATTTTGTTAGTTTTTGTTTTTCCTTTCCTTTTTGGCAAGGAACGAATATCTCAATTTTTTAAAAATGTATCATACAAGTTTTTAGATGCCATGAAATGTAAAATCATCACATACTGAATTACTGACTTGGGCATTTAGATCGATTTAAACTAGATCGGTTCACTTTAGATCGATTTAAGCCCAATGTGAACGCTATGAATCGATCTCGAATCGGTCTAAACTAAAACACCAAAAGAGGTAGTTTAGGTTGAATGGATCTAAAGTGAACCGATCTTACTTTAAATTTAAACGCAGAGATCGATCTAAACTAAGTACGATTGAATCGAAAATGATTTGTGCGTATGTATGGCGGCAAAATTACACGCGCAATATATTACAAAATGGATCACCAACATAAAAGGGCTGAAAATTAACAAAACTATACGAACAGGAGTATCAACATTTGAACATCTAATTGAAGTGAAACAATAACTTCATCCATTATTTTTTTGCAAGCGTGTGTATCAACACATTAATTTGGTTAAATATTTCTATTTTTACACAGTGTTTACAATTTCACAGGCAACAAGTCAGATCAATTAAATTTTTACTTGTAGTGTGAACCAAGGACGTATAACTAATATACGTCCTTGTGTGAACGCAGTGGTTTAGATTAGACTGATAGAGATCGTTAGGATAGAATATAATGTGAACGCTAACTGGTTTTATTTAGATCGATTAAAAAAGCTAGTGTGAACGGGGTCTAAGAACATTAGCCTTAAACAAACACGCTACTCACGTAAATTATTAGAAAGATTGAAATCCAAAATAAAACTTAAACAAAATCTATTTACTTTTTCCTTCTAAAAAAAGTATATGCATATTTTGCTACGTGCCGTATTTATCGCAATTCGCAAATGTAGACAACTGTGGTTATTTAAACATTTAAAGGCGAAATATTACGTATTGGTATCTAAAAATTTCGTATTGGTAGAACGTTGTAACATTATGCCAATTTTTGATTTTCAGACATATTTCTGAAGGGTTCTCTAACTTGTTGATTCTCATTGTTAACTTTAGTGGTCAATATAATTGGTCCCAGCTTGCTTTGGTCGCTAGCTCGAGTCTGGTCATTTAAACTATGAAATTATTTGACTGAGGGGCAGTGACATGTAATCTCACTGGAAATGAGATTTTCCAATGCTTATACGACTACATACAAAATGTGATTGACCTATCATAATAAGTTCCCATTAATCTGACCTAATCACGAACACTTTTATTAACAAATTGTTGACGCCACTGCCGCCGAAAACAACATTTAATTGGTCATTCTATTTTGACCACTTTCTGTATACTTTTTTCTTGTTATTTCTTTGCAGTCTTTTATTTTAAAATTATCACCCCCCCCCCCTCATTTTGCAATGCTTCTTTCAAGTAATAGCTAAATAATAATGAAATTGTCAGCGTCATTTTACCCCATATTTTTGTTTCAAAGGTAAATAGTACGGAGTCCCTTTAGTGCCAAAGATGAAATGTATACTATTTGTGTGCGTGACTTTAAAACTTGTGCGCACAACTTTGAATATTGCGCACAAATTTTAATCTTGTTATAAATATAAATAAATAAGCCTTTTTGCCCACCTTTTCTTGCTTAAAGTTGTGCGCACAAGGTGAAAAGTTGAGCGCACAAGATTTAAAAGTGTGCGCTCAATATTAAAAGTTGTGCGCACAAGATTTAAAGTCGTGCGCAAAAATATTATACGTTTCATTTCTGGCACTAAAGGGGCTCCGTAAAATAGAACTTGCATTTGTGTAAGTTATAATCTGACAATTGTTTTCCCTCATTTTCCTTCTCTTTTAAAATTTAAGAAAATATGAAAAAAGCCTTGTGGTGATTACAAACCTGTAAATAGTCGACGTACATATTAAGTAAAACAAAAATTAAATATACCCGAAAACTGTTCATTTGTTAAAATCTCATTTGAGCAACACTTTAAGAAATATTATGGTATATTCATCTGTTCATACAAGTTTCTAGTAGTTTAATTTATCTTTCACATTTTTACTCGACTAAACTGAAACAAATAATCAGCTCGTCGTCTGAAATTTATATATATTATTTATTTCAGACGACGAGCATAACATCGATAACGTTCGGTGGACGTTGTGAGAAAATGGCTACACTTTTATATATAGAAATCCTGTTTTCTAACGAAAAAGGTTATATATTATTTATTTTGAAAACAGAAAATCGTGCACTAAATCTGAACACGCTTATATTATAAACAGCCAATACAAAGCGGGACTGAAAAAAAAAAACAAATGTATCGGTTTTTTTCCGTTGAAGCTATACTTTTTGCAGTTACAGTTGTAGAAATTTCATCGATGTTTCCTGCAAGAAAATACAGTGAAGCAGGAATACATATAATTTACTTTTAAAATCATATCTATCATTTTTTCCAGCTATATCAATTACAAGATATACATGCATCAACTGGATATTTTATTAACTTACATTTCCTTGGGCAATATCTAGACCGTTTTGAAACAGGTCTTTCTTCAGTTTTCTGTTACAGTGACGTTGATTTTGCTCAAGCATCACAATGATTATAACAAAAGCAATATTCCTGCTCAGTTTTTTGCGAATTTCCGAAAATAAAAACTGTATTATACGATAGATTTTTTAACCCAAACTTCCGATCTTTCACACACAAAATGAAATGTTGGATATGACGTTTAGCTTGTGACAGGGATAATCGATTGTTACAATTTAGGTATTTTAATGTTTGATTATCATTCTTCACTATTTGTAAGCTTATTATACTCAAATCAACATAAAATGACATTTTTATTGACCAGTCAACGGATTGCTTTCAGAAATGATTATTGGAAATGGGATTTGTACCAGCACTGTGCGAAAAGTCTGTATGTTATTTTTATTTACGATCTTTTGTAGACGGGACGTATTACATTGTATGTATACCGTTGTCCGTCTGTCCGTCCACCAATCTTCACATGTCGCACACTTTCCTAAGTATGCTTGCAAACGGCCAATAAAAAACTTAGTTAAAGGGGCATTAGCTACGAGATATAAAAAAAATAAATTTTGATTTTTGTTTTGTTCAATCTTTAATGAAAGTGAAATAGTGAAATAATAATTCGTTTTTAGCAGCAATTTTAGTTCAATTTTGTCAAAATAAGCTAAGAAACATCGCTGATGAATTATTCTCTTGCAAGTGAATAATTCGACCTCATTAAATCCGTATTCATGTGACCTTCAATTTAACCCATTAGCTAGAGATTGGTTACGCATTTATAAATCGTGTTCAGCCATTAAAAGAAAAGAATGTCAACATTGAAAGTGAAACAAAGGTGAACCATTTCGTTGACTGATTCGATCAACAAAAAATCATTGATACAGGTAAAAACGATGATTATCTTATTTTTTTAACCTATAACATGAAAGCAAACAGACCTGGAAAAGTCCAATTGCACGAGGTCGCTATCTATTTTTAGTTATGTTTATGTTTATGTCGGGTTATGTGACCGTCGGCAGTCTTCAGAGGTCATCTCGATGGTTAATAAGATAGCGTCAAGACTAAAATACACACGAAATGTTGATATATATTATCGAGTTCATGCGTTGTTAAATGTTCATTTAAGACTATTGTAATTTGGATAGACGTTTTAGTATGTTATAAATCAAATATGAGAATTTGAGTAAAATCGGTGAACATGAATTTGACAGCTAATGTCCCTTTAAGGTTTATGGCCCATTCTGTAAGCCTGTGCATTGCGAACTATTCAAAGTGCAATACATGTACTATCAAACAGCAACAATACTGAATAAAAGAGACGTGATATTTTTTACATGTACCAAAGAGAAACGTCGTTCACAGCAATAATATTTATTGTTTCATTGCATTTTAAAAAACGATGATTTTGTGGCAACGCAAGCCAAGATTTTTACAGAAAATCCACGGCCTTTATTACATATAATTAAGTTATAACAATGACTCACTTGTTTTGTCCTGTAGTCAGCCAAGTATTGTACAAGTACATGTAACAGGTGCACAAATAGATATTTGCTTTATTTGTGTACAAATAAAAAGTCTACTGTTTCTCCGCTTCCATATTGGTTGTCAATGTAAGATTTTTTTTTACATTTTAGCAACATATGACGGACAGTTTTGTTGATTTACAACTTGAAATTGTTGCACTGTCTGTTAGACACAAATGATGTCCCCGCCTGACCATAAGAAATTATAAATTTAACACTATGTATGCTGATCTATCTTTTTTTTTTATTCTGAATGGTTACACTTGCAAGACTAAATGTTCAGCCAAAAGGTTTCAACTTTCCAGTTTAGTAGACTTGGTACCAAGTTCAACTTCCCAGTATTGTTTAAATATTTGACTAAAAAATCTTATTTATTGCATTAAGGACATTAAACTGTATAGTAGTACAAAGTTAACCATGTTTTCACCTTTATAGCAAGTGAAAAGGAAATGAAGTCCAACTTTCGGTTTTTGGGAATATCTAAAATGCCCCCTTTCTGACCTTTAGTACAAAAAATGACTAATTCCAAATACCTGGCATTTTGAGAATATTTGAAAATAATCAAAATCCTGTGTACATGCACACTTCTATTATGTGTAAAAACATCTTACAAAATATTAAAGATGTAGCTCAAAAACTGTAGGAGGAGATAGCCAGACAAACCATGTATCTATATACGGACGGAAGGACGGACAGGGGTAAACTAATATGCCCCTCGACATTTTGTCGCGGGGGCATACAAATCCTGGTGGTTATGTATGGTCTAAATCCTCAACATTTAATTTTCAAGATGCACTTTGTCACTCAACTTGTAAAACGCTTATGAAGAATTTTATGAACATTAAAAGTCTATGGAATCTGAAAGTGCAGCAACAGAGATCTTGAATTTATTAAAAGTGGCCGCTTCAAAAGGTATTACTGTCGAAATTTCCACACATTCTCATTACAAGAGGGTCCTTTTATAAATGTTTAATATAGAGGAATAGATTACCTTAGCTGTATTTGGCAAAACCTTTCTGAATTGTGTATCCTCAATACTCTTCAACTAAGTAATTCATTTGGCCTTTTAAACTTTTTCATTCGAGCGTCACTGATGAGTTTTTGTAGACGAAACGCGCGTCTGGCGTACACAATTTTATCGTCAATCTGTCGTAAGTTTTTTTATGAAACCGACTCCTGCTTTGCCCACATTTAATGGTGTCTTCCCACTTTTTGAAATTACAGATAAAAAAGTAATGAAATTTTGTGGGACAATCGGGAAGATGTTAGTGGGACAATTGGGAAGTTTAAATGTGGGACAATCGGGAATTGTTTTGATAGTGATTAATTTGTTTTATAGTGTGTAGCAGGTAATTACAGGTAAATAATCAATGTAACTATAAAATATGAAATAAACATGAACAAATAATAATATTTACATATTTTTTATTTTGCACATATAAGTTACAACTGACGTATCATCAAACATAGAATATGATATTAAGCCATAGAATAGCAAATATCAAGCACTTCTCAATTCTGTATAAATGTATAATAAAAAGAGTTACAGATATAAATCAATTGTTTTGAAAACAATTGTTAACGGTCTTTCCCCTCCGAAACAAGATTGATTGGTTGGTTGGTTGGTTGATTGATTGATTTATTTATTGATTGATTGATTGATTGATTGATTGATTATTTAGTTGATTGGGTGGTTGACCGAATAAACACATTGGACCTAACCTCTAGGAACAAGCGAAAAACAAACAGCCTGATATAATAAAGCACTCATAATAAACAACTTAATTCATTAAAGCACACATATGACAAGGAGAGCAGATACTATAATGCATACAACACAGAATGTATAACAATTAATTCTCCGGGGACTCCGGCTTCCTCCACCAATAAAAACTGACCGCCACAAAATAGCACAATAGTGTTGAAAGTGGCGTAAAACACCAACCAATCAATCAATCAACATAACAATTATTAATATAGTACATATAATACATAAGTACTACAATTTGCAACAAATTTAGTCCAAGTGTAACAAATAACAGGCTATGTTAGCATACTGTAGTAACTTCACCATTCTGAAGATAATCTTTGGGTTCCCGTAGGCGTTGTTTGAGTTGTGTATAAAAAAAGGAAGATGTGGTATAATTGCCAACGAGACAACTCTCCACAAGATACCAAATGACACAGAAATTAACAACTATAGGTCACCGTACGGCCTTCAACAATGAGCAAAACCCATACCGCATAGTCAGCTATAAAAGGCCCCGAAATGACAAATGTAAAACAATTCAAACGAGAAAACTAACGGCCTAATTTATGTACAAAATAATGAACGAAAATCAAATATGATACACAGAAACAAATGACAACCACTGAATTACAGGCTCCTGACTTGGGACAGGCACGTACAGAATGTGGTGGGGTTAAACATGCTTGGCGGGCGCCCCCCACCCCCCTAACCTGGGACAGTGGTGTAACAGTACAACATAAGAACAAACTATTTAAATCAGTTGAACTCATCAGATGGATACAAACAGAAATACATTTAACAAAAACACAGAGTGGACGTGGCAGGGTACCTATACATCCTGTGTATTTTCTTCTATTTGTTGGTCGTAATACCCCGCGGTTTGGTACTGGATGATGGTCACTTCGTTTGCTGCCTGCTTTTCTATAAGGTATAGTTCAGTAGCTTGTTTATGCTTGGGTGTGGTACTTAGATCATATTCTTCAAGATGCTGTGCCATCCTTCGAGGTGGTTTGTCGTCCTTGGTCCTTCTGTTTGGTAATGGTTCCATAGATGCCTGTTGTTTTCAACCCAGTATGTTGTGACGTAGTCCGTAAACGAAGTGGCATTTGCTGTTGAGTCCGAATAATCCAGGTCTTCCAAGTGCATGGAATCAGATGTCTTCTATTTCTGCCTGTGGTACCAGAGGAAAAACTGCTGCCCCAGGTATAAGTTCATAAATGTCTGGTTCTCCTTTATATTTGGCGACAAGTCCCGTTGACTGCACTATACCCCAAATATACTGAGTATAGTGAAAACAAATCCTAAAACAGTGATTCCCAGAAAGGATGCTGTGGCGGAATTCTGAACAGCAACTTCGTAATCAATGAAGAAAGTTGTTTGGTTTAGGTTAATCTGACGTTGGATGCAAGCAGTCTTCAGTCTTCAGCAGTGTAAAGACTTTTTTTTTTTAAATTGCATACATTGTTTCAAAATTTATTGAAAATCTTTTTAAAAAAATGTAATTAAAATTACAGTACTGGTACTTTTTGTTCATAAATAAATGTAACATTATAGATAAATTTTATAACTCAGAAATTTTATACTATTTAATCAAAAGTCCATTAATCTGATGATTTAAAAAAAATCATATTTTATACAGATATAGAATTCATGTCAAATAATAATTTGAATATGCAATAATTAATTCTTGTTAGTTTAGCAAAACAAACAACAACTACCTTGTTTGTTTAAGAAAATTTTACATCATAAAATAATATGGGACAATCAGAACTTTTCATGTGGGACAATCAGAACTCATAAATTTTAAAAAGTGGGACAATCGGGGTGTCTTCAACCTATGCCAACATTTTATAAATTTATATTCAACATATGCCTACATCCAAAATACAATAGGTGTTGTTATAACACTTATTAATTAATAACGGGTAAAATACAGTCAGTATATTTAAGCTTTGAATATAAACTCTTTTAAAAATTAGAAACAAAAATAAACTATTTGCAAAATTGTGTTGTAGTAAAAATGAATTTATTAACAAAAATCTAAAAGGAAAATGTTCAAATAGAACACTTGAAACTAGCAAAATTGTGTTGAATTAAATACTAAATTAATAACAAAAAATAGACAAAAATTCAAAATTGAACACTTGTATATATATAATACTTGAGAATTAAAGTTAACAAGCTATTTCTTTTGTGAATTTTTATGACAACTTTTGTTCATTATTTTGTTATATAAAATATGAAACAAGCAACAAAATATACAAAATACCATATTTTAACATTTTTTTTTTTAATCAAATTAATTTTGCAACACAGGCACTTGTCTCAGAATTTTTTTTCTATATACCTTAATATAACACAAGGTACTTAACTCGCATTTTTGAAAAATGTCAGCCGGTCGCGAAATTCCGTTATATGCCGATTTCTCGGTTGTCAACCCCACTAAAACTGGTTATGTCGTAAATCTAAATTGATTTATCTACACAATGGTGTCTAACACGCCTACTTGTGTTGTCGGAATCATCCGTAGCAATCCTACCAAAGTATGTCAATCGTAATTATTTCGTCTACCGACGCCAAATTGGAAACACAGCAGGTGGTAAACATCGTCAAAGAAAGTACATAGAAAATGACAACATGCTAGCTGACCTAAAATGGAGACTCTAGGATGACAGCATGACACCAGTTGAGTGTGCAGATGCATCATCATATCTTCTACATATAAATTAGTGCCACCGAGGCCCTATTGGTATCCATTGATAAAAGAATTACCTTTTTATTATTGATATCTTATAACATTATTTACTATTATTTATTGAAATAATTAAGATATAAATTGCTTTTTTATTTTTGTGTGTTTTGACTTTCAAATTTTAATTTGTTAACACCAACTATCTAAAGGAAATGATAATTATGATTAATACAATTTCACCATTTTTCAAAGATAAAATATACATTTCAATTTCCTAAGCTGGTTTATTTTAAAATTTTAATAATATTGTTAAAGGAAAGGACAAATTTTTCATTTTAAGAATTCTTTATACCTTAGATTGCCTTTTTATCATTTTGATTATCTAAATTTACAGATTTAGATACTTTAATAAGTATCAGTTTCTAGATTTCTCGCAAAAATTTCTTTGTTGAATATCGAATCCTGAAAATATAACAGTGTCACAGTGAAAATTGTAAGATTATAATAAATTATAAGAAAATTAAGTGAGATCTGTATAAATATGTGACCTTATGATTATAGTTTTAAAATATTAATTTAAAATAATTTATCAATTTATTTAGCAAAAATTGACCTTAATCTGAAATCAGTAAAGGATATTTATTGATTCCAGTTTTAAATACATCATTTCAGTAATGTTCCTTGAGTATTACACAATCTCACTGAGATTTAATAACAAAGACTATTCAATTACTCAGTGAAACTATTGTTAAATTATCACGTCTATAAAGATTACAGCTAATAGTTTCTGTATTCAATCATAATATAGCATATAATTAAATGTATATTACATTTTGAGATTTCTATTGTTGGATCTTACTCAAGTGTAATAATCGATTGTTATGTAATAGGTTCTTAATTGATTAGGCAGAATATATTATATATCTTGAAAATTGTAATACTGTTACTGACTAGACTCGATGAATATAAAGTTCAGTATGATCATTACAAATCATTATAACTTATATTTTAACTATTCTTTCATTTAACAATTAGTATTCATAAGTCCAGTGGATAGCTTACACTGACAATTCTTCTATTTAACTCTTATGTGAATAAAACTAATGATTATCAGTAAATCACTTTCATAAAGATACTTACAATATATGTAATGATTCATAAGTCATTTAAGACTATGATATCTGAAAATATACTTGAAGATATCTTAAAAGATATCCAAATAGTCAATCGTTCAGTTTGATTTCAGTTAGTCAAAACATTCATCATGAATACATTTAGTATAGATTCTTGTATCAATCATTATCATCAATATCATGAGTTTATTATAGTCGTTTTAAATGTTCAATTTATTAAACTCAGGATTAGATTGTCCTTATGTTTCAAGTATATAGAATATGAAAAGAATTGCTCAGCATAATGACTTAGATTATTCAAACTGTAAATCCGAATTTGCTAATGGGCATTTCAAGGTGATAAGCTCGTAATGGTAATTAATACAATTACAGTATTGCTAATCTTATACTAAATTAGTTATGTTAATTGAATAGACAGTTTTACATCGTTGATAAACAATTACTCTTACAGTCTTGAACTAATTCAAATGATGTAATCGTTGAATACTACTTTAGCATGTAATATTTCAACTAATAGAAAGTTTACCATGAGTAATCTACATACTTTGATATAGAAATATATCAAATAAATAATAACGATTTCTTATTCATTTCTAATTCACCTATTATGCATAGTTAAAATGATCTTAATGACTTGTAATCATTACTTAATTTTCGACTATTATACGCAAGTTCAATTAAGTTTCGTACTCATTTCACATTCTGGCTTTAATTGTACGCGCAAGTCAATTAATTTATTGACTTTACAATTTCATGTATACATTTAATATTTAATCGATTGCTTATCTATCTGATTCTTTGGCTTTACTAACACGATCATAACAATTGATATACTAACTTAAATATGTGCTTTTCGAAACAACATTATAGTATTGCGTGAATGTTAAGCTAATCCGTAAGTTCATTATTACTATCATTGGTGACAATGCATTTTATCTTATATTTAGTTACTGAAATATAAAACTGAAAACAAGTTCATAGTGATATAATTCAAATTCTTTTAACAATAACTATTCTTAAGTAACATGTAATATTGAAATATATGCTATTCTGCTTGTAAATACAAAATAGAATTTTATTCAATTTCTAGTAACAAGATTTCATCGAAATCATACGTTTCAAATTTTTGCACCATTGACTTAATAATCTTACATGCATAATCTTGTAGACGTAAACAATTATTTTGGAACTATAGTTTCTAACTAATTATAGATGCAGCTCTAGTTGCATTGTCGAAATGTTGTAAACTACATGCCAGCAGAGATACTTATTTAAGGAATAATATATGCAATACCTGCTACTCAATTGTATTCAGTACTAATAATAGTTGTCTATCTATATTGATCAAATTATATATATTCTTTGATATTTAGTGATCAACATTTAGTACTTATTTGAAAGCATTTATTCGTTCACATTGTATGCTTACATTCACTTTTTGCAATTAACATGAGGCATTTCGTACGTAAGGAACTAGATATTGATAATAATGCTCGCATCAGAAATTCAACATTATATACAATTTAATTCGAATATCGTACATTTTACAGATGTATACGAACATGATCTTATGATCCAGTTCTCATATGTTAGACAATAATCGTATATTAAATACGCTTTTGAACATTGATTTCAAATTATTACGTAGTATCAAATCATTGAAGGTATACAGAGAGAGCTGTGTAGAATTATGTGCAATGTCTGCAAACTTAAAACATCATAGAATGGACAAATACCAACGTTGACTGAATCGTAGAACACGGATTGTATATACATGAACATTCGTAAGTATTTCAGAATACTCTGATAGCTAAGACTGCGAATGATCCGCGTTCCTCCAACATCGGAATGTTGAGTTCCATCTCAAAACATGCTCTTTCTAGCGAAAATGATGCTAGTTAGACTTCATCAGCTTATGCAAACAGCTCCTGTATAGAAATTTGTCTAGATGTGACAGCCTGTAGATATTCATTAATCACAGCCAGTTCGACACACCGCACAGATACTGTGCTCAGAGATTTTCAAGCTTCGAATAAAGTCTCATGTAGATACCTAGTTAAAGACGTCCTATCAGTTAAGATACCAAGATCTGCGATGTTACAATTCGAATTTGCCAATATGTAGCTACATGCATGGAGATCGTATATCTTTACAAGAACTTGTGTCACAATCATTTACTGATCAAGCTATGATTCAGACTTGACAGACTGGCCTATCGTGCATGTGACATTTATGCTCACAATTCAAGCAGGAATCTCCTAGTAAACTAGATGCATAGCACTTTTAAGCTCTCCTAAATCAAATTGATAGTTTAGACCACTTAGCAGCGGATGTCATTTAAGCTATCAAGTAGCCAGTTAACAAATTATTTGATACTCAACTTGAATAAAATAATCCTACAGCAACGGTTACGATCACAAATTTTACAGTATATGGACTTCTAAATATCATTGACACATACATTCTGAAGCAGGTCACTCAGTTAGAGCGATACTGTGATGATTGATCTACGGATCTCACACGTGTAAATGTCGAATGCAAGATCAGTACCAAGTGCTCAATTCTGTATCAAGTCATGCAACTAATCTCTGCAATCATCATCATCAACAATCTAAGAGTCTGCTCAGTACATAATCTGAAAGTCTACAAATCTGAATGTCGAATCAAGAGGTATTCTAGATGTCTATGCAAATGTTTATTCTAAAGTGTTACGAAGGTATACTCCATCAATCCTGTACAAACTAAAGCATGCTCCTGTCAACAATTCGATACATTTCCATGTTCCAACTGGAAATTGTCTAGGAATTGAATATTCAGGATATTCAGAAGACATTTTTTAATGATTCAAACCAATAAAGTTGATAAGTTGGAGAGAGTTATCACATCCTGATAATTGATTAATTGCTTTAATTCTAGTTAACGAATGTCGTTTTTTCATTATTTTACTTTTTACATTATTTTTACAGAATGTACCAACAATTTAAATTTTTTCGAAAATTTTTCAAAATGAAAACATTTTTGAATATTTTTTTAGTATTTGGAAGGATTGTATATATCACTATACAAATCCTTGGTTTTGTCAAATTCAGTATATTTTCCTGGTAAATTTATAAAATATTTTTGCATATTTTCCTTGATTTCTCTGAATAGTAGAATTAAGTATCTTTTATTAAATTTTACAGGTAAAATAAAGGTAAAAACTATGGTGAAACCAAAACTATGAGGTGTCATCCTGGTTTGCCCACTTTTAATTACAGGTTTATAAAAACATAGGGTGCTTTGTTGTTTTAACAATTATAGTTTATTTCTGAATTATACTCATATTTTTACCTTTATTTTACCTGTAAAATTTTATAAAAGATACTTAATTCTGCTATTAAATCATGGAAAAAGTGCAAAATATTTTATATTTTACATTTTTAGCAGGAAAATGTATTGAATTTGTTAAATAGAAAAAATAGACAAAAATGTTTATTATTTTGACAATTTATCAACAAATTATTTTGATTGTTGGTTCATTCTGAAAACAAATATGTAAAAAGTAAAATAATGAAACTTAAGATTAAAATAGTGTCATTTAAATTTTTTATTTATTCAAGTTATTTATTTTGTTTAAATTTAAATGATGCACTGTTCTGAAATTTAATATAAAAAAATTCCAGTTAAATCTAACAAATAAAATATAAATGGGGTTTCAATCGAGGTAAAGATGTTGAGATTATTCACAATCGTTTCTGTCGATACAAGTTGGGAAAACTGTGTTAAATTGTTTTTATATGGAGAATTGGGCCATTTTCCTATGTATATTATGAGAAAATTTAGAATTTTGAAATACTGGTTAAATATTTTAACTAACAAAACACCTATTGTTTACGATGTTTATTAATTGTTACTTGAAGATGCCAATAATGGCAAAAAAAACTGGGCTTCTAATGTACGTGACTTATTATTTGATAGTGGTCTAAATTATATATGGTATCAACAATCAGAAATACATATTATTGGATTTATTGTAATTAAGAATAGTATTAAAGATCAGTATATACAAAGCTGGTTAGCATCTGTAGAAAAGAGCGAAAAACTTAGTATTTATAAGAATATAAAGTTAGAATTTAGGTTTGAACATTATTTAGATTGCTGTTATAATTCACACTTTTTAACTAAATTGCGTAGTGGTACACTAAAGCTGAACATTGAAACAGGAAGATATACTGGCATGGCTAGAGAATTACGTATGTGCAAATGTTGAAATATGCAGTGCGTGAAAACGAATACCACTTTTTATTAGTATGCCCTGCCTATAGATAAATTAGGCCTAAATATTTGCCAAAATTCTATTGTTCTTGGCCAAACATTACTAAATTACAGTATTTATTTAAATTAATGTCTGTTTTACATTAAAAATTTGTGTAATTACATAAAATCTGCGTGGTCAATCATATCACATATTGTTACTTAATGTTATTTGTTTTCTTATAATGATTTATATGTATTGATCTCTGCTGTTTATCATTTGTCATGTTGTAAATATGTTTTCGTTGCTATAGCATATATATGCTTTTTGCAATAAAGTATTCATATTCAAAAAAAAAAAAAAAAAAAAAAATGCATCTGTTCAGTAGCCAAGCTTTCCAAATGGACACAGTAATCTACATCCAAGCTAGCATTTTCTTCTTTAAATAAAAAAACAAACAATCAAATACCTTTCAATTATATAAATTATGTTTGCAATAAAAGAAGAATTGTATTGGTGTATTTATATCATGAAAATCCTTCAGAAACTTTATTAATAAGACACTTTTATAAATGAATGTCATTGTTTTGTCATTAGATGTACATGTATGTTAAATGAATCGATTGAATTGATATTAATTTATTGAGAGAAAACTATTTTATTATTTATTATTTATCTTTACAAATGAAAATGGAAATAAACAATGAAAATACCTGAATATATAGAAAACACTGATAAACTATATATATGCCTAAGTTGGAACAGACTATACAATTGTATGCTCATTAAACCTTTTGTCTTTTTGTTTTCTTTACTAATAGCTAATTGGTATAATTAAAAGTGGGCAAACCAGGAGTAACTATAATTCAGAAATAAACTATAATTTAATTGTTAAAACAACAAAACACCCTATGCCTTTATAAACCTGCAATTAAATGTGGGCAAACCAGGATGACACCGAATAAAACACCTTCAAATCGTATATCGACGTTAAATGAGACAAACGTTTTAGTAGAAAATATGAAAAATATCAAAATTTTATGTGAATTAGATTACAGAATTTCAGTAAAAGAAATTTCTGATTCAATATCTAAACAGAAAAGTAGAAGAGCATGTCGACTACATGAAATTCTTGTTAAACCCTCTACTGCAAAGACTCTCCTATCTAGTGCTGTCTACACAGTGGTAATCCGCCTATTTGTCACCGATTTTAAAAAGCTGTAACTCAAGCAAACCAGAAAATTACCGTGGTATTGTAATTTACTCTTAAATCCGATTAAGGTAAATTCTTTACTAATTTTTCAATTACTTTCTATTTGGTACAGAAAAAAATCTGGAATTAAAAGAATGTAAAGATAGGCAAGTACTATGCAAAATCATAACAAGTACACACCCCAAAAAATAGACGGATATTTATGTGAAAACTATATGGATAAATCACAAAGCTTATCACTTTATATCATCGCCACCGGCAATTGGGTACCAACGAAGTGAGGAGAAAGGAGAACAAAAATAAACAAGGTAGGAAATCCTTTACTGATTTAAACCATTTCTACCATTTTGATGAGGTTACCGCGTATGAAACGATTTTCTGATATATAGTGCTTAAATTTTTTATGCCAACAAGTAGCAAACAAAGACAAGATTCTGTGTTATACTCCAAAGAATAAACTATGCACTTGGTACCAGAAAATTTCAAGGTCGATCGCCCTCCGACGTCCCGCTGGGCAGATATTCCACTGTTTTTTAATTCTTTTTTTCCAGACAAATTTTTAGATAATGATAGTGTGACATCATATTTACTGAAATTCGCTATCAAAAAGGTGTTTTCTAAAGAATATCGATAAAAAAAACCAATCAAGCCTAGGGTATACGGTAATTTGCTAGTGTTTTCAGGTTTACGGTACGGCAACTTGTTTTCCAACTGAATGGCAAATTGCAAGTTTTTAATATTTATATGCCGCCCTTATCAAGAAATGGTGCTATAAGTTCACATACCTAATTATGCATTATATTTCTTATATATCTGAGTTTAAATCAGATATGAGATGCAAGATAATGTAATTTAACAAATGAAAAACTAGTTTATCTTTTCTCCCAGTCATAGAATTTTAGTATTGAAAAAAATGATTGTAAATTAAGCATTTACAATTTGAATACGATATATACAACAGCGGATAAATATTTAACTCTTTTTACACTTTTGCTGTGTCCTTGACAGGTTACTCGTATTGTCAAATAACAACCAGTGTATGTACTGTGCGAATCCTAAAATGTCATTTTTACTGTATCCGTGACGAATTTCTGATGTAGAATGATAAATAAACAGACGAAAAATTCAAGATTTTTGAATAAAATAAGAAATAAAATATAATGTGTACTGTTATAAATTCATGATATAGGTATGAGATGCGGACGGGTTTTCATCGCGCCTACAGCCATCCAGGTGCAAAATTGATACACAAATAGATAAATATTAAGAATAGCTCACGAACAGAGCGTGCAAGAGATTTAAAAGTAGCAGTTAATTTTCATTTCCAGAAAAATGTACCTTTTAACATAATTATTAATATTGTTTAACTTAAAACAGGTTTTGTTATTCAGCTTTTTGATATTGAATCAAATTCCACTATGCTTTTTCGTTATGCGATTCATGTTTACTGTCGAATAATGATACCAGACTTTCATTTTCATTGTAGGGCGATTCATTTCTATTGTATACGTGATGCATTTTCACAGAAGGAAATTAATTAATTTTCATTATATAAAGTCTTAATTCAGCCGACTCTCTAACAACATTTATGAAGTCAGAAGGATTGATTATATATGCATACTTAGTGAGTGAAAGTCTGAGGTAATATATCAATAAATTCCTTAAACATGGTATTTATTGCTAATATAGTCAATTCTATTTTCTCAAATTATTTGTCCTGATCTATATGTAGGATAAAATTTATTCTTTCCTATGACACGTCATCATTAAATACATATATCTTGGACAGTTAAGCCAATCCACGTCACCGGAAAAGCAAAGTTTCTGTTTCGGTCTAAATCTACATCGCATACTAATAAATTAAACGTCATTAGAGCTAATTTCCTAATGCTTGTGGTTAAAAGGTGTGGTTGGCCTTGACTGTGTAAATGTTGCCTAAGTATTGTAATTAAGATTGAGCAAACGTTTATACAAACAAAGCAAGCACGCCAACCAAACCTTTAAACTACAAGGGTTAGGAAAATAGCTCTAATGGATGCATTTGAGATAAGAGCATTCACAAAACTATCTTCATTTCACGATTGAATGAGTGGAAACGTTTTCATCTTACACAAACAACTGACGCTTGGATGACTGGATAATTGATATTTATCATGCCATTGTGTATAAATCTTATACAGTAAAGAAAGTTCGAGCAACAGTCGAGTCACCTTAAATATGCTTTTTCCGTTTGAATAATTTTAAAATAGTAATTTTTGGGGCCCTTTATAGATTACTGTTCGGTGTGAGCCTAGGCTCCGTGTTGAAGACCGTACTTTGACCTGTAATGGTTTACTTTTGTAAATTTTTACTTGGATGGAGAGTTGTCTCATTGGCCCTCATACCACATCTTCTTATATCTATTGAATTTCTTATAAGTCGGTGTTACATATAAACCAATACGCAATTGTGAGAATACAAAGAAATATTGAAAACAGTTTATTGTTACATGTTTAAATGGTTCTATACCACGGGGTATAACCGCCGTACAGTTGATTCCGGGCGTTAAGGGCGTACGATACAGTTACAGGGGAGGTAATGACGTTGCTAACGTAAATTGTTATCTTCGCGACGTCAAACTGTGACATATCGAGAAAATACGCATACTTCGACTTTTTTTATGATTTAAACTTATTTAACTTGAAAACGAGTACATGGACCCATCTTTTTTAAAATGGCATTAGGTTGATTACGTAACTATGAAGATTATTTGTACCAATTTTAATGAAAAAGTCAACATTGAAATTTTTGTAATTTTGATAAATATACCGCATAAAAATGCCGTGTTATTCCGAAAATCCTGAAACTTTGTTAAAAATCAATTATTTCCAAAAAAACAGTTGTACATATAAAAGAACATATTTATGTAAAGAAGATTTTCATAATGTTTCTACAAAAATCCGCTTGCGTTTATGGGTTGAAATAAAAAAGTTGGGTATATCTATCCTAAGGATAGAAATGTCCAAAAAAAAAACCGAAATTTTGAGTAAATGTCTAAAATTTCAACCCCTTTTATCTCTTAAAGTAGCACATGAAGGTAAATTTTTTATTACATAGCTGCTTAAGTGAAAAATAGCTTGTATGCAAATTTTCGTAAAAAATCATTATGGGATCGAAACTGTATCGTATGCCCTTAATTGCTACATCGCGAAGCAATGTTGGTAGATATACCGTTCTTATATTTACACCAAAACTAATTGACTAACTGTTCAGTTAAGTATTCGATGTTTATGAAAACAAAGTTAACTGCTCCTGGCAGCATTGTATATCATTTATATTACATGAACACCATGTGACTATTTTAAATAGACAGGTCTGTGAATTACTTGTAAACATCGCGAAACAAATACTATGTGTAACTCAAACTTGATTAAACTACAAAAAGAGCATAGTTGGTTGGCTCTTTCACTAAATGTGACCGTGTATTTTGTGCTTTGTTGTTGTTAAAATGCATAATACGAATGAGAAACCCGTTGTTTTAATTTTATTTAAAGACATTTACTTGAAAAACTGACCTCAGAATTTTAACACTGCACGATTCATTCTCTTTGTAGTTTGTTTTCTTTCTTTAGTACCGTTCGTTGTACATTCTTGTACTGTTCTTTGTGCAAAAGCCTATCAATACGATAGAAATATGTATGACACGGCGTGACAAATGTAATGCTAATAGCAAACTTATATTCCCCAACAATATTTCAATATTCATGGTATGAACGTGGTTATACCCGTGTATATTCAAGTAAGAATCTACGACTAGCTTGCATTTCAAATTATAAATATCATCAATATTAAAGTCGTTTAAAAACTATTTTCAGTTGTTGTATGTCGAATAATCATATAAAACGACAATGAAAATTCATCGCACTTCCAAAAATTCCACATCAGAAATGATTGCACTTACAGTGATAATTCATCGCATCTATAGTTAAAATGAATCGCATTCAGTAATCAATATTATTGATTCTGCTGCTTAAATAACACTTTTTTGGACTTTAATCCTGTTATTATACATTAAAAAGTTATATTCTAATGAAATTCTGTTAAAACATACATTCAAATCTATTATTTTGTATTTTCAAAAAGTAAACAAACGCAGTTTTTCCCATCATCCTTTATTCAACAATAGACATACTCGCATACAACAGTGAAAATGAACTAACTGGATTCGCACTTTATATACACTGGCAACTGTCATTAACAAACTACGAAAGCCCAGAAGGATCATGCGATATCCGATATTCGAAATTCGAGATCCAGTATCCGAAGTTCGAAATTAGAGATCCAATATCCGAAGTTCGAAATTCGAGATTCGAGATTCACTATCTTTATTCGAGATTCGAGATTCGGAATTCTATATCCAGCGTAACCAATCAGAAGAGAGTTTCTAAGTTTTGAAATCTTTTAGACCAATGCAATGAAATATCTTATCACAGGAAAAGGTAACAAAATGCAGCGACTGAATAGATATCTCGCGTACTAGTATATCAAAACTAATCACACGAGACGGAAGCAACAAATGAAATGGCGGCGTTCACTGTTACGGATAAGTACAAAATAACAGTTCGTGGTAAGCATGGAAAACATTCCTTCATCATTGAGAAAAATTTCACTTACGACGAACTAGGTAAAAAGTTTTTTTTTTTTCATATACTGGGATTTGGGGGGAGGGTGCAAACTTTAGATTGTGTTTACTCGTATTTTACAGTAACTGTATATGAACGAAGCCTAAAAATTGATACAAATTGTTTATGTTTATATGTATTATACTTATTATTTACTATTGTTTGTTGAAATTCCTGTAATTTGTTTAATGAAGCGAGCAATATTTTTGAATATTAACCAAATTTGGGCTATAAAATGCTTAACAGCGAGGCGGAGAGCTTTTATTTTATTGTATTTTAATTTTCATTAAAAATATTTTAGGGCAAGCAAGTCCGAAGAACATTATTTTAATCTAGCGTAACTTTACAACATTGGAAAATTTAAGATAATTTAGGTTAATATAGGGGTAAACCAGCATTTTAGTTAACAATTTTAAATGATTTGGTTTTGTTTATCTATATGATATACAAATATTTTATTTTCGAAGAAATTGTATTTATTTTTTTCATAATCCTAAAGAATAAATATCATTTCGTTATATAAAATATCTTTAAAAATAGTTTAATCCAAAATTCTACAGAAAAGGCTATAATGGTAGGGGGATTATTACATAAGATAATTTTGTATAGATATGACTTTGAAACTTAATTTTTTGTAAAATATTTTAAAATCATTATAGAAGAGTAAACTACTCATTTTTTACTTTATTTTTTTCTTTCTGTTCAACTAAAACTACGAAAATCTACATACACGTATTTCCCCTATATGTTCGATACAAAATAAGAGGATTTTGAGAATCGATTATTTTAAAAATATCGTCGGTGACCCCAAATTGTTACGGCAAAATACACAAGTTCCAACATTTCACGATAAAATTTCTTTTCTAAATTTTCTAGTTCCCAATTCACATATAATCCGGCTTGCCACGTTATTACCGGAGACCGCAACATTGTCAATAACACTTCCTTGCGAAATTTGTTATCCAAAGGTCCGAAATATCGTGAGCGTAAATCCATCAATTGGAAATACAACTTCAAAATACTGATGGATTCAGTCGAGGATTATGCCAGGCAATGGGCTAAACGCGAGAAAGAAGACGTAGATACGCTTTCCGAATGGATTAAGGCCGTGAGGTCGTTGATACAAATCCGAATTAAGAAACTAAATGGGTCTATCAATACCCACGCTACGTCAATTTTTTAAGACCCAAATGTTGCAAAACACTTGTCCTACCTCCATCACAAATATGTTGTTGTCCCCGCCGATAAAGCCCAAAACAACATCGTTTTTGTGTGTAAATATCATTACATAAACTGCTTGATAAATGAATTAGGTATTGACAATTCACTTGGAAACTCAACATATACCCTCACGACACTTACCAAAGAGGAAATCCTGGATAATCATAGGTCTGTTCTATGTTCCTTTGGAATTTCAACCAAAGATGAAGAACTGGATCTTCCATCACTGTATTGGATACCTAAACTACATAAGTGTCCTTACAAACAACGGTATATTGCTGGGTCTTCCAAGTGCTCCACGAAACCTCTTTCTAAATTATTAACATCTATTTTATCAGCAATCAAAGCCGGGCTCCAAAGTTATTGTGAAACTGCCTATTCTAGAGGTGGCGTGAATCAGATGTGGATACTAAAAAATTCCAAAGATCTTTTAGAGTACATACAATTTAAGACTCTCTCATCTTGCAATAGTATTAAACCATTTGACTTTTCTACACTTTACACAAGTATTCCCCATTCAAAACTAAAATACAAATTGAAAGAGTTGGTATTACTTTGTTTCATTAAAAAGAATGGCGAACGTAGATACAAGTAGCTTGTCTTGGGGAGGGATAAATCCTACTTTGTAAAGAATCACTCTGATTCATGTATATGTCTCTTTGATATTTTTTAGTAAGACCACTGAATTAACTTAAAGTGATTTGATGACAATCTTGTGATAGTGTTTACATTTTTTGTATATTTGGGAGAGGAAAAATCTGCAGCTACAGAGAAAAAAGGGTTTTAGTTGGAATTCCAGTGCCTATGGCTATGGCGTTAATTTATAGCAATCAAACCGTTTTTAGCTTACCTGGCCTACAGGGCCAAGTGAGCTTTTCTCATGACTTGGCGTCCGTTTGGAACCACTTACAGATACAGCGTCGGTTTCTTCTTGGTCATAGGATTTATAGTTTAGTTTAAAACATATTTTATTTACTCAAAGTAAAATGGATTGGACACAAGTAAACCATACTTATGAAGTCCGCTCCGAATAACAATAAATTACAATACAATATTAACGTGAGCATGTAATAATTCAGAATATACAATACTATAAGAGTCTATCTATTAAAAAAAAAAGATAAAACAATAATAACGGAAAAATTGGTAATGATGATGAGGATGATGACGTGAATGTACCGCAAACACACTATTAGTATCATATAACAAGAAATCTCTCAGACCGTTTAATAATCTCGAATACATGTTTAAATATATTGACGTTTTGTTCATACGGGTTACCAGATGTTAGTAACTTAACATTTAATATAAGGTCATCAGGGAGCAATCTTAGATTGTTCATCAGAATTTCTCTCTGGTGTGTATATAAAGAACAGTCGAAAAGGAAATGGTGTACAGTCTCAATGTTGCATTTAAAAAAACAAGATGGGTCAGCAATTATATTGACTCTAAACAAGTCATAGTTCAAGAAAGATGAATAGCATCTGAATTGTGTTAGAATTATATTTAGTTTCCTCGGTCCATATAAATAGTGCTTCGGTACATCTTTATTTATAGTATTTAGCCTTTTTAATTGGATTTTAAATTTTGAGATAGAGTCTGATTTTCGAAGAGACAAATCGGTATGATTCCATAATCTAATAGTTGATGGTATAAAAGATTCTTTAGTAAGGGATAATCTACAAAAAGGAACAATGATATCATTGCCATTTCTCAAGGGATATACAGTTGTGCTCTGTACACTGGGTGGAACTAGATTACATAGATAATCCGGAGCATGTTTATATTGAATGTTATAAAACATTTGTAATTTTCGTCTTTTCTTCCTGTCAGCTAAAGTTTCCCACCCAACTTCCTCATACAGATTTTTCAGATTTTGTAACTAAGGCAAACCAGTAACTATTCTAGCAGCTTCTAACTGCAGACTTTCAAGTTCATTAGCATAATTATCCTATCCAACAATTATCCCAAACCTCAGTTGCATATTCAAAAATTGGTCTTATAAATACTATACAGAGTTTTTCTAAGTTTTTCTACAAAGTTGATACTTGAGTTTTCTCAGTATATTCAAATGTTTCGTTACACTAATAATCAGATTGTCTATATGGCTTTTCCACCGAGCATCAGAGCAAAACGTTACCCCAAGGTGTTTGTGACATTTTGTAATAGGAATTTCTTTGTTATTTAGGCAGAATTTTAGATCTGGAGCGTCATTATTTAAAAAAATCATTATTTCTGTTTTGTCTGGAATAAAAGACATAAGCCACCTTCTTGACCATTCGTTCAGCTCCTCGAGGTCACGACCAATAACATTTTTTATATGTTCTTCGTCGTGCCCTGAGTAATTAAACGAAGTGTCATCCGCATAGAGTCTGGTCAGGGATGTGAGTTTCTCTGCAATGTCATTTATATATATCATAAATAATAAGGGGCCAAGGATTGGTCCTTGAGGTACTCCAGCTGAAAGACTGCAAAATGAGGATGATGATTTATTAATCACAACTTTTTGTTTCCTATCACAAAGAAAACTCTCAAACCAGTTAAGTAAATTACCATGTATTTCGTAAGCTTTCATTTTATGTAAGAGCCCTCTATGCCATACCTTGTCAAAAGCTCTAGAAAAATCGCAAAAGACAAAACAATTTATTTCCTTCTTTTCTAGTGAGTTAAGAATACAATTAAACATTTCTAGTAGCTGATGTACAGTTGAGTATTTTGGCAAAAATCCAGACTGATATTCATAAATTAGCTTATTCATATGTAGATGATTATAGACATGTTTGAAAACAATTCGTTCCATGATTTTACCTACACAGCTTATTAAAGAGATTGGCCTATAGTTTGAAGGTAATGACGAATCACCTTTTTTAAAAATAGCAATAACATTTGCAACCCTCCAGCTAGAAGGATACTTACATTGTTGAAGAGATTTATTTAATATTATTTGTAAAGGAACCGACACTTTCTTAAGCCAAATTTTCAGCATTCTGTGGCTAATCAAATCTGGTCCCGATGCCTTATTCGGATCAATAGTTTTGATAATATCAATTATTTCAGTTTGATTTATGTATATATCTTGAATATTAGTATTAGTTTTTACTTTAAATTCTGGAACAGGAACATTTTCTTCTTCGAGTTTGGATATCAAACCAAAATATTTGTTAAACAGGTCGCACTTCTCACTATCCTCATAAACTATGTCATTGAAATCCTCATCGTATAGGATTTATTAATCAATAGAATGCACAAAAAATTACCAAATGGGGAGTTAACTCCAAAAAATAAAACTATTATAATTTTCAGGACACATTTCTTTCATGACCAAAAAGATGACCAACACATGATGTCGTTCTTGTTATTTCGATCAGTAAGCAGTAAGGGATTTCAAATACCTAATTAATCTCATAGGTTTTAATATCACGAATCACTATTATAATGGGAACTACCTGATTTTTATAAACATCAGTACTTGAAGTATACTGGTAATAATCCAGGCAAGATCGAGTGGACAGTAGTACAGTACGTAGGTACTTTGAATACTTAAGATAGTAAAAACCGACTGCCTCAAAAGAATACAATGTTATTATAATTATTCGATGATCATTCAGTATAATTATAAACCCACTAGTAATATAAAATAATATTTATATGTATTTTGGGGTTGTTTTCTGCTCTGTAGTCGGGTTGTTGCCTCTTTAATACATTCCCCGTTTCCATTCTCTACTCTATATGAAATAGAAATTAGATGAAAACGAATTTCTAGCATTCTTTCGATAAAACATGACATACTGGTGTACCGGTATTATATGTAAATTGGTGAAATATGTTCGAAAATGGTTTATTGAAAATACCTGTAAAAAGGTACTTATACCCTAGACTTGCTACAATTCCCTTTCTTTTATTTCTTTCTTACTAATTTATGTTTACTGAAAACTGCCAGTATACTGATTGCCCTTGGAGAAAGGTTCCTCTGCAGGTGTCAATATACTGTGAATCTCTTAATTATAGCAGTAAAATTGTTAAAGGGGTAAAATTGAAGAAAGAAAAAAAAATTAGGATGGGACATGTAGCAAGTCTACCTATACCCTATAAATGCCTGAGACAAAAACTAAATGCATACCGATTTTCAAAAACGTGTTTTCCCCAAAAAGTTTCAATGCGCGCCTTTGGGATTCCACGGCTTTCGAAAGGGGCACTGGTCCAGTGAATTTGTAGGGCATGACACCATTTACACAATCACCCAGCCATTCCATCTGTGAAGCCGTCCCTTCAACTGAAACTATATGTACTGCATGTTCCACAGCTACTGCTTGCTATGTTTACAACCTGATCAGCATGCAAATGTCAATCGTTTGAACGACCCCTATCTTTTTTGTGTGTAGCCATGTACATGCTTGTAAGGCTTCAATCGTGTAGTGGGGCAAATACACCTTAATTAGATTCGTGCAGCTGAACTAAACTACGAACAAATAGTGCAATATATAAATAAAAACATTCCTTCTTATTTCTTTCCTGCACGACAACCAATTTACTACACTATGCAGTGAAAAGCACACCCGCTAATTTCAATATCATTTATGTAAAAACATATTTCATTGGTGTAAAAAAGTTCACACAAGTTAGAAGCATTTTTCTGATTGGTGACGCTGGATATAGAATTTCGAAAATCGAATCTCGAAATTAAGATATGAATCTCGAATTTCGAATTTCGAATTTCGAACTTCAGATATTGAATTTCGATTTTCGAATATCGGATCTCGCATGATCCTTCTGGGCTTTCGTACATATCTTGTATACAGAACAATTGGAATGCTATTTATTTTTTCCGCCTTTTTGTACACATTTGTTTCCGGAATTTTGTGCTGCAGGGTATTCATTTTCATCCTGTCTTGTGCAAAATTATTTATTTTCAGTTCTTACCCGCCCAAGTTATATATCATTCGTAATCCTGCCACCTTCAGAAAATCAAATTGCAATCTCGTGAGTTTCAAAACAGAGAATGTGTGTTTGAAAACAAAATAACCACGTGTTGCTGTAACTGTTAATGCGATTGCAAGTCTTACTGGTATTGAATTATATCATTGTGGTATTTGACACAATATCAAAGTCTTATTCATGAAAAAGTACTACAAAAAGACTTTAAGAGGTGTCGGGCGAATATACCCCGCTTCCACACTACCCTCCACCTATTCCTTTTAATTTAGGCCAACCAGAACTAACAATAATCTTTTATTTTTCTATCTTGAAAATAAAAATTTGTATTTTTCTATTAGAAGCTTATATTATGTATAAGCGTTGTTTATTGATGACACATCATAGTTTGCATGTGTGTAGCACATGTTTGGTACTGACATGCCTCTGGCTGCATGATCACTCCTTATTTGGTTATAAGGCAAAGGAGTGATACATACCCTTCTCAAATTTCCCCAGGATGCTAGGTAGTTGTTCATTCTGAGTTTTGCTGCTGACAGGGAAAGTCATACATTAGTTATCATAAAGCTACAAAATATCGTTTTCAAGTATAATATTAACTAGGTGTTAATATCCGTATGTTATTGCAATATTCAGTTTTTGGACATTTGCGTTTATCTTCATATATGTGAGTGCGATTATCTTACTAAAAGAAACTTTGTGTTTTAAAATTGCTATATTTAACATTCACTTTCACTTAGCAATTTCAAAGAACATTTTCGTAACGGTAACAAAGATATTGAACTTTTAATAATTATGGCTTCCAGACCAAATTCAAGAAATCAACCGTATTCAAATAGACATTTGGACTTAAATAATCCAGAAAATTGGACGTCACAGCAACTTAGGATAAAAGTGCAGCAGTTGGGGATTGTTGTACCCAAAAATGTTGCTAAAACCGTTCTCAAACAATTTTATTTAGAAAATAAAGATCGTCAAAATAGCAACGGTAATATCGCCCAGAACGAGGAACATGTTAGTGATCCAGAACATGTCGTGTTGAATCCTATAGCACAACACTCCGGGAGTGCCTCAGCCTCAGCGTGTGCCTCAGACAGTACCGCGAATGTGACCGACGGATTGCGTAATCCAACAGCTGATGAAAGTAGTTCGCGGAGCGATGTCAACGAATCAACCGGAAGTGCGCAGTTCGACAGCGTCGGTGGCAACAACATGGCTGCCATTATCCAATCTTTCAGTATAGTGTCGCAGTCCGTAGCACAATGCGCGTCAGGTCTCCAACAGACAGTCAGCCTTATCGCCAACCAAAAAAACACAGAAAGCGGTCCTGCAAAGAAATTTGGTCTAGCGCAGTGGTACCAGAATAGAAATATGGAGGACGTACCACTAGCCGTGCACGGATCCGTACAGAACCGCCCAACACTGCCACTGTCAACAACACCATCTCTTGGATACTTGTCCACAACTCTGTGTCCTACAGCTGGAGTCCGATCTGATGCTTTCTCAAATGTGGATATTGTGGCTCCATCATTACAAAGGAGCATTATTGAGGGTAAGGATGTAAACTTAGGCGCTCTCCTTATTCCCAATTTTGAGTCTCCTGTAAACCATTCCATAATTGCAGACGGGGTGCATGTCAATTTAGCAAATAAAGCAGACCCAAGATTAAACAGGCATCTATCAATCCAAGAGTTTATTCAAGCTTTTAGAAAATTCAAAAGAATTATGTGTGGTGCCTACTTAGACCGTCGGGATGAATTAGATGCCTACGAAGCTGCCATTATTAACATTAATAATTTCTATGGCCCAAAATTTTATGACTATCATAAAATTTTTACAGCAAAGGCAGCAGCACTTCTGAGAGAAAGGTATGTTAAGGTCGATTGGAGCCTTCGTGATCGTGACATCCTTTCTTTGATAACAGCAGGATCCTCAGTAAACGTGTGCAAAATCTGTAATTTAATTGATCATGCTACACAATACTGCCCATTGCAATCATCAGTCCAGGTTGAAAATTCCTCTTCAAGATCATATTCATCTAGCAACCTACAATCCGTAGACAAGCAAGGTCGTTCAAGAGTATTTCATGAAGGTCGGGAAATGTGCAATAATTTCAATAATCCTAAAGGTTGTTATAGGAAAGTGTGTTATCTCCTCCACCAGTGTACAAAATGTCGTGCAACAGGCCATGGTGCCGCAACCTGTAGGAAATCCAATAGCAATGTGCCTGTTCATTCGTCAACATCTTCAGTGTCCTCCAAGGGAAATAAATTGGAGAAACCAAATTCAGGATGACTATCCAAGGAAAAGTTCTTTTGTGAAGCTTCAACACCAATAAATGTTGATAAGTTGGAGGAAGAGTTATCATCACATCCTGATAAAAATTTTGTATTATATCTATGTAATGGTCTGAGACAAGGTTTTGATTGTTTAGTTCAAGGGGAAATTTCAGAATCTAAAGAGTGTAAAAATAATTTTTCTGCAAGGTCTCAGGTTTTAGTTGTTCCAGAGTTAATTAAAACTGAATGCCAAAAAGGCTTTGTTCTGTTATGTCAGAAAATCGCCTTTTAATTGTAGCCAACAAAAGACACAAATCAGTAATAAAATTTAACAAGATTTATTATACACTAGTTTACAAAAAAGTATTACACAAAAAGAAATGTCAACTTAACTGTCAAAATATGAGTCCAATCTTTTATCTTTTCTTTATCCGGAAATCTTCACGGGAATCCACAGAATATTATATCCAATTGGTCACAATCTAGTATGATGTAGTTTGTAAATAAAAGTGTCAATCCAACTGCTGAGAATGTTGATGTCTATCGATGTCTAAGTCTATCTATGTCTCTGTCCAAATCTCTATATTCAACTAACTTTTGGGTCTGCATTTAAATACTCAAACAGAAACTTCTAGACATCGCTAGAAATATAAAATTACGCATCTTTTTTATGATCATTCTGGAAACGTTATGTAAGTGAAATAGAAAGTTCTAATCATTCCATGAGTATCAGTGATTGTTCCAGTGAATTCTAAACTGCATAGTTGTAACACAATGTGTATTTTATTTTGTACACAATGTAAACATGTATAATAGGCCACACAAAACAAATTAGGCCAACTAAATAAATATGATAGTTACAATATCATAACAGTACTTGGACCTTTTCAGTCCTTACCTTTTGCCAATTATAGAGTTAGTCCACTGGGTGTTGCTGAAGGAAAATACTCTGGGAAGAAACATTTGATTTTAGATCTTTCATCTCCGCATGACAATGACAGTTTTCTAAGTATTAATGACATGATTGATAAAGAAGAATGTTCCATGTCTATTGTTAAAATTGATGATGCTATAAGAATTCTTCTAAAATTAGGAAGGAACAGTACACTATGTAAATATGACAAATCCGACGCGTTCAAAATTTGTCCTTACTTGCCATCCCAGTGGCCTTTATTTTGTTTCAAATGGCAGTCTTTTTTTTTATTATTATGTAAGATTAACTTTTGGCTGCCGGTCTAGTCCTAAAATTTTTGACACAGTGTCACAGGCAATTTGCCATATTGCAGAGAAAAATTATAAGATTAAGAACATTTTACATCTACTTGATGATTTTCTTACTATTGATCACCCAAGTGAAGATGGTGAAAGAAGCATGGCTATAATGATGACCATTTTTAAACGTTTAAATATTCCAATAACCAAACACAAGACTGAAGGACCAGTTACTTGTCTAGAGTATTTAGGTATTATTTTAGATTCAAACAAAATGGAAGCAAGACTTCCAAATATTAAAGTACAGAGAATATGTGAGTTTATTTCCAAATTGTTGTCAAAATCATCTTGTACAATGAGACAGTTATTTCAATTTTGCCACAAGAGTTATTTTACCTGGCAGACCTTTTTTGTCGTACCTAATTAATTTGTCAACTACTGTTAAACATTTAAATGAATTTGTACATTTAACTAAAGAATGTAAGGTAGATTTAGAATTTTGGTTGAGATTTTTGTCAAACTGGAATGGTATCACTATGTTTCATGATTGTTATCTCACTTCCAGTTATGACTTTGAATTATATACAGATGCTGCTTCTACAATAGGCTTTGGGGGATATTTTCAAGGCAAATGGTTCTCTTCTTATTGGCCTGTTAATTTACCTACTTTAACTGAAAATTTGTCAATGGCTTTCCTTGAGTTATACCCTATTGTAGTAGCAGCTTTGTTATGGGGCCACCTCTGGCCCTGTAAAAAGATATTATTTTGGTGTGATAATGAAGCTACTGTTGCTATTGTCAGAAAGGGACGCTCTAAATGTTTAGAAATCATGAAACTTATGTGTCAACTAACATGGTGTGCAGCTAAGTTTAATTTTCATTTTAGTGCTAAACATGTACCTGGTCATAGAAACCAAATTTCTGATGCTTTGTCTCGTTTTCAGATGACTCGCTTCCGAAAACTGGCTCCACAGGCAGAGCAGTACCCTAATATATGCCCAAGTGTGTCAGAAGTAATGTGGTCTTAACAAACACAGTCAACAAACTATGGTCTAATGCAGTAGCTATGAGGACAAGAGCTGTTTATGAGACAGGATATAACCATTTCAAAACATTTTTACTTTTAAATGGGGTCAACCTGAATGGGAACAAATTACCTCCCATATCTGAAGAACTTTTAATTTATTTCGTTGGTCATTGTTTTCAAATTCTGAAATTACAATATTCTACTATTAAGCTGTATATTTGTGGTATTAGTTACATGTGCCTCAATGACGATATTCCCTCACCCTTTCAATCATCAGACAGAGACCACAAATCAATGGTTCGACTCTCTTTATTTCTAAAGTCGGTTAAACGTTCACAAAAAACAGTCAGTCAGGCCAAGATTTCCAATTACTTCAGACATACTAAAGCAAATGTGTGTTAAACTGAAGAGAGGCTTTTTTCAGAATTTATAGACTTAATGTTTGAAACTGTTTGTATTGTAGCATTTCATGGTTTTTTACGTTGTGGTGAACTTACTGAAGATAATGCATCTAACTTTGATTCAGAATCTAATTCATGTGTTTCTGATGTTACATTTTATGAAGATTTTGCAATTCTTCACCTAAAGCAGTCAAAAACAGATCCTTTTAGGAAAGGCATGGACATACAATTGCATAGGCTAAATAATATCCTATGCCCTTATACAACTTTAAAGAACTACTTACAATTAAGATCAGTTAAAGGAAAATGTGCACTTTCAGATCTATTATTCATTAATGAAAATTGTTCAGCTTTAGAAAGAAAATATTTTATTACATATTAAAAAATTTTATTAGAAGCCTGTGGATACCAAGCCGCCCTATATAATGGACATTCGTATAGGTGCAGCAACCAGTGCTGGTAAAGCTAATATTGAAGATCACTTAATTAAAACATTGGATAGATAGAGTTCTGATAGTTATTGTCGCTATGTTAGAACAGATAAATCTTCTATTAAGAACGCACAGCAACAAATTTGTAACAGTTAAATTTTCTTACAGTTATTATGTATATATATATATATATATATATATATATATATATATATATATAGTGTCTAAAAATAGCAACAATCAACATTCAATCTATCTAGGTGTGGATCAGTTTGTAAATAAACTGATGCAGTTACTACATTAAATTATATAAGTGCCTAAGAATGTAACTTTAACACACTAATGAGTGTTATAAAATTAGTTGTTATATTTTATATTATTCACGCAATATTTCGCTAAACAAATTAGCTTCATCCGGCGTGTGCATCTCTCAAGGTGAAATCGGATGCATGACAAAAAAATATTTTTGTAGCTTGAACTACACAAAATTGGAGTAAAAGTTTAACAAAATTTATTGATGTTCTATAAAAAATATATGTTTGTAAATTGTCTAGAATATATAAAAATATTTTTGCCGCTTATTGTACATAGCAATTCTTAAATCAAAACAAATAGTTGTTTCAGTTAAATAGAATGAAGTTCAGGATTTATTCCTTTGGTTTTGGGTAGAACTGTTTTTCATCTCTCTCATTAAGTCCATCAGGTTCAAGAGTACGTAGCTGATGCATCCAGAACCTTTCTCTCTGTTTTCTCCTTTGGGAGTCCCAATTTTGGTTTACCTCAATTATTTGAAAGGTGATATTTTCAAACGTATGCCCTGTTCTTAAGAGGTGTCTCGTAATTGGACAGCGATACAACATCTATGTTACATCTAATTGCAAAACGGAAAATAGTATTTATATTCTTACTTGTGGAACTTGCAAGCTGCAGTATGTTGGTGAAACAGAAACGAAATTCAACATCAGACTTAACAATCACCGGTCTTTTTATACAAAAGGAAGAAACTGTCCAATTACGAGACACCTCTTAAGAACAGGGCATACGTTTGAAAATATCACCTTTCAAATAATTGAGGTAAACCAAAATTGGGACTCCCAAAGGAGAAAACAGAGAGAAAGGTTCTGGATGCATCAGCTACGTACTCTTGAACCTGATGGACTTAATGAGAGAGATGAAAACAGTTCTACCCAAAACCAAAGGAATAAATCCTGAACTTCATTCTATTTAACTGAAACAACTATTTGTTTTGATTTAAGAATTGCTATGTACAATAAGCGGCAAAATATTTTATATATTCTAGACAATTTACAAACATATATTTTTATAGAACATCAATAAATTTTGTTAAACTTTACTCCAATTTTGTGTAGTTCAAGCTACAAAATATTTTTTGTCATGCATCCGATTTCACCTTGAGAGATGCACACGCCGGATGAAGCTAATTTGTTTAGCGAAATATTGCGTGAATAATATAAAATATAACAACTAATTTTATAACACTCATTAGTGTGTTAAAGTTACATTCTTAGGCACTTATATATATATATATATATATATATATAAATCTATGTAGCATTAAGATTAACTCTTACACATTTTATTTTCATGAATTAGTCAGTTGTGTGTTATATCATTAAATTATGTACAGCTTAAATTGTGTTTAATAGAATTCCACAGTGTTTAGTTGAAGGTTTCATTCCTTAAAACCCAATTTTTCCCACTTATTGCCTTGGGGGTCACTCAGCTGTTTCACACTTGACTTTTTGGACCCTTTCGAAATTGACCACTGGTCTAATTTCTCATTTCCCCCAAGTCATTAAATGTAATACATCTACATTTATTTCTCTCTCCACCGTCAATCTAACCTCCTTTTATCGTAGCCACCTGCTATGAGATGGAGCAACGCTTCATCCCCTTATAGGAACTCATCTGGTTCCGGTTGGTTGACGGAGTGTCCATGTCCATGGGGCTTGGTCCATCTATACCAAGTGTCGTCGACAGGGCCTGGAGCTAAATTTCCCTTTGCTGAGTACTTGACTCCCAAGGGCCAAATTATTTATATATTTTATTAATAAAAATAGAAATTAAATAATCTTGTTGTCAGCAGCAAACTCATTGATATACTAATTGGTTATACTGGATTGTCTGTTTCAATCTTATAGGAATGTCCAAGTCTGAAGGTCACGTTAATTGTCAAGGTTGTCAACACTGCAGGAGTATGTTAAGAAATAAGTTACAAATACAGGGTATAAAAGAATACCAGATAACACCTAAACAAGAGAGCTACAAATACAGGGTATAAAAGAATACCAGAGAACACCTAAACAAGAGAGCTACAAATACAGGGTATAAAAGAATACCAGAGAACACCTAAACAAGAGAGCTACAAATACAAGGTATAAAAGAATCACCAAGAACACCTTTTAAAAAGAGGAGTTCTAACAAAGTCACAGTTTACTTAAAGGAGACATGACACGATTTTCAATTTGTGTTTCAAAATGTTTATTTATATTTAACTTTCCCCAAAAATATATCGATAGCAATATAAATGTCAAATATTTGATAAAATATGTATTTTAATGAGATTTTAATGCAACGATTTATCGACCTGTCAAATATGCATATTTCCATCCCGGAAGTCACTCAGAACGAGGCTACTACGTCAGTGGTTACATTCATTCATATTAACATATGGGTACAGCACAAATTTAGTTTCGATTATTATCCAACAAAACGCATGACAGTGATAAACAATGATTATGTGTGATGCCAATGGATTCAACAATATAATTAAAAAGAATATTCACATGATATTTTCTGTTTTTTCGAACGACACGCAGACTTAGATGGTGTAAAGATGGGACTTTTTAACAAGCCCAAACTACACTTCTTTCCGCCCACTTTCATAAGGAATCAATAGTTGGGTTCTCGGGTGCCATGCCATGAGTTCATCATAGGACACAGGTGTACGGTACAGGTGATTGAGTTTCGCAATTTCAGGTCTCGTTTGAAGTTGCAAGCTTCAGGTGTCACACCACATGGGGGATTGATAAGACATAGCTATTACGCAATATTACTTCATAGCTCTTTGTGTACAACCTGGATGTTGGTTTTGCCGAGGGCACAGGTGAGATTGGAATATATTATTGTTACAGTAATACAGGTACAACTATCTGATCATATGTTTAATGAATACCTGTAGTACGACTATACAATACCCTATGCACCACCAATTAAATACCCTAACCAGTGTTGATAACTAATAGACAACCTGTATATAGATCTTATATCTGTTGCTTTTAAGAATATGCAGATGTAAAAGGTTTATAACAGATGCTATTTTTACTTGACTTCTTAATTGAGATGGAAAAGTAATATTCCTGTATGCTTGCAAGTGTATAACTTCATAAGAAATTGTTAGGCAAAAAGCATAAAAAGCAACCAAGGAAATGATATATGAATGTGAATCATAAGTCTTTTACATTCTTATATTGAACATCGAATATAATTATTGACAACTATTTAGTTGGTAAAGATTCAGATGATGAAAAACATTTCTTTTCAAAATGGAAACTTTATAATAAATGAAGAAAGTGTCGTTAACCGTACGGCCTCCAACAATGAGAAAACCCCATACCGCATATTCGGCTATAAAAGTTCTCAACATGAAAATGTGAAACAATTTTAACGAGAAAACTAACTTATTTATAATAAAATAATTTCCGGAGAAAAAAATTGACAGACATGAACCAACGACAACCACTGATCTATATGCTCCTGATTTGAGACAGACACATTCAAAATGTGTCGGTGGTACATGTTTGTGAGTGCTGGTAGCAATAAACAAATTGATTGCTAAATGATATTTGGGCGAGAGGAGTGGAAATAAGTGAATTTGAATTTACTTTGTTTATACGTAATTCCTTAAATTTGAAGTTAGATTTATAAGGGTCTTGATGGAATAGCATACTTTAGAAGTGTAGTATAACTATATTAATCATTTCAACATAAAGATAGTTTTTCTTAAAAATGTATGGTTTTAAAAGGTAAATAACATAACACGTGACTAAATCACACTACAGGTGCCTTCTTACCTTTCACCTTGTCAAGTATGCTATAGGTGTCAAAATTTAATTACTAAAACAACAGCCTCCAATAAATGTTTTGTATTGTGTAATTTAAACAAATGGTGAGACGTAAATAAAATATTGAATTGAACTGTTTACATAAAAGGGGGGAAAGTAATAAAATTGTTAATTGAATATCCTAATGCAGAAATAATGTGATAAAGGATTTTTCACTATACAAATCCTTTGTGTGATGTATGGTTTCCAACCAAAAAAAAATATAAGCATAACTTTTGGTGATAATTTATACCTATTAAAAGTCCCTATGTAACAAAAAAAATGTACCCTTTGCGAACGCCTAATTTGACTTTTACTATCGTTTTTTTCCCTGCTTCTGGCACACACATAATTATAACATTATCGTAACAGAGAGAAAAAAGAACAATTTGATCATCAATAATTAGAAATTTATATTTTCAATCATGATAAGTAGTTTTATTTAAATTAAAAAAATGCAGAAAGCGGTTTATTAAATTTATTCAACAGACAAACCAAATATGTATGGTAACAATCCGATCGGTATTGTCTGAAAAATCGTCGTTGTTGGACTTTTCGCATGAAGAATTAATATGCTTTTCTTGGTTATTTTCCACACACAATGGCTCAAATTGATGAGGTCAATTGTCTTTATAGTTTGTCAGTAATCGGGAAAAGTGCTGTCAATACCGCCCATAGTGTATCGACATCGTCCAGTTAGAGACATTTTCCCAGCTTGTAACCACTGACGTAAGCACGATCACGTGATCGATATCTAATTAAAAATCATTTATTATGACAAGCGCTGGATTCTTTGACCAGAAAAATGCCGATTGATCAGGTTTTGACAAGTAAAATTGTACAAAACATGTTTTAAGACTATTATTTATTAATTTGATAAAAAAAAAAAAAAAAAATCGTGTCACGTCTCCTTTAATCATGAGGAACACCTAAACAAGAATCAACTAGCTAAACAAGGTACATGAATCATTATCGATAAACCACAGAAAATAGAATACAGACTTAACAATGAATAAAGTCATTACTTGCTGCATCTGTCGTATCGTCAATGTCATAGTTGCTACTGTTAAGTCATGGATTTCAGCCCTTCTGCTATATACCTAAGTCCCTGGAGTCATAGAATAAACTTAAAAATAAAAATTTGTATTTGTTTTTCTTTTATTTTTGACTATTTGTATTTGGTTACCACACATTGATAGCCTGCCGTAATAGTAATTTGGATGTTTAACGCCCTACAAAAGAACTAAATATTCTAAGTCGGCGATCCCTTTGCGAATTTTTTTTATTGAATTATATTTCAAGCACTAACCGTTCTTTTTTTGTAGGGGTCATGGTTTTTCTCTCGTGACAAACATTCTTTTCCCCGACTTAAACAAAAAATACAGCCAATTTCAATAACACACAGTAACTAGAAAATTATTTCGAAACGCCATGTACATGTCAATGCAAACAAAGTATTTTGTTCACTTTCCTTCTAAACAAAGAATTCTTTAAATTATATATTCAAGAAATTTAAAATTAAACAATGTATATATATAAGAAAACCCCCCCACAAAAGATGAATGGTCGGTGTTTTATGAAAATTTGCCCTTACAACAAATAAGATGACAGTTGTTAGTAGTATAAAGACATATGAATATACTAAAATTTAGGATGATCAGGTTTAAGTAACCATTTTTGTCTTTCAAAACACAACTTCCAATAAGGGTACGCAATGATGACATCTGATTAAAATTAACGGCATATATTTTATGATATGTTTTGCTAAGTAGTTTATTTCGTATATTTGTAAGTGGTAACGCGTTGATATGTACACCATATAGACCTTGTTATTATCTATATATAGTTATAAATATCATCTTTACATTTCAGTATATCGCAAGACGCCGTACAGAAAACAAGTTGTTATTTTGCAATTCGCCATACAGTATACCTGTTTTGGTCCATATTCCTTAGAACAAAACTTTTTGATAGCAAATTTCAGTAATTATGAAGTCACATTATCATAATTTAAAAATTTGTCTGGAAAAGAATGAAAAACAGTTGAATATCTGGCGAGCGTGAAGTCGAAGGGCGATCAACCTCGAAATTTTCTGGTACCAAGTGCACAGTTTTGGAGTATAACACTAAATCTTGTCTTTGTTTGCTACTTGTTGGTATAAAAAAATAAAGTACTATATATCAGAAAATCGTTTCATAAGCGGTAACCTCATCAAAATGGTAGAAATGGTTTAAATTAAAAGATTTCTTACCTTGTTTATTTTTTTTCTCCTTTCTCCTCGCTTCGTTGGTACCCAATTTCCGGTGTTGATGATACACAGTGCTCATGTATAAATGCATGTTGAATAAAGTTGAAGATGAAGAACATTTTATATGTGAATGTCCCTTTATAATCTTTTGAGAAAAGAGTTCTTTGATAACATTTTGATAAGTTGTAAAATTTTCGAAGTTTTAAAAACAAGTGCCAAGTTCAACTCGCTTTTTATTCAAGAAAACCTAGATGTATTGAAACTTACTGGAACTTACTGTATATTAACACTGTATATCATTGCCACGGAAATTGGGTACCAACCGGCAACGAAGCGGAGAGAAAGATACAAAAATAAATAAGGGAAGAATTCCTTTAATACCGATTTTATGAGGTTACCTCTAATGGAATGATTTTCTGATATATAATGCTTTGATTTTTTATACCAAACAGTAGCACACAAAGACAAGATTTTGCATTATACTTCAAAACTGTGAACCTGGTACTAGAAAATTTCGAGGTCGATCGTCCTCCATCGATCCTCTGGCCAGATATTCGACTGGTTTTCATTTTTTTCCCCTTATTGATATGCAACAAAGATTACTAACTTATTCAAACGGACCTCATCCTAATGTAAACATTGAATTTTAATACATTGAGAATACTACAAATACATGTACAAAAATCGAGTAGACCTATTTTCAAAATTGTAAAACAAATAGTAAAAATCTTTTACTTTGTAAAAGTATTTATCTTTAATTGTTTTAGCACGAAAAGACAATATTGGCGTGTATATTGAAAGTTCACGTGACAAGTGCCGATCGGCGTACTCGAAAACTTAGATGGGGAAAATAGGTATTTTTGGGGAAACTGAAATATGCTAAGGCACGGCTGGTAATCTACACACGAAAAAATGCAACAATCACTTCAAAGAAAGGCAAGTAATTTGCATAGTTTTATTGAAGTTCATACTAAATATAAATTGACAATGGAAATGGAAATGACTACAACGTAAATATAAGTGGTTTAGATTTATGATTGACTGTGTTTTTTTTCTCGTGTAGTTCTATCCATCTAAAACATAGATTAAAGTCTTAACACATGCACACAAGAAAAAAAATATAGTCAATCATGCGGAACACCCTGAAAATTAGTGACTTGAAAGAGCTTTAGTTTTGTAGTACATGACCTTTTCCAATTTTTTGTTTTCAATGTGCAGCAAAAATTAACATTCTTTTCAAAATATCAGGGCCCGTATGCATAAAGCTACTCAAGTTAAGATTTTCCTTAGTAAACACTTAAGTTAAGGAAACTCCGCCATTTTTACCTAAGTGGTATGCATAAAAAAATCTAAAACTAAGTATTTGTTTAGTAAAATCTTAGTTGTTTAAAGTCACTTAAACTTAAGTGATATGCATAAAATCCAATATACATGTACACAGAAAATGATTAAGATTATACTTAACTATAAGGTACCTACAGAGCTACCTTAAAGTTTCAAAAATAGGTAAAACCAGTTGAAAGTATGCGTTTTTGCATAACATGGATAGATTAACTACCATTTAATTGATTAATTATTATATCTCAGTAGTATTTCGTTTGTTTATTGCTAAATATTAAAGACCATTGTAATTTTCTTAAAATCACGTATAATCAACAAAATCAAGAGATAACTTTAACCTTGGAATTTCCAACTTAAATCTTTGAATTATCAACATTAAACTTGGAAATTCCAACTTTAATTTTGGAATTATCAACTTTAATCTTGAACTTTATATTCATGTAAATATAAAGTCCCAGGTGATTGATTCAAACACCACCCACCATTGGCCATTAATATAAGATTTCCAATAACATATTTATATAAGACTAGAACACACCCGCGACATCGCGGTTCCGTGACTGAATTTAAGTACCTACACCTTATTTTAAGCCTGGATTTTTAGTATTCATATTGTCATCTGATAATAAGGTGCACAGTTTCAGTCTCTGCTTTCAAAATCTTTCTGTTTGAACCCGTCCTTGTTTTCTTAATACAACCGGAAACTTCATGTGACAATGATTGAATTCAGTAGTGTAAGTCCCTGTATAATGACGAAGTTCAGGTGTGATTATGACCCGTGTATATTGCAAATCCCAAATACGATGTTTGGTGGTGCGCCTGACAGGGGCGGGACGTACAGATTATACAGGTGACATATACTATTGGTATCGGGATCGGATTCGGATTCGACCCGGAACTTGTTAATTATTGGTAATATCAATTATGTGGAAAACAAAAGGGACTGGAATGGTGTAATTTTTAATCAACACCATTGTCCTATATTAGTTATATATAAAGTTGAATTCTTTGATTCGTCGTTTTTACGTCATGCCGGCTAACAAATTGGACCTCGTTATTTTAGTAGTATAGATATGTAGAACATACCCCAAATCAATATAAAGTTATGAAAGAACAATGCATAGCAATATAGAATGTCATTAAAAGTAGTGTCATATTTATATAAAATATAAAATAGGAAGTTACCCTCTCCCCCCCTTTCCGTTCATGGATATTAGGCTACGTGCAGCTATACAAGACTTTAGATACACTTACGAACGTTATATTGTTAAAATACACCGCCTTGTATCAATTGTAACTGTTAGTACAAAACGGTATGAAATTTCCCCTGAAATAGTTTCACTAACTAGGACAAAATTAGAAAGTTTTAAGACCTACTTTATGGAATTCGAAGTATATATAAAATATTCATGAAACTTAAACTGTATTCAATTGTTTTCAAATTTCCTGATCTATATATAGAAGTCTATAAAAAAAGGACCAACCAGCAAATTTACTGTGTACAGGATCGTCTACAATAGACGATACTGCGCAGATAAGGAAAAAAATATGTAAGTCTGAAGATTTGCACAACGGTACTAATATAAGATGGTAATATACGAAGATGATGTTATAAAATCGTGTTGACAAATATTTCGGCTTAACAAATAGCCTTCGTCAGTGTCAATAAATTCAACAATACTAATTGAATGTTAAAAATAGCTCAATAATACAGGTAAGTTTTTCTCTATTGATTTAATCCCAAATCTTGAACATCATAATATAAAACATAACTCGATACTCAATAGACGTGACTGTGTATATATACATCCCAAAATGAGTGAAAATAAAACTGCTAGTATTTCTTATTGATGCCGTTTGGATAATGTACATTTAGTTCCTTTATCCAAAAGCTTTGCCGGAATTCGTTGACTTCCACCTTCGTCAACATGTTGAAGACTTACCATCTCACATCAAAGCAGGGATTAAACTTAACGGCCGCCCAGTCGCCCAATGCGACCAGATTTTCGGCTGGGCGAATATATTTAACATCCTGATCGCCCAGCTGGCGACCGAAAACATTTTGCATTGAATCGATTATCTTAGAAAAATGCAGGCCTTAAATCCACTTCCTTCAGACACGACACTTGTGTCTATGGACTTTACCTCCCTCTACACGAATATTCCACATGCAGATGGAATTGATGCCTGTAAAGAAGTTTGGGAATCCCGACCAGTAAAATATCCACTTACTGAATGCCTGGTCAAAATGCTCACGCTGGTACTAAAGAACAACAACTTCACCTTTGATGGAGATCATTATCTACAAGTTAATGGAACTGCTACGGGTACCAAAATGGCTCCATCATATGCCAACATATTTATGGGTAAACTAGAAAAACAACTCCTTGAATCTTCAATCGAAAAACTGCTTTCCTGGTTTAGATTTATAGATGATGTGGATATGAAATGGAATAAAAGTGACGAGGATTTAGATACATTCATCACTCATGCCAACAACATACATCAAAGTATTAAATTTACTTATGAGAAATCTAAATCCAAAATCACCCCCTCGATACTTCCAGCTCCCTTACAGATGGCATTATATCCACATACCTATATTCTAAGCCTACTGATACTCACCAATACCTGTCCCATAAAAGTTGCCATCCTGCTCATTGTACTAAGAGCATCCCATACAGTCAGGAACTCAGAGTCAAGCGAATATGTTCCAAAACAGAAACAACTAAAAAACGACTAAGTCAACTCGAAACCCGCTTGGAGAGAAGGGATATAAACACAGTACTATTCAAAAGAGTTTTCAGAAAGCGGAAACTATCCCAAGGAGTAAACTGTTAGAATATAAAAAGAAAAATAAAAGGACTCCATGTGTTCTTACTTACCACCCATCTCTTAAAAACAGCTTCGGTTTCATTCGTGAGCATTGGAAAACAGTTGAAAAGAATTCCAATCTATCCAAGATTTTTTCCGAGCACCCCATGATAGCTTTTAGGCAACCCAATAGTCTGCGGAACCTGCTGGTGCGGGCTGAAGTGCCTGATCCGAGAAGTACTTCTGGAGAATGTCGTTCGTGTGATGAAAAACGCTGCAAATGCTGCCTACAGATGCATCACTCATCAACTTTTCACAGTAAGGCAACCGAAAATAACTATAGGATATTTTGCAATGTGAACTGCAAAAGTATGAATGTTCGGTTTGTGGCCTCCAATATGTTGGTGAGTCAAAGCAGCCTTTCCACAAACGCCTCAATGGCCATAGGAGTGATATCTCTAAGAAGCCACTTCTTCCAGTTAGTCAGCATTTCAGACAGTCGGGTCATAAACTTGATGACTTTAACCGCATGAAAATCCTAGTGATTGATCAGAACATTCACTGGAGTGATGCCCAGCGACAGGTTCGGGAAAGCTTTTGGATAAAGGAACTAAATGTACATCATCCAAACGGCATCAATAAGAAATACTAGCAGTTTTATTTTCACCCTTTTTGGGATGTTGTTATGATATTGTAACTATCATATTTATTTAGTTGGCCTTATTTGTTTTGTGTGGCCTATTATATATGTTTACATTGTGTACAAAATAATACACATTGTGTTACAACTATGCAGTTTAGAAATCACTGGAACAATCATTGATACTCATGGAATGATTAGAACTTTCTATTTCACTTACATAATGTTTCCAGAATGATCATAACAAAAGATGCGTAATTTAAATTTCTAGCGTTGTCTAGAAGTTTCCGTTTGAGTATATATATAAGTATGCAGACCCTAAATCGATAGACTTAGACATCGATAGACATCAACATTCTCCGCAAGTGGATTGACACTTTTATTTACAAACTACATCATACTAGATTGTGACCTATTGGATATAATATTCTGTGGATTCCGAGCAGATTTCCGGATAAAGAAAAGATAAAAGATTGGACACATATTTTGACAGTAAAGTTGACATTTATATTTTTGTAATACTTCTTGCAAACTAGTGTATAATAAATCTTGTTAAATTTTATTATTGATTTGTGTCTTTTGTTTGCTACAATTAAAAGGCGATTTTCTGGCATAACAGAAATTGGGGGCTCGTCCGGGATAACGTAAATATCTTATTGAATTTTTTTCAGTATTTTTATTAGAACTAGCCAACAAAATTCTACAAAATGGCATTTGATGGCTGTAAATTTTGAAAACGCCAGACCTGGAGGGGTTTGGTAATTTTAAGAAAGAGGAATTAGTGTTGCTTGCTAAGCATCTGAAATTAGACTTTAGAGTATCTGTGAGAAAACAAATTATAAAAAATTTGGTAATAGACAAATTAGTTGACACAGAAATTTTAGGTGAAGAGGCTCTTTAACTTAAGGTCGAAAATGTTGATGCTACCAAATTAAAACAGCCTGAATTAGAACATGAATTTAAATTAAAACAATTGGAAAACGAAATCAAAATAAAACAATTGGAAAAAGAAGAAAAACAGGCAGAACTTGAAACGAAGGAAAGATTAGAGATGGAGAAAAACGAAAAAGAAGAAAGGTTAGAGATGGAGAAAAAAGAAAAAGAAGAAAGGTTAGAAATGGAGAAAAAAGAAAAAGAAGATGAATTTAAATTAAAACAAGATGAATTGAAATTAAAACAGGCAGAACTTGAAATGAGGGAGAGGTAAGAAATTGAGAAAATATAAATTGGAATGGCAAAAGAAGAAAGCAACACTAAATTCCAATCAAAATCAGAACATTTTAATTTTGATGCAGCAAAAAATATACGTTTGGTTCCCAAATTTTGTGAAAAAACAGTTGACAAATTTTTTCCACAGTTTGAGAAAATTGCTCAAAATTTGAAATGTCCGAAGCCTTTTTGGACTACAATGCTGCAAAGTGTTTTTGAGGGCAAGGCCGCTAAAATTTACTCAGCACTTTCATCAGAAAATAGTTCTGATTATGACACGGTTAAAAAAGAAGTTTTGAAAGCTTATGAGCTAGTGCCAGAAGCAAATAGACAGAAATTTAGGTCTTATAAAAAGTTTGATTCACAAACCTATGTTGAATTTGCTAGGGAAAAGAAGGTCTATTTGATAAATGGCTTACGTCAAAGAAAATAGATAAAATTTTGATAATTTAAGACAATTGATGTTATTAGAAGAGTTCAAGGAGTGTGTTCACTTAAAAAACACATTTAGATGACAAAACTGTTGAGACATTACAAGATGCAGCTGTTATATCGGATAATTATACTCTTTCACATAAAAGAAGTTTCAAAGGTCAAAATTTTAATACTTCCAGTGGAAATTACAAGAATCAAAACACTGAGCGTAGTGATAGTAAGCCTGTTACACAGAATAAGAGTCAGTCTAGTTATAATATGTCTAGTCCAAAGTTTGAAACTTTTGAGAAGAAGTCACTGACTTGTGCTTATTGTAAGAAGAATGGTCACCTGATGGCTGATTGTTTTAGACTCCAGAAGAAGAATGAAAGAGATAATAAGCCCAAGACCGGTGCTTGTACGACACCCCGTGTTAGCAATACGTTGGAATGTCCTGCGAGTCAGGCTTTTTAGTCCAGTTTTTGTGATTACATGGAGGATTATAAACCTTTTATGTCTGATGGGTTTGTTTCTATTGTTGATAATACTACTCCTCAGCCTATTAAGATTTTACGGGACACTGGAGCTTCTCAGTCTTTATTGTTAGAAGGTGTATTGCCTTTGACCGAGGAGACTTCTGTTGGTGCCTCCGTTTTGTTACAAGGTGTGGAGTTAGGTTGTATAGATGTTCCCCTCCATCGTGTTTATCTGAAGTCAGATTTGATAACTGGACCAGTTGTTGTGGGTGTTTGTCCTAATCTCCCTGTTGAGGGTGTGTCATTATTGCTAGGAAATGATCTAGCTAGGAACAAAGTGGTTGCTGAACCAATTGTTACCAGTGAACCGGATGTGGATGTTAAATCACCTGAAGATGATGCTGAACTGTATCCAGCTTGTGTCGTTACTAGGGCGATGGCTAGAAAACAACAAAATGAGGATTTGCAAGAAGACCAGTTTGATTACATGGACCTTTCTGACACCTTTCTAGCCGACATTGAAGGTCCTGGTAGCTCAGAGAAGGCCGTCATAAGACCACCTAGTATAAGCAAGAATGTAATTATGCCATGGCCAGACGTGAACAGCCATTCATTAGACCGAAGGAAATTTGTCGGAGAACAAAATAAAGACCCTGAGGTTCTTCAGCTCTGCAAGAGGGCTCAACCACAGGAAGAAGCAGACAAAGTGGCCGAATGCTATTACCATCAAGACGGCTTTTCAATGAGAAAGTGGAGGCCCCCTGATGCTACCCCAGAGGAGGAATGGAGAGTGGTATACCAAGTGGTGGTGCCTAAAGTCTATAGGCAAGACATTATTGTTCTTGCCCATGACACCCCCTTGGCTGGACACTTAGGCATAAGGAAGACTTGCCTTAAGATCTTACAGCATTTCTACTGGCCAAGACTAAGAAGTGATGTCGCAGAATACTGCAAATCATGCCATAAAAGCCAGGTTGTTGGTAAGCCTAACCAGAAAATACCACCAGCACCACTTCTGCCTATTCCAGCATTTGAAGAACCTTTCAGCAAAGTACTAATTGATTGCGTTGGACCTTTACCGAAGACCAAGACCGGAAATGCGTATATTAGCTAGTAGCAGTTCTTGTCACTGCTCCTTAAATATAATACTTGATGATAATAGCTATGTTTCTGAAATAGTTAATTGACCTTGTTAAGATATGATCTATAGGAACTAATGTCATCTGAAATTGTAAAGCTTAATTGTAATCATTTATTAAATTATTCTGATCATTACCAATTGTCATAAACAATTGTACTTATGATCAACTTCAAGATTGAGCTGTGATGGCATTGTAGACCTATATATAAATGCAAGTATCAGAATTTTACAATGCAAGTAAAATCTCTGCTACGTAGCTTAGACATGACTGTTTTGGATTAACATTCAAAACACTTGTTATAGCTTGTTATACTGATACAAATGTACTTATGCACATATCTAGAACATTTCAATTTTCGTTGTGTATGTTTTCAAATTCTGAATGTACAATATTATTATGTAATGCTGAATTTCTATTAGATTACATGTGTCACATGAATTTTCACTTTCAATTTCATCAAAAACACATCTTTGGTGGTATTAAGTCTTAATATTCTAAAATTTTACGCTTCATCATGAACAGATGCTTATATGCATTGTACAAATACCTTGTTACAACTGAAGTTAGAAGTATGTGTAAACTTTGATCTATTGTCAGTAAGTATTTCAACTTTCATGTTTTACTGTTGTCAACATGGTATGATTACTTGATAGAATTTCGTTTGATAACTGTATGAGACTTTGACTTACGTTTCGATTACATCGAACATTTGAGTTATGCTTTCAACAATTAGATATGTGCTAATATTTATGCTATTCACAGATTGTAGAAAGTCAGGCTTACAATTGTACATAGTTAATAATAGTTATGCTGAATACTTTAAGAACAGGTCAATACTTTAAAATTATTAATAGGTATTGCTACACATTAAGGCATATAATTGAACTATGACTATAGTACCCTTAGAATATATGACTATGAAGTATTAAAAATGTGTCATTTAGTAATAGTTAATACTTATTATTAGCATGTAAATAATCATATTGTCTTAAATTATGAATGCTGTAGATAAAGCAATATTTGTATCATTAAGATTTAAACAATTTGATATATATTATTTATTCGTATGTAATCAATAAATATTTTCTTATATATCAACAATACAACATTAAAGTTCAATTTGTTCAGTTATATGATAATATTTAAATAAAACGTAATAATCATATTATTCATAGTAAAATAAATATCTTACAATTATTAAGTTAGATTAATTAATATCTTACAATATTATATTTACATAATTATAAATGTAATGCTAAATTATGAATACTTAAAATTGTGTTTAATTCATTCATAGTTGTAATATTCTATAGCAGTTATTTAAGATTATAAGCTTTAACAATTTAGTGACTTTACTAAAAGAATGTTAATGACTCAGTTTAATTTATTGATTACATGCATAATATATTCTGTAACATAATTACTTTAGTCAGTGATATTAAGTAATATTGGTTAATTGTTCAATTTTTAATTCAGTCATCATTATAGAAAGTTTTGTCTATATGTGATATATTACAATCTATTGTAGGTAGATATTTCATAATTCTTATCTAATTAAGCTTGTAAATTAAATGCATACTAAATGTGTTCATAAATTGATTATAAGGATATCTATTTTTTATGAACTTTGGTCACGTCATGTTTAAAGCACGATTTAATTATCAATTAGATCAACACGCATTATTCAACGTAATAATTCAATACTTATGATCCTATTAACTAGCATGCTCAGTAAGTTGAAACGAAACACCTTAATGACTCAAAGTCGGTAATTAGAAAAGTATGACTTCTAAGTGTCAACAGTACTGAAGAATAGCATACTTTGAAATATGATTAATCAAATAATTTCATAATAAAGAGATTAATCTGGCTCACAAATTTGAACTTAATATAAATTGTTGTCAAATAGATAGTCAATTGAATAGTTATATTAATCAGAGATTTAATATATCATTAGAATCAATTACCAAATCAAACGTACTTCATAATATTCAATAACATATTTGATAATGATACGTTTACAGAAAGCGATAAACTAATTGGGACTCAAATTAAAAATAAGAATATAGATCACTAATTCTACACTATTAAGATATAATTCTTAAGTGATTAAAATAACATTTTATTAATTAGGAAATAGCTTGTAACTAATTTTAGTTTACTGAACATATCGGATATCATACAATTTAAGTAATTCATATGTTTAATTGAATGCAACAGTGATATTATATAGTATCATAGATATTTACCATTAATTCTATGGTACTTAATGTTAACTTTCATATTTAGTAGTTCTAATTACAAGTAATACATTAAGTTACATGTATACATGTTAAATTTCTTAAGAATTACCTTTGTTTCGAAGCCATTTGACAATTATCCACGTTGATACTTCACTTAAAGTCATACACTATTGTTGCCATTTGTATATAAGAAGTATCGTCATGCCTTCACTGATTTATACTTGAATTTAGGTTAAACTTATCATTAGTATTAATTTCATATTTAGCAATATAATCAGGTTCAGACATCTTGAGAATATAACTATTTGTTTATGACATTTCATATCCAAGTTGTTGGCATCGAGTTCCAGATTGAACCATGCAGGATATTTGAATATTGAGTACTGATGTTATACATTCAATTCCATGACTATACCATCAAAATGTACAAAGTCTAACATAGTGATAACTAATACGATACATACTAATGCTTTAAATCGATGTAATTTAAACGAAAATGCAGATCTGACACTCTACATTGAAGAAATCATATGTTCAATGATAAGATTGTGAAGTCAGACAGAATACAATATACAATTAACAGATACTAACATTACTTTAAGTGAATAAGTTATAATTTATTAAAGAAATATAAATACGTTAAAAGTAATATTAAATAAGATACTATTAATAGACTAATATACAACGTTTCAATTAAATCAAGAAATTAACAATTCACGAGATCAAATCTACTAGAATTTCACAATTGAGTCAAATCGTTATCACAGTATAACTGAATATGATGAGAATTAATGGTCAATAACATTAAATAAAAAATTCAATGAATTACGATCAATGCAATTATCACTAACAGAACCTTAATAAGTTAAAATGGTTAAAAGCAATTACGAGTTATCCAAACCAACTAAAAATATTGTTAGTCATGTTAAGACACATCATATTAAAGAACAAGTGATTGTTCAATACATTACTTAAGTTGCGATGGTGTCAAATGGATTTAACAACAAATATTACTTTCCCATTTCGATAAGAGATTAAATAGTTATGTGATAGAATATGTATATTAGAATATTAGTAATATTATCGTTGCACTAATCAATTCAGTGTAACAAGCAATGGGATATATTAATGTTAAGTAATTCTTATACTTAATACTTTTACTAGTTAGTTTCCATATTATCATATAAATGATAGAATTGATTACAAAACAATAATATGATTGATCATAGTTTAATTATATATAAATATTCACTGTAAATCTAATTTATGACAACAACTTAATGGTTTATATAGTAAGAATTACAGAGTTAACTTATGACTTTCATTATGATAATTCCAATATGTTCAAGATCAGTAAATTTGGAGAAATAGACCATGTTAATTGAAAAGCTTTTACCATTTACGAATGACATGTTATGATTTCATTCAAGTTCGTATGTAACATCGTACAATAAAATCTATATAATGATATTTGCTCAGAATTAATGATCGGTTTATGACGAACCATGTAATATATGCAAGTATATTATAAGTATTAATGAATCTTGTTGATAACATATAACCTAACACAATAATATTTCATTATAATATTTAAAGAAATAGACTAAGACTAAATCTACCTATTTGATTGCGTATGAATTCAATTCAAGTGGTTATGTTTTTAGATAAAAATTAGTTAATGAATAATAAAAAAATGTTGCAATGACTATGTACCAAGAACTGCTAATGAATTGATTAAGCTATAAATCTATTTAAATGATTTATTTATAATTTAACATAATTTTAAGTGTTGTATAACTAGTGTAAACAATAATTAAGCATATTCATTAATTCATAAAGGAATATTTAAAATAAACTGCAAGAAAAGTGATTTACACGTCCTCTCCAAAAATTAAACATTACTGTACAGAGGAATAAACAATGTATATTATAAACAGAAAATGTGAAAGATTTTCATAAAACTAAATTATTATAACAAATAAGGATAATTAAATAATAACCAAAATAGATCACCTATTCAAAGAATCTGAAGTCTTAATTTGATGACAATAACATGTTTAATAGATATTTCAAAAATATATCGATTTAATGTAACGGGAACATGTAACTATGAATTAATTTATTTTAAATGTTTTTAATTTAATTTAAATGAAGCCCAAAAAATTTTTCAATTGCAACATAAGAATATTTTCTAAAATTTATGATTTTAAAGAAAATAAATATTACTTTATTTTATTAAAGTGTCACCAAGGATTTGTATAGTTAGAAGGATTGGAATCTCGCGGTTTATCGTAATCTCTTCCGCGGCGGGACTTCGCTACTCGCCACTACTACTACTCGTCACTTACGATATCGGAACGTGATTTTTTTGTACACATGTATCGAGTTGTTTTCTTATTTTTGTCACGTATAGACAATGTTGTAATGGTAAAGGACTTTATTCATTCTTAAATGTAATTATTATTGATTAGCACTCAAGTTTCAATTGACGAAAAAGCGTAATTTAAGGGTTTTATTTGATGTACATTGTAATGCAATGTGTATAACGACAGTTGACAATGTGTTTGTATGTTAACTTCTGTAAATTTTTATTTTCAGTCAATTGCCAAAGAAATGAAAAAAAATTCTCATTCTTGTAAATGATGTCATTATAGCTATATGCGATTTGCATCTTCGGAAACTATCAATCTCGCGGAAACAGGTGCAAAACCATTTTTGTGGCAAGCTCAGCTAATCTTACCACAACAAGCGATATTGTGAGCTGCTCTTTCGCCAATTATTTACATAGTTAAAGAACTGACCACACATTTCAAGACGAATTACTGCATTGCGTTTTATATACATGTCAGTGGCTGATCATTATCATAAGGTTGGGACAAGTACTGTTAAAGAGGGGGCTCACTGGTAAACCCTATAAAACTGCCTCTGCATGTTACTGTAGCCGGTTTCAATCATTATAAACATGGTAAAGGCATTGAAGAAACGTTAGCCAGTGTGTTATAAATTATCAACTGCAAGCAAATTTTTTTAATTGTACTAATAACATTACATCTTTAAATGCACTTTTCTTTCTTGTCAGAGCACTTAAATCAATTTGTGCATGAATTAATAGGGCAACCTTATAGTGTCAGCTCTCTGTCATAACGGCCTCTCAAGTAGTCAATCATGGAATTATTCATGGTTATGTATTTATACATGTAGTATAATACAGAAATTAACTTGAAAAGAGTGACTTGTCATATATTAAAGAAGACTTAAAATAATCTTTCATCTTTTTCTGACTGTACGCTGGTACACTTTCATATGAGGTATTAAAGTAACAGCAGTTTACATCAAGTATTAAAACAAAAGTCTTACTTTTCTGTTTGTAACTTTCATGTTTGCTAGGTCTAAACTGTGTAAACATAACTAAAATGTTTATTGTCAAACAGTAGATACTTTTTGTACAATTTTGCCTTGTATTGACTTTATAGCGCACACTTACAAATATACATGTAAAACACTGACTTTTGTCTATCAAGATAAGAAATAACGATAGATTGAATAATTGCTTACATCAACATCATTTGAACTTTGGTGAACTGAGCCGTCTAATTCGATTGGCAATCATACCGCATCTCTTAACTCTTATGTCTTAACTTCAAAATAATTTGGTATAAAAACTATTTTTTGTACATGTTTTATGTATGGGCTGTTGGTTTCATGTGATAATATTTATCGACCTGCTATGCTGCATGGGTTTTGATGATCGTGGATGACATACACTATACAAATCCTTGGTGTCACATACTTGTCTACAAAGTTATATACAGATTATATGATATACATTGAACAATAATAAAATAAGACAAATACCCAGCCTAAATAGGCTTATGAGACACTATATATACAAATATATATATAAAAAAAACTAAAATACCAATTGTGAAACGTAGTAAAATGTCAAAAATGTTTATTATCAGAATTTTTCACATAAAAAAAAAAAAAAAAATTTATATAAAAACGACACAATTGAGTATGGCGTAAAAAATAAATAATAGATAAATAAAATGAATATAAAAGAGTATAAAACTAATATGGAACAATGGTGTTGTTTAAAAATTACACCATTCCAGGCCCTTTGTTTTCCACATAATTAATATTACCAATAATTAACAAGTTCCGGGTCGCGTGTAGTTTCCGGTTTCCTGTTACCTTCTGTAAACACTCATCTATCAGAAGAACCTGGAATTCTTCCAGTAGATGTTTTATATCTATTAGAAAAACAAAGGACGTTACACTATTTACCAAGTCTATTTTCTTCCACCTCAATACCATTAATATGAGGAAGGCGCTACCTTAAATGCCAGCTTACCAAGAATATGTCCTACATATTGATTGATTGTTGGTTGCTTAACGTCCAGTGGCAAATATTTCATGCATGTTCAGGGCGAAGGTCCTACATATAGTTTTTGTTTAAAATAAAATAATAAGTTCAGATGGAAAATGTTTAGTGAACAATCATTGAACTTCAAAAGGCGGGAGAGGGTATGGATTTTTTCTTAAAATATTCTGATTCCCAAATTGATGGAAAAAAATATTCTGTTCAAGCAGAGGACAAAAAAATTGTTCACAATCCAGGTTTTCCCTATACATGCCATACCTTCTAGTTAAATTTTGACCAAATAATTTTGATTGACAGCCTTGGAGCGCTTCGAGTGAAAAAAAAATCTGACTCAAACAAAAAAAACACACCTCCCCCATGTGAAGCTAAATGGTTGCTCCCTTATGGTCCATATTGTTTTCTGCTGAAAATGAATTTATTGGAGATTTATATAAATGACTGTGAATGCTTACATTCATTATCTTGTGCCATTTTCATATTCATTTTTCTTTCTTTGCTTATTTTACAAAATTTAAAACAATAAGAAATTTGTTAAATTTCAAAACTATGAATACTGTTTCACATTGTACAATCCATAACTTTATTAAATTAATTTTTTGTTCATTTTCATGAAGAGGTGGAGGATTTGGAATATCTTTTTCATCAATATCTAAATAAAAGTTATAGCTATTTTTTTTTATTGCAAACAATGCGTTCTGTTTGTTGAATTATATATATATTTTTACTTTCTAAATTAGCTGGATGGTCAAATTGTATTCCCAGTTTCCTGCATTTCATATATATGTGATCAGCAAGAGGATCAAACTGATCGTTAAAAGAAGAGTTTGAATTTATAGTGAGCCTGTTTAGAATATTGTTTTGATCAGGTTTTTCATTTTCATCTAAGCCTAAGGAACCATAAATAGGATTGTTAAGTTGATAATATAAAGATTTTGCTATTTTCTGGGATGCTCAGCAGTTTTAATGTATTCCTGATCATCTTCTGTTTGTGGGTTTCTACATCCATTTCATGTACTAATTCAGAGTCAGTTATATGTCATTTCTTCCATTTTAGTTTTTCGCTGTTTTTTTCTTGTGGTCCACTTATTTTTCAAGTTTTTATACGAAGGCAAAATAAAATTGAGAATCGAAATGGGGAATATGTCAAAAATTTGCTTTCTTATAATGCTATCATGTCTTCGTTGTGGTCTGAAGACACCTTTGGTTTCCACACAATAACTTTAGTTTAAGTAAATGGATCTCTATGTAATTGTACCAGAAGGTTCAGTACACAAAAGGAAGGTTAGAATTGATTTTGGGGGTTATGGTACTAACAATTTAGGATTCAGGGGCCAAAAACAAGCATTTTTGTAGTTTCAAGACAATAACTTTTGTTTTTCTTCAAGATTTTTAAAAATTTCAAATTTTTTCAAACATTTTTGGGGCCTTTTTTCTATAATTTTTGGGGTTTTTCTCCAAAAATTTCAAATTTTTACATTGATTATTTCTTATTTATATCTAAATGCAACAAATTCTGATACATGTATGGCAGGAGATATACACCAAAAAGGGTGTGTAAATTATTTTATCGGTAATTTGTGCATTTTTCCTTTTATATGTACTCCCTGATAATGTCAGTATCAGTCGACTGGTCATGATAAAAAAATATTATTGGGTCAGTTCGCAATTCACATGTGCTAGTGCACTGCAAATGGATCTACTTTCCCTTTAATTCACAAAATTGCACATGATCTTTTCGCAGAAACGCACGAGTTATTCCGTGAATGAACCACTTGTCATTGTTTCAAACTTTCAGTAATTAAAAGTCTGTTTAGGGATCTACCATTTGATTTTTATGGGGGCTAGGATGAAATTTGAAAAATAAAAAGGCAGGACAGAGATTACAACTAAAAAAAATAAAGGACAAAATTTTTCATCCTAGCTCATATTTAGACGCAACACATAAATAGTGACCAAAAAGGTACCGCTTTCCCATAAGACTAAGAGAAGCTAGAAAAAAAAATGAAATGTACACATTTTCATCATTTTTGTGGGACTATCATATAAAATTAAGGAGATTTGAAGTAAGAGACTGATGCTGAATAGAAATGTTCAGCCTCTCTGATACCTGTTTTCAAATTAGTCTATATATTAAAGTTTGAAGGGTCCAAAATTAAAATATGTTTGATTTCAACTGATTTTTGGTGTTTTTATATTCTAAATCAAATCTGCGGTCGTATCAGGCTACGCTCGGCGAAGCATTTTATTGCTTTTTGGTTGGTCCTTTTTTTTCTTTTGATCATGAAAATAGAATTTGTAGATTGTGTGAAGTTGCTAACTATAGCCATAAGTGTTTATTTCTTTAATAGGTTGAAACGTGCACCTGATAAAAGTATTTGGTAGAGTGATAATGTTTTGATCATGTTTAAACTAACACATAAAATATACAGGCGACTGCGGGATGCAAATATTTATATTGCATTCAAATAATGTGTCGACAGCTTGAATTTCAAAGGATGTAGTCCACATACTTCCAAGTAACATGTCCTGTATATACCTATCAAAAGTCATGGTATTATCATTGGTTATCATAACTCCATCTTCCCATAGAATCCAATTTTGGACAATATGAGTGCATACAATATACCTAATGAATTTACTAATGCATCACTCAGACTCAAGTCTCCATTTATGATTAAACTTAGAGTGAAAAAAAAAACAGTTTCCATTTCCTGGGACTGTATAAGGTAGATATGTGACAGTGTCATAATAAATAACAAGCTAAGATTTGTTGAGAGTTTGCCAATTATGAGAAGATTGTGAATTTAAATTTTTTGTTTTGTTTTTGAAAACTTCTGACGGTTCTAACTTCTGTGAATTTGGAGACTGCTACTGAATAGAAATGTAACTATTATGTTATTGGGAATTTTACCTGCATTTTTCTGTGAGCTACAGGAATAACCGTGATCACATACAACCGTATAACCAACGTCATTATCACTGTTTTTTGATATTGGGAATTATGTAGCAGACGAATAATAGTAGTCATGGTCAACCAGAGCACCTCCGGCTACGTTTCTCACATGCATTTGTTTCTGTCAATGTGGGGTTTACTATCCAAAAATCATTTTTCGTACGGGTGTGGATAGTAAACCCCACATTGACAGAAACAAGTGCCTGTGACGTTTCTACCGAAATGTATTGCTTGCAGGAGGTTTTTCTGTGTTCTCATGGCTAGACGGAACTTTTACACTATAACTGTGATCATTAATTATGATATTGTGACTTTTAAATGAACTTCACGGTACCTGTGATATTTAGGAAATTTGCTCTCGCTGTCACTGACAATGGAAAAATCAAGCAGACGATGAAACATGGCGCAAGATGTTGTTGTCATAACTTCGGTTATTTCCGTGGTACAATAAAATTTATAAACATGTTGAATAAACTACACAAGTTACCAAAATTTCTTGATTCTTTTTTTTTTGTAAACAAATAAAAATTCATGTCGTATTTAACATCGAAATAGTTCCGTTCTGTCCCGTTTTTTCAAGATCACGATGAAACGATAAACTCGGCAGCCATAAAAAAAATAATCGTACGAGATTTAACGAGAGTGACGAAACTTTTCAGATGGGTCGTGTAGAGAGAGTTATCGTTCTTTATTCCAAAACCATGCTTCTAACATAAGTGCCAGCTAAAGCTGGCATATTAATTTCGGTTAATTAGTTAAAAAATAATAATTTAGTTTATAGTAAGTTTATTGTAGTAAGAAAACCAGGACGGGTTCAAACAGAAAGATTTTGAAAGCAGAGAAAAATGTGCACCTAACAATCAGCATGACTTTATTAGATAACAATACGAATACTAAAAACCAGACCAGAAATAAGGCATGGGTACTTCAATACAGTCACGGATCCGCGATGTCGCGGGTGTGTTCTAGTAGATTAAAAAAAAAAACAGGTGCAATGAAAACAGTCTGAATATGCTCTATAGTAAAGGTCCCATTTGGGCTCTTATGAGTTTTGTTTTTTTATTGCCTATTATCTTGATAACTTATTTATAGAGAAACATGTTCTTGCAAATGGTAGGCAAGAACAGATTTACAAATAAATAATTAAACATGACTGAAATTATAAATCAACTACTTAGGGTCATTTTCTTTTATTGGAGGGGGACCTGGGAGGAAACATGGGAATTTCTCTTATTTTTTCAAGTCCCCACCTTTAAAAAGGAAAATAACTCAAGACCCCCCTTCCAAAGACATCAACATTTAGAATGTAGGACAGAAAGTCACAGGACAAAAAGTCACAGACAAAAAGTCACGGACAAAAAGTCACAGGACAAAAAGTCACAATTCAGTTTTGATATTATTTTTCTTTGAATAAGAAAACACTTATTTTAAAAACCCATTTTTGTATTTTTCTTGAACTATTATATATAAAGCAACTTTGTAATTAAAATTTATTTAATAAATATCAATAATGATCAAATAATTACTATACTATATATAAAAATATTAATTTTCGCGAACCATTTAGGTCACAGAAATTCCAAAATATGGCATCAGCAGGGAGAGTTGTACAAATAATATCAATACACAGAACCCCGATCCAATTTATCTTTTGCTAAAAGTATTCATCATTTTCTGTTTTATATGTACTAACAACATTCCATTTTTCTATAATTTCGATTAAAATATTCTAAAACCTGCAGTTAAAATAGGTCACATGCCCCAAATAATCATTCCCCGATTGGTTGAACTACTGTGGCCTCGATGTAAAGCAACGCAAGCCTCGATGTAAAGAACACGCTTCCCAAGAGTAAAGGAGGGTTGTACAAATAATATGAATACACAGAACCCCGATCCAATTCATCTTTTGCTAAAAGTGTTCATCATTTTCTGTTTTGTCTCTACTAACAACATTTCATTTTTCTATAATTCCGTTTTAATTATGCCAAAACCTGCAGTAAAAATAGAGGTATGTCCCAACTTAACATTCCCCGATTGGTTGAACTGCTGTGGCCTCGATGTAAAGCAACGCAAGCCTCGATGCAAAGCACAAACTAAATTTTCCGTTGATACACAAAAATTTCCGTTAATATGTTGAACTTCGACCCCTGGATTCAACCGATTTACAAACAGAGATGTTCTAGCGCTCAAATGTAATTCTAAGTGAAGTATACTGGTAAAGTCAAATTCTAATCTTTTACAGTAATATATACACATTTTATCATTAATATATTGTCGTGCTTCTGCATATTAACTTTTATTTCCGCTGAGCTATAGTTAAATTGTATTCTATACAAATTTTGTTACGTCAAGCAATAGGAGTAGGAATATTTCGCGCCAAAAAAAGAAAATAACCTGGAACATTAAACTATTTTATCATCATGTTTTTGACATTTCTAATAGAAAATAGCCTTTGGTATCAGCAATTGTGGTAAGTATTACTTATTATTGTCAAGGTTCTCCAGATCTGTTCTCTTGATCTTCTTGACGGTCAATTTAATCCCATTTATCAATTATCCCGATGACACTTTTTTTGACAGAAATGTCAACCCAGTCAATTTGTGTCATGGGTGGAAATCTGATCTATTTGATGAAATAATTTCTTCATTAACTGTACATTCAATATTTTTGTTAACCGTATACAAACCCTTTGCATGTCTGCAAGGTAAATGGGTTATGTATGTGTTAATTGTGTAATTACAGTAATTGTGTTGATTTTGTCGTCAGTGCATCGTGATCACGTGATATTATTATTTGTAAACAAACGAGTTCCTGATGTAACACGTGTCTGAATTATCCATACAAGGTGCAAACAATCTTATATTTCACTATTTGATGTTATTTCTGTGAGTTTTAGTAGGTGTTTTAGATCAGAAATCATAGATTCATAGGCTTCCGATGTAACACGTGTCGGAATTACAAGGTGCAATCAATCTTATATAATTTCACTATTTGATGATATTTCTGTGTGTGTTAGTAGGTGTTTCAGGTCATAGATTCATAGTACCATACTAGTGTTAGTGTTCCAGGGTTGCGTTCTATATCCAGAGGCGGATTTAGGGGAGGGTGTGTGTGCAGGGGGTTGATTATATAGGGAATCACTGAAGCATGACCAGAGCAGGCCCCACTTATGAAAATTTCTGGATCCGCCACTGATATCTTAGCAGCTTCATAGGGCTACGTAGATTTTTGACTACTGAACATGCAGCTAGCCTAGCTGCTAAATAGATGAAAGTCAAGATAGCAGCTTATAAGCTAGCTACATGTTTAGTAGTAAAAAATCTATGTAACAGCTGCTACTATATTGAACGCAACCCTGTTCAGTAGTTGAATACATGTACACGTAGTTGTGAATTTTTTTATATGAAACTTCTTTGCCTTTGAAAACGGAGAATATAATCTTTTGTTTTCAGAAATTCCATTGATGAATCTTGACATCATGGAATAATCTATCACGAGACATTATTATTTGTAAACAAATGTCGAAACAAACATGTGTCGGAAATTTCAATATCATTCTAAATTTTGGATTATTTTTACAGATTTCGCAAAATATACTACATTCCACCTATTTGTCTAACCAAATTTTTGTCTTGAGCTAATATGCCCATGAAACTTATTCAATAGACAATACATTATCATCATCCATATATATAATTGTACGTAAATTAGCTATACCATAGCCTGCACGAAGCAACACATTGAAAATATAATTTCAAGAAACATGTTCAATACTTGAAAAAAAAATACATGCAGTGAAATTTTTTGGTTAAAATACATACATGTATATATGGTTGCATATAATTTTTGTAATGCTTTTTCCCTTCACATTAGTATTACAAAATGTACTAGTGCGAGATTACTCTTACTTCCCAGGCCACGGCCCCAGCTTGTCTGGCAAAACAGCAAATGTACATGTATGACAGTGTGTATACTATAAACTACATGTATTTTTAAAATGCATATGGTGTGGTCCAAAGTAAGGAGTATTATTTTTGTAACACTCAGAAACGAGATGTTGATCCCCCAAACCTGTCCTTTTTATAATTATGAATACTAAAACGCTCCATATGAAGCCAAAATGTCTTGCTTTTTAGTTTTATGAATACTTAGTCATGTCCACTGTTTTAAATAGTCATTTGTAAATTCACTAACAAATTGACTTATTTTTTGGCAGTCACCATTACACATTAACACTGACAGCTGCAATTGTAGGTGAGGAACCCTTTCCTCATATATAGATAGACCTCTTTAGAGTTAACGTTATGTTTGCTGGAAAATTTACACGCCTTTATGACGTCATTTACTGGATAGAGGGGACCGCCTATATCACTGCACTATTAAAGATCATCAAGTGTCTTTGTGATCGTCAAGATACATGTAAACTAGAAATAATGTTTGTTCTAAAGGTTCTTAATAACATTTCTCTAATGACAGAAGTGCTGATTATCAATTATAAGAATTTAATTCACCAAAATGATTCGTGTAATAAAGTTTTTTTATGCCCCTGCCGTAGCAGATGGGGCATTAAGTTTTACCCTTGTCCGTCTGTCTATACGTACGTACGTCCCAAAAATTGGTTTCTGTTCTCTAACTTTAGTTTGCCTCCACCAAATGTTATCAAACTTATACACAATGCTTATTACCACAAAACTCAGATCAAGTTCGATTTATGGTGGCGTCACTTTTACCGTTCTAGAGTTCTGCCCTTTATAAATGGAAAGCTGCTGAATTTTTTGTTTCCGTTCTCTAACATTAGTTTGCCTAAACCTAATGTTATCAAACTTATACACAATGCTTATTACCACAAAACACAGATCAAGTTTTAATTTTGATGGCATCACTTACAACTGATCTAGAGTTCTGCCCCTTTATAAATGGAAAAATTACAAAATTTTTAGGTTCCATTCTCTAACTTGAGTTTGCCTCATACAAATGTTATCGAATACACAATGCTGATTACCACAAAATACAGATCAAGTTAGAATTTTGGTAGCGTCAATCTATCCGTTCTAGAGTTGTGCCCCTTTATAAATGGAAAACTTACAAAATTTTTAGTTTCCGTTCTCGAACCTAAGTTATCTTCAACCAAATGTTATCAAACTTATACACAATGCTTATTACCACAAAACACAGACCAATTTTTAATTTTGATGGCATCACATTAACTGATCTAGAGTTCTCCCCCTGTATAAATGGAAAAATTGCAAAATTTTTAGTTTCTGTTCTCTAACTTAAGTTAGCCTCAACCAAATGTTATCAAACTTATACACTTTTTTAATGCGTATTTCCACAAAATAAGATCATGTTGGAATTTTGGTGGGGTCACTTTAACCATTCTCGATTTATGCCCCTTTTTAAATGGAAAGAAAATGCAAAATTGTTAATTTCAGTTCTGTAACTTAAGATTGCCCCAACCAAACATTATGAGACCTTTACACAATACGTATTACCACAAAACTTAGATCTGACGTGTACAAATTTGGGTAGCGTCACTTTTATCATTCTGGAGTTATGTTCCTTTATAATGTTGTATGCAGCGGGGGCATCATCTGTGTCCATGGGGACACATTCTCCATTCATTTTTTATACGCCCGTTTACGGAATGTATTATGGTATACTGTTGTCCGTCTGTCCGTCCCTCATCAACATGTCGGACAAAAATGCTTTAACCAATTTGGATAAAACTTTGATGAATTGTTTATATTTATTGACGTGAGCTCCCTTTCATTTTTTATAAATTTTAGATTTTATGTTTCCAAGTTATGGGGTTTTATTCATTAAAAAAAGGGTGATTTTCCAGTTTTCGGACAATAACTCAAGAATGCTTTCACCAACTTGCAAGAAATTGTGGTGAATTGTTTATATCTATTGACATGAGCTCCCTTTCGATTTTTATAAATTTTAGATTTTATGTGTCCGAGTTACAGGGTTTTATTCATAAAAAAAGGGGGATTTTCCAGTTTTCAGACAAAAACTCTAAAATGCTTTCAGCAGTTCTTATGAAACTTTGGTGAATTGTTTATATCTATTGATGTAAGCTCCCTTTAGAATTTTATAAATTTTACATTTTACATTTCTGAGTTCTGGGGTTTTATTCATTAAAAAAGGGGGGATTTTCCAGTTTTCGGACAATAACTCAAAAATGCTGACAGCAATTCTCATGAATCTTTGGTGAATTGTTTATATCTATTGATGTAAGCTCCCTTTTGATGTTCATAAATTTCTAATATGACATTGAGAATTAATTGAACTTTATTTGTTTATAGTTGGACAACAGATTTACTAAGTATTACGCAACAGCAGTGTATTGCAATCAATATGTGACACTTTGATAAATAAATTTATTATTAAAATTTATTATTTATTGCACAACAGCAAGAAATCTTTAATTGAATATATAACCAATTTCAATTTCTTTGACTACATTTATTCAGAAACCTATAATATGTGAAATATTTGATTACAATCCAAAAGCAGACCTGTACCAAACTTGAATATTGTGTCCATTTTTGCCACAACTGTTCAGGTTTGGACCTCTGCGGGCGTATCCAGCTGTGCTCAGCGAAACAGTTTATTTAAAGTAGGTTTGGCGAAAAGTTGAAAGGACTGGTAAAACTGTCTTACAGGATCAAATGTTCTCAAGTACTACTTAAAAATCTAAAAACTTTTGAGAGAAAATACAAAACTGGCTGAACAGTTAAAACAAACGAGACTCAAATTAAAAGAACAATTGCTCATCAAGGTATAAACCAAATAAAACAGCCATCACATATACATGTATATATATATATATAGAGAGAGAGAGAGAGAGAGAGAGAGAGAGAGAGAGAGAGAGAGAGAGAGAGAGAGAGAATAGAGAGAGTCAATACACAATCTCAAACAATAGACAAAATAAAAACTAAAAGTACAGCCGATTGCTGAAATGTATTATTACATGTATTTGCAAGACTTAAAGGAGACATGACACGATTTTCAATTTGTGATTAAAAATATTTTTATACTTAACTTTCCCAAAAATACATCGATAGCAATATAAGTTTCAAATATTTGGTAAAATATGTATTTTAATGAGCTTTTAATGCAACGATTTATCGACCTGTCAAATATGCATATTTCTATCCCGGAAGTCACTCAGAACGAGGCTACTACGTCAGTGGTTCCTTTCATTCATATTGACATATGAGTACAGTGCAAATTTAGTTTCGATTATTATCCAAAAAACGCTCGACAGTGATAAACAATTATTATATGTGATGCCGATGGATTCAACAACATAATTAAAAGAATATTTACATGATATTTTCTGTTTTCGAATGATACGCAGACTTAGAAGGTGTAAAGATGGGACTTTTAACAAGCCCAAACTACACTTCTTTCCGCCCACTTTCATAAGGAATCCAGAGTTGGGGCCTCGGGTGCCATGCCATGAGTTCATCATAGGTCACAGGTGTACGGTACAGGTGATTGGGTTTCGCAATTTCAGGTCTCGTTTGAAGTTGGAAGCTTCAGGTATCACGCCACATGGGGGATTGATAAGACATAGTTATTACGCAATATTAGTTCATAAGCTCTTTGTGTACATCCTGGATGTTGGTTTTGCCGAGGGCACAGGTGAGATTGGAATATATTATTGTTACAGTAATACAGGTACAACTACCTGAAGTTTAATGAATACCTGTAGTACGACCATACAATACCCTATGCACCACCAATTAAATACCCTAACCAGTGTTGATAACTAATAGACAATCTGTATATAGATCTTATTTTTATTGCTTTCAAGAATATGCAGATATATAAAAATGTTTATAACAGATGCATTTTTAATTGACTTCTTGAGATGGAAAAGTAATATTCCTGCCGTGTATGCTTGCAAGTCTATAACTTCATAGGAAATTGTTAGGCAAAAAGCAAACAAAAAGGAAATGATACGAGAATGTGAATCATAAGTCTTTTACATTCTTATATTGGATTTTTGTTTTGGGGTCAAAGTTTTGAAGCTATGTGGTAAGGGAGGGTCATTATGTGGTTCATAAAGTTTAAGGGGGTCATTATGTGGTGAAAAATTTGAACATACCCCTCATCTGATAAACAATGACCGTTCCCTAAGTTTAGCTTCTACTTCTACCGACCCCTCTACTATAGTGAGAATTTCTCCTCGCGTAAGGTTCCAGTTCTCATTATTTAAATCCGACTGAAAACATGAAAAAAGCATTCAGACCTGGGAGTCCTTGCCTTCACCTGTTAAATCTGACAGTCAAGAGACAGGTTATTCCACTGGTCCACTGAGAACAAATTTCACTGACGGCTAGAAATGTTTGCATATATACTAATTCTTACCTTTTCTTTGATGCAAAATATCCAATTGGGGAAAAGAAAGGACACGTGACTAAACCACACTACAGGTGCCTTCTTACCTTTGACCTGGTTAAGTATGCTATAGGTGTCAAAATTTAATTACTAAAACAACAGCCTCCAATAAATGTTTTGTATTGTGTAATTATATACATAAGGTGACACGTAAATAAACTACTGAATTAAATTGTTTACATAAAAGGGGAAAGTAATAAAATTGTTAATTGAATATCTTAATGCAGAAATAGAGTGAAAAAGGATTTGTCACTATACAAATCCTTGGTGTGATGTTTGGTTTCCAACCAAAAAAATTAGAAGCATAACTTTTGGTGATAATTTATACCTATTAAATGTCTCTACGTAACCCCAAAAAAAAAAAAATAAAATAAAATAAAATGACCCTTTGCGAACGCCTAGTTTGACTTTTACTTTCGTTTTTCTGCTTCTGGTGCACACATAATTATATCATTACCGTAACAGAGAGAAAAAGAACAATTTGATCATCAATAATTAGAAATTTATATTTTCAATCATGATTTAAAGTAGTTCTATTTAAATTTAAAAAAAAAATGCAGAAAGCGGTTTATTAAATTTATTCATCAGACAAACCCATATATATGGTAACAATCCGATCGGTATTGTCCGAAAAATCGTCGTTGTTGGACACTTCGCATAAATAATTAATATCCTTTTCTTGGTTATTTTCCACACACAATGGCTCAAATGGATGAGGTCAATTGTCTTTGTAGTTTGTCAGTAATCGGGAAAAGTGCTGTCAATACCGTCCATAGAGTATCGACATCGTTCAGTTAGAGACATTTTCCCAGCTTGTAACCACTGACGTAAGCACGATCACGTGATAGTTATCTAATTAAAAATCATTCATTATGACAAGCGCTGGATTCTTCGACCTAAAAAATCCGATTGATCAGGTTTTGACCAGCAAAATTGTACAGAACATGTTTTAATACTAATATTTATTAATTTAATTATAAAAACAAAAATTAAAAATCGTGTCACGTCTCCTTTAAAATATTATATTTTTCACAACTTTTTAGCATTGGGTTCAACCTAACATTTTATAAAACTTGGATTTCATTGTAGCTAGTCTGTAAAAAAGACATCAATTACAAAAGCCAATATTATTGTGACATTAATTTGAGAACTACAAAATAGATGTATATTTTAGGGATATATAATTGGTCATACAATAACATGTAGATTTGAAATGTTATTTTCATTGTGATGTCAGATTTGAATGTGGACTTCAGGAATGGGGGTTGGATAAAGACTGGATGTCAATCAGAGTCTTATATATGTATATATTGATTCAGTTGTGATGGTAAATAGATACTGATAGATAAGTGATAACTTTTTATAGTTTTATGTTTGGTCACCTAATTACAATGATTATGTGGAAGTATGATCTTATTTCAAAAAGAGGGCCACTCAGCAAATATTATTATATTAGTGCATGAACTACTTGCTAGAAACTGAATGTTTTTACCACAACTTTGTATGTTTAAACTGGGATATGTATATATATGTACATATAATATAAATAAAAAACATGTCTTTTCAGGACTTCTGCTCCATGTTTGGCATGTTGTTGGTTATGAAGGAGAATGTTCATGACAGTCCTCTATTACAAAGTATATCACTGGATTGAGCTTTTTGTCGATATCTAAAAGAATTTTAATCAGTTTGTAGGAGTTATGAGCATCTGTATTGGAATCTGCCATATCTGGTATATTATCGTTACTATCAAACCATAATATATCTTTAATTTCCACATTTAAACAAAAACTTTTACTAATGATACTGGGAAGATCCTTTTTTTTGTGGACAAACCAAAGTAAAAAGTGACCACCTTAAAGGAACATAAATAGAACCATACAAATATTACATGCATACTACAATCACATCATGCAGAAATGCACCTAATGTGGTCCTCGTCTATTTTTAAGTTTTTGCTGCTATCCCAAATCAAATTTTGAAACTTATTTTATTGGAATAATTTGGCAATCCTTCCAAATCTTTTGCTTCTTTACGTAAATCTCTCCAGCGTTTGAGCACACTCAGCTAGCTGTGTTCCCTTAACAGATAATTTTTTAAAATGTTAATCTATTCACATAGAAATTATTTCAAAGTTAAAATGTTGAAAGGAAATCCTCCAATGTAACGTTGCACATGCACAAAATTTATTTTCAGGAATGTACATATTATATACAGGAAGCAATCATAGCACGTTTGCCAATATGTAGATTTGATATTAAAAGCAATGTCTAGCTAAATAAAATCTATGAACGGTCAGCACTGATTTAAAGTAGTGTCTCCTACATGACAGTCTTGATTGACCTGATAATGGTTTACTTTTACAAAGTGTGACTTAGATGGAGAGTTGTCTCATTGGCACTCGTAACACATCTTCTTATATATATTGAACAGTAAAACGCAATATTGAATATAAGACTGCTATTTTCAGTGTTTGGTACAGGTTGACTGTCACTGGGCACAACAGTTCAACATAGAACCCTATGGGGAATACCAGAGAACTCTTTTTGTCAGAAAACACTGTCAAACATCCAAACATACTATCCACATTGATCTGTGTCCACACTTGTTGTTAAGAAAACAAATTGTCAAAGTGGCTTGGTACTTAAACGGCTTCATGGTGCCAAGAAATATAACCTTTGCATGATTAAAATTTAATAAATTTTTATTTATCAAGGCTAATGATTAATTCCTAAACTTTAAAATGAATATATGTAATAAAAAGAAAATATTTCAAGATCTTTCTCTTATATATCCAAACAATTGTCAACAAATTATTTGTGACTTTTTGTCCTGTGACTTTCTGTCCTGTGACTTTTTGTCCTGTGACATTCTGTCCTACATTCGTTTGGAAGTGTCACATGTATTTTTAAACATTGTGTATTTTCGTGCAGATTTTGTACTGTTTTTGCTATTCAGTTCTTCTTGATAACAAAAATTAATTATTTCAAGTGTGAAGTGAAAAGTTACCACTGAAATTTATAAGAAAAACATTTTTCACTTTTTTTTTCTCTTTTTTTTTTAGGTATTTTCCCTTTTTTCTGTATAATTTATCGTTATGTAGACTTTCTTTTAAACGATAAAAAAATCGACTGATTTTGACGAATCACGCTAAATTTATTCCAAAAAATAACGGTAATGAGACCTCTGACGAATCACGGTAAAATTTTAACCAATTTGACGCTAACGGTAGCCGAAAATGACTGTTTGACGCCTGACGGTAAAGGGCATTCCTACCCTCATGCCTTATTTCTGGCCTGATTTTTTAGTACTCGTATTGTCATCTAATAAAGTCATGCTGATTGTTAGGTGCACATTTTTCTCTGCTTTCAAAATCTTTCTGTTTAAACCCGTCCTGGTTTTCTTACTACAATCTGAGACTACTATAACAGTCTCGGCTACAATAAACTTACTATAAACTAAATTATTATTTTTTAACTAATTAACCGAAATTAATAATGGTATTGAGGTGTAACGTCCTTTGTTTTTCTAATAGATATAAAACATCTACTGGAAGAATTCCAGGTTCTTCTGATAGATGAGTGTTTACAGAAGGTAACAGGTAACCGGAACCTACATGTGACATATAATATTGGTATCGGTATCGGATTCGACCCGGAACTTGTTAATTATTGGTAATATTAATTATGTGGAAAACAAAGGGCCTGGAATGGTGTAATTTTTAAACAACACCATTGTTCTATATTAGTTATATATAAAGTTGAATTCTTTGATTCGTCGTTTTTACGTCATTCCGGCTAACAAATTGGACCTCGTTATTTTAGTAATATATATTGTATTTTTCAAGATAAACGCATAATATTAAAAGCCGCCGCCGCAAACTGAATCTCCCCGATCTGAACCTTTATAAAAAAAAAATATATATCTCAAGGGTTCACAATTTTAGAATGCTTGGAGGGACAAATATTCACAAAACTTTATTTTTTACTTGAACAAATGTGTTAAAATTTAGAATAAGATACTCGAGTCTTTATCCAAAATCAATATGAAAAGGGTAGGGATAACTATTTGGGCATTGCTGTAGATTGTGTATTTCTCACAATTTCAACTGTTTGCAGTTTCTACCCAAAAACTATTATTAAAAGCCAATTACTCCTGCAAGGATTCATCACCGGAATCAATTTGGTGGACATAGAAAGTACATGTAGGTATAGATCTTGACATTCTGCGCAATTATTTAATGAAAAGGTGTCTTAATAAAACCATTTCCCGTTGCATTTCAATGGAAACTATAAGACACTGTGACCAGTATCGGCAACCTATCAATAGTAAATGGTAATCGTTGAAAGGGGTCTACTCATTATTAATCATGTAGAGTTTTCAAACATATAGCTTTGCAGTTTCAGTGATAAGGATTTTTAAAAATTGACCAGTCCAATTCAAAGATTGACTCTGGTTGTATTATTTTTAACCAATCGGAACTAAATGAAGGTCTTTTGTATAGGACTTTCAATACATTATTCTTGCAAAGATTTATTAAAACTGACTGATTGGTTTCAGAGAAAAAGGTGAAAATGTGAAATTCTAATGCAACATCGTTTGTAACGTTAATTTTGATTGTATAACGTCACTAATTTTCATGGCATCAATTGTAATTGATGCTATGAAAACGTACTCGCAAGCGTAGACGACGTATGACAGATTTCAAAGGTATGATTTGACGTTGTTTTCTGTCAGTTTCATTAGAATGGAGATAACAATATTATATTTGAAGCTCCTACGGCATCAATTGGTGATTTGATGGTCGCAAATACCCGTTTACTTGCTCCGCTAACACGTTGTCAGTAAGCTTAATTTGCGACCATCAAATCACCAATTGATGCCGTCGGAGCTTAAAATACAATACAGTTATCTCATAAGTTTACGGACGACGTTTACTTAATGATGAGAATAGCTCACATGGCTTCACAGACCTGTATGACAATAACAGTTACTGTTGGAAAACTGAACTTTATTTGAAAAAAAGATAATTTTAACATCCTCAATCCTCAAGCTTCAATAATTACAGAGCCCTGTTGGTCTTGAGTGCTGGAGATGTAAAGGAATTTTATATCTACAGCGCTGGACAGTATATCTACAGTGCTGGACTTTAAATCTACAGCGCTAGACTTTACATCTCAAGCGCTTGACTTTAAATCTATAGCGCTTGGTTTTACTTCTGCAGCGATTCACTGTAAAAAAACACACCTTTCTATCTGTATGAGACCAAAAGTGCTCAGTAAACAATGAATTGATGGAGTTTTGGTTTTTTTATGTTCATTTAGACACCAATCTGATTAAAATACAGATCTTGTGTGTCCAAGCTTTTCTTATAAAGATCGGAAAACGCTCCATTCTATTTTCTGTTTTAAAGACCATTCGGTATTCTCTGTTTTTGTCAGATTGATACACACCTTCAAAAATTTGAAGGCTGAAATTTCATTGCCGGGCTGATGTAATAATTACCAGAACAGAAAGTAAAATGAAGTGGTGTCAGATCCTTGTAACCAAAGCTTAGACACAGGATCTGTATCTTAATCAGATTGGTTAGGCACCGGACTATTCATCTTTTGAGGGCAGGAGCATGTTTGTGTTCTTGGGCTCTGGACAAAAATATTTTTCGACTTTGATAAAAAGATAAACTTTTTTTTCAATAACAAGATTATTTTTGTTTTTATTTTCAATGGAAACAAACTTTTTTCGCTTTCCTTCTGAAATAAATAATGTCTTGTTCAAAAAATTTGGAATCAAACATTTAAAAAAAAACATTCCTCCACCCCCAAAAAAAGATGAATGGTCGGTACCTTAGCAAAGTTTTATGACCGCAAGGCCTGTTTACAGTTCGATTCCTTGAGTCTGCAGGTGTATAAATGAGCGGCTTTCCATAAACCTTTTATGTTGGGGGTTATTTTCTAGTTGAACTACTATATCACTATCATGTCAACACTTAGGTTGTGAGTTCGAATCCCGCACGTGAAAGGTATGCTCGAATCAAAAGCCAAAAAAATCAGCAGGCAGCAATGTTTTTGTGACGAGTCAGCGGTTTCGGGTTCACCTGTTACTTTTTTATTTATTTTGAAAGAAAGCAACTTGTTTTAGATATTTATCCATTAATTAGCAAGTATCGTTTACGTGTACATCACAAGAACATAATAACGGGAAGGTTTTAAAATATATATAGAAACGCTAACATATGAAATGTGTGTAACTATAATCCTAAAAATGATGAATACCATTTTATTTTGGAATGTATTAAATATAAAGATATCCACATGAATTACTGGTATATATAAAACCTTACCACTGGAGAAATCCATCAGTATTTAAACCTATGAAAGTGTCGTCTGCTCATAATATAAAATACTCTGGGCAAAGCTCACAAAATGATACCCCAGGTCCTTGCAATGTTTATGTTTTGGTAAGGAAAACCCCCAAAATAATTGAGATCTAAAACAAAATAGGTGTACAATATAATTTTATATGTTGCTATGGTTATGAGAAAGTTTCAATAAATTGAAATAAGTGGCATAGGAGCACTTGCGGATGCAAAATAGGAACACCTAAACTAGAGGCTCTAAAGAGCCTGTGTCGCTCGCCTAGAAATATGTGCATCTTCAACAATTGACACTTTCCAACATTGTAGACTAGAATAAAATTCATGATAAAAATCTCTTTCCTGCTGATCTTGTATGAGGGTATAAATGGAGGCTCCTCTTCATCTGTATTCTTTCATTTTTATGCCATTTTTCTCTATTTCCTGTTCTTTTTATCCATTATTCTCTTTTCTTCATTTTTTGGCCTATTTTCTCTATTCGTTATATTTTTGGGTCTTTATTCTACTTTTGTTCATAATACTCTATTCTGCAAACCCCATCTAGACCCTCTTACATTGCTGGTAATTTTTTCTGTTTACAATGCACAATCGCATTACGTCATGAAAAATCCGAGAAAGTTTGTTTGAAATCCTTTGATTGAAATCCATTTACTGGTTGGGGGGAGTTGCAAATTAGGGATGTTCACCCTTTAATATGAAAGGGCACATGCCAGGCTTTTGTATTGGAAACCTAAAAAATCGTTTTGATTAAAAAGTAAAATAGGAGGCGTACAATGGCATTATGTCATAAATTCCCTGAAAGTTTAATTGAAATCCATTCACTGGTTGAGGAGTTGTGGATGGGGATGTTCACAACCTATAATCGGAGATCCCAGAAATCAATCTGATTAAAAAGTAAAATAGGAGGTGCACAAGTACATAACGATTATGGGAATGCCTCGTTGAAATTCATTCTTTGGGTTAGAAGAAATTGGTCCAGACGGACGAACGGACGGATACCCCGATCACTATCCTCACTTTGTTAAACGGGGGTGTAAATAACTTAATAATGTTGGAATTAAGTTTATATGATGCGCTTTTCTGGATTTACTTCACCATGAACACACTCAAACCCCAAATTTGAAGGCAAAACATTACCATCATGTAAAAAACTTCAAAAGCTATATGACCAAAAGGGACCAAAATTATTTTTAAAATCCACCTATAAGGTCAATTTGGCTGAGAGAGTTGCACTTTTAAATTAGTTTTCTTGGTACTTTTTAAATTTAGCAACTTGAGAATTTTAGAAAGATATGTTATAAATCGTGTCAGTACAAAGCACTTACTACTGAGCTGAATTTACATTAACATTTTTTTGTATTATTCTTACTCTTGTTATTACAATACATGTGCTGTTAAAACCACTTTTTTCGTCTTTTTTTCCATTCCATACTGGAACTCATTTCAAAATGAAAATTCACTTGAGCGATTGTCAAGGATCTTGTTTTTATGCTCTGTACATGATGTTCTTGTATGAATTTTGCTCAATTAAGAGGCGAAAGATACAATAGGGATATTCAAACTCATAAGTCGAAAATAAACTGACAATGCCATGGCAAAATAAACAGCTGCGCCATGAGCGCATGATACGCCCGTCGCTTTTTCAAAGAATAAAGTTCAATAACTTCTCAATGTCATATCGGAAATTCATGAAAAACTAAATGGAGGTTATCTAAATAGATATAAACCAGTCACCAAAGTTTCATGATAACTGCTCAAAGCATTGATCGAAAACTGAAAAATACCACCTTTTTTATGAATACAATCACATAACTCCGAAACCTTAAATCTAAAATTTATAAAAATCGAAAGGGAGCTTACGTCAATAGATATAAATGTTTCACCAAAGTTTCATGAAAACTGCTGAAAGCATTTTTGAGTTATTGTCAGAAAACTGGAAAACCCCCCTTTTTAATGAATAAAACCCCATAACTCGGAAACGTAAAATCTAAAATTTATAAAAATCGAAAGGGAGCTCATGGCAATAGATATAAACAATTCACCAAAGTTTCTTGCAAATGGTGAAAGTGTTTTAAGTTATTGTCCGAAATTTGGAAAATCCCCCTTTTATATGAAAAAAACCCCCCCAAAACTCGGAAACTTAAAATCTTAAATTTATAAAAATCGAAAGGGAGCTCACGTCAATAGATATAGACAATTCACCAAAGTTTCATGCGAATTGGTTCAAGCGTTTTTGAGTTATTGTCCGACATGTTGACGACGGACGGACGGACAGACGGACAACGGTATACCATAATACGTCCCGTAAACGGGCGTATAAAAACAGCAAACAACGAAAAGTACGCAAACACATAGAAAACTGAAGACTGAGCAACACGAACCCCACCAAATACCGGCGGTGATTTCAGGTGCTCCGGATGAGTAAGCAAATCTTGCTCAACATGTAACCCCGTCGTGTTGCTCATTTAAGTACCCGGTGATTATTCTAATTCGGAAGGTCACATTCGAGGAAAAGAGGACGGGATTGTAGTCACGACAATTGGAACATATCTGTCGTCATCTGTGAAAAGATATTCAATAACGGTCAACCAACTCCGTTGCGATGACGTCCGTAAAATTTCAAAGGGATGATCTTTGTTCAGTAGCTTCATTGTAAGCAGCAACCATCTAACAAAGAACCCATGATAGAAAATAAACGCTCTGAAATATCGTATAAACTGGAAGATATATACTCCATATGCAGGCGCTCCTGTAATGTTGTTACATAGAAATGGAAAGTTCACAATTGGGAAGGTGAAATCATCTCTTGTAAAGTTTTGTTTTCAACCGACGCTCGTTGCCAATATCTAGATATAAGTTAAGATATAATAATAATAATAATAATAATAATAATATCTTTATTTAGAGAGAGTAACTCATTTGGATTACACCAATTTTCAATAAGGCTCTCTTAATACAATAATAATTACATTAAAAATAAACAATACATATTCAATAATAATGATAAATAAAGATGTTTAATACAATTTAAATACAATAAACAATTATATGGCATTAAAGTACAAATTTCATGGTAATGTTAAAAGTACATAGATTTGTAGTTATGTTTAAATTCTAATACTGTATTTGATTTTTAATTGAATTAGGAAGAGCATTCCATACTTTTGGTCCATTGTACGAGAAACTAGACTTATACAACTCTGTATTTGGTTTTGGAATTATAAAATTATCTGAGGACGAAAATCTCGTATTGTATTTTTGGTTCGCAGAAGCTGATAAAATAAGACGACATAAGCTGATAAAATGTTTTGCCTTATACATTAGTAATGATTTAATAATGTATTCGTGTTACATTCGTGAAATAATTCGCTTGAAGGTTTGGTGTAATCATGTTCGTCTAAAACTATTCTTGCTGCCCTTTTGCAGTTTTAGTAAACTATCTAATAGAAAGTTATTACAGTTTCCCCATATTGAACAACAATAATCTAAGTGAGGTAAAACGTAAGCGTTATAAAACAGTTGTCTAGCTTTGTGATTTAAATATTTCTTTATTCTTTTTAGTAAAGCTAAAGAAGAGTTAACTTTTTTTATTATGTAATCAATATGAGAAGACCAAGACAGAGATGCATCAACAAAAATACCTAGAACCTTTTCACATGTACTTTCTTTAATTTGTTGTCCATTTATAGCAAGATTAATGTTTCCATGATGTAGCTGAAAGATTCTATTTAAAGCCAATACATATAGCTTTCGTTTTAGATACATTTACAGCCATTTTATTGTCATCACACCAGCGAAAAATATCTTGTAAAACCGTATTAAGTTTTTGACTGATGCAACTTTTGTTTTGTCCAATGACTGATATGGTGCTATCATCAGCAAATAAATCGGTGATATGATTAGGATTAGACAAAGGAAGATCATTTATAAAAATTAAAAACAACACAAGTCCTGAAACGGATCCTTGAGGTACACCCGTTTTTTTGTTTTTGTACGTCTGAAAATGTATTTAAAATAGACACCATCTGATATCTGTCAGCCAAATATGATGTAAACCAACGTAGCGAAGTATAAGAAAATTTGTATTTGTTTAATTTTTGAATAAGCAGTTCATGATTGAGAAGATCAAAGGCTTTTGCTAGATCTAGAAACACTGCCCCAACAAGATCGCCATCATCAATGGCTCTTAGCCATTTATCCAATAAAGCTGTTAACGCAGTTTGACAAGAATGGTTTGCGCGAAAGCCTGACTGCATTCTGTACAATAAGTATATTTATTAAGATAATTTACTAAGTGTGTTTTCACATGTTTTTCAAGGATTTTAGAAATGAGTGGTAAAATTACAATTGGTCTGTAATTAAAAACATCCTGTTTTGAACCTTTGTTCTTATAAACCTTATGACTTTTGCCAGTTTAAATGAAGATGGAAAAATACATGTTTTAATACTTAAGTTAAAAATGTGACAAAGTGGTAGTGAAATAGCATGAGAAGACATCTTTAAAAACTTTGCACTTATGCTATCAAGACCTGTTGCTTTTGATTCATCTAGTGCTTTTAGTTGTAAACACACAAAATCATAACTCATAAGTGGTATAGAAAAATACACGTTATCTGGTACATGACCCGATATGAAATCATCAAGTTTGTTAAAACAACTATTGTTGATGTTTTGATTTATATTAAGATTATCTGTGATATTTGTGAAATAAGCATTAAAAACATCAGCAATGCTTTTTGGTTCTAAAATTTCCTTTTTGGTACAATCACTTATTATTTTAATACTGGTATGATTGTCGGTGCCGCTGACAGTATGTAGGTGCTTCCATAATTTATTACTGTTGCCATTTTTGTGTTCTATGATATTGGTATAATAATTTTGTTTAGAGTTTTCGATGAGATATTTGACTTTGTTTCTCCAGAGTCTATAACTATACATATCTTTTTCTTATGATAAAATCACGTTTTCTCATGCTATCTAAAATTTCATCATTCATCCACTCATTTTGATACAAACGTTTTACTCTCTTTTAATGAGTGGAGCATGATGATTTAATACTTCAGTAAAATATTCAAAATGACAACAATGCTTCATCAGGGTCATCAATTTCTAATACACTATCACATGAACACTGTGATATGTGATTGATAAAATCATTTTCATTAAAATGTTTAGTAGATCTGAACGTAATATATTCATGAATTTTCTTTTTCGATTTTAACCCTCTTTTGTGAGAAATGCATACTGGATAGTGGTCACTGATTGAATACTTTGGAACAGAAATAAAATGAATATTATCTGGTTCATTACTATAAATATGGTCTACCAAAGTTGAAGATGTTTGTGTGACTCGAGTGGGAACTGAGACTATTTGAGACAAGTTAAAATGTTTTCAAATGGGACCATTTAGCTGGAATTTTCTCGACGCCAAATCAATATTAAAGTCACCCAAAATAATTATTTCCTTATCTTCAATATCAACATTTGTTAACATTGATTCAAATTTTGTAATCCACTCTGCATTACTATTTGGTGGTCTATATATGTTACCAAGTAATATAGGTTTTGATGAACAAAATAATTTCGACCCAAATTGATTCTATATCATCCTTTTCCAAATCATATCGTCTAATTGAGGTTAACATGCTAGAAATATAAATTAAAAACCCACCCCCCAGATTTTCTAATTCTGTCTTTTCTGTTTGTATCATAACCCTTAATATCTATTTCTTTATTTTGTACAGAATTTGACAAAAATGTTTCACTTAAACACAGCACATCTATGTTAGATTTTGATAGCAAATAATTAATTTCAGAAAACTTTGGCAATATATGATTTATGTTTAAGTGACATATATTAAGTTACTTTTGTGGAAATATAAAAGGATTTGTAAAAGGAGATGATTTGGAGTTAGATAATAGAATATGTGTTGCAGTACATAAATACAAAATAATAATACTGATAAGATTTCCCAAAATAAAGTTACATTTTCTGGTAGTAGAAAAGTCATTGTGAAAATCCTTTACCTCCAGTACGTTTGACGGAACACATTTTGTTGTTGAGTTGTTGTGTTGAATGGTAGAGGCAGACTTAACTGTATATGCTGTATCCGTTTTTTCAAGTTCGATGGGATAGATGCGTTAAACATGGTCACCAAACTAAAAATTATTTAGTGAGAGGACATCATCTATTTAGCGAAGCGTGTAGTTAAAAGATAGCTGTTTTGCATCCTCCCTACGAACCTCCTAATGAAGTCAGCCTCATATAAACAAAGGAACAAGTCGACAAGAAAAGGAGCACAATTGGTTCCCATCGGACTGTCGATGGTCTGTTGAAAAATACGTCCTCCAATAGTAACAAATATCATATAATATAAATGTAGAGTGAAGACAATACAGTGTATGTTTTCTATATCAGCAGATTAAGTACTATGAGCTCGTATCCAGCTAGTACTGACCAGCATTCTTCGATAGATCGAAGATAAACTGATTGAATCATTTATTTTTCGTCTGTTACACAGTTACTATTGCGTTATCTGTTATTAAGGGACTTGATTCAGTGCTTACAAAGTTATTTAACCCTATCACATGATTACCGTCTCCTCGGAGACGGTATTAAGAGTTGAACGATGGACAGTCGCGGGCTGAAGGCGTTCTTACTACCTGGTTGGAAGATATTACTGACGCTGTAATAATTAAAGTTCTTTGATTGGTTGGGACAATTCAAACCTAGTTAATGTCATTTAATCCCGTAGAGTGTCGGATCTGAACTCTTTATTTTAGTAAATAGATTTGCCTGGTTGCCAATCATGCATATCGGTACACAGGTAACACTTATCTATAAATAGCCGAATCTCCTGAAGATTTGTAAACACACACGTGATTATTTCAATCCAGTCGCTCACTGTTACGTACATTTTATACGTGAAAACATAAGAAAACTTTTAGGAAAATGCTTGTTTCTTACGTTATATTTATTTATACTCAGTAAGATAATCTAAAGGCAACACAAACATTTTAAAACGGAGATATCAAATAATTTCTTTTCGATTAATATTAATTTACACGAGAATTTTTATCTCAAGGGGCGGGGGCGGCGGCACTATGACCTTTCTATGGCAGGGGTGAGCAGCTGAGACATCCAATACCCCACCCTTTATATATATATTGAATGATAAAAGAACATACATGTAGTTACTCTAGCTATCATATATTTTTTACAATAAGTATATATACCTGCACATAGCTATCATTGTTACGCTATTTCATGGGGAGATACTAGTAAATAGATTTGACAAATATCTTAAACATTTACGAAAGTGATTTAAGAGACATATATACACAATCTCTGGTGATTTTAATTACATCTTTAAAAAAAATATCGACATCTGATTAGTTTCAGATTCAATCATCAACCTTGTCATATATTTCACCTTAATATCTCGACCTCATGCTATATCATGAAGCTTCAAATAGTGATCTATCCCAGCGACTCATCCCTTCCACTCATTACATAATAAGTCCCCCTCCCCACACACACACACACCCCAAGATCGTTGGGCTGAGTTGAATATTGTCTAGATCTACCTAGCCAGTGGGAAATCTAGTGACAAAATATTACCTTCCCTGTAAACACTGAAAACAAGATCTTCTCAATGTTTGTCCCATTTTAGCAAGGACGCTATCAATTATGGATTCACGAAAAAACGTTCTGGTAAAAAAGAAAAATAGAAATAAATTGAAATAAAAAAAACTTCCACTCAATGTTATCATTTTCCTAAGATTCCTCCTTGAGTAGCAAACGACGAGTACAGCAGGCTATAGATGCTTAGAGTAAAATTGGTTTAAAATGTTGCTATGCGAATAAATTCCTGGAGTACCAACTTCAATTTATTTTTTTTACTGTCTGTACACCTCTCTGGAACATGCTAATTTTTCGTATATATATACAGCTAGATCAGAGACAGTCAGGGAAACAATTCCAAAGAAATCGATTGATATGCAGCAAATATTTGCACTTTTGAAATTAAGTTACTAAGCAAAATCAAATAGACCTTATCTCGATGTAAACATTGAATGTGAATAGATCGAGAAGACCGCAAATACTTGTACAAAACTCGAGACAACCTTTTTCTTAAAATTGCATACGAAATAATAGAAAGATACCTACTTTACAAAAATAGTTATCTTTAATTTTTTAACTTGCAGAGACAGACTTTTGAATGTTTATATTCACGAAAAGACAATATTTTTTTATTGAATGTACATGTGATAAGAGCAGACCGGTGTGCTCGATAACTTAGGTGTGAAAAAATAAACATATTTGGGAAATTGTAACATGCTAAGGACTTTTTGGAACACTCAGAAAATTGGTGACCCGAAAGATCTTTTGATTTTGTATGTACATGATTTTTTCCATTTTTTTTTTTTTTTTTATCAATATGCAGCAAAGATTGGCAGTTTTTAAATTTCAGTTTCACAAGCTTCTAAAGCAATTATCTCGATAAATATTGAACATAAAACATCGTGTATTTGCATGAATATTTTTAATAACACAGTTTAACAAATAATTTCTTTAAAATGTACAATTATTATTTAGAAATAACTTTTGATCAGTATCGTCACCGGTATTGTTTTATTATTGACTTTCTCGACTCTATCATAAGAAGAGTGAAATTTCTTTTGTTTTCGTTCAAGGGATATCCCACTGCTAGCTAGCTGTTCCTAGCAAGATAGCAGACGTCGAAGAACAGAAAAGTAAAAATATATCTAAAAGGGAATATAGGAAGAACAAAAAACTACTCTCAGACGATAAAAGCAATTATACATGTATGCTAACATATTTTAAGCAATGTTTAATTTCTATGAATGATTTTAAAGGAGATGTGAAGTATACATAATTAATTTAGACAGCAACCCAATTAAGCAACAAACAAAACGTGACAATTTACTTCTAAAGTTAGATATACGGTCTTCTTCAATGGACATGTCATTACAACATTTTAAAGTTTTTTATCCTCCCAAGTCTAACTATAATATATAGAATAGTTGTGAATATGTGAGCCAAAATTAGTTCCTGTGAAAAAAGTTTCAGTGGAACAAGTATCATAGGAAATATATTCTAGGAGAACTTTTTTCACAGATAATTTCGATATGATTTGTTCCATCTCTATAAAATAAGTTTCACAATTTACCTGGTGAAATAAGTTCTGGGTTTGTGAAATTTGTTCCTTACCTACTGAAATAAGTTCCGGGTTTGTGAGATTTGTTCCTTACCTGGTGAAATAAGTTCCTTGTCTGAAATATGTTCCACTGGTTATACAAGTTATCTTTAATACTGAGCATTGTTATCAGTGAGTTTAAAGTTATAATTCAAGTACATTATGAAAACATGTATTATATTGATAATGTAATAAATAAAAGGTGTAAACATCCAATATGGATTCTGTGGAGTATAGCAAAATGTTTAATTACATTATCCATAAAAAAATACCCAAATGACAATAATTTAATGAGGCAGAAAAGCGAAGAATAAGAAAAATCCATCAGAAATTTTTATAGATCAATCATTTATTTATGAATATTGCAATTCAACATATATAACTTCATATCAGAATTTGTAGAGAAATGAAATAGTGTGTTTTAAATATTTATCACAGTTGTTAATCATAGTTGTGCATTTGTTTTTTAATCATATTATCTACGTACAATATATATGCTGACTTAATTTGAATTTCTAAAAGATTTACCTTATTTTGAATGTTTTCGTGTTGTTTAAAGATTTCAATGTTGAGTATTAAATTTGTCAGGTTCAACTATAGAATGTTTTGCTTGATATAAAGTTAATGCATCATGTTAATCTATAACACCCGATACTTATTTAACATTTAGTAAAAAAATTAGTTCCGGAACAAATTTTACAGTGCTGGAACATATTTCCTTATAATATATATTCCGGGTATAAATTTTCTGTGATATAAATTCCGGTGGGACATATTTCCTATGAAATAAGTTCCGGCGGAACAAATGTCACGCCGGAACAATTTTTTTGTTACAAAAAATAATTCAGATATTACTTGAAGCTATGAGCAGGGTCAGGAACAAACTTCTAATGTTTGTTTTGAGGTTTGTTGACTATTTATACTAGACATTCTATATGAGAGAAAGAGAAACAAGAGGCTGTCAGAGTGACAGCAAACCGGATTTTCCTGCAGAGGTCGAACCCTGAACAGTTGAGCAAGTATGGACACTACATTTAAGCTTAAAACAGCTCTGAATTTGGATTGTGATTGAATATTTGACACAGCATAGGTTTGTGACACAAAATGAATGTGGTCAAAGAACTGAAATATTTGAAATTGGACATTTAAATACCTATTATGGTCCAATATCCAAAATCTAAGTACATATTAGAATCATCATATCAAAGAACCCCAAGAATTCAATTTTTGATGAAATCAGACAAAAGTTTAATTTAAGACCCTTCGGACCTCAATGTGGACCAATTTGATAAAGGAGCCCACAATCCAAAATCTCTCAATGCATGGTTAGATTCAGCATTTCAAAGAACCCCATAAATTCAATTTTTGTTGAATCAAACAAAAGTTTAATTCTGGACCCTGATTTGGACCAACTTGAAAACTGGGCCCAAAAATCTAATATTTAAATACAGGTTTAGATTCAGCATTTGAAAGAACCCTATATATATTTAATTTATGTTGAAATGAAACACAGAATAAGGGAAATAACTCAAACTGGATAAATAGTTCTCTAAAATAAGATATGATGCAATTTTTCAAATTATAATCAATAATATAATAACAACAACCAGTGATGACTAAGTTCTCTAAAATTAGATATGATTTAACACTCAAACATTGTTAGAATCAGCACATCAAAGAACCAAAGAATTCAATTTTTGATGAAATTAAACAAAAGTTTAATTTAGGACCCTTTGGACCTCAATGTGGTATTATCTTATTAATAATGAAAAGAAATACAGGTTTAGATTAAGCATTTCAAAGAACCCTATATATATTCAATTTATGTTGAAATCAAACACAGTTTAATTTTGGACCCCGATTTAGACCAACTTGAAAACTGGGCCCAAAATCAGAAATCTAAATATATGTTTATTAATAGCTTAGTTTTTAATGGAGTTCACTTCATCATCAAAAAAAAAAAAAAAAGCATTCAGAAAATTAGTGTTTACAGAATAACAAACAAACTTGCCACAAAATTCTTCAAACATTTTATCAAAGAAAAGAAGAAAAAAATCCAAAATTTTATTTATCATTAATACAATGTCTTTTAAAATCTATAAAACTTATCAGTAACAAGAAATAATTGTAACAGGATGCTGTTATGAAGTCTCGCAAACAAAGCTCCATTAATTCGTCATTCCATGGTCGTCTGACATTGGGCAAAGTCCAGTACAAATTGGTTTGTGATATGCATAAGTGACGCCTATGGATTGACCCTGTATGTCATTCAAATCTTCTTGAAATTACAAACAGGAATATATATGGTTTAGGGGTGGAGATCTTGACCGTTTACAAGTTCTCAAAAAGGGGTGCGGGGGTGATCCCCAGGGGACTTACCCTTTATTTCATATGATTTGTTTTTTTTTGGTCCCATACAAGAATATATATGGTTTAGGGGTGGGGATCTCGACCGTTTACAAGTTCTTAAACAGGAGGGGGGGGGGTGACCCCAGGGGACTCGCCTTATATTTCATTTGAATTATTTTATTGTCCCATACAAGAATAAATATGGTTTCGGGGTGGGGATCTTGACCGTTTACAAGTTTCCAAAAAGAAGAGGGATGGGGGTTACCCCAGGGGACTTCCCCTCAATTTCATTTGATTTGTTTTATTGTCCCATACAAGAATATATATGGTTTAGGGGTGGGGATCTCGACCGTTTACAAGTTATAAAAAGAGGGGGTGGGGTGGGGGTTACCCCCATGGACTTCCCTTATATTTCATTTGATTTGTTTTATTGTCCCATACAAGAATATATATGGTTTAGGGTTGGGGATCTCGACCGTTTACAAGTTCTCCAACAGGAGGAGGTGGGGTGACCCCAGGGGACTCGCCTTTTATTTCATTAGATTTGTTTTATTGTCCCATACAAGAATATATATGGTTTCGGGGCGGGGATCTTGACCGTTTACAAGTTTTCAAAAAGAAGGGGTGGGTGACCCCCCATGGACTTCCCTATATTTCATTTGATTTGTGTTATTGTCCCATACAAGAATATATATGGTTTAGGAATGGGGATCTCAACCATTTACATGTTCTTAAACAAGAAGAAGGTGGGGATGACCCCAGGGGGCTTGCCTTTCATTTCGTTTGATTTGTTTCATTGTAAAACATACAAGAATATACATGTATATGGTTTCGGGGTGGGGATCTTGACCGTTTACAAGTTTCCAAAAAGAACAAGGTTGGGGTTTACACCAGAGCACATCCTTCCCCTAAATTTCATTTGATTTGTTTTATTGTCCCATGCAAGAATATATATGGTTTATGGGTGAGGATCTCAACCGTTTACAAATTCTTAAACAGGAAGAAGGTGGGGTAACCCCAGGGAACTCGCCTTGGATTCAGGGTGGGGACCTTGAACGTTTACAAGTTATCAAGAAGAAGGGGGGTGGTAGTTACCCCAATGGACTTCCCCTATATTTCATTTGATCTGTTTTATTGTCCCATAGAGACAAAAAAAAACAATTTTGGACATACAGCATACGTACTTACAGACAGACAAGGGTAAAACTTAATGCACCCCCAACTACAGCGAGGCATAAAAGTGTGGCAAACTGATTTGCCAAACTGAGGGACAAACAGACAGAGAGACAGACAGACACATAGACAGACACACAGCCTAAGTTTCAAACAATTTACCACTGATATTTCTCCAATAACTCAAATTTATTTCCATGAACCAATAACAAAACACCAAAAAAAACACCAAAATAATTCTCTAAAATAGATATGACCTAACCACTCCTAAATCTCTAAAATTAGATATGATTTTATATCTATCAATTAAACACATCACTTTTCAAAACAAATAACTCAAACTTATTTCCATAAACCAGTAAAAAACCAACAAAATACTTCTCTAAAATCAGATATGATGTTATATCTATTTCCATATTATAATCAAATTTAATTAATAGTTGCTAATATTGTTTCTTTCATGTGTCAAAATATAATACAGATCTGCAACTTATCTATCAATGTCAAAAACTTTATCTCATAATAAAATGGATTATTATCTAATTAAAACAAGTTCAGATTCAGCACTTGAAATAACCTATATATATTTAATTTATGTTCAAATATAACACACACAAACTGATTAATTTTCCCAGGGGACCTGCCCTTTATTTCATATGATTTGTTTTTTTTTTGTCCCATACAAGGATATATATGGTTTAGGGGCGGGGATCTCGACCATTTACAAGTTCTTAAACAGGAAGAAAGTGGGAATAACCCCAAAGAACTCACCTTTTATTTCATTTCATTTGTTTTACTGTAACATACAAGACTATATATGGTTTCGCGGTAGGGATCTTGACCGTTTACAAGTTTTCAAAAAAAAAAGCAGAGTAGGGGTTATCCAGGGAACTTCCCCTACATTTAATTTGCTTTATTTTATTGTCCCATACAAGTATATATATGGTTTAGGGGTGGGGATCTCAACCGTTTACAAATTTTCAAAAAGAAGGCGGTAGGGTTTACCCCCATTGACTTCCCCTATATTTCATTTGATTTGATATATTGTCCCATACAAGAATACATATGATTTCTGGGTGGAATTTTGACCGTTTACAAGTCATCAAAAAAAGGAGGTAGGGGTTACCCCAATGGACTTCCCTTATATTTCATTCGGTTAGTTTTATTGTCCAATACAAGAATATATATGGTTTAGGGGTGGGGATCTCAACCGTTTACAAGTTCTTAAACAGAAAGAAGGTGGGGATGACCCCAGGGGACTTGACTTTTATTTCATTTGATTTGTTTTATTGTAACATACACGAATATATATGGTTTCAGGGTGGGGATCTTGACTGCTTACAAGTTTTCAAAAAAAAGGGGGTGGGGGTTACCCCAGGGGACATCCCCTAAATTTCATTTTATTTATTTTATCGTCCCAAAAAAGATTAAATATGGTTTAAGGGTGGGGATCTCAACCATTTACAAGTTTTCAAAAAGAAAGAGGTGGGGTTTACCCTCGTGGACTTCTAAATTTTATTTGATTTGTTTTTTATTGTCAAATACAAGAATAAATATGGTTTAGGGTGGGGATCTCAACCGTTTACAATTTCTCAAACAGAAGGGGATGGGGGGTTACCACAATGGACTTCCCCTATATTTCATTTGATTTCTTTTATTGTCCCATACAAAAATATATATGGTTTAGGGGTGGGGATCTCGATCGTTTACAAGTTCTCAAACAGACACGCTGGGGGTGACACCAGGGGACTCACCTTCTTTTATTTCATTTGATTTGTAACATACAAGAATATATATGGTTTCAGGGTGGGGAGCTTGCACATTTACAAGTTTTCAAAATAAAATGCTTCGCTGAGCGCAGCCTGATACGACCGCAGAGGTCGAACCCTGAACAGTTGGGGCAAGTTTGGACACAATATTCAAGCTTGATACTGTCTGAATTTGGATTGTGATTAAATTTTTAACATAATATAGGTTTCTGACACAAAATAAATGTGGTCAAAGATCTTTAAAATTTGAAATGGGACATTTAATTTACCTAGAATGGTCTAATATCCAAAATCTAACAACATGGTTAGATTCAGTATATAAAAAAACACCAATAATTTAATTTTAGTTGAAATCAAACAAAGTTTAATTTTGGACCCTTCAAACCTTAATATGAACTTATTTGAAAACAGGGCCCAAAATAAAAATCTAAATGCACAATAAGATTCAGCAAATCATACAGCCGCAATAATTCAGTTTTTGATGAAATCAAACAAAGTTTAATTTTTATTAGAATCAAAATAAGTTTAATTTTGAACCCTATTAAAATAGAAAATGACATAATAATCATGGCTAAAAATAAACAAAAAAGCTTCATCAGCAACATTTTATACTGGCAAATTTCCAATGAAGTTTATTAAACTAAAGTTATTGGCAAATTTCCAATGGAATTTATTAATAATAAAGTTTTTGGCAAATTTCCAATATACATAATTTAAAAGCAGTTTAGGTGAGATAAACAAAAAAGCTTCATCAGCAACGTTTTATATTGGCAAATTTCCAATGAAGTTCATTAAACTAAAGTTATTGGCAAATTTTAAATGGAATTTATTAATAATAAAGTTTTTGGCAAATTTCCAATATACATAATTTAAAAGCAGTTTAGGTGAGATATTCAAATGAGTTTCAATTACCAACCTTACACTGCCTTTTAAATTATGTTTTGTACTTAATTGTCCATTAACCTGGAAACCCTTTCCCCCCTTTTTGCACCTTATTCCTTAACGGTTTGAGCCATAACTCCCAAAGACAATTCTTACCATCCCTTTGTGGTATTCCAATATCCAAAATCTAAATACATGGTTAGATTCAGCATATCAAAGAACCCCAAGAATTTTTGATGAAATCAAATAAAGTTCAATTTTGGACCCTTTAAACCTCAATGTGGACCAATTTGATAACCGGGCCCAAATATAAAAAATCTAAATACATGGTTAGATTCAGCATATCGAAGAACTCCATATATTCAATCAAACAAAGTTTAATTTTGGACCCCGATTTGGACCAACTTGAAAGCTGGGCCCATAATAAAAAAGCTAAGTACATGTTTAGATTCAGCATATCAAAGAACCCCAAGAATTCAATTTTTGTTAAAATCAAACTAAGTTTAATTTTGGACCCTTTGGACCTTAATGTAGACCAATTTGAAAACGGGACCAAAAATTAAGAATCTAAATACACGGTAAGATTCGGCATAACAAAGAACCCCAATAGTTCAATTTTTGATGAAATCAAACAAAGTTTAATTTTGGACCCTTATGGCCCCTAATTCCTAAACTGTTGGGACCAAAACTCCCAAAATCAGTCCCAACCTTCCTTTTGTGGTCATAAACCTTGTGTTTAAATTTCATGGATTTCTATTTACTTGTACTAGAGTTATTGTGCGAAAACCAAGAAAAATGCTTATTGGGCCCTTTTTTGGCCCCTAATTCTTAAACTGTTGGGACCAAAACTCCCAAAATCAATCCAACCTTCCTTTTGTGGTCATAAACCTTGTGTTAAAATTTCATAGATTTCTATTTACTTGTACTAGAGTTATTGTGCGAAAACCAAGAAAAATGCTTAATGGGCCCTTTTTTGGCCCCTAATTCTTAAACTGTTGGGACCAAAACTCCCAAAATCAATCCCAACCTTCCTTTTGTGGTCATAAACCTTGTGTTTAAACTTCATAGATTTCTATCAACTTATACTAAAGCTATAGTGCGAAAACCAAATGTCTTCGGACGACGACGACGACGACGACGACGACGACGACGACGCCAACGTCATACCAATATACGACCGCAAAAATTTTGCGGTCGTATAAAAAAGGAGGGTAGGTGTGAACCCGAGGACTATCCCAATATTTCATTTCATTTGCTTTATTGTCCCATACAAGAATATATATGGTTTAGGAGTAGGGATCTCAACCATTTACAAGATAAAAGCACATTATCAAATTGAAGGGGGGTAGGGGTAAGAATATATATGATTAATGGACACTTAATTATCTACAAAATGTCTAATAATGAACAGTAAATTCCAAACTTCATTTCTACAGTCCTACTAGTAAGTTTCAAACTTTATACAGTCCTACAGATCTTATCAGAAAACAGAAAATTTTCAAATAAATCTGTCACTCCAATGATTATCATATGCTAAAATATTTAAAAGATCTACTTAATAATGAAAATAAATCATTATCATATGCTAAACTATTTCTAATATCTAATTGAACAGAACTATGGTTGTTTAACATAGTACTCTATAACATAATTAATAATGTAATAATCTTCAAAATGTCTAATGATATAGCTTATAATCATTACCACTTAAGAAATAGATAATTTTCAAATAAATCTGTCACTCCAATTTTATTCTGAGATAAGACAGATCATTACATGATAACCAGAGTAAAATATTTAAAAGTTCTACTTTTGGATATTAAAAATGGCGATAACTCACAAAGGACATATACTAAAATCTTGAAAATTCATACAGACCTTCATTAAGTCCCAGGAAACAACATATTTAAATTTGAAAAAAAACTGTTAAAGCGTTTTCATGTTATTGTGCTGACACTGTTTGGCAGCCGCCAATCCGCCTAGCCGCCGTACATAACCATTTTAATAACCGATATTTCCTTCGAAAATCCGGTTAATAAAAGAAAATTATAAATTTAAAAGACGAAAACACTGTTGGCATTTTAAAAGATTATTCTTAATCGTATGTTTTCTACAAGAATTGTAAAACAAGTATAAAAATACATATACTATGATCATAAAACAAAAAGACATTTATATGTCAACATACGAACGGTCTCCCACAAAATCCAGTATGTCAAGCTTTTAAGGGTAAGTATGATAAGGGCCTTATTCGTCATCCAACATTAAATGGTAAAGTAAATAAATATGAAGATATGTACAAGTAAAACAATAAAAAAAGATACAGTATCAAGCTGTATGCTTAATTAAAGAACCTTAGTGAGCGCCCTCACATACCCCATGTCCCCACATTGTCATTGGAGAAATAAAATAAGTGTAAGAAAAAAAAATTGAATCATAATTTCCTGTCAATTTGCACATCTACATAGTATATGTCCTTATTATCTACAAAGTTTCATGAAATTCTGTTGTGTGGTTTCAGAGGAGTTGCGATGACAAACTGTTGCAGAAGTACATTGAAGCAAATAAGTTCGAAGGGGCGTAACTCCTAGAAAAAAAATTGAATCGTAATTTTCTGTCGATATGCACATCTACATAGTATGTCCTTATTATCTAAAAAGGTTTCATGAAATTCTGTTGTGTGGTTTCAGAGGAGTTGCGATGACAAACTGTTGCAGTAGTACATTAAAGCAAATAAGTTCAAAGGGACGTAACTCCTAGAACAAAAATTGAATCGTAATTTCATGTCGATATGCACATCTACATAGTATGTCCTTATTATCTACAAAGTTTCATGCAATTCTGTGGTGTGGTTTCAGAGGAGTTGCGATGACAAACTGTTGCAGTAGTACATTGAAGCAAATAAGTTCAAAGGGGCGTAACTCCTAGGGAAAAAAATTGAATTGTAATTTCCTGTCGATATGCACAACTACATAGTATGTCCTTATTATCTAAAAAGGTTTCATGAAATTCTGTTGTGTGGTTTGAGAGGAGTTGCGATGACAAGAAACAGGACTGACGGACTGACGGACGGACGGACAGACAGACGGACGGGTCAAAAACATTATACCCTCCGCAACTTCGTTGCGCGGGGTATAATAAAGTTTTTGGTCAAATTTGTTGATTCTCTTATGTTGATGGCCTCATAGTGAACTTAAAATAGCTTTGCAGAACTTATCACCTTCTTTATAACCAACGACGTCCATTATAATTTGAAGAAGAATGGCGTCGAAACTACTATGTTTTGAATTTCAGGCGCTTACAATAGGTCTAATATAACAAATTACCCGTCTCACGACTCTGAGTATTTTTCATCAAAAAATATAATCAAGAAGTCCAATAAAACCAAATAATCTGAAAAAAGAAACATTTAATTGTAAGGATACTCATTATTCAAATATAGAATAAAATGCTCCGCAGGGCGCAGCTTGATACGACCGCAGAGGTCGAACCCTGAACAGTTGGGGCAAGTATGGACACAACATTCAAGCTTGATACAGCTCTGAATTTGGATTGTGATTAAATATTTGACACAGCATAGGTTTCTGACACAGAATGAATGTGGTCTAAGAACTTAAAAATTTTAAATTGGACATTCACCTATTATGGTCCAATATCCAAAATCTAAATACATGGTTAGATTCAGCATATCAAAGAACCCCATGAGTTCAATTTTTGATGAAATCAAACAAAGTTTAATTTTGGACCCTTTTGACCTCAATGTGGACAAAGTTGATAACGGGGCTCAAAAATCAAAATCTAAATACATGGTTAGATTCAGCATATCAAAGAACCCCATATATTCAATTTTGTTGAAATCAAACAAAGTTTAATTTTGGACCCCGATTTGGACCAACTTGAAAACTGGGCCCATAATCAAAAATCTAAATACATGTTTAGATTCAGCATATCAAAGAACCCTAAGAATTCAATTTTGTTAAAATCAAACTAAGTTTAATTTTGGACCCTTAGGACCTTAATGTAGACCAATTTGAAAACGGGACCAAAATTAAGAATCTAAATACATGGTTAGATTCAGCTTATCAAAGAACCCCATATATTCAATTTTGTTGAAATCAAACAAAGTTTAATTTTGGACCCCGATTTGGACCAACTTGAAAACTGAGCCCATAATCAAAAATCTAAATACATGTTTAGATTCAGCATATCAAAGAACCCTAAGAATTCAATTTTTGTTAAAATCAAACTAAGTTTAATTTTGGACCCTTTGGACCTTAATGTCGACCAATTTGAAAACGGGACCAAAAATTAAGAATCTAAATACACGGTTAGATTCGGCATATCAAAGAACCCCAATAATTCAATTTTTGATGAAATCAAACAAAATTTAATTTTGGACCCTTTGGACCTCAATGTGGACCAATTTAAAAACGGGGCCCAAAATCCAAAAACTTAATACACGGTGAGATTCAGCATATTAAAGAACCCCAAGAATTCAAGAATAAAACCCCATTGAAATTGGTCAAGAAATAAGCAATTTATACAAAGTATCTTTTTTTGCACAATACTGTGCAATTGAATATTTCTTGCAATTGCGCAATACTGTGCAATTGAATATTTCTTGCTATTGCGCAATACTGTACAATTGACAATTTCTTGCTATTGTGCAATATTGTGCTATTGGATATTTCTTGCTATTGCGCAATACTGTGCAATTGAAGATTTCTTGCTATTGCGCAATACTGTGCAATTGAAAATTTCTTGCTATTGCACAATACTTATTATATAATAATTTACACATCCTGTTTGGTGTGTATCTCCTGCCATATCATTATTATTTGCTTTTAAATATAAATCAGAAATAACCAACTTAAAATGGAAAATTTTAAAGAAAAAAAAAGGAAAAAAAAAAAAGAACCCCCCAAATTTTTTGAACCCCCTTATGATTCATCACCCCCAAACTCAATCCCAGCCTTCCCTTTGAAGTATGGTACCTTGCAGTACAATTTCAGAGAGATCCATACACTTGAACACAAGTTATTGTCTGAAACTAGAAAATGCTTATTTTGGCCCCTTTTGGCCCCTAATTCCTAAATGTTTTAGGCAATTACCCCAAACTCAATTCCAGCTTTCCTTTGTGATATGGAACCTTGTACTACAATTTCAGAAAGATCCATAGACTTACACAAAGTTATTGTCATGAAACTAGAAAATGCTTGTTTTTGCCCCTTTTGGCCTGAAATTTTGAGGCAATTACCCCAAAAATCAATCCCAGCATTCCCTTTGTGATATGGAACCTTGTGGTACAATATCAGAGAGATCCATACACTAACACACAAGTTATGTCTGGAAGTTACAAAATGCTTATTTTGGCCCCTTTTGGCCCCTAATTCCTTAACTGTTGGTACCAAAACCCCCAAAATCAATCCCAACCTTCCTTTTGTGATATTGAACCTTATGGTAAAATTTCATAGAGATCCATTCAGTTAAACTAAAGTTAGAGTGCGAAAACCAATGCGTCTTCGGACGACGACGACGACGACGACGCCAACGTCATACCAATATACGACCACAAAAATTTTTTTGCGGTCGGATAAAAAGAGGCGTGGGGCAGTCCACATTGCAGCCCAACTACAATGAATAGACAAAATCTTCATCGACAACAAAAATAACCATACATATATGTGAAGCTTTACATTTTGAGGATCATTTTTGAAAAGATGTGAGATTCCGTTGGAAATATATAAATTGTGTTCTTATATGTTTAAATTTTACTACGTTTCACTCTCTACAGCGGTCATACTTTTTTAACACAAATAAATAAGCAAACAACCAAAGAAAAAGTCAACGAACAACTCCAATATCTGTTTGAAAAAAAAAATTAATCGATAAAAAGACATTACCCCTCCATTTCCAGTGTTAATACTTTCCCCAAAAGAAATTGGTAAATCTAAAAAATTGTATAAGCCTTTTATAATTTTTGTAATCCACTACAATTTACATACAATTCTGAACGAATTAAACTACAAAGAGAAAACATTTTCCACTTTCATCAGCTATGAGACGGCTAGTTTTTCAGAAAAGCTATTACTTGTGTTTGTCGTCAAATGTTATTGTTCTTGCAAGACTTTTTTTATTCACGGATCTGATGTTGATGGTAGATAACGAGATTATTGTTAAACAAACAAATTATCATGGTGTAATATTAGTCACAGTTGACAAGTCCAGACTATGTGCTGATTTTAGGCTGAATACATATTTTGTTGATCCGTTTTATTTTTTCATTTGCGGTTTATTGACACTCATTAATATTCGGTATCATTCTGTATATTAACAAGAAAACACTTTAACAAAAACTACTATAAAACTATTTTATTATTCAACATTAAACATGTACATAAGTTAACCAAATAAAAATAAACGTAACGTTTTTAGCAGTATGTTATATTACTCAAATTCGCAAATCTGAAAACAAAATCCTGTGTTTTAATAACTTCAAAATAACATTCTTACAGTGAATTAATTTGTAAACCGAACTTCTTTATATCAATGCCCAACTATTTACTGCTCGACTGCTGTAATATATCAAACCTTATATATAGTCTCTGAAATGTTACTAGAATGTTATACCTAAAAACCTATAATACTAAGTTTTAATATAATGATGCATTTTGGAATAATAATGACTAAGCTCCTCTATAAATGAGATTCTTTAACATTAATAAAATCTAGATTATATATGACCTAATGATTTTATTAGTTTGTAAGTATTTAGTTTCTTTTACATCCAAATGTGGGATGTACGACAAAAAACTCGTTTCTATTATCTTATTTTCACCAACTCTTACCTTATCCAACTCGTTTCCAATTTTTAGATATTATTCATATGCATTATGATATCAATGTACTTTCTTATCTGATCTTAAATAATAAAACAATGCGGTATTTCAACGGAGTTGGAGGGGAGTGATGGGGTGATATATGCACAAAGGACAAATAAAAAGTAGACATGATCACTTAAATTAAATACAAAAAAACCTGCATAACAAGAAGAATTATACCTTACGCGGTTTGTGTTTTCCTTACAGTTTGTATATAAATCAGAAAAACGTACTGCAATATTAAAATACTACATTTTCAGAGCCAATGATTTTATTAAACACAAATGTATTAATAAATTTCAAAAGTTTCAAACCAATCAATCACATAATGGCCTTAATATCTATGTTAAAAAAGTGAAAATTAAAGAAATAAACTTGCCTATTTCCTGATAAGGATAATGTTTCATATTGTCACATGTGTTGCACTGTATAACATCTCGACGAGACTTGACAGCTTTCCCGCATAGAGTGCAACATGGCAACATCGATAAACCATGGTCGACTACCATACAAAGCTTTTTGTCAGCAGTAAAGACATATTTTTTTTATTTTGGTGAAAATGATGATTGCAGAAGTATAAATAAACTCAACTGACTTTGCCAATACAATGATCGCATTTATTTCCATCATTTAAACGTAAAGACTAAGTATTACAGCCTTCCAAACAAATTAGTATTGCTTCAAATTACTAGTATATGAAATTCTGTCTTTTTATTTTTCTGTAAGATGATATACAACCATTTCAAAAATGCTTATGAAATTTTGGTACCAGTTGGTAAAGGTACATATTGGTAATAATTAGATACAATACGAGTTAGTTGACTACGAGTTTGCAAAGGGTTCAATATATAAATATAAAATATTTATATCTGATGATTTACGGAAATAATATAAATACAAATATAAAGCAAGTTTTATGAGCAAACACTAAATAAGATAACCCACTATTCATTCAACAGAATACAAGTGGAATCATTACATTCATGTCGTTACTGTTTTGTAAATACAACATCATTTATAGTTCCAAATAGTACATACTACTTGAATTAAACATCGAAAGTCAATTTATACGAAATTATACACCGGGAGTTATTAGGTATGGGGCGGATCCAGTCTCTATGACTTGGGGCACCATGGAAATTTTAATTGTTCAGATATGTGAATATAACATTCACACTGTGCGTCACCGGTAAATCCGCCACTGAGAGGGTACCGTCATGTGATCATGATTTATACTCTCAGGAAATAAGATTCATAACTGGAATTGACTTATCAAGTTGAAATTGTTTTTAGGTATACCAATATAATTCTAACGGTCCTTTTGATTTTTGACGTGTTTCAGGAGGAAAAATCAAAACAACCAACTTGAACTAAAAGACATAATGTAACTTCACTATTCACTATTCATGATTCATAATTTTTTTTGTGTCAAATGAAATTTGTATAATGCAGTTTATAAGTAAGCTGTCCTATTTTGTTAATGTCAAACAACATGCAGTTCAGTGTTCATTCTAAGCGAACCTAGCGTAAGGAGTTGATGAGACGGTCGAGTGCTGGACAACGACAGCTGTAGGTCCGTTTACTGAAGGAGTTAGGATGATACCATTTGGAGCTCCACTGTACGGAGTTCTCATGCAAGCAATGTGAACGATGACGGCAATCAGCTCAAAGAACAGACCAAAGGACATTATCACCAGTGAGTATGGGAAGGACTTCTCAAATCCAACGTTACTAGATTCTAGTTGTTCTCCGAAGGTGTCAGTCACACTATCCAAGTTAGTGTGTACAATGATGAATTCGATAACCAAAATGCCGCCACAAATACCTGTATAAAATATAATGTTGGATTATTATGAAAGAAAGGTAGCATTCGGTTTCAAACATTTGCGAGGGGTGACACAGGGTGCTCATCACACAAATCTAGCTTTTTTTGTATTTTTTTCCACATCCCACTTTTTTACGCCCTATATCCAACATACCCATTTTTTACCCCTTATATTCCACATCCCTACATTCTTACCCTTATATTCCACATCCCTACATTCTTACCCCCTATATCCAACATCCCAAATGCGTGTTATCCCCTTTATTTCCCAATAATTGTTTCCAATGCAGATAACTTGTGTAATAACTTACCGTAAATTCGATTTTCCCATTACTGACTTCTTTTATATTAATGTTTTTTTTAATGGAAACATTTCGTGATAGGACAAACTGTATCCTAACCTATACAAACATGTTTTGATAGGCATAATCTGTTATCAATTTCCACTGCGTAATCACCTATTTCGCATATGTAATAGTGTTCTTAAAATTGAACAAGGTAGACATATACTAACGCTCCTTTAGGAGAAAGAATTTGTCCCTTGTGTCTTTCAGAAGTAGAAGATGATTTTCATTTCACTATAAAATGTAGAAAACTATATACAATTAGAGAACAATTATTTTCCAAAATTAATGAAATAGTTCCTCTTTTTAAATATGACTAATGAATCAAGATTTAAATTTGTGTATAGGTGTGGTGAGAATGATTTAGTTAGAATTATTGTAAAATTCAAAAGTGACATGTACAATTCTAGAAATGCTTTATTGAGTAATAAATAATTCTTGTATGATTTGCATATCTACAAATACTTGAATCGGATTGGTCTGTTAGAAGTTTTTGCTTTAGTTTACACTTCGATAAACCATTTTGCCGAAACTACTTTCATAGCCTTCACTGTGATCTATTCATGCGCAATATACATGCATGGGATCTAGGGTTCTAAGCAAATTGAGACTTAAAACAAATACATTACTATTATTTCATTGTGTTAACGCATGACAAAAAGAAATAATGCATTAATAAAGCCTGAAAAATGTATGAAATTGAAATAAAATAAAATTCCGCGAAATATGATGAATGATCTTGGCGCGTTAGAGTCATGGCATAACATGACGTCATACAAATCAAAACTCTCAGGCTGAAGATTATATCGTTATTTGTACGCTTCAAATCCAGATAACATCTCATTAAAATGAAGTTTTTGAGGTAGGTGCTACTTAGTATTTCATTTTAGATTCTATTGCATTAATCGAACATTAATGGATTTCAGAAAGTCAATATGGCGGCTCATTCCTTAGTTATGACATGCCAATAGACCACTTTCGAGTAATGTCCTTCACCGGAAAAGTTCGTCAATTTTGTGCGCCTTTGTGACGTCATTTACCAGATAGAGGGGATCGCCTGTATCCCTGCTCTATTAAAGTTCATCAAGCGTCTTTGTGATCGTCATTATGCAGGATAAACTAGAAATAATATTTGTTCCGTAAATACTTAATCACAATTCCCTAATGATAGCAGTGCTGAATATCAATAAAATGCTCCGCAGGGCGCAGCTTGATACGACCGCAGAGGTCGAACCCTGAATAGTTGGGGCAAGTATGGACACAACATTCAAGCTTGATAAAGCTCTGAATTTGGATTGTGATTAAATATTTGACACAGCATAGGTTTCTGACACAGAATGAATGTGGTCTAAGAACTTAAAAATTTTAAATTGGACATTCACCTATTATGGTCCAATATCCAAAATCTAAATACATGGTTAGATTCAGCATATCAAAGAACTCAAGAGTTCAATTTTGATGAAATCAAACAAAGTTTAATTTTGGACCCTTTTGACCTCAATGTGGACAAAGTTGATAACAGGGCCCAAAATCAAAATCTAAATACATGGTTAGATTCAGCATATCAAAGAACCCCATATATTCAATTTTTGTTGAAATCAAACAAAGTTTAATTTTGGACCCCGATTTGGACCAACTTGAAAACTGGGCCCATAATCAAAAATCTAAATACATGTTAAGATTCAGCATATCAAAGAACCCTAAGAATTCAATTTTTGTTAAAATCAAACTAAGTTTAATTTTGGACCCTTTGGACTTTAATGTAGACCAATTTGAAACGGGACCAAAAATTAAGAATCTAAATACACGGTTAGATTCGGCATATCAAAGAACCCCAATAATTCAATTTTTGATGAAATCAAACAAAGTTTAATTTTGGACCCTTTTGACCTCAATGTGGAAAAAATTGATAATGGGGCCCAAAAATCAAAAATCTAAATACATGGTTAGATTCAGCATAACAAAGAACCCCATATATTCAATTTTTGTTGAAATCAAACAAAGTTTAATTTTGGACCCCGATTTGGACCAACTTGAAAACTGGGCCCATAATCAAAAATCTAAATACATGTTTAGATTCAGCATATCTAAGAACCCTATGAATTCAATTTTTGTTAAAATCAAACTAAGTTTAATTTTGGACCCTTTGGACCTTAATGTAGACCAATTTGAAAACGGGACCAAAAATTAAGAATTTAAATACAAGGTTAGATTCGGCATATCAAAGAACCCCAATAATTCAATTTTTGATGAAATCAAACAAAGTTTAATTTTGGACCCTTTGGACCTTAATGTAGACCAATTTGAAAACGGGACCAAAAATTAAGAATTTAAATACAAGGTTAGATTCGGCATATCAAATAACCCCAATAATTCAATTTTTGATGAAATCAAAGAAAGTTTAATTTTGGACCCTTTGGACCTCAATGTGGACCAATTTAAAAACGGGGCCCAAAATCCAAAAACTTAATACACGATTAGATTCAGCATATTAAAGAACCTCAAGAGTTCAAGAATAAAACCCCATTGAAATTGGTCAAGAATAAGAAATTTATACAAAGTATCTTCTTTGCACAATACTGTGCAATTGAATATTTCTTGCAATTGCGCAATACTGTGCAATTGAATATTTCTTGCTATTGCGCAATACTGTACAATTGACAATTTCTTGCTATTGCGCAATATTGTGCTACTGGATATTTCTTGCTATTGCGCAATACTGTGCAATTGAAGATTTCTTGCTATTGCGCAATACTGTGCAATTGAAAATTTCTTGCTATTGCACAATACTTATTATATAATAATTTACACATCCTGTTAGGTGTGTATCTCCTGCCATATCATTATTATTTGCTTTTAAATATAAATCAGAAATAACCAACTTAAAATGGAAAATTTTAAAGAAAAAAAAAGGAAAAAAAAGACCCCCCCAAATTTTTTGAACCCCCTTATGGTTCATCACCCCCAAACTCAATCCCAGCCTTCCCTTTGAGGTATGGTACCTTGCAGTACAATTTCAGAGATCCATACACTTGAACACAAGTTATTGTCTGGAAACTAGAAAAATGCTTATTTTGGCCCTTTTGGCCCCTAATTCCTAAACGTTTCAGGCAATTACCCCAAAATCAATTCCAGCTTTCCTTTGTGATATGGAACCTTGTAGTACAATTTCAGAAAGATCCATACACTTACACACAAGTTATTGTCATGAAACTAGAAAATAAAATGCTCCGCAGGGCGCAGCTTGATACGACCGCAGAGGTCGAACCCTGAATAGTTGGGGCAAGTATGGACACAACATTCAAGCTTGATACAGCTCTGAATTTGGATTGTGATTAAATATTTGACACAGCATAGGTTTCTGACACAGAATGAATGTGGTCTAAGAACTTAAAAATTTTAAATTGGACATTCACCTATTATGGTCCAATATCCAAAATCTAATTACATGGTTAGATTCAGCATATCAAAGAACCCCAAGAGTTCAATTTTTGATGAAATCAAACAAAGTTTAATTTTGGACCCTTTTGACCTCAATGTGGACAAAGTTGATAACAGGGCCCCAAAATCAAAATCTAAATAATGGTTAGATTCAGCATATCAAAGAACCCCATATATTCAATTTTTGTTGAAATCAAACAAAGTTTAATTTTGGACCCCGATTTGGACCAACTTGAAAACTGGGCCCATAATCAAAAATCTAAATACATGTTTAGATTCAGCATATCAAAGAACCCTAAGAATTCAATTTTGTTAAAATCAAACTAAGTTTAATTTTGGACCCTTTGGACCTTAATGTAGACCAATTTGAAAACGGGACCAAAATTAAGAATCTAAATACACGGTTAGATTCCGCATATCAAAGAACCCCAATAATTCAATTTTGATGAAATCAAACAAAGTTTAATTTTGGACCCTTTTGACCTCAATGTGGAAAAATTGATAACGGGGCCCAAAATCAAAAATCTAAATACATGGTTAGATTCAGCATATCAAAGAACCCCATATATTCAATTTTGTTGAAATCAAACAAAGTTTAATTTTGGACCCCGATTTGGACCAACTTGAAAACTGGGCCCATAATCAAAATCTAAATACATGTTTAGATTCAGCATATCAAAGAACCCTAAGAATTCAATTTTGTTAAAATCAAACTAAGTTTAATTTTGGACCCTTTGGACCTTAATGTAGAACAATTTGAAAACGGGACCAAAATTAAGAATCTAAATACAAGGTTAGATTCGGCATATCAAAGAACCCCATATATTCAATTTTGTTGAAATCAAACAAAGTTTAATTTTGGACCCTTTGGACCTCAATGTGACCAATTTGACCAATTTAAAACAAGGGATTCGCCAAATAACAAAATCCAAAAAATCTTAATACACGATTAGATTCAGCATATTAAAGAACCCCAAGAGTTCAAGAATAAAACCCCATTGAAATTGGTCAAGAAATAAGCAATTTATATAAAGTATCTTCTTTTGCACAATACTGTGCAATTGAATATTTCTTGCAATTGCGCAATACTGTGCAATTGAATATTTCTTGCTATTGCGCAATACTGTACAATTGACAATTTCTTGCTATTGCGCAATATTGTGCTATTGGATATTTCTTGCTATTGCGCAATACTGTGCAATTGAAGATTTCTTGCTATTGCGCAATACTGTGCAATTGAAAATTTCTTGCTATTGCACAATACTTATTATATAATAATTTACACATCCAGTTAGGTGTGTATCTCCTGCCATATCATTATTATTTGCTTTTAAATATAAATCAGAAATAACCAACTTAAAATGGAAAATTTTAAAGAAAAAAGGAAAAAAGAAAACCCCCACCCCAAATTTTTGAACCCCTTATGATTCATCACCCCAAACTCAATCCCAGCCTTCCCTTTGAGGTATGGTACCTTGCAGTACAATTTCAGAGAGATCCATACACTTGAACACAAGTTATTGTCTGGAAACTAGAAAATGCTTATTTTTGGCCCCTTTTGGCCCCTAATTCCTAAACGTTTCAGGCAATTACCCCAAACTCAATTCCAGCTTTCCTTTGTGATATGGAACCTTGTAGTACAATTTCAGAAAGATCCATACACTTACACACAAGTTATTGTCATGAAACTAGAAAAATGCTTGTTTTTGCCCTTTTGGCCCTAAAATGCTCCGCAGGGCGCAGCTTGATACGACCGCAGAGGTCGAACCCTGAATAGTTGGGGCAAGTATGGACACAACATTCAAGCTTGATACAGCTCTGAATTTGGATTGTGATTAAATATTTGACACAGCATAGGTTTCTGACACAGAATGAATGTGGTCTAAGAACTTAAAAATTTTAAATTGGACATTCACCTATTATGGTCCAATATCCAAAATCTAATTACATGGTTAGATTCAGCATATCAAAGAACCCCAAGAGTTCAATTTTTGATGAAATCAAACAAAGTTTAATTTTGGACCCTTTTGACCTCAATGTGGACAAAGTTGATAACGGGGCCCAAAAATCAAAAATCTAAATACATGGTTAGATTCAGCATATCAAAGAACCCCATATATTCAATTTTGTTGAAATCAAACAAAGTTTAATTTTGGACCCTGATTTGGACCAACTTGAAAACTGGGCCCATAATCAAAATCTAAATACATGTTTAGATTCAGCATATCAAAGAACCCTAAGAATTCAATTTTGTTAAAATCAAACTAAGTTTAATTTTGGACCCTTTGGACCTTAATGTAGACCAATTTGAAAACGGGACCAAAAATTAAGAATCTAAATACACGGTTAGATTCCGCATATCAAAGAACCCCAATAATTCAATTTTTGATGAAATCAAACAAAGTTTAATTTTGGACCCTTTTGACCTCAATGTGGAAAAAATTGATAACGGGGCCCAAAATCAAAAATCTAAATACATGGTTAGATTCAGCATATCAAAGAACCCCATATATTCAATTTTTGTTGAAATCAAACAAAGTTTAATTTTGGACCCCGATTTGGACCAACTTGAAAACTGGGCCCATAATCAAAAATCTAAATACATGTTTAGATTCAGCATATCAAAGAACCCTAAGAATTCAATTTTTGTTAAAATCAAACTAAGTTTAATTTTGGACCCTTTGGACCTTAATGTAGAACAATTTGAAAACGGGACCAAAAATTAAGAATCTAAATACACGGTTAGATTCGGCATATCAAAGAACCCCATATATTCAATTTTTGTTGAAATCAAACAAAGTTTAATTTTGGACCCTTTGGACCTCAATGTGGACCAATTTAAAAACGGGGCCCAAAATCCAAAAACTTAATACACGATTAGATTCAGCATATTAAAGAACCCCAAGAGTTCAAGAATAAAACCCCATTGAAATTGGTCAAGAAATAAGCAATTTATATAAAGTATCTTCTTTTGCACAATACTGTGCAATTGAATATTTCTTGCAATTGCGCAATACTGTGCAATTGAATATTTCTTGCTATTGCGCAATACTGTACAATTGACAATTTCTTGCTATTGCGCAATATTGTGCTATTGGATATTTCTTGCTATTGCGCAATACTGTGCAATTGAAGATTTCTTGCTATTGCGCAATACTGTGCAATTGAAAATTTCTTGCTATTGCACAATACTTATTATATAATAATTTACACATCCAGTTAGGTGTGTATCTCCTGCCATATCATTATTATTTGCTTTTAAATATAAATCAGAAATAACCAACTTAAAATGGAAAATTTTAAAGAAAAAAAAGGAAAAAAAGAAAACCCCCACCCCAAATTTTTGAACCCCTTATGATTCATCACCCCAAACTCAATCCCAGCCTTCCTTTGAGGTATGGTACCTTGCAGTACAATTTCAGAGATCCATACACTTGAACACAAGTTATTGTCTGGAAACTAGAAAATGCTTATTTTTGGCCCTTTTGGCCCCTAATTCCTAAACGTTTCAGGCAATTACCCCAAACTCAATTCCAGCTTTCCTTTGTGATATGGAACCTTGTAGTACAATTTCAGAAAGATCCATACACTTACACACAAGTTATTGTCATGAAACTAGAAAAATGCTTGTTTTGCCCCTTTTGGCCCTAATTCCTAAAATTTTGAGGCAATTACCCCAAAATCAATCCCAGCATTCCCTTTGTGATATGGAACCTTGTGGTACAATGTCAGAGAGATCCATACACTAACACACAAGTTATGTCTGGAAGTTACAAAATGCTTATTTTGGCCCTTTTGGCCCCTAATTCCTTAACTGTTGGTACCATAACCCCCAAAATCAATCCCAACCTTCCTTTTGTGATATTGAACCTTATGGTAAAATTTCATAGAGATCCATTCACTTAAACTAAAGTTAGAGTGCGAAAACCAATGCGTCTTCGGACGACGACGACGACGACGACGACGACGACGACGACGCCAACGTCATACCAATATACGACCACAAAAATTTTTTTGCGGTCGTATAAAATCTTGTTTTTGCCCTTTTTGGCCCTAATTCCTAAAATTTTGAGGCAATTACCCCAAAATCAATCCCAGCATTCCCTTTGTGATATGGAACCTTGTGGTACAATGTCAGAGAGATCCATACACTAACACACAAGTTATGTCTGGAAGTTACAAAATGCTTATTTTGGCCCCTTTTGCCCCTAATTCCTTAACTGTTGGTACCATAACCCCAAAATCAATCCCAACCTTCCTTTTGTGATATTGAACCTTATGGTAAAATTTCATAGAGATCCATTCACTTAAACTAAAGTTAGAGTGCGAAAACCAATGCGTCTTCGGACGACGACGACGACGACGACGCCAACGTCATACCAATATACGACCACAAAAATTTTTTTGCAGTCGTATAAAAATAAGAATTTAATTTGTGAATAACTCGTGCAATAATAGCATTGTCATTTTTTTTCAACCAATCGTTCAACATAGGAACGGAAGTGACGACGCCCCTAAACGCACGAATTGTGTTCACTAAAACCAAAGTTTTTGACGGAAATGCAACAAACTCGAAAGTTGTCTATCGTGCATTGATGGTGTAAACAGTAGCCTATGAACAAAAATTGTTAATTAAAAATTGCAAATCTTTGGCTTATTAAAGAATTATAAGGATTTAACACATTTTTTCTAGAGGTTATTGATGTGTAAACTGGGTCGCTTACTCACAAACTTTACATAACAGTCAGTTTGTGAGTTAATCGCCCCAGTTTACACATCAATAACCTCTAGAAAAAATATGTTTAATCCTGCTATAATAACTTCTAGTACCACCTCTTCAGCGGAGATAAGTTTAATATCAATGTAACAATATTTTTTGTTAATAATGGAGGGGATATACAAATTTATATATTATACAATCATATTTTTAAATGTGGACAGATATGTTTGTATGTTTATGTATAGTCAATGTTTATTGTCTTTGGTAACAATCCTGTAATTTTGGATTTTAACCCAATAAAATATCGTATCTTATCTTATCTTATCCTATTCGGAAATTCTATTTACTAGTACCATATATGTTTTATGTACTGCCACATTAGTGCATGTAAGTACTTTGTAAGTACTTATAAAACGTAGACTTTTTCATTGAACACTGTATAATTACCGAAAAGTAATCCCTTGTCTCATCATGATCATAACATCCGTAGCATGCGAAAACAAATAAACTAGTAACACTGGTATAAGTCTCGCGTGTATGTAGTTTCGATAGTAAAATGTAAATATTGCAAATCAAATGACAATATTGTAACATGTAAACTACATGTTACAATACTGTCATGGTATGGGCTTTGCTCATTGATGAAGGCCTTACGGCTTTGTTCATTGTTAAAGGCCGTACGGTGACCTATAGTTGTTAATTTCTGTGTTATTTGGTCTCTTATGGAGAGTTGTCTCATTGGCAATCATACCACATCTTATTTTCATATATGGAAAAATTTCAAAGTCAATGAACCATGATTGAGCGGGCGGGGCCATATAATCTCCATGGAAATGAGATGTGCAAATGGTTTTTTACCAGCATACAAAATCTCATGGACTTACATGTACGTTGTTCATTTAAAACTGACCTAACCACAAACTTTAACATGTTTAAAACTGCAAAAGTTTCATAGTCAATAAACCACGGCTGAGGTGGCGGAGCCAAATGATCTTCATGGATAGGAGATGTACTAATGCTGATACAACTACATACCAAAATATCATTGACTTGCCATTAGTGATTGCCCTAAAACCGAACATATCACAAACTTGAACATGTCAACTAAGCAAAAGTATCTTAAGTCGAAAGACAATGACTGAGGGCAGATGCAGATCAAGGATTCTGAAAAAGGGGGCCCGCGGGCCCCCAAACTAGAACAAATTTGGGGTGGTATCGGTATTAGGTCTGGATTAACCATAAATGTAGCTCCATAATGGGGGCCGCCCTCCCCCATCAATCCGCCTCTGGAGGGGGCAGGATAAAAAAAAATATTTGTGGAAATGAGATGTGCCAATGCTAATTCAAATATATACCAAATACTAAACAAATTACAGACTTTAAAAAAAAATTGACACCACCACCGCCTCCAAAAATAGCTCGCCTTAGTCCCACCTCCACTACTTTGTAAATTCATGTTGCAATTCTAAGAGAAAAAGGTATTACAAAAAGTAATATTCATTCCGTGTATAAAATATATTAAGTCTACTGCTTCAATGAGTGTATCCGAAAAACAAACCTAACCACAAAAACTAAACAATGACTGAACAATGAAAATGAGGGCAAGGTCAGATGAACCCTTTAAGACAGATATGTACACCATATATACACCAACCATCAATCCATACACCACATAAATAGTTTATCTATTGATTATAGTATCCAAGAAAAAGACAAAACCACGAAACTTAACAGTGACCAACGAACCATGAAAAGAATAAGTTAGAAATTCACATGGCAGTCGCAAATTCACGAAAACGAGGTCAAGGTCAAATGAACTCTGCCAGGGAACATGAAAGGGAAAATGTACACTTTTAAATCATTCAATACACCAAATACTGGTACAGTTGGCAAATTGCTAATGGTTTCTGAGATACAGACTTGACCATCAAACATTAACCTTGATCACTGATCCATGAAATTAAGAACTTTTTGTGCGCATTTATAATTAAACTTGTTGAACTAGTACCAATTTGCAAGATGATCTTTTGTTATTCTAGGAAATGCTGCATACACATATATTTATATTTTGTGACAACTATTCAGTTGCAATTTTAACAATATAACAAGAGGCTGTCAGAGTGACAGCAAACCGGATTTTCCTGCAGAGGGTGAACCCTGAACAATTGAGCAAGAATGGACACTACATTTAAGCTTAAAACAGCTCTGAATTTGGATTGTGTTTGAATATTTGACACAGCATAGGTTTGTGACACAAAATGAATGTGGTTTAGAACTGAAATACTTGAAATTGGACATATTAGAATCAGCATATCAAAGAACCCCAAGAATTCAATTTTTTAATGAAATCAGACAAAAGTTTAATTTAAGACCCTTTGGACCTCAATGTGGACCAATTTGATAAAGGAGCCCACAATCCAAAATCTCTCAATACATGGTTAGATTCAGCATTTCAAAGAACCCCATAAATTATTTTTTTGTTGAATCAAACAAAGTTTAGTTTTGGACCCTGATTTGGACCAACTTGAAAACTGGGCCCAAAAATCTAATATTTAAATACAGGTTTAGATTCAGCATTTGAAAGAACCCTATATATATTTTAATTTATGTTGAAATGAAACACAGGTTAATTTTATCCATAATATTTTCTGTGCAAAGGGAAATAACTCAAACTGGATAAATAGTTCTCTAAAATAAGATATGATGCAATTTTTCAAATTATAATCAATAATATAATAACAACAACCAGTGATGACTAAGTTCTCTAAAATTAGATATGATTTAACACTTAAACATTGCTAGAATCAGCATATCAAAGAACCAAAGAATTCAATTTTTGATGAAATTAATCAAAAGTGTAATTTAGGACCTTTGGACCTCAATGTGGTATTATCTTATTTATAATGAAAAGAAATACAGGTTTAGATTAAGCATTTCAAAGAACCCTATATATATTCAATTTATGTTGAAATCAAACACAGTTTAATTTTGGACCTCAATTTGGACCAACTTGAAAACTGGGCCCAAAATCAAAAATCTAAATATATGTTTATTAATAGACAATATAAGCTTAGTTTTTAAAGGAGTTTACTTCATCACAAAAAAAATATATATAGCATTCAGAAAATTAGTTTTTACAGGATAACAAACAAACTTGCCACAAAATTCTACAAACAATTTACCAAAGAAAAGAAGAAAAAAATCCAAAATTTTATTTATCATTAATACAATGTCATTTCAAAATCTATAAAACTTATCAGTAACAAGAAATAATTGTAACAGAATGCTGTTACGAAGTCTACCAAACAAAGCTCCAATTATTCGTCATTCCCATTGTCGCCTGACATTGGGCAATGTCCAGTACAAATTGGTTTATGATATGCATAAGTGACGCCTATGGATTGACCCTGTATGTCATTCAAATCTTCATTGAAATTACGAACAGGAATTTATATGGTTTAGAGGTGGAGATCTCGACCGTTTACAAGTTCTCAATAGGGGGAGTGATCCCCAGGGGACTCTCCCTTTATTTCGTATGATTTGTGTTTTTGTCCTGTACAAGAATATATATGGTTTAGGGGTAGAGATCTTGACCGTTTACAAGTTCTTAAACAGGAGGGGGTGGGGGGTGACCCCAGGGGACTCGCCTTATATTTCATTTGATTTCTTTTATTGTCCAATACAAGAATATATATGGTTTCCGCATGGGGATCTTTACCGTTTACAAGTTTTCAAAAAGAAGGGGGGTGGGGGTTACCCCAGGGGATTTCCCCTTAATTTCATTTGATTTGTTTTATTGTCCCATTCAAGAATATATATGGTTTAGGGGTGGGGATCTAGACCGTTTACAAGTTATCAAAAAGAAGGGGGGTGGGGGTGATCCCCATGGACTTCCCCTATATTTCATTTGATTTGTGTTATTGTCCCATACAACAATATATATGGTTTAGGGGTGGGGATCTCGACCATTTACAAGTTCTCAAACAGGAGGGGGTGGGGGTGACCCCAGGGGACTCTCCTTTTATTTCATTTGATTTGTTTTGTTGTCACATACAAGAATATATATGGTTTCGGGGTTGGGATCTTGACCGTTTACAAGTTTTCAAAAAGTAGGGGGTGGGGTGAACCTGGGGTCTCCCCAAATATTTCATTTGATTTCTTTTATTGTCCCATACAAGAATATATATGGTTTAGGGGTGGGGATCTCGACCGTTTACAAGATAAAAGCACATTCTCAAATTGAAAGGGGGTGGGGGTAAGAATATATATGGTTTAGGGAGACTTAATTATCTACAAAATGTCTAATAATGAACAGTAAATTTCAAATTTCATTTATACAGTCCTACTAGTAAATTTCAAACTTTATATATACAGTCCTACAGATCTTATCAGGAAACAGAAAATTTTCAAATAAATCTGTCACTCCAATGATATTATATGCTAAGATATAACCCACATCTAATTATAATTAATAATGTAATTAACTTCAAAATGTCTAATAATATAGCTTATAATCATTACCACTTAGGAAATAGATAATTTTCAAATAAATCCGTCACTCCAATTTTATTTTGAGATAAGACATTATGCTTAGTCATAAAAAGATAACAAGAGTAAAATATTTAAAAATTCCACTTTTGGATATTAAAAATGGCGATAACTCACAAAGGAGATATACTAATATCTTGAAAATTGAACTAGACCTTCATTAAGTCCCAGGAAACAACATATTTAAATATGAAAAAAATTTGTTAAAGCGTTTTCATGTTATTGTGCTGACACTGTTTGGCAGCCGTCTTAGTCCCGCCCAGCCGCCGTACATCCCCATTTTAATAACCGATATTTCCTTCGAAAATCCGGTTAAAAACATCGCAAAATTTATGAATTTTTAGTACCTTGCAAATACTAGTACCAAATACAGTTATCCCAGTATTCATTTTCAGTTAGAAATTTATTTGGCAGTCGCAAAACCATGAAAACAAGGTCATGGACAATGGACATATAACAGACGGAAACTTCGTAACATAAGGCACCTAAATACAAGGGATGAAATCCTCAAAATCAACTTCAGACTTTTTTAATGTCAAAGACCATCCTCTTAAAATGTTATGAATATTATCTGTCATAGAAACAATGGGTATCACACGTCTACATAAGAATGATGATAAATAGTCGGGGGTTCTGTAGTTATACCACTAAAACAAACAAACCACGAAATTGTTTTACTTAAATCAACCAAAACCCTCAGGTTAATATCTTTTTTAAATCCCAAAATCTCAATGCAAAATTCATATAGCAATTAATGCCATTTACTTTCTGAAATGGAAAGGTTGATGACAACAACCACAGAAATGTTGGCACGGTAAAAGTATAATCATGAACTTTCAATGTAGTGTATATATCACTTCCTTTCTCATTCTACATAAAATATTGCTTATATCATTCGGATATTATTACAAAGTCATATTACGTTCTTACCTCCTATTATAGAGAGCACTAGTCCAGTAACGGCTAAATTGCTAGATCGAGGTCTGACGCTGTCTTGTTCTCTCACAACACTTAAACCATAAATTATGGCTAATATAGTTCCACAACCACAGCCAATTAAGGCTCCGACAGCTTCAACTAAATACTCTGTAAATCTGAAACCTGAAACGAGAAGAACCTTTTCATTATCCCAATAATGCAAAATGAAAAGAAAGAATTTTTAATTGTATCTATTGCAGAGATGCAAAGTTGAACATAAAAGTTTCAATAAGTACTTAGATACAACTGGAACTGGGACAAATAGATAAATGTAATACATTGACCCAGGATACAATTTTAATTTTATGCAATTATGAAACTATGAAACAAGCATGTAATGATTCCTGTGCTTGGGTATACAATACATTCATTTCCTAGCAGAATGCCGACGACGGTGCAGTACACATAGTTACTTATGATTATAGGCCTAAAATGACACGTTTATCCTCTCACTGATTTCAACTCTCATTCAAAAATACCATTTATAACTTCGTTTAAGAATAAATGCTACATTTGTTAAAACTTTAAGGTTACTGTATATTTTAAGCACACTTACTGCCAACTGAGCTCGACGTACGCTCCATAGCAGCAGCATTTGACATAGTCATACAAGCGTCAATATCAGATTCCTGTACACATACTCTGCTGTAAAATATATTCATGTTGATCTAGAAAAAAAAGTTTTCTAAATTAAAGCTTAGTATCAATTTTCGTAACTTGTATGGTCTCACCAACCAATCAAACTTCAAATCTTTATATGCAACATATCAGAAAATAAATATGGGGTTGCAACTATTGAAATTGCTCCATCGCATCATACAAGTTAGGACACCAATTTTCACTTAAGTATATTAGTAGTTGTGTTCTGGAATGAGTATGCATAATAAATTACAAATAAATGGGGAATGTGTCCATGGGACACAGATGATGCCCCGCTTGCATATAACGTTATGAAGGGACATAACTCAAGAACTGTAAAAGTGACGCCACCAAAATTCGAACTTGATCTGTGTTTTGTGGTAATAAGCATTGTGTATAAGTTTCATAACATTTGGTTGAGGCAAACTAAAGTTAGAGAACGGAAACGAAAAATTCAGCAATTTTTCCATTTGTAAAGGGGCATAACTCTAGAACGGTAAAAGTGACGCCACCAAAATTCAAACTTGATCTGTGTTTTGTGATAATAAGCATGGTGTATAAGTTTCATAACATTTGGTTGAGGCAAACTAAAGTTAGAGAACGGAAACCGATTTTGGGACGTACGGATGGACGGACGGACGGACGTAAAGACGGACAAGGGTAAAACTTAATGCCCCCTACGCTACGGCGGGGGCATAATAAAATTGCCACCCATTGAAATACATCCATTCATATATTTAACATCCCGAAAAAAGGACATCGTTATAAAACTTATTTATAGAAGTGACCTATTAAACATTGAATCTTATTTCTGTTCAGCCGTCTGTGGTCATTAACATGTGCATGCCAGATAGTACAGTGATTTCATCACATATCTACAAATCTGAGTTCATTTCTGTATGGCAATGTCCATTAGTCTGTCTTCATGTCCAGTAGTCTTTTAACATGTCCACCAATCTGTGTATATGTCCACAAATCCGTTTACATGTTCACCAATATTGTGTATACACTCCCCAGTCTGTCTACATGCCTACAAGCAAAGTATGTCTACATGTGCACCAGTCTGTGTGTGTCCTCAAGTCTATCTATGTGTCCGCCAGTCTGTCTACGTGTCAGCATGTTCAACCACCGGTCTAGCTATGTGTTCACTAGTCGGACGGGCATAGGACATTTGAGCAAAATTAAAATGCACATAGGGTCATTTGAGCGCCGACATCATAAGACATTTTAGCGCCGGAAAATTAACCTTACCTGGATTTTCAAATAGGACGTTTGAGCGCAATTTCCTGTGATACTTTTATATGAATTAAGAACATATTTCTAAAAAGTAAGAAAAAAGAGTAAGTTTTTAAAATAAATATATTTTATTTGATTTTACACCCAAGTAATTCAGAAAGTTGGATTAAGTCACCAATACAAAGAGGTAGATTCAGATATCATTAAATGGCTGCATGGAGTGTTAAGGATAGATTTCTTAGATCCAGAGGAAGTAGCAGACTGTTTTGTCGAGGATTTCATTACCGTTTTACCTACCGACAAGCCTTGTATAGACTTTTCCGATTACTTGACTGAAACTTACATCACAGACGAATCTTTGTTTCCCCCTTATCTCTGTCAAACGTACAAATCATGGACCCGAATCATTTCATGTCCATTATAATGAGCAATTTTATCATAGTCACCCATCAATTTATACTTTCCTTGACACCTTTGTCAATTCACAATCTGTGACTTGCATCAAAATTCGGAGTTTCAATATTGATGCACCTCAGAGCCGAACAGACAAGGAAAAGGAACAGAATCTCCTGGACTTGCATTCGCGGCACCTGCCAGCAGGAAATAACAAGGGATGTTTATGTCAGAAGCCTAGGATATAAATTTCAAGCCCGAACTGACTTGTAAATAATGCCATTGCTGAGTTTTAAGTTTTATGACAGAGCTTTGTTTTTTTACAATTAAAAGATGCTTTAAACTTTGTGCGTTATAAACTCCACATTTTATTAACTATATCCTGCTCGAAATCCTACTTCCATCTCCCCGTGGTGAGCAGGGGTAACAGATAATATCTCGCGGACGGAAGAGGTACTCCTTGATCATTCTTAATTTTTTTTCGCTCAAATGGCCTATGCTTATTTTTATTTTCGCTCAAATGTCCTAAAATTACGGCGCTCAAATGTCATACATTTTGGCGCTCAAATGTTATGTCATTTCGCTCAAATGTCCATTGCCGCCACTAGTTTGTCAACATGTCTACAAGTCTGTTTATGAGTCCACCAGTCTGTTAATATGTGCACATGCAGCCTTTTCACACATCCACCAGTCTGTGTGTGTGTGTCCACTAGTATGTCTATGGGTCCATCAGTCTTTAAACATGTTCAATGGTATGTTTATGTGTCAACGATGATTGTGTGGTAACGGTTAACTATTTAAAATAAAATAAAATGCTCCGCAGGGCGCAGCTTGATACGACCGCAGTGGTCGAACCCTAAATAGTTGGCGCAAGTATGGACACAACATTCAAGCTTGAAACAGCTCTGAATTTGGATTGTGATTAAATATTTGACACAGCATAGGTTTCTGACACAGAATGAATGTGGTCTAAGAACTTAAAAATTTTAAATTGGACATTCACCTATAATGGTCCAATATCCAAAATCTAAATACATGGTTAGATTCAGCATATCAAAGAACCCCAAGAGTTCAATTTTTGATGAAATCAAACAAAGTTTAATTTTGGACCCTTTTGACCTCAATGTGGACAAAGTTGATAACGGGCCCAAAATCAAAAATCTAAATACATGGTTAGATTCAGCATATCAAAGAACCCAATATATTCAATTTTTGTTGAAATCAAACAAAGTTTAATTTGGGACCCCAATTTGGACCAACTTGAAAACTGGGCCTATAATAAAAAATCCAAATACATGTTTAGATTCAGCATATCAAAGAACCCTAAGAATTAAATTTTTGTTAAAATCAAACTCAGTTTAACTTTGGACCCTTTGGACCTTAATGTAGACCAATTTGAAAACGGGACCAAAATTAAGAATTTGAATACACGGTTAGATTTGGCATATCAAAGAACCCCAATAATTCAATTTTGATGAAATCAAACAAAGTTTAATATTGGACCCTTTTGACCTCAATGTGGACAAAGTTGATAACGGGGCCCAAAATCAAAAATCTAAATACATGGTTAGATTCAGCAAATCAAAGAACCCCATATATTCAATTTTGTTGAAATCAAACAAAGTTTAATTTTGGACCCCGATTTGGACCAACTTGAAAACTGGGCCCATAATCAAAAAACTAAGTACATGTTTAGATTCAGCATATCAAAGAACCCCAAGAATTCAATTTTTGTTAAAATCAAACTAAGTTTAATTTTGGACCCTTTGGACCTTAATGTAGACCAATTTGAAAACAGGACCAAAAATTAAGAATCTAAATACACAGTTAGATTCGGCATGTCAAAGAACCCCAATAATTCAATTTTTGATGAAATCAAACAAAGTTTAATTTTGGACCCTTTGGACCTCAATGTGGACCAATTTAAAAACAGGAACCAAAATCCAAAAACTTAATACACAGTTAGATTCAGCATATTAAAGAACCCCAAGAATTCAAGAATAAAACACCATTGAAATTGGTCAAGAAATAAGCAATTTATACAAAGTATCTTCTTTTGCACAATACTGTGCAATTGAATATTTCTTGCAATTGCGCAATACTGTGCAATTGAATATTTCTTGCTATTGCGCAATACTGTACAATTGACAATTTCTTGCTATTGCGCAATATTGTGCTATTGGATATTTCTTGCTATTGCGCAATACTGTGCAACTGAAGATTTCTTGTTATTGCACAATACTGTGCAATTGAAAATTTCTTGCTATTGCACAATACTTAATATATTAATTTACACATCCTGTTTGGTGTGTATCTCTTGTCTTATCATTAATATTTGCTTTTATATATAAATCAGAAATTTAATAATAAAGATTTTGGCAAATTTCCAATATACATAATTTAAAAGCAGTTTAGGTGAGATAAACAAAAAGCTTCATCAGCAATATTTTATATTGGCAAATTTCAATGAAGTTCATTAAACTAAAGTTATTGGCAAATTTCAATGGAATTTATTAATAATAAAGTTTTTGGCAAATTTCCAAAATAAATAATTTAAAAGCAGTTTAGGTGAGATATTCAAATGAGTTTCAATTACCAACCTTACACTGCCTTTTAAATTATGTTTTGTACTTAAGTAATTGTCCATTAACCTGCAAACCCTTTTCCCCCCTTTTTTGCACCTTATTCCTTAACACTTTGAGCCATAACTCCCAAAGACAATTCTTACCATCCCTTTGTGGTATTCCAATATCCAAAATCTAAATACATGGTTAGATTCAGCGTATCAAAGAACCCCAAGAATTCAGTTTTTGATGAAATCAAATAAAGTTCAATTTTGGACCCTCTAAACCTCAATGTGGACCAATTTGATAACCGGGCCCGAATATCAAAAATCTAAATACATGGTTAGATTCAGCATATCGAAGAACCCCATATATTCAATTTTTGTTGAAATCAAACAAAGTTTAATTTTGGACCATGATTTGGACCAACTTGAAAACTGGGCCCATAATTAAAAAACTAAGTACATGTTTAGATTCAGCATATCAAAGAACCCCAAAAATTCAATTTTTGTTAAAATCAAACTAAGTTTAATTTTGGACCCTTTGGACCTTAATGTAGACCAATTTGAAAACGGGACCAAAATTAAGAATCTAAATACACAGTTAGATTCGGCATATCAAAGAACCCTATAGTTCAATTTTCGATGAAATCAAACAAAGTTTAATTTTGGACCCTTTTGGCCCCTAATTCATAAACTGTTGGGACCAAAACTCCTTTTGGCCCTAAATTCCTAAACGTTTAGGCAATTACCCCAAACTCAAACCCAGCTTTCCTTTGTGACATGGAACCTTGTAGTACAATTTCATAAAGATCCATACACTTACACACAAGTTATTGTCCTGAAACTAGAAAATGCTTGTTTTTGCCCTTTTGGCCCTTAATTCCTAAAACTTTGAGGCAATTACCCCAAAATCAATCCCAGCCTTCCCTTTGTGGTATGGTACCTTGCAGTACAATTTCAGAGATCCATACACTTGAACACAAGTAATTGTCTGGAAACTAGAAAAATACTTATATTTGGCCCTTTTTGGCCCCTTATTCCTAAACGTTTTGGGCAATTACCCCCAAACTCAATTCCAGCTTTTCCTTTGTGATATGGAACCTTGTAGTACAATTTCAGAAAGATCCATACACTTACACACAAGTTATTGTCATGAAACTAGAAAAATGCTTGTTTTTTGCCCCTTTTTTGGCCCCGAATTCCTTACATTTTGAGGCAATTACCCCCAAAATCAATCCCAGTATTCCCTTTGTGATATGGAACCTTGTGGTACAATGTCAGAGCGATCCATACACTAACACACAAGTTATGTCTGGAAGTTACCAAAATGCTTATTTTTGGCCCCTTTTTTGCCCCTAATTCCTTAACTGTTGGTACCATAACCCCCAAAATCAATCCCAACCTTCCTTTTGTGGTATTGAACCTTATGGTAAAATTTCATAGAGATCTATTCACTTAAACTAAAGTTAGAGTGCGAAAACCAATGTGTCTTCGGACGACGACGACGACGCCGGACGACGACGACGACGACGACGACGACGACGACGACGCCAACGTCATACCAATATACGACCACAAAATTTTTTTGCGGTCGTATAAAAAGGTTACTATCATTTAATGGATAATTAATTTCCAATTGTCGTCGCCGACGATACTACAAGGGGAATGGGCTTCGCGTGTTACTAGGGGGAGAATAGGCCTGATCCTGGTTCCCCCACCATCACACTGAGGGGGAAAAATGGGATCATGGCAAAAAAATTAGCACGGTGGGGGGAATGGCTATAGGACACCGGTATCTATATACAAAATCTATACTTTGAGGTATGTATTACACCTTTGAAACGATTAATTGTTTTGTATAGAAAAAAACTTTAATAGGAGATAAAAGTATATACATTGAAATGTTCACGGTGTCCGTGTGTCCGGCTCCAAATTACAAGACAACTTAATTTGCACAAGAAACTCGGGACACCTGTTGGTAAAACAGTTATGGACTCTGTCAGATAACCTAAAGACGTTTTAAAATATAGTCTTACCGAAACATCATTCTCGCCTGACTTGATGTCAAGTCCAAGCCATCCTGGTGTGACTAATCCAACCAACAGTAAAACTCCTGCTAAAATACTGATTCCAACTAAGACACCTCCACCCATTTTTCCTAGTCTGAAACAGAATATATGTAAGGAATACGTGGAATGTATGACCACGATATGTTCTTTCCTCTACAAACATTTTCACAACAACTGAATTAAAATTTTAAAAACATATTTTTAGTACCACGGTATCCCATGGAAATCAAGCTTTAAATAGAAATAAATGAGTTATAAATATAAACTTAACACCCGAAATAACTTTATTAACACAAGAAACGCAGCACCTTTTCGCAGACACTTTATATTTTAACATAATTTTGGTTAAAAATTGAAAAAAAGTGCTTACTGGAAACTTTATTAAAGCTAAAAACATAGTTAAACCAGCACCAGAGCTTGCCACTGAAGAGTCAAACATCAAAGAAACTAGATATGTTGTTTTACAAAAAAATCATTCTGGGATGAAAACCTTGTTTCGATAATTGAAATAACCTATTATCAAAAATTCTATAAAACAGAATGTTACTTCCGTGGTGTCAAAACCGCTGTTTTAAAAATTTCTGACTATTACTATTGCGAATTAAAATGAAATGTGAACCTCAGTATTGACAGGCTAGGGATACAGTAGATGAACTACTTAAGACCACTCGACCACCGAGGCCCCTTTATTAGAATTTTAACCTGAAATATTACGTGTTGTTTTCATTTTTTTCAGCACTTGATCGATACCTTTGCTGGTGGACTATCAGTCCCCAAGGGTATCATCAGCTCAGTAGTCAGTACTTTGGTATTGACATGATTTACAACAAACCTTTCTAAAATTGTCCGTTTATAAATTTTTAGATTATAAAGAAACTAAAGTTTCAACTCAATCCTAAGGGTACTTTTTTTTGTTATATAGCTCTTCAACTGTTTCAGTAGGTAAATCCAGAAAAGCGCTTGGTACGCATGAAATTTATAACGTATTGTTTTCATTTTTTAAGTTGCAAATAAATTAAATGTGGCTGTGCGTTACTTTTGTAATTCAGTTTATATGAACGGTAGCAAATTGTTATCTTTGTGTAATTTTAAAAGAAACCAAACCAACCATGTATACTGCGTATTTTATTAAAAACAAGGATTTGTATACTAGTAGTATCTTACTTTGTATAGTATCTTACCATACAAATCCTTGTTAAATGTAAATTGGGCAATTTTACAAAAGTGCAGTCAAGAAGAAAAAAACCAGGAAGACTTTATCCTGTCATTGATCCAAGTTTTTAAATACTTTACGCTTCGTCTTCTGTACAAGATGAAAATAAGAAATGATCAGGACAGCATTCGAAATATGAAACCCTTATTAATCAAAATTTTCATCTTAGACATGCGATAACCTTAAACTAAAACACTTCATTTTTTTTAAAGCAATCAACTTGAAAGAAAACATATGTAGTTAAAATCTCAGGTAGTTAAAGACGGTGAATACATTTCACAATGAATTCACATTTGTGTATGAAAGAATTTTAAGTTCATGATTACGTACGAGCGTTAGGCTATCTCAGTGGGAAATCTAGTGACAAAATATTACCTCCCCTGTAAACACTGAAAACAAGATCTTCCCAATGTTTGTCCCATTTTAGCAAGGACGCTATCAATTATGGATTCACGAAAAAACGTTCTGGTAAATAGTAAAAATTGAAATAAATTGAAATAAAAATAAAACTTCCACCCAATGTTATCATTTTCCTCCTTAAGTAGCAAACGACGAGTACAACAGGCTGTAGATGCGTGGAACGAAATTGGTTTAAAATGTTGCTATGCGAATAAATTACTGGAGTACCAACTTCAATTTATTTTTTTACTGTCTGTATACCTCTCTGGAACATGCTAATTATTCGTATATACATACAGCTAGATCAGAGAAAGTCAGGGAACAAATTACAAAGGAATCGATTAATATGCAGCAAAGATTGGCACTTTTGAAATTTAGTTACTAAGCAAAATCAAACAGACCTTATCTCGATGTAAACATTGAATGTGGATAGATCGAGAAGACCGCAAATACTTGTACAAAACTCGAGACGACCTTTTCTTAAAATTGTATACAAAAGAGTAGAAAGATACCTATTTTACAAAAATAGTTATCTTTATTTTTTTAACATGCACAGACAGACTTTTAAATGTTTATATTCACGAAAAGACAATATTTCTCTATTGAACGTACATGTGACAAGAGCAGACCGGTGTGCTCGATAACTTAGGTGAAAAAAATAAGCATACTTTTGGATATGTAATATGCTAATGACTTTTTGGAACACTTAGAAAATTGGTGACCCGAAAGATCTTTTAATTTTGTATGTACATGATTTTTTTCCAATTTTTCTATCAATATGCAGCAAAGATTGGCAGTTTTTAAATTTCAGTTTCACAAGCTTCTAAAGCAATTATCTCGATATATACTAAACATAAAACATCGTGTATTTGCACCTATATTTTTAATAACAAGGCCGTAACTACCATTGATACAAGTTAGGCAATTGCCTCACTAAAATTTCGACACTGAAATTTTCTTTTGTGTATTTGTTCATGGTAATTAGATACGAAATATATTCAATTTTTTTTTCAGTAGTCCTTCATTGATCTATAGTTGGAAATAAATTCTTAGTGCGTAATTTTTTTAAATTGTGATTAAAACTATGTGATCTCTGGTTTAAAACAGGCTCTTGCAGAAAAAGGAATGGCTATACTGAAGGTGAGGAAGGAATAATTCTATATATTGAATATATTTTCATTGGAGTTATCCAAAAACTATAAATAGACTGACAAATGAAGTACTGGGGCACCGCACGAGAGCAGTCCTGTCTGAGTATTCATTTCCCCGTTTTCCCCCAACTTTATTCGTTCTTAAAATTTGAAAGAACATCCCTTAATCCAATTTTGACATTATTGAGGGAAGGTAGGACCTTTAAAACGGGATTCCATGTTTTTCTAATTCGGAACTACGGGATTTCGTGTCTTTCAATTCGGGATTTCGGGATCGGACCCCCTCCTACCCCCCTCATTATTCGATTGTTGATGTAAAATATCTTACCACTGACTATTTCCAGAAATAATCTGAAATCAAGGACCTACATGTAAACGGCGAAAACTCTAGTCCAATTTCCCCGTATCCATAAAAAAAAATCAAAAATCAATATTCCTAGAATAACATAAAACGATATAGTTATGTCCAATTTCCCGAATCCATAACATTCAAAGGTAGCATGTGGTAAAACGAACAACTAAAAATAATATTCCTAAAATAACATATAAACTGTTAACACAGAGATATGTCTCGCCTATTTGTTATTTTGATAATGCAAATGTTGAAATTAAAATAGCAATACTTTAACATGTAAGTTGTGCAAATATTCAAAGTCAATGAACCATGACTGAAGGTACAGGGCTAAACAATATCCATGGAAATGAGATGTGCTAATGCTAATACAACTGCATACCAAATACCATTGACTTCATAAGTCGTTCCCTTTAGACAAACCTAAACACAAACATTAACTTGTAAACTATGTAAAATTTTCAAAGTCAATGAACCATAATTAGGGGGTGGGGTTATATAATCTCCATGGAAATGAAACTTGCAAATGCCAATACATTTGCATACCGAATATCATTGACTTAACATTAGTGGTTCATCTTGCCAAATATCATTGACCTACCACTAGTGGTTCCCCATAAACTGACCTAATCACAAACTAATACATGTAAACTTAAGTAAAGTTTCAGTCAATAGACCTTGACTGAGGGGGCGGGGCCAAATAATCTCCATGGTAATGAGATGTGCCAATGCTAATACAACTGCATACCAAAAATCATTGACCTACCACTAATGGTTCACCATGAACTAGACCTAATCACAAACTAATACATTGTTGACGCCGCCACCGCCGCCGACGCCGGAAACAGCATACCTATGTCTCGCTTTTTGACTTCGTCAAGGCGAGACAAAAATGACATAGGGGGACCCCCATATCTCAGTGAATTCAGATGATAAAGATATGATTATCCGATATTCCTGAAGGTGAAATGGCAAAGTAGATCCCAAAATACCCTGTTCAAGGCTTAAAGCTGAAAATTGATATTTAGCTCCATCCGCAATGAAACGGTTTGAAATCGAACCGTGACATCTTCAATCTATGCAACGATGTCAAGCTCTCTGGAAATGCCCAGAATGCCGGATTTTACATCATTTATCCCAGACTCCTACCGAAATTTTTCGCCTCGCTACGCTCGGTTCTATTTTTTCACCTCGCTCCGCTCGGCGATCAGTTCTGCCTCACAAAAATAACATGCCTAGTTACGGCCTTGAATAACACAGTTTAACAAACAATGTCTTTAAAATGTACAATTATTATTTAGAAATCACTTTTGAACAGTATCGTCACCGGTATTGTTTCATTATCGACTTTCTCGACTATATCATAAGAAGAGTGAATTTTCTTTTGTTTTCGTTCACTGGATATCCCACTGATCTATTGCAATTTTAGTGCCCATTTCCTTTATGACAAGTGTTCATCCAGAAAATCACTTATAACAAAGGATCACTATAATAACTGGGTATACATAAATATTTTAGTAACTTTCTCACGGACAGGATCAAACAATACAAATAACACAGATTTGAAATTCGGCAATACATATCTAGTTGTTCTTTTAAAGCCAATCTGACGATTAAGCTCCCAATCGGTACAGTTTATTGACTGTAATGACCTATACCACCAATGTCACAAAAAAATTGACCCAATAAAAATTAAAGCAAAGTTATTGTTAGTTCAATACCATTTTTATTGAATTTTAAACTAATGTTATGCGATTCAATGCAACGGAAAAAGAATATGATTCGATCTGCATGTATATGAAACAATCAAATATTTAAAGATATAAAGGATTTATTATTACGTCATATGTAAAAATTTATTATTCTTTTATCTTCTTAATTATAAAATATAATATGCTGGCCTTTGACAATTATTGTAATTGTGTTTGTGCCAGTAAAGAGGGGACAAGATCTTTTCTGTTAAGGTGTTTTAGGCATTTTAAAACTTTTGTTAACTGTTATTTTGAAAATATATGTGCTGTTAAATGTTATTGACTAATTAGCTGTTATTTGTTTTCTTAAAATTGACATTGTTGTTAACTGTTATTGTGAAAAAATGACCCCTGTTAACTGTTTTCTCATTTGAGATAATTTCAATTGCTGCTGTTATTGGTTATCAGTATTTTAGAATTTACTGTTATCTGTTTTGAGCAAAATATAAAAAAAAATGTTAACCTGTTAATGGACCCCCTCTTGCCCCCTCAGTAAAAGTGTTCAAATAAAAAAAAATGAAAACAACACTTTATATATAAATTGTCATGCGCCCGAAGCTCTAACCGTTTGATTAGCGATAGTTTACCTGTCCACGAAACGTGAAGACTATCTTACAAATATTATAAGAATAAGAATATGTTAGTTTACTGCAAGTACTAGTATACATGTACAGTTTTCTAGGCATCCATACAGAAGATTTGTACCTATCAAGCTCTTATACTTATGATTCTTACAATTACACGCTTATAATGTGCTGTCACGTGTCGAACTTAACATTTTCATGATTTATGAGCAGTTTTGTAAAATCGATTTATGCACACACTACAGCTGCTTAACCTCGCATTAATTTACAAACAAATCGATTGACGCAAATGTTGTATTACTTCTTTATTCAAAGTAAACTCAAATTAACTATAAAGTAATTATATGCTAAGATATATGATAGTTATATGTTATAACTTTATGACTGAAAAATCAAAACAAGGAAACTAAGAAACTAATTAAAATTGGTCAACCATGAATAAAACTGCAAATCAGGATGATTATTATTAACATAAGACTTTAACAGACTTATAATGATTATCCAAATACATAGATAATATAGAACTTACCAAGAAACGTAATAGACAAAATGTTGATTCTCCGATATATAAAGCCGGATGCAAATATTAGAACATGCGTATGAAGAACCATGAGAACTAAATATAGATCACCAATAGCGTAAACAACTAGACGACAATTGGGGGATTATTTACAAACAAGTAATTTTCTATATGATTCAATTGCAGACAAGAAAGAAAAAAAATGATTTATATAAACACATGTAATTTGATCCCCGATTTTGCATCATAATCGCATTATAATCTGAACTACGTTTTTGTTATAGTTTAACCTGTATCAGTACCTTTGAAGAAAAGGATTGATAGGAAATACCTATTTAACCCGGAAAACATTATGCTTTTTACATTGTGTTGTGAAAATCGATGAGTAATACTTGAGTAAATCACAGCTGATGTCATAGAAAAAGACACAACTCTGAACAACCAATAAAATCAAGTGCATGTAGAGAGGAAATAGGACAATAAGGACAAAATATATTTTTTTTATAATTTTGTGCCTAACTAAATATACGAATACTTACCAATGCAATTACATGACAAAGATACAAAAAGACAAAAGAACGAACATTTTTATTGCCACTGTGGAACAGGGAAACTTAAAACATCAAGCTTGCTGAGAATTATATATACTGACGGACTTTAAAAACGCAACACTAGATTTTTCTTTTTATTCTCATTTTCAAATATGCAATTTTTGTAAGGTAAATGTATAAACATAAATTTCATTCATTATTTTATTGTCTAAAAAGTTTGTACTTCGATAATTGAACTGATTACGTCATGTTTAATGTTCCAATCACGTGGTATGCACTGAAACCCTGGTTTCCCCGTTATCAATGGATGTATTGCCGTCGAAGCAATTAACCAATTTTGTTGGGCATGTTTTGAGTTCTGTTTTGTACCTTCTGAATTTAGAGTTTAGGTCATATTATTTAACAGGAAAAATAATCTACTAGTATATAACAGAGTACCAGAAACACGTGAACTTAATCATTGTTAGTCAAACTCTTACTTTCCCCGTTTCGAAATATAGAAGAAAAAAACTCATCAAAGATACCAGGCTTATAAGTTTGTACGCAGGACGCGCATTATGGCTACATAACATTCATCAGTGGCGCTCGAATTAAAACAACTGGATGGCCAAATCAAATACGAAGTTGTAGAGCTTTTAAAACCGAAAAGTTGTACGAAATACGGCTAGCTTGGGGGTAGAAAAACCTTGGTGTTTCGAAAAATTCAACATTGTATATATAGTAGATTTACAGAGAATGAACATACATCATGGAGGATAATTATTGTACATATGGACAAGTGATGATGACTGTATATGTGAAGTGTTTAGTCATTTTTGCTGGATAATTTCATATGTAACCATTCTCTCGCCTACTTCGAACTGGTCAAGGTCGACACCTAATTGGGTAATTCAGCTAATGCTGCTATTGTACGCGCGATGAAAATGCAGTTTCTTCGTAGTAGTAAGACCTTCGATCTAAACAACATCACTACAGTGATGTCAGAACAGTAGACGTACTGCTTTTCCAGTCAAGATTCTACTTCGTCAAATTATCTCCCTATTACGCCACCTAATTTTTACAATCGTAAAAATTGAAGCCATTATAGCGATGACGCGTTGTCAATCTAGCTCTTGAAAACCGATAAGTTTATCCACATAGCATGTTTACGATCATTATATGCCAGTTGTATCTTAAAAGACAAATGTATCTACTAGCTATTGAGCATCATTTAATGTACTTTTATGCTTTTATGTCCTTAGTCAACTTAAAACTATTGTCTGATCGGTTGTCAGGGAGAATTTTCGAAAGTTCAAAAATATTTAAAAAAAATTCTAATTACATATTTCATGGAAGGGCAGACTAAAAATTTTCAGAGCTTGAAGAATAACAACCCAAGATAAAGCACACAAAAAAATGAAGTTTTTTTTAAGTTATGCATTTTTAAGATCCACTTGTAAAGTCTGTCGTCAAGCACTTTTAGTAAAAATGTGTTATTCAAACACACCTTTTGTGGTGTTATGACTCATTAGATGGGTATATTTAACTTGACCCATATTTCATTTTTTAGGACAGTGAATTTTGTATGTTATTATATCAACCTGTAGCCTAAATATATAAAAATAATAGAATCTAAAGCGAGATGATGTATCAAGTATTTTTTCTTTATATGTTTTCAAGAAAAAATAGTCAACTCAAACACGCCTGAACATAAAAAGGTGTACTCGACTTTCTCTTCGATGAAATAATTGCCATTTTTTAGGATTTTCCCCATAAAACTGTCGCCGCAGGCAGAGATGCAAATTAATCCTTTAAAAAGATCAATCTTTTACCTTTCCATGGATTTTTTTTTTTTTTTTGGCGGAATTTATACTTATGCACAAAAAGATCCACATGTATTTGCTCCTACCACAATCGACTGTTTTGTGAAAATTTGATTTAATTTAAAAGTTTATAATTATCTCGATGCTCCATACTATCATTTAAGTAAAAACAGGTATATAAGATGGATAAAATCCCAAATTATGCACCTTCATTAAACTTTTCCCTAGAAACATGTAAACAATTCAAATATACCAACTTGGCCTTTTTAACCTTTTCTAATAAAGACGGTTCCATTTCTTTTGTTTAATTTCAACTGGGTATCTGCCTGTCATTTAAATCTACACAGCATGCAATCACATCAGGTTATCTCTCAAACGCAGATACCAAAACTCGAAGATAAAAATGACTCACATTTACATATTTAAACGGAAAAGAAATAAAATCGGTATCGTCAAGAGGGGAAATATTAACCAAAATGTAGAAAGCTTAAACCTTGAAGTTCCGGCATTGTACATAGAATCTGTACAGACGGCATAGACGGAGATCTTTGAAAAGGGGGGGGGATACCTTTTACTGTTAACCTGTTTTGGGCTATTTCAATGTGTTGTTAACTGTTATTTGAAATATACATAAACTGTTAATTGTTTTCAACACACTGTCTTTTATCTATTCTACCAACGGTTAAAATTGGCAATGTTGTTAACTGTTTTATATGAAAATGGGATTCATGTTATCTGTTACTTGACACTTAAAGTGTTCACTGTTTTTGACATAATTTAAATCTGTTAACTTTTATTTACAAGAATTTTCAAGATTCACACTAATCACATTAAATTTGCTGTTAATGTCTTTCTTTACGGTGCTCCCTGAAAGGATTAACATAAACAGCATGTATGTAACTGTCTTTGGAAATCTTTAAGTTTATTTCCGTCCCCTATATAATTTATCCCCACGTTTTTCAATAAATCGTTGTCAAATCCTAACCCAGCACTCCAACGCCATAGATCACAAGGTGTTTCGAAAATCTATTTAGACCAATTAGAATAAACTAATTGACCATGGTCATGTTCATCGTCAGGAGTCCAAGCCATTGCATGATGAAACTTAATCTTAAAAATTTAAATACTGTAATATTTATAAGGGGCTCGACACCTCGTGATCTTTTTGATTTATACTTTTCTATACTCTTTCTTTTCTGTCCATGTTTATCAATTTAACAAACATAGTATAGAATATATTTTCACAATTTGCAACATGTTATCAAATAAAAGTTTTGCCTCTCTGTCATCTTTTAATTTTCTTTTAACATATTATTCTTTTAGCGTGTTTTCAGTCTTGAAAACACGGTGGAGAATACCGAGGGAGGCGATTGTAATACAGATTTTGGTTTAACCATTAATGTGTCATTTCTTTGTTTTGCAGTCACCTCCTGCATAACAGTTTTAATTTAATTTTATTTATATCCCCTTTTAATAAGTCGTTCAGAAAAAAACGCATATTGTGTTTGCAAATCTACTGGATCTTTCGTACATCTCTTAAGGCGAAGCATTTCTCCCTTAATTATGCCTCTGAAAGTAGAGAATGGATGGCATGAGAACATCTCTAAGTACTGATAGTTTTCAGTTTTTTCCGGAATGTCGTGAGGTCTAAGATTCCTGTTTCTCTAAATCCTGCCAGTGGGCCTTTGAATACCAACACATCTAAAAACTTCATTTTAGTTTTTGATTTCTCATATGTAAATTTTAGAAGTGCAGGGTGTCTGTTAGCATGTTCATAAAATTGTGCTATTTCATCATCTGTACCTTCATTGTAAATAAAAAAGCCATTGTCCCTAAACCTATAGAGGCTCGGTTTTTTATGTCCCACCTACGATAGTAGAGGGGCATTATGTTTTTCGGTCTGTGCGTCCGTTCGTTCGTCTGACCGTCTGTCCGTTCGTCCGTCTGTCCCGCTTCAGGTTAAAGTTTTTGGTCAAGGTAGTTTTTGATGAAGTTGAGGCCAATCAACTTGAAACTTAGTACACATGTTCCCTATGATATGATCTTTCTGATTTTAATGTCAAATTAGAGTTTTGACCCCAATTTCACGGTCCACTGAACATAGAAAATGATAGTGCTAGTGGGGCATCCGTGTACTATGGACACATTCTTGTTCTGTTTATGTGGAAAGTCCTTAAAATACTATTTAAGACTTCATAAACTCTCATAGAAGGAAGTCTTCAAGCAAAACTATCAAAGGGGCATTAGCTACGAGATATAGAAAAAAAAAATAAAATATGTTTTTTTTGTTCAATCATTAATGAAGGTGAAATGGTGAAATAATAATTCGCTTTAAACAGCCAGCCAGTTTGGTTCAATTTTGTCAAAATAAGATAAGAAACATCGCTGATGAATTATTCACTTGTAAGTGAATAATTCGACCTCATTGAATCCGTATTAATGTGACCTTTAATTTAACCCCTAAGCTAGAGATGGGTTACGCATGAATTAGGCGTGTTCAATTATTAAAAGGAAAAGAATGTCAACATTGAAAGAGAAACAAGGGTAAACCATTTGATTGACTGATTCGATCCACAAAAGCTCATTCTTATACAGGTAAAAACGATGATTAACATATATTTTTAACCTATAATATGAAATCAAATATTTGTTTAGTAGAAACAAAAACTGATGACACTGACTTAATTAAGCTACCAGGATATGAATTCCATATGAAAAATAGAAAAGCTATAGCTGAAACTCGCACTGGGGGCATCATTCTTGGCTATAGAAAAGAAATAGCAAGTAAAACTAGATTTCCCATTGCAAGCAATAGCGGATGGCACCCTTCGCACATTGCCACTAAACTGCAGCCATTTTAAAAATCTGAAACAGTATTTACACATAAATACATTACAACATAATTGTTTGTAAATTTTCTAGAAATTTTGAGCATTTTTTAATTTTTTCACATTTTTACAGTTTCCATGGCAACGGCTGCCATTTTGGAAATTCCAAAGTCCAAAGTCTTATCGTCACTTACCATTTATCATTTATAATGAGTTTCATTAAGTTTTGAGCATTTTGAGATTTTTGGACATCTTTGCTTCTGTATCCATGGTAACATTTTAGTTCTAATGCCTGTCAAAATCATCCAAAACCTGTATATAGTGGACAACTATATGATATAAAAAACTGATGATTTTAAGTTAAAGCATACCAAAATTATTCCCAAAACCCTTAAGTTTTTGGAGCATTTTGACCTTTTTGCATTGTTTCCATGGTAACACCAGACATTTTGGAATTTCCAACGCCAAATTCCACATCTGCCAATGTTGCTCATCGTTACTGTGAAGTTTCATTTAGTTTGGAGCATTTTGTTATTTTTGAAATTTTTGGTGTAGTTTCCATGGCAACATAGTACTTCCAGTGATTGCCAAAATCATCCAACACCAGTATATTCTTGGCACCTACATTGTATTAATATATAATGATTCTGAGATTAAGCATATCCAAACAGTTCACCAAAACAAAAAACTTGATTTTTTTCACTTTTTCTTAGTTTCCATGGTAACGGCAGCCATCTTGATGATGCCATACCCCACTGCACAATTTGATATAGTGGTCTACATTATGGTATAGTTCCATCAATATTGTTCAAGCCATTTCTGAGAAATAGCATGGACAAAAAAGTGTGGAAGAATAAATATAATAAAAATAATAAGAAGAAGAAAAAAAGAAACGAACAATAACAATATGTCACCCCAACTTCGTTGAGGGTGCCATAATAAAACCATTACCTACACATTCTAAATACGTGCTCATCAGACCTTTGAAGTATAGATCAAGATATTGTTATAGGTATAGTATACATACCCCCTGAATATACCGTATTTTCTTCACAGGATGCATTTAGTCAACTGGAGAGCGAGTATATAAATTTTGCACAAAACTACAAATTCGTAGCCCTTATTGGAAACTTCAACAGACGAACGGCCAACGACAATGACTTTTCCTTTCAACAGAAATTCATGGAAACAATGCGGCGAGTTTTGCAGAAAACGACGTACTGACGCTTGACTCACTGAATATACCACGAAAAAGAAATAGTTTAGGTAGCAATACACAGTTAGGAGTTTGGTTTCGCATTTTGGCCCCGGTGGATTTTTCAAATATGAAAGTTATTGTGTAATAAAATTAATTTTTAGACAGCTGAGTACTAATTTAGCCTTCAAAGATGGTTTATAAGAACATCAAGATTATTTTTTACATGTTTTGTGGGCTATTTTCTGTTTGACTCTCCGTATTTTCATAGCTAGACCGGCCATCGGTCCAGAAATTAATTTAATGTTTACAAACACTTTTTTTCTACACGAAGTTTTTGACGCAATTTTACAAAAAAATGAGACGAAAGACATATGGTTTTCATTGGATTTACTGAAAGATATATGTAAACAGTTTCAGAAATGGTATGACTTCAAGCGATTGAAATTCTACATTTGGCCAAATTTTGGGGAAATATTTGACATCTTTTCCCCCCTTTTTGCAATATTTTATAAGAAATAAAAGCAGATTGTTGCCATGGATACACCCAAAAGAAATTATATTTTACGATTTTATATACTGTATATAAAATCTATGGAAGATTCTGATTACATATATATGCACATATATGACACAAACAGTAAGCTTAATATTGCAAGAAAGCAGTGAAAAGGGGATGGTAAAATTTATGAGGGAAAATTTTAATATTTTTTCCTAACTGTTTATTGCTACCTTATGGCATACTTACCAAGCTCAGAATTGTATAATTTAAGACTTTTCATACAACAAATCTTTTGATATTTAGATTCTAAATCAACTTCTGAGGGGATTACAAAATGTAAGTGTTTAAGAATGACAATAAATGTCAATTTCATTGTTTACAGTCCTTAGCAACCAAAATTAGACATTTTGACACAAGGCTTATATTTGTAATCTATTGTCTTAACCCTTGCTTCTGAAGGATTGCGCTGTATGTAGTAGCCTAAGTATTGAACGCTTTGTATTTTTTCTTGCGAATATATCAAAATATTATTTCTATCAAGATTTCATGTTACATTTTGACATATATTAAATGTATAGTTGATTCAGCTGTAAGAAATTGATTCCCTATTACCAAGTTTTTTAATCAAGTCTTTGGTATGCAATAAACATAAAGATTAACATTTTCATGCTTGAAATTTCTAAATTTTGTACAATTTTGCATCATCAGAGATCTTTTTAAGATTTTCAACATTAAAAAACTGACAAAAGAGGTATAATTTTTAAGATTTTGCCAAAAATTGAGGTAGAAACAAGATTTTACACTTTGACTTGGCACCTTTCTTTAAATCAGATTTTGTCGCGTTTCAGTGTCAACTGCTAACCTTCATAAAATATTCATTACTCAACCAATTTTCAAAAATAAAAGGCCATTTTACTCGTTTTAGCTAGCAGAACACAGAAAATTAGTTAAAAGGGAGAACTTGAAAAAAAATATTTACTATTAAGGTAGCAATACACAGTTAGGAGTTTGGTTTCGCATTTTGGCCCCGGTGGATTTTTCAAATATGAAAGTTATTGTGTAATAAAATTAATTTTTAGACAGCTGAGTACTAATTTAGCCTTCAAAGATGGTTTATAAGAACATCAAGATTATTTTTTACATGTTTTGTGGGCTATTTTCTGTTTGACTCTCCGTATTTTCATAGCTAGACCGGCCATCGGTCCAGAAATTAATTTAATGTTTACAAACACTTTTTTTCTACACGAAGTTTTTGACGCAATTTTACAAAAAAATGAGACGAAAGACATATGGTTTTCATTGGATTTACTGAAAGATATATGTAAACAGTTTCAGAAATGGTATGACTTCAAGCGATTGAAATTCTACATTTGGCCAAATTTGGGGAAATATTTGACATCTTTTCCCCCCTTTTTGCAATATTTTATAAGAAACAAAAGCAGATTGTTGCCATGGATACACCCAAAAGAAATTATATTTTACGATTTTATATACTGTATATAAAATCTATGGAAGATTCTGATTACATATATATGCACATATATGACACAAACAGTAAGCTTAATATTGCAAGAAAGCAATGAAAAGGGATGGTAAAATTTATGAGGAAAATTTTAATACTTTTTCCTAACTGTTTATTGCTACCTTATGGCATACTTACCAAGCTCAGAATTGTATAATTTAAGACTTTTCATACAACAAATCTTTTGATATTTAGATTGTAAATCAACTTCTGAGGATTAAGTGTTTAAGAATGACAATAAATGTCAATTTCATTGTTTACAGTCCTTAGCAACCAAAATTAGACATTTTGACACAAGGCTTATATTTGTAATCTATTGTCTTAACCCTTGCTTCTGAAGGATTGCGCTGTATGTAGTAGCCTAAGTATTGAACGCTTTGTATTTTTCTTGCGAATATATCAAAATATTATTTCTATCAAGATTTCATGTTACATTTTGACATATATTAAATGTATAGTTGATTCAGCTGTAAGAAATTGATTCCCTATTACCAAGTTTTTTAATCAAGTCTTTGGTATGCAATAAACATAAAGATTAACATTTTCATGCTTGAAATTTCTAAATTTTGTACAATTTTGCATCATCAGAGATCTTTTTAAGATTTTCAACATTAAAAAACTGACAAAAGAGGTATAATTTTTAAGATTTTGCCAAAAATTGAGGTAGAAACAAGATTTTACACTTTGACTTGGCACCTTTCTTTAAATCAGATTTTGTCGCGTTTCAGTGTCAACTGCTAACCTTCATAAAATATTCATTACTCAACCAATTTTCAAAAATAAAAGGCCATTTTACTCGTTTTAGCTAGCAGAACACAGAAAATTAGTTAAAAGGGAGAACTTGAAAAAAAATATTTACTATTATGGCATACTTACCAAGCTCAGAATTGTATAATTTAAGACTTTTCATACAACAAATCTTTTGATATTTAGATTCTAAATCAACTTCTGAAAGTTAAGTGTTTAAGAGTGACAATAAATGTCAATTTCATTGTTTACAGTCCTTAGCAACCAAAATTAGACATTTTGACACAAGGCTTATATTTGTAATCTATTGTCTTAACCCTTACTTCTGAAGGATTCTCCGTATGTAGTAGCTAAGTATTGAACGCTTTGAATTTTTTTTAATGTATATCAAAATATTATTTCTATCAAGATTTCATGTTACATTTTGACATATATTAAATGTATAGTTGATTCAGCTGTAAGAAATTGATTCCCTATTACCAAGTTTTTAATCAAGTCTTTGGTATGCAATAAACATAAAGATTAACATTTTCATGCTTGAAATTTCTAAATTTTGTACAATTTTGCATCATCAGAGATCTTTTAAGATTTTCAACATTAAAAACTGACAAAAGAGGTATAATTTTAAGATTTTGCCAAAATTGAGGTAGAAACAAGATTTTACACTTTGACTTGGCACCTTTCTTTAAATCAGATTTTGTCGCATTTCAGTGTCAACTGCTAACCTTCATAAAATATTCATTACTCAACCAATTTTCAAAAAAAAAGGCCATTTTACTCGTTTTAGCTAGCAGAACACAGAAAATTAGTTAAAAGGAGAACTTGAAAAAATATTTACTATTATGGCATACTTACCAAGCTCAGAATTGTATAATTTAAGACTTTTCATACAACAAATCTTTTGATATTTAGATTCTAAATCAACTTCTGAGGGATTAAGTGTTTAAGAATGACAATAAATGTCAATTTCATTGTTTACAGTCCTTAGCAACCAAAATTAGACATTTTGACACAAGGCTTATATTTGTAATCTATTGTCTTAACCCTTGCTTCTGAAGGATTGCGCTGTATGTAGTAGCCTAAGTATTGAACGCTTTGTATTTTTTCTTACGAATATATCAAAATATTATTTCTATCAAGATTTCATGTTACATTTTGACATATATTAAATGTATAGTTGATTCAGCTGTAAGAAATTGATTCCCTATTACCAAGTTTTTTAATCAAGTCTTTGGTATGCAATAAACATAAAGATTAACATTTTCATGCTTGAAATTTCTAAATTTTGTACAATTTTGCATCATCAGAGATCTTTTTAAGATTTTCAACATTAAAAAACTGACAAAAGAGGTATAATTTTTAAGATTTTGCCAAAAATTGAGGTAGAAACAAGATTTTACACTTTGACTTGGCACCTTTCTTTAAATCAGATTTTGTCGCGTTTCAGTGTCAACTGCTAACCTTCATAAAATATTCATTACTCAACCAATTTTCAAAAATAAAAGGCCATTTTACTCGTTTTAGCTAGCAGAACACAGAAAATTAGTTAAAAGGGAGAACTTGAAAAAATATTTACTATTATGGCATACTTACCAAGCTCAGAATTGTATAATTTAAGACTTTTCATACAACAAATCTTTTGATATTTAGATTCTAAATCAACTTCTGAGGGATTAAGTGTTTAAGAGTGACAATAAATGTCAATTTCATTGTTTACAGTCCTTAGCAACCAAAATTAGACATTTTGACACAAGGCTTATATTTGTAATCTATTGTCTTAACCCTTACTTCTGAAGGATTGCGCTGTATGTAGTAGCCTAAGTATTGAACGCTTTGTATTTTTTTCTTTAATATATCAAAATATTATTTCTATCAAGATTTCATGTTACATTTTGACATATATTAAATGTATAGTTGATTCAGCTGTAAGAAATTGATTCCTATTACCAAGTTTTTAATCAAGTCTTTGGTATGCAATAAACATAAAGATTAACATTTTCATGCTTGAAATTTCTAAATTTTGTACAATTTTGCATCATCAGAGATCTTTTAAGATTTTCAACATTAAAAACTGACAAAAGAGGTATAATTTTAAGATTTTGCCAAAATTGAGGTAGAAACAAGATTTTACACTTTGACTTGGCACCTTTCTTTAAATCAGATTTTGTCGCATTTCAGTGTCAACTGCTAACCTTCATAAAATATTCATTACTCAACCAATTTTCAAAAGAAAAGGCCATTTTACTCGTTTTAGCTAGCAGAACACAGAAAATTAGTTAAAAGGAGAACTTGAAAAAATATTTACTATTATGGCATACTTACCAAGCTCAGAATTGTATAATTTAAGACTTTTCATACAACAAATCTTTTGATATTTAGATTCTAAATCAACTTCTGAGGGATTAAGTGTTTAAGAATGACAATAAATGTCAATTTCATTGTTTACAGTCCTTAGCAACCAAAATTAGACATTTTGACACAAGGCTTATATTTGTAATCTATTGTCTTAACCCTTGCTTCTGAAGGATTGCGCTGTATGTAGTAGCCTAAGTATTGAACGCTTTGTATTTTTTCTTACGAATATATCAAAATATTATTTCTATCAAGATTTCATGTTACATTTTGACATATATTAAATGTATAGTTGATTCAGCTGTAAGAAATTGATTCCCTATTACCAAGTTTTTTAATCAAGTCTTTGGTATGCAATAAACATAAAGATTAACATTTTCATGCTTGAAATTTCTAAATTTTGTACAATTTTGCATCATCAGAGATCTTTTTAAGATTTTCAACATTAAAAAACTGACAAAAGAGGTATAATTTTTAAGATTTTGCCAAAAATTGAGGTAGAAACAAGATTTTACACTTTGACTTGGCACCTTTCTTTAAATCAGATTTTGTCGCGTTTCAGTGTCAACTGCTAACCTTCATAAAATATTCATTACTCAACCAATTTTCAAAAATAAAAGGCCATTTTACTCGTTTTAGCTAGCAGAACACAGAAAATTAGTTAAAAGGGAGAACTTGAAAAAAAATATTTACTATTATGGCATACTTACCAAGCTCAGAATTGTATAATTTAAGACTTTTCATACAACAAATCTTTTGATATTTAGATTCTAAATCAACTTCTGAGGATTAAGTGTTTAAGAGTGACAATAAATGTCAATTTCATTGTTTACAGTCCTTAGCAACCAAAATTAGACATTTTGACACAAGGCTTATATTTGTAATCTATTGTCTTAACCCTTACTTCTGAAGGATTGCGCTGTATGTAGTAGCCTAAGTATTGAACGCTTTGTATTTTTTCTTGCGAATATATCAAAATATTATTTCTATCAAGATTTCATGTTACATTTTGACATATATTAAATGTATAGTTGATTCAGCTGTAAGAAATTGATTCCCTATTACCAAGTTTTTTAATCAAGTCTTTGGTATGCAATAAACATAAAGATTAACATTTTCATGCTTGAAATTTCTAAATTTTGTACAATTTTGCATCATCAGAGATCTTTTTAAGATTTTCAACATTAAAAACTGACAAAAGAGGTATAATTTTAAGATTTTGCCAAAATTGAGGTAGAAACAAGATTTTACACTTTGACTTGGCACCTTTCTTTAAATCAGATTTTGTCGCATTTCAGTGTCAACTGCTAACCTTCATAAAATATTCATTACTCAACCAATTTTCAAAAATAAAAGGCCATTTTACTCGTTTTAGCTAGCAGAACACAGAAAATTAGTTAAAAGGAGAACTTGAAAAAATATTTACTATTAAGGTAGCAATACACAGTTAGGAGTTTGGTTTCGCATTTTGGCCCGGTGGATTTTTCAAATATGAAAGTTATTGTGTAATAAAATTCATTTTAGACAGCTGAGTACTAATTTAGCCTTCAAAGATGGTTTATAAGAACATCAAGATTATTTTTTACATGTTTTGTGGGCTATTTTCTGTTTGACTCTCCGTATTTTCATAGCTAGACCGGCCATCGGTCCAGAAATTAATGTAATGTTTACAAACACTTTTTTCTACAAGTTTTTGACGCAATTTTACAAAAAATGAGACGAAAGACATATGGTTTTCATTGGATTTACTGAAAGATATATGTAAACAGTTTCAGAAATGGTATGACTTCAAGCGATTGAAATTCTACATTTGGCCAAATTTTGGGGAAATATTTGACATCTTTTCCCCCCTTTTTGCAATATTTTATAAGAAATAAAAGCAGATTGTTGCCATGGATACACCCAAAAGAAATTATATTTTACGATTTTATATACTGTATATAAAATCTATGGAAGATTCTGATTACATATATATGCACATATATGACACAAACAGTAAGCTTAATATTGCAAGAAAGCAATGAAAAGGGGATGGTAAAATTTATGAGGGAAAATTTTAATATTTTTTCCTAACTGTTTATTGCTACCTTATGGCATACTTACCAAGCTCAGAATTGTATAATTTAAGACTTTTCATACAACAAATCTTTTGATATTTAGATTCTAAATCAACTTCTGAGGGGATTAAGTGTTTAAGAATGACAATAAATGTCAATTTCATTGTTTACAGTCCTTAGCAACCAAAATTAGACATTTTGACACAAGGCTTATATTTGTAATCTATTGTCTTAACCCTTGCTTCTGAAGGATTGCGCTGTATGTAGTAGCCTAAGTATTGAACGCTTTGTATTTTTTTTGCGAATATATCAAAATATTATTTCTATCAAGATTTCATGTTACATTTTGACATATATTAAATGTATAGTTGATTCAGCTGTAAGAAATTGATTCCCTATTACCAAGTTTTTTAATCAAGTCTTTGGTATGCAATAAACATAAAGATTAACATTTTCATGCTTGAAATTTCTAAATTTTGTACAATTTTGCATCATCAGAGATCTTTTTAAGATTTTCAACATTAAAAAACTGACAAAAGAGGTATAATTTTTAAGATTTTGCCAAAAATTGAGGTAGAAACAAGATTTTACACTTTGACTTGGCACCTTTCTTTAAATCAGATTTTGTCGCGTTTCAGTGTCAACTGCTAACCTTCATAAAATATTCATTACTCAACCAATTTTCAAAAATAAAAGGCCATTTTACTCGTTTTAGCTAGCAGAACACAGAAAATTAGTTAAAAGGGAGAACTTGAAAAAAAATATTTACTATTATGGCATACTTACCAAGCTCAGAATTGTATAATTTAAGACTTTTCATACAACAAATCTTTTGATATTTAGATTCTAAATCAACTTCTGAGGGGATTAAGTGTTTAAGAGTGACAATAAATGTCAATTTCATTGTTTACAGTCCTTAGCAACCAAAATTAGACATTTTGACACAAGGCTTATATTTGTAATCTATTGTCTTAACCCTTACTTCTGAAGGATTGCGCTGTATGTAGTAGCCTAAGTATTGAACGCTTTGTATTTTTCTTATTGAATATATCAAAATATTATTTCTATCAAGATTTCATGTTACATTTTGACATATATTAAATGTATAGTTGATTCAGCTGTAAGAAATTGATTCCTATTACCAAGTTTTTAATCAAGTCTTTGGTATGCAATAAACATAAAGATTAACATTTTCATGCTTGAAATTTCTAAATTTTGTACAATTTTGCATCATCAGAGATCTTTTAAGATTTTCAACATTAAAAACTGACAAAAGAGGTATAATTTTAAGATTTTGCCAAAATTGAGGTAGAAACAAGATTTTACACTTTGACTTGGCACCTTTCTTTAAATCAGATTTTGTCGCGTTTCAGTGTCAACTGCTAACCTTCATAAAATATTCATTACTCAACCAATTTTCAAAAATAAAAGGCCATTTTACTCGTTTTAGCTAGCAGAACACAGAAAATTAGTTAAAAGGGAGAACTTGAAAAAAAATATTTACTATTAAGGTAGCAATACACAGTTAGGAGTTTGGTTTCGCATTTTGGCCCCGGTGGATTTTTCAAATATGAAAGTTATTGTGTAATAAAATTCATTTTTAGACAGCTGAGTACTAATTTAGCCTTCAAAGATGGTTTATAAGAACATCAAGATTATTTTTTACATGTTTTGTGGGCTATTTTCTGTTTGACTCTCCGTATTTTCATAGCTAGACCGGCCATCGGTCCAGAAATTAATGTAATGTTTACAAACACTTTTTTTCTACACGAAGTTTTTGACGCAATTTTACAAAAAAATGAGACGAAAGACATATGGTTTTCATTGGATTTACTGAAAGATATATGTAAACAGTTTCAGAAATGGTATGACTTCAAGCGATTGAAATTCTACATTTGGCCAAATTTGGGAAATATTTGACATCTTTTCCCCCCTTTTTGCAATATTTTATAAGAAACAAAAGCAGATTGTTGCCATGGATACACCCAAAAGAAATTATATTTTACGATTTTATATACTGTATATAAAATCTATGGAAGATTCTGATTACATATATATGCACATATATGACACAAACAGTAAGCTTAATATTGCAAGAAAGCAATGAAAAGGGGATGGTAAAATTTATGAGGGAAAATTTTAATATTTTTTCCTAACTGTTTATTGCTACCTTATGGCATACTTACCAAGCTCAGAATTGTATAATTTAAGACTTTTCATACAACAAATCTTTTGATATTTAGATTGTAAATCAACTTCTGAGGGGATTAAGTGTTTAAGAATGACAATAAATGTCAATTTCATTGTTTACAGTCCTTAGCAACCAAAATTAGACATTTTGACACAAGGCTTATATTTGTAATCTATTGTCTTAACCCTTGCTTCTGAAGGATTGCGCTGTATGTAGTAGCCTAAGTATTGAACGCTTTGTATTTTTCTTGCGAATATATCAAAATATTATTTCTATCAAGATTTCATGTTACATTTTGACATATATTAAATGTATAGTTGATTCAGCTGTAAGAAATTGATTCCCTATTACCAAGTTTTTTAATCAAGTCTTTGGTATGCAATAAACATAAAGATTAACATTTTCATGCTTGAAATTTCTAAATTTTGTACAATTTTGCATCATCAGAGATCTTTTTAAGATTTTCAACATTAAAAAACTGACAAAAGAGGTATAATTTTTAAGATTTTGCCAAAAATTGAGGTAGAAACAAGATTTTACACTTTGACTTGGCACCTTTCTTTAAATCAGATTTTGTCGCGTTTCAGTGTCAACTGCTAACCTTCATAAAATATTCATTACTCAACCAATTTTCAAAAATAAAAGGCCATTTTACTCGTTTTAGCTAGCAGAACACAGAAAATTAGTTAAAAGGGAGAACTTGAAAAAAATATTTACTATTAAGGCATACTTACCAAGCTCAGAATTGTATAATTTAAGACTTTTCATACAACAAATCTTTTGATATTTAGATTCTAAATCAACTTCTGAGGGATTAAGTGTTTAAGAATGACAATAAATGTCAATTTCATTGTTTACAGTCCTTAGCAACCAAAATTAGACATTTTGACACAAGGCTTATATTTGTAATCTATTGTCTTAACCCTTGCTTCTGAAGGATTGCGCTGTATGTAGTAGCCTAAGTATTGAACGCTTTGTATTTTTTCTTGCAGAATATATCAAAATATTATTTCTATCAAGATTTCATGTTACATTTTGACATATATTAAATGTATAGTTGATTCAGCTGTAAGAAATTGATTCCCTATTACCAAGTTTTTTAATCAAGTCTTTGGTATGCAATAAACATAAAGATTAACATTTTCATGCTTGAAATTTCTAAATTTTGTACAATTTTGCATCATCAGAGATCTTTTAAGATTTTCAACATTAAAAACTGACAAAAGAGGTATAATTTTAAGATTTTGCCAAAATTGAGGTAGAAACAAGATTTTACACTTTGACTTGGCACCTTTCTTTAAATCAGATTTTGTCGCGTTTCAGTGTCAACTGCTAACCTTCATAAAATATTCATTACTCAACCAATTTTCAAAATATAAAAGGCCATTTTACTCGTTTTAGCTAGCAGAACACAGAAAATTAGTTAAAAGGGAGAACTTGAAAAAAAATATTTACTATTATGGCATACTTACCAAGCTCAGAATTGTATAATTTAAGACTTTTCATACAACAAATCTTTTGATATTTAGATTGTAAATCAACTTCTGAGGGGATTAAGTGTTTAAGAATGACAATAAATGTCAATTTCATTGTTTACAGTCCTTAGCAACCAAAATTAGACATTTTGACACAAGGCTTATATTTGTAATCTATTGTCTTAACCCTTGCTTCTGAAGGATTGCGCTGTATGTAGTAGCCTAAGTATTGAACGCTTTGTATTTTTTCATGAATATATCAAAATATTATTTCTATCAAGATTTCATGTTACATTTTGACATATATTAAATGTATAGTTGATTCAGCTGTAAGAAATTGATTCCCTATTACCAAGTTTTTTAATCAAGTCTTTGGTATGCAATAAACATAAAGATTAACATTTTCATGCTTGAAATTTCTAAATTTTGTACAATTTTGCATCATCAGAGATCTTTTTAAGATTTTCAACATTAAAAAACTGACAAAAGAGGTATAATTTTTAAGATTTTGCCAAAAATTGAGGTAGAAACAAGATTTTACACTTTGACTTGGCACCTTTCTTTAAATCAGATTTTGTCGCGTTTCAGTGTCAACTGCTAACCTTCATAAAATATTCATTACTCAACCAATTTTCAAAAATAAAAGGCCATTTTACTCGTTTTAGCTAGCAGAACACAGAAAATTAGTTAAAAGGGAGAACTTGAAAAAAATATTTACTATTAAGGCATACTTACCAAGCTCAGAATTGTATAATTTAAGACTTTTCATACAACAAATCTTTTGATATTTAGATTCTAAATCAACTTCTGAGGGGATTAAGTGTTTAAGAATGACAATAAATGTCAATTTCATTGTTTACAGTCCTTAGCAACCAAAATTAGACATTTTGACACAAGGCTTATATTTGTAATCTATTGTCTTAACCCTTACTTCTGAAGGATTGCGCTGTATGTAGTAGCCTAAGTATTGAACGCTTTGTATTTTTCTTGTAATATATCAAAATATTATTTCTATCAAGATTTCATGTTACATTTTGACATATATTAAATGTATAGTTGATTCAGCTGTAAGAAATTGATTCCCTATTACCAAGTTTTTTAATCAAGTCTTTGGTATGCAATAAACATAAAGATTAACATTTTCATGCTTGAAATTTCTAAATTTTGTACAATTTTGCATCATCAGAGATCTTTTTAAGATTTTCAACATTAAAAAACTGACAAAAGAGGTATAATTTTTAAGATTTTGCCAAAAATTGAGGTAGAAACAAGATTTTACACTTTGACTTGGCACCTTTCTTTAAATCAGATTTTGTCCATTTCAGTGTCAACTGCTAACCTTCATAAAATATTCATTACTCAACCAATTTTCAAAATAAAAGGCCATTTTACTCGTTTTAGCTAGCAGAACACAGAAAATTAGTTAAAAGGAGAACTTGAAAAAAAATATTTACTATTATGGCATACTTACCAAGCTCAGAATTGTATAATTTAAGACTTTTCATACAACAAATCTTTTGATATTTAGATTCTAAATCAACTTCTGAGGGGATTACAAAATGTAAGTGTTTAAGAATGACAATAAATGTCAATTTCATTGTTTACAGTCCTTAGCAACCAAAATTAGACATTTTGACACAAGGCTTATATTTGTAATCTATTGTCTTAACCCTTGCTTCTGAAGGATTGCGCTGTATGTAGTAGCCTAAGTATTGAACGCTTTGTATTTTTTCTTGCGAATATATCAAAATATTATTTCTATCAAGATTTCATGTTACATTTTGACATATATTAAATGTATAGTTGATTCAGCTGTAAGAAATTGATTCCCTATTACCAAGTTTTTTAATCAAGTCTTTGGTATGCAATAAACATAAAGATTAACATTTTCATGCTTGAAATTTCTAAATTTTGTACAATTTTGCATCATCAGAGATCTTTTTAAGATTTTCAACATTAAAAAACTGACAAAAGAGGTATAATTTTTAAGATTTTGCCAAAAATTGAGGTAGAAACAAGATTTTACACTTTGACTTGGCACCTTTCTTTAAATCAGATTTTGTCGCGTTTCAGTGTCAACTGCTAACCTTCATAAAATATTCATTACTCAACCAATTTTCAAAAATAAAAGGCCATTTTACTCGTTTTAGCTAGCAGAACACAGAAAATTAGTTAAAAGGGAGAACTTGAAAAAAAATATTTACTATTAAGGTAGCAATACACAGTTAGGAGTTTGGTTTCGCATTTTGGCCCCGTGGATTTTTCAAATATGAAAGTTATTGTGTAATAAAATTCATTTTTAGACAGCTGAGTACTAATTTAGCCTTCAAAGATGGTTTATAAGAACATCAAGATTATTTTTTACATGTTTTGTGGGCTATTTTCTGTTTGACTCTCCGTATTTTCATAGCTAGACCGGCCATCGGTCCAGAAATTAATGTAATGTTTACAAACACTTTTTTTCTACACGAAGTTTTTGACGCAATTTTACAAAAAAATGAGACGAAAGACATATGGTTTTCATTGGATTTACTGAAAGATATATGTAAACAGTTTCAGAAATGGTATGACTTCAAGCGATTGAAATTCTACATTTGGCCAAATTTGGGGAAATATTTGACATCTTTTCCCCCCTTTTTGCAATATTTTATAAGAAACAAAAGCAGATTGTTGCCATGGATACACCCAAAAGAAATTATATTTTACGATTTTATATACTGTATATAAAATCTATGGAAGATTCTGATTACATATATATGCACATATATGACACAAACAGTAAGCTTAATATTGCAAGAAAGCAATGAAAAGGGGATGGTAAAATTTATGAGGAAAATTTTAATATTTTTTCCTAACTGTTTATTGCTACCTTATGGCATACTTACCAAGCTCAGAATTGTATAATTTAAGACTTTTCATACAACAAATCTTTTGATATTTAGATTGTAAATCAACTTCTGAGGGGATTAAGTGTTTAAGAATGACAATAAATGTCAATTTCATTGTTTACAGTCCTTAGCAACCAAAATTAGACATTTTGACACAAGGCTTATATTTGTAATCTATTGTCTTAACCCTTGCTTCTGAAGGATTGCGCTGTATGTAGTAGCCTAAGTATTGAACGCTTTGTATTTTTTCTTGCGAATATATCAAAATATTATTTCTATCAAGATTTCATGTTACATTTTGACATATATTAAATGTATAGTTGATTCAGCTGTAAGAAATTGATTCCCTATTACCAAGTTTTTTAATCAAGTCTTTGGTATGCAATAAACATAAAGATTAACATTTTCATGCTTGAAATTTCTAAATTTTGTACAATTTTGCATCATCAGAGATCTTTTTAAGATTTTCAACATTAAAAACTGACAAAGAGGTATAATTTTAAGATTTTGCCAAAATTGAGGTAGAAACAAGATTTTACACTTTGACTTGGCACCTTTCTTTAAATCAGATTTTGTCGCGTTTCAGTGTCAACTGCTAACCTTCATAAAATATTCATTACTCAACCAATTTTCAAAAATAAAAGGCCATTTTACTCGTTTTAGCTAGCAGAACACAGAAAATTAGTTAAAAGGAGAACTTGAAAAAATATTTACTATTATGGCATACTTACCAAGCTCAGAATTGTATAATTTAAGACTTTTCATACAACAAATCTTTTGATATTTAGATTCTAAATCAACTTCTGAGGGATTAAGTGTTTAAGAATGACAATAAATGTCAATTTCATTGTTTACAGTCCTTAGCAACCAAAATTAGACATTTTGACACAAGGCTTATATTTGTAATCTATTGTCTTAACCCTTACTTCTGAAGGATTGCGCTGTATGTAGTAGCCTAAGTATTGAACGCTTTGTATTTTTTCTCATAATATATCAAAATATTATTTCTATCAAGATTTCATGTTACATTTTGACATATGTTAAATGTATAGTTGATTCAGCTGTAAGAAATTGATTCCTATTACCAAGTTTTTAATCAAGTCTTTGGTATGCAATAAACATAAAGATTAACATTTTCATGCTTGAAATTTCTAAATTTTGTACAATTTTGCATCATCAGAGATCTTTTAAGATTTTCAACATTAAAAACTGACAAAGAGGTATAATTTTAAGATTTTGCCAAAATTGAGGTAGAAACAAGATTTTACACTTTGACTTGGCACCTTTCTTTAAATCAGATTTTGTCGCTTTTACAGTGTCAACTGCTAACCTTCATAAAATATTCATTACTCAACCAATTTTTCATTGGATTTACTGAAAGATATATGTAAACAGTTTCAGAAATGGTATGACTTCAAGCGATTGAAATTCTACATTTGGCCAAATTTTGGGATTTGACATCTTTTCCCCTTTTGCAATATTTTATAAGAAATAAAAGCAGATTGTTGCCATGGATACACCCAAAATAAATTATATTTTACGTTTTATATACTGTATATAAAATCTATGGAAAATTACATATATATGCAGAATATGACACAAACAGTATATTGCAAGAAAGCAATGAAAAGGGATAAAATTTATGGCCTAACTGTTTATTGCTACCTTATGGCATACTTACCAAGCTCAGAATTGTATAATTTAAGACTTTTCATACAACAAATCTTTTGATATTTAGATTCTAAATCAACTTCTGAGGGATTAAGTGTTTAAGAATGACAATAAATGTCAATTTCATTGTTTACAGTCCTTAGCAACCAAAATTAGACATTTTGACACAAGGCTTATATTTGTAATCTATTGTCTTAACCCTTGCTTCTGAAGGATTGCGCTGTATGTAGTAGCCTAAGTATTGAACGCTTTGTATTTTTCTTGCGAATATATCAAAATATTATTTCTATCAAGATTTCATGTTACATTTTGACATATATTAAATGTATAGTTGATTCAGCTGTAAGAAATTGATTCCCTATTACCAAGTTTTTTAATCAAGTCTTTGGTATGCAATAAACATAAAGATTAACATTTTCATGCTTGAAATTTCTAAATTTTGTACAATTTTGCATCATCAGAGATCTTTTTAAGATTTTCAACATTAAAAAACTGACAAAAGAGGTATAATTTTTAAGATTTTGCCAAAAATTGAGGTAGAAACAAGATTTTACACTTTGACTTGGCACCTTTCTTTAAATCAGATTTTGTCGCGTTTCAGTGTCAACTGCTAACCTTCATAAAATATTCATTACTCAACCAATTTTCAAAAATAAAAGGCCATTTTACTCGTTTTAGCTAGCAGAACACAGAAAATTAGTTAAAAGGAGAACTTGAAAAAATATTTACTATTAAGGTAGCAATACACAGTTAGGAGTTTGGTTTCGCATTTTGGCCCCGTGGATTTTTCAAATATGAAAGTTATTGTGTAATAAAATTCATTTTAGACAGTGAGTACTAATTTAGCCTTCAAAGATGGTTTATAAGAACATCAAGATTATTTTTACATGTTTTGTGGGCTATTTTCTGTTTGACTCTCCGTATTTTCATAGCTAGACCGGCCATCGGTCCAGAAATTAATGTAATGTTTACAAACACTTTTTTCTACACGAAGTTTTTGACGCAATTTTACAAAAATGAGACGAAAGACATATGGTTTTCATTGGATTTACTGAAAGATATATGTAAACAGTTTCAGAAATGGTATGACTTCAAGCGATTGAAATTCTACATTTGGCAAATTTTGGGAAATATTTGACATCTTTTCCCCTTTTGCAATATTTTATAAGAAATAAAAGCAGATTGTTGCCATGGATACACCAAAAGAAATTATATTTTACGATTTTATATACTGTATATAAAATCTATGGAAGATTCTGATTACATATATATGCACATATATGACACAAACAGTAAGCTTAATATTGCAAGAAAGCAATGAAAAGGGATGGTAAAATTTATGAGGAAAATTTTAATATTTTTCCTAACTGTTTATTGCTACCTTATGGCATACTTACCAAGCTCAGAATTGTATAATTTAAGACTTTTCATACAACAAATCTTTTGATATTTAGATTCTAAATCAACTTCTGAGGGATTAAGTGTTTAAGAATGACAATAAATGTCAATTTCATTGTTTACAGTCCTTAGCAACCAAAATTAGACATTTTGACACAAGGCTTATATTTGTAATCTATTGTCTTAACCCTTGCTTCTGAAGGATTGCGCTGTATGTAGTAGCCTAAGTATTGAACGCTTTGTATTTTTCTTGCGAATATATCAAAATATTATTTCTATCAAGATTTCATGTTACATTTTGACATATATTAAATGTATAGTTGATTCAGCTGTAAGAAATTGATTCCCTATTACCAAGTTTTTTAATCAAGTCTTTGGTATGCAATAAACATAAAGATTAACATTTTCATGCTTGAAATTTCTAAATTTTGTACAATTTTGCATCATCAGAGATCTTTTTAAGATTTTCAACATTAAAAAACTGACAAAAGAGGTATAATTTTTAAGATTTTGCCAAAAATTGAGGTAGAAACAAGATTTTACACTTTGACTTGGCACCTTTCTTTAAATCAGATTTTGTCGCGTTTCAGTGTCAACTGCTAACCTTCATAAAATATTCATTACTCAACCAATTTTCAAAAATAAAAGGCCATTTTACTCGTTTTAGCTAGCAGAACACAGAAAATTAGTTAAAAGGGAGAACTTGAAAAAAAATATTTACTATTAAGGTAGCAATACACAGTTAGGAGTTTGGTTTCGCATTTTGGCCCCGGTGGATTTTTCAAATATGAAAGTTATTGTGTAATAAAATTCATTTTTAGACAGCTGAGTACTAATTTAGCCTTCAAAGATGGTTTATAAGAACATCAAGATTATTTTTTACATGTTTTGTGGGCTATTTTCTGTTTGACTCTCCGTATTTTCATAGCTAGACCGGCCATCGGTCCAGAAATTAATGTAATGTTTACAAACACTTTTTTTCTACACGAAGTTTTTGACGCAATTTTACAAAAAAATGAGACGAAAGACATATGGTTTTCATTGGATTTACTGAAAGATATATGTAAACAGTTTCAGAAATGGTATGACTTCAAGCGATTGAAATTCTACATTTGGCCAAATTTTGGGGAAATATTTGACATCTTTTCCCCCCTTTTTGCAATATTTTATAAGAAATAAAAGCAGATTGTTGCCATGGATACACCCAAAAGAAATTATATTTTACGATTTTATATACTGTATATAAAATCTATGGAAGATTCTGATTACATATATATGCACATATATGACACAAACAGTAAGCTTAATATTGCAAGAAAGCAATGAAAAGGGGATGGTAAAATTTATGAGGGAAAATTTTAATATTTTTTCCTAACTGTTTATTGCTACCTTATGGCATACTTACCAAGCTCAGAATTGTATAATTTAAGACTTTTCATACAACAAATCTTTTGATATTTAGATTCTAAATCAACTTCTGAGGGGATTAAGTGTTTAAGAATGACAATAAATGTCAATTTCATTGTTTACAGTCCTTAGCAACCAAAATTAGACATTTTGACACAAGGCTTATATTTGTAATCTATTGTCTTAACCCTTGCTTCTGAAGGATTGCGCTGTATGTAGTAGCCTAAGTATTGAACGCTTTGTATTTTTTCTTGCGAATATATCAAAATATTATTTCTATCAAGATTTCAT